>JARBWK010000001.1:34459144-35059144 GCA_030556195.1 Anolis apletophallus | reverse complement strand
TCAAAGGTTCGTCCTTGCCTCCCAGCACCTGGCTCCCTATCTCTGTGAGAGCCGAACTCCCTATCTGCTTCCCGGGCCTCCTCCTCCGTTGTTTCCCGCATTCTTTCCTGCGATCCTCCCCCCCCCCCCGGCCTTTCGTAATCTTCGTTATCACTGCTTTCGGAATCCACCTGGCCTTCCAGATTCTCGTAAGGATCAGGCCAGCCATCATCCCAGGCCAGGCTCTCTGTGGGAGAAGAAGGCCCAGCTAACTCAAAATCCCCTTCTTCCAAACCCTCTAAATCTTCCTCAGAATCCACCACAGCTTCGGCTGGCTCTAATGCAAGTGGGACCCCCGGTGCTGCCCCTTGCCCCCCAGGCACGAAAGAGAACTGGGTTGCTACATCTACACACTTAAGAAACTGCCACTGTTGGTGTCCTTCACTCAACGCAAGCTTCAAATGTGGTGTAGTAAGTATTTTGCCATAAAATGAGGAGGTGATTTATATCAGGCGCAGGAATGTGGCGCAGCTGGCTAAGTGTCAGCTGCATAAGATCTCTCTGAGTTCGAGGTCTGCCCGGGTCGAGGTGGGTGCTCCGACCTTTAAGTGTAGCCTGCAGCCCGAAAGACAGTTGCATCTGTCAAGTAGGAGATAAAGGTACCGCATTAAGTGGGGAGGCAAATTTTGACTGAATTATGAGGCCATGAAAGAACTCCAGGAACGCTGAGAATGCGGAAGGAACAACAAGGGATGCTGGGAATGCTGAGAGATTAGGAGTGCATCAGCTCCCCCTGGTGGCCAGAGTTTGCCTCTGTTCGTCTATATGTGTGTATGTTGAAACTGCAGGGATTGTCTGCTAAGTATGTGTACCTGTAATCTGCTCTGAGTCCCTTTCGGGGTGAGAAGAGCTGAATATAAATAAAGTGTATTATTATTATCTTTTTAAAGAATGGCTAATGGTCCTTCAGATGGTGTGGATCTCACTGAAATGTTTTTAAAAGGTACACAAAAGCACAAGGCGGGGGTGCTTGCACAGTATACAAGAACAAGTAGTAAAAGCAATCCACGAAATTCACAGATAACCTACAAGTAGGTCTGAGTGGGTACACCTCTATAGGAGCGATGCTGTGATTACTATGTAAGCATGAAAGCTAGAAATCCACATTATTGATGAGGATAATGCACATAATAAACATCATGAATAGATAAGGAGAAGCCAATTGGATATTATCAAAAAACACACTTAAATACACATATAGTGAAAATATAACATGAGTGCAAAGCTGGAGCACAATATATTATACATGGGTTAAAGCACAGGCTAATAGGGTAAATGCAGGGCACATAGAATACAATCACATGAATATATGGACATGGAATATACACATATGTTATGGGTAAATCACTAAATCAACATATATATAGCATATATCACGATTGAGTACATATGTTTGTGTCCCTGGGTGTGTTTTGATTGCAAACCGGGTGGTTTGCCCGGGGATGCAAAGCGGCAAAGCCGCAGCTTCTCCTGCTCCGGTTGTGGGGAGGTTTGTTTACTTTCCGCAGGAGGTGGGACACAGTCAGTCTTTGATGCGTCCAGGGTCTATAACTTGGCTTGGGGATCCAAACTTCAATATGAATACTCACTCAGAGTGCGGGATACGCGGGGAATACGCCGCGGGGTCCCGGGATTCAACTGGCTTGTAGCCGTAAAGTAGAATAAGCGTCGCAAGCTGCTGCAAACGAAAATCTCGTTGCAAGGATGGCGCGAGGTTTCCTCGTAATAGCAGGGAACCTCTGCCAGGAAGTATAGCGTAGCATACAGGGCAACTGGGCTTCACACCACAGTTGTTTAGTTTTACTAGTAAACTGGAAGTCAAACCAACTTCTTATATGAGATACACTCACATACATAAATTGTAATAATGAAATGTATTGGGATACAACATATCTCATGAAAACTTTTCATACACACAAACATTCGGTGGCAAATTAAAACCTTTTTACTCAGACAGGTTTTTAAAGAAGAAAGGACTTAAGATTTTCAGGGGGTGCTGTGATTTTTTTAAATGCTTTTATGGTTTTAACCTGAATTGTTTTTAATACTAATGAGGTTTAATACTAATTTAATATTTGTATATTTTTATATTTTAAATTGTATTTTAATGTTTTTTATTGTAAGCTGGTTTAGGTCTCGATATGGAGAGAAAAAGTGGGATAAAAATACGCTTAATTAATTAATTAAAAGGATGGTTATGAGTCATGACAATGGGACTTTGTTCAGAGCTCAGCTTCAGGTAACACAATGGCCTCACATTGAGTATTGAGTGCCAGCAGTGGCAAAGAAGCAGCATTGGGGTGGGAAGAACATATAGGTAACCAGTAGACATTGGCGATATTGTCGGATCTCTTTGTTACTTGTAATGAAATCGTACTTTTGAAGTGATTACGAGGAGAGTAAGGGAAACCGGAAGTAGCGGATCAATTTTGAGGTTTCTGTCGCCATCTTTGAAAAGGATCGGAACTGTTAAACAAACGTGGCTTGGAAGCGCTTTCTCCCGGGAGAGAGGGACCTGACCCATGAGTCCTGTTAAACAAGCATGGCTTAGAAGCACTTTTCTCCCTTCCCACATCAGACTGAACAGTTTCCTAATAAGCAAAGTCCAGTGTGAGGTTGATATATATTTGGAGTCAGAATATGTGCATATTTTATTTTTAATGGTCAAAATATTCTTTCTGAATGATAGGAAAGCCAGCTGAAGGAAGCCCTGAACTAAAATCTTCAGTTTGAGCCATATTCCATGCAAATTCACACGTGAGTTTTTTTCCCTCCCCAAAAAACCCAAACAAATTAGAAAAAATATTTTCTGCCCAGGATACAGTCTTTTCTGGGAAGAAAAAATATATTATTTTCTGTACAGTAAATGCTGCTTTTTTGCTCAAACCACTTCATTTTTTACACACAAAAAACCATATGCACATTTTGGCAAGAAGAAAGCTCAAGCTGTGAATATTCTTTGAAAACTGCACAGCTTTCAAAGACTTCTATGCAGTGGGAAGAAATTGCTAAAATTATTCATTGCTTCCTTTGAAAATGGAATTAGCAAAGAATTACATCTCAAGTTTAAATTAAGGTTGTCACAAAATGCCTTCATTTTTTAATCTAGACTCAATCGTTTCAGAGGCAATGCCACTGAAAGTAGAGTACAGTTTTTGAAATACTGGAACATTCTTCTTAAAATAGCAGTTCTAAAATATACTTCAGTGCTTGTTCTTAACCATATTAGTTGCCCCCATCAATCTGAAATGACTGCCATGCTGAATGGTGGATTTGCCTCCCAATATAAAGGATCTCAACAAAATTCTACTGAAATAGAAGGTTTATTTAATATCTTCTGTATGAGAGCTTTCCTTGGTTTATGGTCATGGAACTCTATTGTGGAAATGGGAGACCAAAGAAAGATAAACTCTTAGTTTGCTAGTTTCCAATTAGTGTCAAGCACAATTCAATGGAAAGCAGACTATATTCTCCCTTTCCATTTTGCTGGTCACTAGCAGGATAATCAGAAAGGAGGGCACACACAGGGCATAGAGAATTATGTGGAATCATATAATAGAATCATAAAATGGAAAGAAACTTCAAAGACATCTAGTCCACCCACTGTTTGTCAGCCCTTGGTCTTTCAGATGTTTTGGACTTTCATCTCCCTGAAACTTCAGTCAGCTGAGCATTGTGACTGAGCATCAGGGATTGTGGTAGTTCAAGTCCAAAATATCTAAAGAACCAAAGTCTGAGAACCATTGATTCAGCCTTGCTGTTGTTGTTGTGTTCCTTCAAGTTGTTTCTGATTTATGGTGACCCTAAGAAGAACCTACCACAGGATTTTCTGGTTCTGAATTACTGTGATTTGCCCAGAGTCCCCTAATAGAAATTTGTGGGTAATCTCCAGAATCTTACTCCAGTGCTCAAAGCTCTGTACCAACTTGGATCACCTAACACGTATTCATGCTGCAACTGCTATTTTATGCCATCCCAGATAGATGATAATTGTACTTTTGCTTGAAAACAGAAAGTAGCAGATAACAGAACATGAATAAATACAGCATTGGGAGACAAGGATGGAAGGGTGAAATAGTGAACATGTAAGAAAAGGAGACTGGCTAGAGAACATGCTGGGATGTGGAGGGGGAGAATGGTACAATATTCTAAATAAAGCATTTGTGGCAGAAGCAGAAGAACCAAGAAGGCATTATTTAATAATTTATTATTTATTATTTATTTAAAACTTTTGTACCCGATCTTCTCACCTTGATAGAGGGACTCAGACTGGCAGAGGGACTCAGACCGGCAAATTTCCACAGACTAGTGAAGTTGCTGTCTACCTGCTAAGTTGAAAGACCAGCCAGGGAAGGGAAAGGAAATATTTTCTTCCATGCTGTTACATATTTTTGTGTGTGTGTTTGCCTGTGTACATATTGATCTTGGGCCTAGGTCCAAGGTGTACTGTGGGGAAACTGCACTTTATACCAATATCATATTAACTATTGAATATAGACTAAGACTTGAACATAAAGATTTTTTTTCATGAGTCTCTCTCTCTCTCTCTCTCTCTCTCTCTCTCTCTCTCTCTCTCTCTCTCTCAATGTAGAGCTTGGATTAAAAACTAAATATATGCAGGAAGTAGAGAGGAAGACAGTGGAGGATGGTGACCGCAGCATTAGTCTGAAATGTAAGGAGCAATTTTAGATGCTGACCCAATTTTAGGTATTCCTCAAAAGTTCAGGATCTTTGATAACTTTCTAAAACTAATCAGACCCATCATCCTTTTTCAAAAGTAAGGGGAACAACAGTAGATTTGCATATAAAAGAACTTGCAAACTTGGTTCTGGCAGGTATTGCAAAACCCTGGTTTGAGGTATCCTCTTCCTTAGTTCTTCCTATGTGTCTGGCTGTTTGAACTGAACTGCACATAGCTCTAGCTGGTGTATCTCAGGGTTTGGTGGGGCGGGGGGAGACACATTATGTAGATCCAGTAAACTAAAAGTCTATTTACACTTGACTTAGACAGATGCTGAGACTTCATCCTTGTGTAAAAGAAAATGAAGTGACCAATTAAACTAGCATGGGTCATCATTTCCCTCATGGTCATGACTAACAACTACTGATTTGTTACATACTGCAAATCAGGGCTACAAAGTGTTGTCCACGACATGCGAGTGTGGACAAATGCAAACCACAGACCACCTACTACAAACAGTCTGAGCACAATTGAGGATCTTCTTACAATGACTCCAGAGGCACGCCAAGTGGTCAGCTTCCATTCAAAGGATATTTAGTATAATGCCAAGTTTTTAACTTTGTTTACAGGGTGTATGTGTGTGTGTGTGTCTATCTAAACTGTATTCTCAATTTGCTTCTGACACGATAAATAAAAACTGATTGGTAATGAATGAGGCATTTTTCCTGCTAGGGCTTTAAAATACTTAAACTTTACTTTGGTTAATTTGAAAACTGGATTAGGATTTTAGTTCAGATGAGAAACATTTACAAGTTCTGAAGTCACCAATGTTCTATACTGGGGGATTCTCTTGTTGAATCAAAGGCCTGCCTAATCTAGCAGCTTGAACTGGTGGTGCCTAGTTCTCTGAGTCTTAGCCAAGGTTAACAAGGATGTGGCATACAGTCCATGTGATAATCTCTCTGGATCACTGCCCCCTTCACTCTCTAGAAAAGGAATAGGCATCACAGAGCACTTCAGATGTTGTTGGACAGCCATTCTCGATGTGCCTCCTCATTGGCTGTGCTGTATAGGGCTACTGGGACTTAAGAGTCTGACAACTTTTGGAGTGCCTTATGATTCCCATCCCTGCTCCAGAGTATTTTTTTAATGTCAATTGGGAACTCATTGCAGCCAAAGAAGCTTCTGTCTTCCCTCCTCTCCCCCTCCTTCATTTTCTCTCTCTGCATCTGTGCAAATTAAGAGGAAGCAAGAAACTTTAATTGTGATCCCCCTCTGTCTTTCTACAGGAGCCACCGTAGGGGCAAATTGTGAGTGTTTTAATCCTGCCTCTTGCAAGCCTATCAGAAGCCTAGTGGCTCATTATGCCCTCTGTTTTTCTCCAGAGATGCTATAGAAACACAACAGTATAACTAACACTTTTCGCCATTTAGAACCACAGGTGGCTTGAATGTGTGTGATTTGATTGTCTTTACTAGGTAATTACAGGTTGTTCCTATTCTCGTTCTCTCAGTGGGATGCTTTTCCAGTACATGGGGGTTGGAGTGAGTTGCAGGGTAGTTGTACAGTAGAATAAGTTGGAATATTATATGAAAAATCAGGTATTGATACATTTACTTACACCTACAATTGTAGAATTGCTGTACATTAGCCAGAGTGATTTCTGGTGACCATCATCCATGTATCGCAGCAGGCCTGCCATTGGTTCATAGGCTCTCCTCCACATCCCGCAGTTAAATTAATACAAACTTATTTTATATTGGGTGGGCAAACAAGTGCAGCACATCTTTGATATTAACTGGCTTTAACTGGTATGTTTGACTGATTTTTCTTGACTTTAAATATGATTGGCTAGAGCTGAACAACAACATCCAGAAATCCCCAGTCATTATGGCCACAGGTCAAGCAAGCTGGGAAGCTCTGGAAAATGTTCCTTCTAACTTCAATACACAAGAATTGCCAAAGGCTTGCAAAAGTTCACTAGCATCTGATACATTTTATTCTGTGGGCACTACTGTTCTGTTAAGAGGAGAGACTTTGGAGAAACAGGCTTAAGTAGCTATGGAGTGGATGAGCAGTGAGCAGGATTTTGAACTGTGATAGGTAGGGTTTTATTAGAACCAAAGTCCTTGATCTTGTTACTAGTTCCAATTAGAGTTTACCCATTAAATCAATTGCAGACTGACAAGTCAACACATCTGGAAATCCATTGATTAACTCTAGTGCAGCTTAGCTAATGTAGGGCTAGGTGTTCTTAGTCTGCATCCCCCAGAATTACTCTCTATTAGCTATACTGGATAGGCTTCTAGGAGTTGCAGTCCCATGGCATTTAGAGAATTTCATGAGTTCCACCCTTGAGCTAATGGATAAAGACCAACACTTTATTTTAGATTTGAACAAGACTATTCTGTAGCTGCACATGCAGACTTAGCTAATGCCTTGGTAGAAATCATACACAGATCTCCTTAACAAATAAACACAAATTCATGGGTTATCCTGAGTATCCATGATATCATTCTGATCAAAGGAAAAGCACCCATGGTACCTATCAACATAAATATTTACAGAGCTTCTCTGCCACTTCAAACAGTAAATAAATTGACAACATTATTGAATATTAGCATGTTCTCCTTGCCTAGATGTTAGACATGCAGCTTTCCTAAACACTTCTGCCTAATATTCTAGTTTTCTACATTTATAGAGTTATGTTTTGTGGCCCTATACAGTGAAGCCCCATTCTTCACAATTTATAGAGCAGTTTTTAGGAAGAGCTGGTTTAAACTGGGCTATCATATTCATTGTCCCTGAGTTTGCTCTGTGACAGGCTATTCATCACTGTTTTTACATTTGTTACATTGAATGTATATATTGCTTTACTGGTTACCTCAAATGCCCTAATTCAGGAGATACATAGGCACTGTAATAGTCCCTCAATCTCCACTTATGGACAGTCAGGAAGCAGCTGACTGGTATTCCGACACCACATATTTTCTCAGAACTTATTTTCCTAGTAAGCAAAGTATTGTACATAAGTGACTTTGCTTTAGGTCTATGTCTTTATTTCCAACTTACAACCAACAACATTCTAGTTGAAAAAGTTTTGAATTCAGATGATAGTTAATTTTGGAATGACCTTGAAATCACAGAATTATTTATTTATTTATTTTTAAACTGCCCCCTTTCCCCAAGAGGACTCAGGATGGCTTCCAAAGATGAAAAGGGAAAAAATGGCAAACATTAATTGCCATGTGAATAACGAAATGAAACATCAAAACAAACAGTTAAAATATTTAAATTAAACACAATGACACAATAAAACTAAACATATAGGCTAAAACTAATAAATCAATAAGGCATCATAACTTGCACACTGAACAGTTAAAATCTGTATAAACACATAAAAACATAACTCCTCAATAAATTAGAGGTGAACGTTATCGATATCGTCAGACGAGGTAAAATCAAAAGGTAAACTACTCATCTTCCCCTAAGTACGCTGGCATGCAAATGTATATTTTAGTTGTTTCTTAAAGGAGAGGAGTGCAGGGGCTGTTCTAATTTCTTTAGGGAGGGAGTTCCAGAGGGAAGGGGTGACCATGGAGAAGCCATGCTTGAGACAGAGGTGGGACCAAGAGGAGGGCCCCCTCCAATGATCGCAGTGTCCAAGCAGATTTGTAGCTGGAGATGTGGTTTGTATCTTAACAATAACAACAATGTAGCATGGTGTGTAGAAAAGAAACAATTATATATTACAATCTTTTGTTTTTTGTTTTTTATACTTGGCTGAGGGTGAATCTCACTGAATGTAATTAAGCTTCTTTCTCAGTAACATAAATAAGCCAATATCATCAAAACAAAGATGTTACTGCCTGTTCAGTAGAAGAATTGAGAGATCTTTCAGTTTCTCTTACATATGGATGTCATCAACATAGAATATACAAATATTTATACATTTTAGAGAATTATTCTCGAAACAAAGAAATTGTAATTTCTACAATTCTTATTATGTGGGATATAGGTACCAAGTAGTCATAATCAGTTAGTAGTTTATAATCAGTGCTCAGAATATTGAGTGCATCTCTCTAAAAACAAAACAAAACAAATTCCTCTGTTATTACATATGAATATATTTTAAAAATCTGAGTAATGGCCTATCATAAATTTTAAAAACATATGCAAGACATTGCCTTGATTAAACTGAAATCTTTGCCAATTCTAGACCTTTCCATGGACATTTTTATCTTTGTAAAACAATTGTTTGGATTTTTTTAAAAATCCACAACAATAAGCCTACTTAGATGGAAGTGCCACGTGACTTTGTTGAATTTGTGCTGCTTCATTTACTTTGTTGTTCATACTACATAGAATTTCTCTGACTGCTTTTTCTCCTCAGTCCCCATATTCTCAAGAAGGGCAGCCACAACAACCATTCCCCAAGTTCACCTATAAAATAATCTTAAGCAAACATCCCAAACAAGATGTATGACCCATGACTCTGTCTTTGTACATTTCCTTCTTTTGTAAATTTTAGCATCTTTGTCTGATGAAAAAGCCATTGAGCGTCAAAAGATAGCATCATATGCATCATGCCTTTTGGTTGACCTATGAAGAATTTGCTAAGGCCTTCGCGGATAAAGTGGTGCTGATCCGTTCCGATTTCGATACCACTTTAACGGCAGTCTCTGAGGATGTGACACGAGCATCTGCTTGTCCGGTTTTAATGGATTCGTTTCAATTGGTTCAGCTCGAGGATGTGGACAAGATCCTTGGAGAGGCGAGGCCCACTACATGCATCCTAGACCCCTGCCCATCCTGGCTGATAAAGGAAGCCAGAGGGGGTTTGGCAGAGTGGGTGAAGGTGGTGGTTAATGCCTCCTTACAGGAGGGCAAAATTCCAGCCAGCTTAAAGCAAGCTGTGATAAAACCGCTGTTGAAAAAACCATCACTGGACCCCACTCAATTAGTGAACTATCGGCCAGTTTCAATCTCCCCTATTTGGGCAAAGTCATGGAACGTGTGGTGGCTTCGCAACTCCAGGGGTTCTTGGTAGACACTGATTATCTTGATCCGGCACAGTCTGGCTTTAGGCCGGGACATGGTACTGAAACAGCCTTGGTCGCCTTGGTAGATGATCTACGCCGGAACTCGACAGGGGAGTGTGTCCCTGTTGGTTCTGCTGGACCTCTCAGCGGCTTTCGATACCGTTGACCACGGTATCCTTCTGGGTCGCCTTGCAGACATGGGGCTTGGCGGTACTGCTCTGCAGTGGCTCAATCCTTCCTGGAAGGTCGTACCCAGAAGGTGTCATTGGGTGACACCTGTTCGGCTCCACAGCCGTTGTCTTGTGGAGTCCCTCAGGGTTCAGTTCTGTACCCGATGTTATTCAACATCTACATGAAACCACTGGGAGAGATCATTCGGAGTTTCGGAGTAAGGTGTTATCTGTACGCAGATGACGTCCAGATCTGTCACTCCTTCCCACCTGTCACCAAGGAGGCTGTCCAGACCTTGAACCGGTGCCTGGCCGCTGTGTCGGACTGGATGAGGGGCTAGCAAATGAAACTCAATCCAGACAAGACAGAGGTCCTCCTGGTCAGTCGAAAGGCCGAACAGGGCATAGGGTTACAGCCTGTGTTGGATGGGGTTACACTCCCCTGAAGACGCAGGTTCGCAGCTTGGGAGTGATCCTGGATTCATCGCTGAGCCTGGAACCCCAGGTCTCAGCGGTGGCCGGGGAGCTTTTGCACAGTTAAGACTCGTGCGCCAGCTGCGCCCGTACCTTGGGAAGTCTGATCTGGCTACGGTCGTCACGCTCTGGTCACATCGAATAGATTACTGCAACGCACTCTACGTGGGGCTGCCTTTGAAGACAGTTCGGAAATTGCAATTAGTTCAGCGGGCGGCAGCCAGATTGCTAACGGGAGCTACATACAGGGAGCATACCACCCCCCTGTTGTGTCAGCTCCACTGGCTGCCGGTCCAATTCCGGGCTCAATTCAAAGTGCTGGTTTTGACCTTTAAAGCTCTATATGGTTCTGGCCCAGCCTACTTGTCCGAACGCATCAGCCGCTATGTCCCACCTCGTAATCTAAGATCATCCGGAGAGGCCCTGCTCTCGCTCCCGCCTACGTCTCAGATGAGGCTGGTGGGGACGAGGATAGGGCCTTCTCGGTGGTGGCTCCCCCGCCTGTGGAATGCTTTCCTATGGATGTACGATCCACCACATCCCTCCTGGCCTTCAGGAAAAAGTAAAATCCTGGCTGTGGGACCAGGCATTTGTACACCAGCACAAGGCAGCATTTTAGATTGGTTTTTAATGGAAGTGGGTGATTATGGCCAATGTTTTTATGGACTGAACATTGTTTTAATCCAGAGTGAATGTGTATGGTGCTAATGTAGTTGTATTTTAATGTATTTTTAATGTATTTTAATTGTTGAAGGGTTTTGGGGTTTTATATTGTGATTATGTGGGCATCGAATTGTGCCGTACTGTAAGCCGCTCTGAGTCCCCCCTTGGGGGTTGAGAAGAGCGGGGTAAAATCCCGAAATAAATTGACCTAATAGAGGTAACAGTGTGATATGTATTTTTGAAATTAATTTTCTGCATTAGCAATATGGCTGCTCCTGAAATGTGTGTAAGTACATATTAGGCATGTATAATTAATCTGATACTTCAAAGCCTGAAAAGGTACTTTGTGGATTACAGCTCTCAGAATCCCAAAACAATATGGCCATGACATCTAGGATAGTCTGAAAATCACAGTCTAAAAAGTACCATTTCCAAGCTTTGCCCCAAGCATGTGAACAGCTAAGGAGTCCCATAAGTCTTCTTGTTAACGAGGGATGCTGATCGTTAGCCATCTAACTTCATTAACTTCCTTGCATACTCGATTCATTTTTTTCTGACATAAAAATGACTGAGGGTACTCTATAGTGATGAATTACAGCACTAAGGTGACTGGATTGATGTCTCCTCCGATTGAATGCACATTTCAAGTCCATTTAAAATGTAAATATTTATATCCTTTGATTTCTGCCTCTGAGCCTGCCAGACCTTTGCAGTTGATAAGCCGGTCTCTGTTTAGATTCTGCCAGCTTCCATCACAGTGTATTATATTTATCAGGTAGAAATCAATGAGCAGCGAGAATGGATAGTGGGAGAACATCCAATACTTGATAACTATATGTTAACTCTATGCCCAGGTAGCATGGTCATGTTAAAACCTGGGGAGAAAATTAGCTGGAATAAGCTGTACTGACATAAATCAAACACTCTTTAAACATTTCCCCATTTACTTCATCTGTGAAATAAAAATATTTACTTTACCATCAAATGCTCCAACACTCTTTATTAGCTCAGTACTATCTCCGAGACCCTATTTGTGATATACATGGAAACTTGCCCTTAATTTTGAGTACATTTATTTTGATCTCAGTATATCAAGTACAACATGAATCTCACCCTTGGCCCTTCATTTTTGCAGCTCTTCATCTCCCAATGATGGCTGGTGATTTCAATGCCATTGGGATGGTAAATCCATTCCACATTATATTAAGAGAGTTACAGAGCATTCAACCCTATCCCCATTTTCTTACCCCCTTTGGTTTAACTACTCAGAAGTGAAAACTGTAGTGGATTTGCCAACCCAGCGGCATAGACGCCAATCACTGCCCCAATGGCCTCAGTGTGCATATGATTATAAAGAATTTTTGCCCAAGGTCAAACTGACTAGTGTTACTGAGCACCCTCTTCCCCCATTATATATGATTCTCAATCTTTTTTCTGTTATATGCCTTTTTAATTGACATAAATTATTCTTTGAATGAAGCACATGAGACATGCAAATGCCACTCTATTACCTCTTAGAAACATTCATTAATGATCTGCATAAGGAACAGAGGTGTGTGAGAGTGAGCAGAATCAAAGAAAACAGCTCCACAAGATTGATCTTAAGAGTCAGCCATAGCAGGACTTCAGTAGGAATATTTCTGTTCCATTACTTCCAAAAATAATGACTTGGCCGCCCATCACACAGAGCCAGGGAATGTTATAAGCATGTACTTCACCTACATTTAAGTATGTTCTAGATGATAGTTCATATGGATCAAAGCAAAGTTATACATTGTTGCAAGAATTTAAATAGAAATGCAAGAGATTTCATTCTAATAGGGAAGACTGACCAAGTTATCTATACGCCTGTTAAATATGATGCCCCAAGTGTTAGTGGCCAGATTTATAGCCCCCTATTTCCCAGCTGGATTGAATAGAGCACCATCAAATACAATATGGTCCCCTGAAAGCCCTTGAAACTGAGATATGGCCTCTACATGACAAGACATGTGGCAGATATAGAAAAAAATGGAAAAAGTAGATATAGCAATGATATATCTTTCAGAACCTTATTTATTTATTTACCATATTTATATTCTGCCTTTCTCACCTCAGAGGGGATTCATGGTAGCCTTACAACAGGCAACAATTTGAAGCCATACATATATATCAAATAAATAATTACAACTAAAACCAGAATTTTTAAAATCAACAATTTAAATCACACCAACCAAAACATCTTGAAGAACAATTCCTGAAAAAGCTACAAATGCATTTCTGAAATCATCTGGTTGCCTTCTACTCCATTTGGTTTAATTGCCCAGAAGTGAAAAGGCAATGGGATAGGTCTAATTCTTCTAATGGACATTCCAAGCTTCATGAATAATTTCGACACATCTGCACAAGGGGGCTAGAGATAATAGACATGGTATCCTAAACTATCTTGTTAGCACTGACTAGAAGAGAATCATTGGATCAGTTAGATTTACCTAGATATTGACTTACTATTCAACAATTGATTTAATGAGTCTATTCTAGATGAGACTAGCCAACAAGACTCCTGCTTGCATAGAGAAAACAAGCATACCAAGAATTGCTGAAACCTTACTCATGGATACTTTATGAATACAGCAAGGGATCCTCCATTTGCCATTCATCTCTTGCAGAAAACACAAAGCAGAAAGCCATGCAAAACTATGAGTTATGGAGATATTCTTTTTCTCAATGGAAGATGTCCTCAAGCCCAGTTTGAAAAATGGTGACCTTCTGGACTTTCAAATGACAGCCCCCATTACATGACCTGCTTGGTAGGTTTGATGGGGGTTGCAATCCATATCTCGAAGGCACATAGCTTGCTCACCTCCGTTCCAGGTTGTAATGACTGTAAGTCATGCCATGTCATAGAAGAATTTGATCACCAGCTAGGAGGTCCAAAACACAATTTCAGTATAGCTTGGATGTGGAGCTATGGCAAACATTACTTCTTTCCTAAGACATTTTTATTTCATTTTGTATTTTATTAAGTCTTGTGCCTTATATTTACGCTGTTCAGTTTAAAGGTTGTGTGTTTTAAAAATTAATAATGTTATGTTATTATATTTTAGAGGCATTTTTGTGCCCTTAAAGCATCTAGTTCAAAAATTATTTAATTATTTATTCAATCAATCAATTATGGAAATCTTTTAATAGATAATTTCTTGAAGTAGATGTAAGACTATTTTGGATCAACACGATTCCATGAAAGCATAAAAGGGGTCTACCAAAAAAAACTTTTAAAAACTTTTTTAAAGTATGTGCCAAAGAATGAAGGTCTTACTGAAATTCAGTGTACCTACTACCTACCTCTGCTTTTAAAAATAAAAATTGAATATCTTTATTTTCAAACATACATTATACAAAACACCCAGGCAATAGGAATACATGAAAGAAGGAAGAACTTTGTTGGTTCACATTAGTTAGGACAGACACAGAGCTCCATCTGGAAAAAAAAGTCTTCTATGACCAAAAACATTTGGGAACCGCTGCCCTACAGTATAGTTGAGGCATTGGTTTCCTATACTCATCTGGAAATAAAAGTAAAACAGCAATTCTTCATAGACTATATTACCCATCAAAATCCAAAAAAATGCCTTGCCCCAGTGGCAAGGTGACACTACCGAAATGAATCCCATTCATTGAAAGTTGTGATTTCCTCTGCACCTGTCCCTTTAATTAGCAGCTTCCTCTTTGCCCCCTTCTTTTAAAGTGACTGATTAGTTTCTTCCCATACAGTTGATGTGGCCACAGGATTGCTGAATTGCCTTTAATTAGTTCCCGTCTCCCACCAGAACCATAGGAGGGAGCCTTAATTATCTTTTCATAGCCTGAACAATTGCTCTCTAATTTTGTTTCTTTCTGTGATCACAATTGCAAAAGTAGAACCAAAAAGTATTCATGCCAATAAAGCATCTCTGAAATAAAGAGATAGGAAGAAAGGAATGAAGGTAGACCTATGTGTAAGCTTTAATCTGTTTAAGATTTTTTTTAATGGTAAGTAGTACAGAATACTTTCAATTAAATGGTTACATGGTTGCTTTAGTCAGAAGCATTAAATTCACTTATTATCCCCAATTAGGGTAGAGTGATTTAATCAATGAGAATTTAGGCCCTTTCTACACTGCGATATAATCCAGATTATCAAAGCAGATAATCCACATTATCTGCTTTGAACTGGATTATATGAGTGTACACTGCCAGATAATCCAACTCAAAGCAGATAATCTGGATTTTATATGGCAGTGTAGAAGAGGCCTTAGAAAGTCAACACTTCTGCAAGTGCTGTTGGTTCACTAGTTCTATTCTAGCCCTTGTTGAAGTGGTTTCACCAGTTGGTAATCTGTTTTCAAAATGTCGGTTATGATCTATAACACCATATAAATCTTAAATCCAGACTATCTGAAATTCCATATGAATCATATGAACCTGTCTGAGTTTAACAACATTTGGGAAAGAGCTTATTTTCTCCACTCATTCCCCATCCTGCTATATAAAATCATGACTATCTTTGTTGACATGGATTATATGGAAGTGTAGACTCATATAATCCTGTTCAAAACAAATAATGTGGATTATTTGCTTTGATAATCTGGATTATTTGGTGGTGTAGAGGTGGCTCTCCTAGGGAGGACACAGGAAAGAATCTTTTCAGTAGCTTCTCTCAGGCTATGGAACAGCCTTCCAAGACAAGCAGTTGCAATTGGCTCTCTCTTTTCCAGCAAAAACCTTCCTATTCAAATATAAATAAATAATAAATAAAAGTTTATTTGTAGCCCGCATCCATCTCCCCGAAGGGGACTCAGAGCGGTTTACATGGGGCCGTGCCCAACAACGTAACACACTAAGTGTGATAAGTAAAGGCAATAACAAGTTCAATAAGAAAATTCACAAGTGTTAATACACACACATATATATATATATAAACGGTTACAAATGCATATATTGCATGCCCACTGTGGGCTCCTACCCATACGCCAGTGGTGCAAATCAATGTCCAGGAAACTTCGGGTTTGCAAGGGAAAGTTCAGAGGATCATAGAAGAAGACAGGATTTCGAGGTAAGTAAACACGGGGAGGAGATGCACAAGCCCGGCGGGGCTGTGTCCCATCCAACAGCGGGCGGGCTAGCAAGCCGTCTCGAAGGTCCAGAGGAATGCTGTAGTAGGAGTTGTTTGCTGGCTGGGACCCAGGACATATGCAGTCAAACAAGTGGGGTGCACGGAGATGATAGCTGGGTCGCCTGGAAGTAACGTTGGGCCGACGGGGATACGCTGTACAATGGTCCCAATTCCCGTTTCGACCCCCTAAAACAGGGTCTTTCTCAAGGCCAGTATTGGAGGGCAAATCAACTCAATCTCATCCTGGGGCAAAGGCAAGGTCTGTAGATAACAAGCTGCTATGAGTGAAACGGCTCGGGGAATATACAACACACTCAAAAGCAACTCACATATACATATTGCATGGCAATAATAGTACAGATATAACAATCGTAGCAACATACATACCTAAATCATAGAGGCAAATGCATACTTCTAGGTAATGACCAACGGCCGAAGCAAGTACATAGTGCTACCTGGTTCGCTTATAAGCGCAACCAAGGACCAGGTGGAGGCAATCTCGTGCGAATCAATTAGGTGCAGAGTAATGGGAATCTAACATAGGAGTTCAGCTATAGTAATTTTATCGTTGAGTCCTATTGGAATTTCTGTACACAGGGTATGAATATACCGAGTTTCTGTCCTACGTAGGTGCATATCAAGATTGCCATGGGGGGGAACCTGGACACGTTTAACACCAAAGAACAAAAGGTCATCAGGTCCATGCTGCATGGTCTTAAAATGTACATAAAGAGGAGAATCCTCAGACAAATTACGGATCTTGGACCAATGTTCAGAGATTCTAATATTAAGATTTCTTTTAGTCTCGCCCAGATAAATCTTCCCACAAGGAAAACAAATCCCATACACACAGGAATCGGTTTTGCATGTGCCCAACAACACATCACAAAAATATCAACATCAAAAAAAACAATAAACATAATAAAAGCAATAAACACAATAAAATACATTGGTGAAAGCACAGCAATACAATACAAGTGAGTCTGAAAACAAAATAGGCCTTCAGCTCTTAACTGATTAGGGTAGAAGGATATACAACACCTTTCTATATGTGTTTTTAAATCTTTATGGTTGCTTTAAAAGTAATGTTTTAATTGGGCTGTTTTATTTATTTATTTATTTATTTATTTATTTATTTATTTAGCACATTAGTATACCACACCCTCTCAGCCCGAAAGCGACTTGGGGCAGTTTACAAGGCAACAAATTGAATGCCAACAGCATCCTAAAAACAGCACTTAAAACAGATAAAACATTAGCAATAAAATAAAACATGACAATAATAAAAACAATATTTCGTCTCCAAATAAACCTAAATCCAATATCGTAGTCCAGTAATTCCAATCCTATGTCAGTTACATTGCCTTAATGTGGTCATAACTTTTTGAATTGTTTAAACTAGGTTGGTTTAATATGTATTGTAAGCAGCTTTGGGTTCCACTTTGGGAGAAAGGTGGGATATAAACTAAGGGCCCTTCCACACAGCCCCATATCCCAGAATATTAAGGCAGAAAATTCCACAATATCTGCTTTGAACTGGGTTATTTGAGTCCACACTCAGATAATGTGGGATTTCCTACCTTGATATCCTGGGATATAGGGCTGTGTGGAAGGACCCTAAATTAATAAATCTAAGTCTAAATATTAACTCACCATTCATCTTATTATCTATTGCAGTGTTTCCCAACCTTTTTTGAGCTGCGGCACACTTTCAACATTAAAAAAATCCAGGGGCACACCACCAACCAAAATGACACAAAATGACACTCTAACACAGTAAAGAACGGCTGGGGGATGGTGGCCTGCTGGGAGCAGCTGCTGGAAGTGCCGAAGCCGGGGGGGGAGGAGCCAGGCCGTGCCATGCCCTGCCCCCTCCCCCCAGTTTCAGCTCTCCCAGAGCTTCGACAGCCTTGAGGGGACAGTGCCAAGCCAGCATTGTGCTGGCTCTGCCACTGCTGGCTTGGCACTGCCCTCTCAAGGCTGGCAAAGCTGTGTGAGTGCTGAAACCGGGGGGGCGCATGCCCTGCCCCCTCCCTGGCTTCGGCTCTCCCACAGAGGAGGAGCATGAGTGGTGGACGGGCTTCAGTGGGCAGGGCTCCTCCTCCGCGCGGCTTCAGCGAGCAAGGGGCGAGAGTCATGGTGGGAGTCATGGCGGATTGGAGGCTGGCTGGGGAAACAGCCGAAGGAGGCGGTGCCCCGGCCCCTTCTTTTTCTTCGCCGCCGCCCAGCCCTTCCTCCTCCCCCAAGCAGCAGGAGTTCGGCAGGAGGAGCGGGGAAGGAAGGGGGGCAGAGAGCTTTTCTCGCGGTACACCTGATGATCGCTCACGGCACACTAGTGTGCCATGGCACACTGGTTGAGAAACACTGATCTATTGCACTGCTATCAATCACAAAAATGATATGAAGGCCTGCTAGTGAGATAGTGCTGTGTGATGGGCACCTGCTGTGACTTGTTTCATTTTGGTTGTTTTCTTGCAATCATCTGGTCTTCCATTTCACACTAAAGCCTAAAGGATAGCTTGCGGGTTGTTCCTTCCTCAAGTCATTTCAGACCAGAATTTTACTGATATTATGATTTGATATTTGGATGTCCTGGTCTCAACCTTTTGCTCCCATGAAATGCTTCCCCATCCACCTTTTTGCACACACGATGCAAAACATGCAACAGTCTTCCCCACCCCCTCATATTTTTTTTACATTTTTTAAATGTCTCTCCCCCTTCTGACCTTATTCTCACAACAACACTGTGAGAACGATCAAGCTGAAAGAGCAGAAAATGCCCAAGCTCACCCAGTAGATTTCATGGCTCAGTTGGTATCTGAACGTGGATCTCTTAAGTCATCATCCAATAGTACACTACACAGACTCTCTGCTAGGTTATGATAGGACACTTTGACCATCTGTTATGATGCTGCTGCATAATCAGACCAACCCAGCTTCTGAGGCCACCGAGTTCCTCTTTCCAGAATTCCTGATCCATGGGCTTTGCTAAGTGAGAGAAAGTTGTAATACATGCAGAAGCTGATGGTCACAAAGAGTGTATCATTCTACTTTTCCACATGTCTCCTTTCTGACACATATTCTAGTAAAGACAATTTACAAGAGCTCAACTGAATGGCAATTGTATCTATTAGGCATGCTAAAATTGAAACGGAAATCTAATTGATTCGTTAGAAATCCGTAATTAATGGGACTTTTGTTGTTTTACGGATCGCTGCCCCGAACCAGGAAGTGGACTTCCTTTTACGGTCCGTGAGGCCAACAATTTGCGTTAGGATCGTTAGAAATTATTAATTATCAATTAATTAATTATTGTACTACTCACTTCTCCCACTCATTTCCTTCCCGCCTTCATTCAGCTTCTTCTTTTTCCCGCATTTATATGGGGAACTGGAAGTGACGCTGCTGCTAGGTAGAGGCAATGCATTCTGGAAAGTGATTCACACACACACACACACGCGCACGCTTCTCCTCTCTCTCCAGGCTTCCCCCCCTCCTTCTCTTCCCCGTTGCTCTGCTGCCATGCATGCCCCATTGCAGGGGCCTGCTTCACACACACACGCGCGCGCACGCTTCTCCTTTCTCTCCGGCGCTCTCAGATGCTTCTCTTCCCTGTTGCTCTGCCTTCTCCCATCGCAGGGACCAGCTGCAGCCCTCCAGGTACGTGTTTTGGACTTCAACTCCCACCATTCCTCACAGCCTCAGGCCTCTTCCTTTTCCTCTCAGCCTGGGCAAACTTGGGCCCTCGCTCCTCAGGATCGGGGTGAGAGAGAGCAGCGAGGAGCGAGGGGGGCTCCTCCTCCTTTTCTTTTGCTGCTTCCAAGAATAGAAAACCCCTCCCTCCCTCCCTCCTTCCCTCCCTCCTTCCTATTTGGAGAGTCCCATCTAGAATTCAGTGTGGTTTATTCAAGTTTTGGCCTACAACTCCCAGAAATCCCAGCCAATTTACCAGCTGTTAGGATTTCTGGGAGTTGTAGGCCAAAACCATCTGGAAAGCGCATGCTCTGGCATACGAATTTCTAACGAATTTCGTTAGTACTTAAGTTACATTTCCGAAAATTTTGGGAATTTTTTTGTAAGTCTTTGATATACTAATCAAAAAAATCCCCCCCCCTTTTGATTTTAGAATCGCCATTTTTCGATTTGTTATCATGCCTAGTATCTATTGTGCACATGTGCAGAACATACACAGTTACCCCCATCCTTTTCAAAGTCATCTTTTCCTTTTCAAAGTCATCTGGAAGCAGTTCTATAGGATGTTACAAAACCTCCAAAGCCAAATCCCCATACAAGATTTAAAATTGTAAAGCGTTCCTGAACCTGCAAAAAGGAGGTATGTTAGTGCCTTCAAAGAGAGCATTAAAAAGAGCTGGGCTAATGGGTCAGGGATGGTGGTGGCCTTGGGTGAGATGGTACCTTTCCCCTTTGTGAAACTAGACCAAATGGCTCTTATTGCAAAAATGTACTGAAATTATATACCATCCGGTGGTTTATAACGAGCTACTGAGGTCTGAGTACAATACAGTGTAATTTACCTGAAGAGCTCAAGGAACATGTCAAGAATGAGATTTTTGACTGAAAGAGAGTGCTGTTTGCATGAGAGTAAAGAAAGTTCTCAAGAACTATTCTGCAATTAATAGAGAAAATGGCACACACTTTAATTTTATTTTTAAAAAGAAAAAAGTCTTTTTGCAAGGCAATTCAAGAATTTTCCCTGCAGCATTTAACCCACCACTAATTCCATTAATTCATATACAATCTAATGGAGCTAATGTACCAATCCTAATTTCTGGACTTCAACCACCTGCCTATTCATTCCAGCAATATTCCATATAAGGAAGCAGCAATCCATTTGGTTGAACAAGACAAAGTTAAAGGTAAAGGTTTTCCTCTGACATTAAGTCTGGTCAAGTCCAACTCTGGGGGTTGGTGCTCATCTCCATTTCTAAGCCGAAGAGCCGGCATTGTCCGTAGACTCCTCCAAGGTCATGTGGCCGGCATGACTAAAGCAGATTGAAAATGTAAGAATGGAGGAAGGCAGCCAATTCTCGGTGCTGGACCTATAAAGGTCTGGCATAACACATACACACACACAATTCATGCCAGTTCAATGAAATGCTATACAACAGGCATGGGCAAGCTTCAACCCTCCAGGTGTTTGGGACCCCAACTCCAGCCTGTTAGGAATTGTGGGAGCTGAAGTCCAAGATACCCGGAAGGCTGAAGTTTGCCCATGCCTGCTATACAATGAGAATTAATTCGGCAGAAATGAGAAACACATGGGGAAAATCCAGAGATCGATCAATGCCACAAAAACCCACAACTATGAATACTGGCCTGTTAGCACTTTACTCTGGTCCTATTTAACACAATAGAGACATTTTACTATGTCATAACATTGAAGAAAATGTATCCCTCCGACATTGTTGGTCTGTTAATCCTATGGACAGGGATGATGGGAGTTCTAGTCCAACAAGAAGCCAGGGAAGCTAACCTCAGCCTTCCCTCTGCCTTCCCTCTGCTCTCTTTTGCATGGCAGGCAAAGGCTTTCTTGTTACCCAGGCCTACTGAGCATTAATGGTCTGCGGCAGAAGGTTTTTAATTGGAGTATGTTATATTTATATACGTAGTTTTATCATCATTATACTTTAATAGACTTTTAAAAACCATTTTAAATTAATGCTTTAAATATGATTGTTTAATTGTTTCTAACATTTGTACTATCCATTGTTTTAACTATGTTTTCATTTAACTCAAATTGTGAGTTAAATTGGGGCCCATATTGGGAGAAAGCCAGGATGTAAATTATACAACTAAAATGAATCATAAATAAACAGTATTGGAGGGACCACTTTTCTCAGCCCTTCGCAATAGAACTGGATTCAAAGACTTGTAAGGCTTTCTTTTGCAGAAGATCTGGCATAGTAATATCCCTGTCAGTACTCTGGATTCTCATTGGCAAAAGGATCTATGACTCCTGGTTGGCAAAGCCTTTGGTCATCTAAGAGAGATTCTTAGGTTTGAGGTACATGTCAGGCAGGGAAGCCTAACAATCCATCTCTGGCTTGTATTTTAATCAGCACAGAGCAAGCATTCCTGATGTATTGTTCCAGTTGTTGTTTTTGAATGCTTCTGACTTATGGTGGCCTTAAGGTGAAGCCATCATATTGTTTTCTTGTCAAGATTTGGCCATAGGGGGCTTGGCTTAGCTTTCCTCTGAGGTTGAGAGAATGGGACTTGCCCAAGTTCATCCAGTGGGTTTCCTTGGCCAAGTGGTCTGAGAGCCATAGTCCCGTGCTCAAACCTCTGTGTCATGCTGGCGCTCTGATCTTTTTAGAACCTGAATCTGACTTATTAGCTCAGTTTCATAGATGTGCATGGGAGAAGGCAAGAGAGTACTTCCCACTTAGTTCTACATCAGGGGTGCTCACACTTTTTCAGCATGCGAGCTACTCTTAAAGCAACCAAGTCCAAAAGATCTACCTGCCCCCGCCGCCGTGCACTCCTACGCGCTCCCGCCGCCACGTGCTCTTGCCACTGCACGTGCTCCTGCTGCTGTTTTCTGCCTGCGCAGCGCTTCTTCCGCCTGCAGGGCATTACAGGAAGGAGAAAACACGAGGCGGGGCATCCAGAGGGAGCGCTCCGCCCTGCCTGTCTCACCGGCAACGGAGGCTACACAGCTGCTTCTGGACGAGAGAGAGGCAGGGCGCTCCCTCCAGAGGCCCCGCCTCATGCTTCCTTCTTCCTGCAATGCCCCGCAGGCAAAAGAAGCACCATGAGAGCGAAAGCCAGCAGCAGGAGCGCGCATGCGCGCAAGGTGTGCATGCGCATGGCAGGAGCGCCCCATCTGGCTGGTGAGGCCCGAAGATCACCTGGAAGAGGGCCGAAGATCTACTAGTAGCTCCTGAGCTACCTAATGAGCACCCCTGTTCTACATACATTTACTTTAATATTTACAGAGGAATGCACAGCCACCTAGTCTGCAAGAGCTTTAAAATATATCAGAAACCCCCATTTTAACAGCCTGATTGCCAGAGCTGGACTTGTTACAGTGCTCTGGAAGAGAGACTCCCTAGAACAGCAAGCAAATCATATTAATACTTCTTGCTCTGGCTTAATAATACAATTTCTGCAGATTTTATAAAAATTGGACAGCCTAGAAGTTCAATAGCAATATAACGTCAGCATGATACTCATTTACCTAAATGAAATCTTAGTTTTGCTAAATAACATCTTAGTTTTATAGTAATAGGTTTGCTTACAACCACCTCTAGACTTTCATGACTGTGGTATATTCCTGTTTTTTACAGTCTGGAAGAAGTAGAAGGAAGCTTATAGTATACAAACCATTACATTAATTGAATATATTATCACTGCAGCAAAAAAAGGCCAAAAGGGAGGACAATAATAATACTACACTTTATTTATATTCCGCTCTTCTCACCCCGAAGGGGACTCGGTGCGGATTACATTACACATACGGCAGACAGTTCCTGCCGGATTGACATACGATTACAATACAGTTGTACAGACAAACAGACAAACAGGTGCAGACACTTGTACAATTAGAAGGATCTTTCCATCTGGCTACATTCTGAAGGGTGCAGTCACTCCATTACATCACAAGGGGGTGCTGTTGATTCACCCTCAGACGAGAGCCTGGCTCCGCATTCCACTTCGGCAGCCAATCTTCCTTGTTATTTTTTGTAAGTCCTTAAAATCCTTCCCCACTGCGCGGCACCTATTTTATCTACTCACAGCTGGCTTTGTTTTCAATCTGCTAGGTAAACAGTGGACAGGGCTCACAGCTGGGTGTCCAAACCAGCCTGGGAATCAAACTTGCAAACTTCAGATTGCAACACAGCTGTTGTTACCACTGTGCTATCTCTCCGGCCCTGGACAAGAACATATTTCCCCCAAGTCACAATCTCTAGATTCCCATTTTTCTTTGCTTTTTTTTAGCAGGAACCAAAATATGTTAATGCACAAAGAAAGAAAAGGATACAATTGCATTGTGGTAGGTCATACTATACGTTGTTGTGGTAGTCTTCAAGTCATTTCCAACTTGTGGCAACTCTACATCAAACCTATCAAGCGGTTGTCTGGAGCTGAGAGTATGTGACTTACCCAAGTTCATCCAGAATGTCTCATTGACTTCATAAAGTAAAAAACTTGAGATTTAAAAGAATTAATTCTGGAGAAAATAAAATGAAATCCAAGTGCACCCAAACCACCTATTCTGAACTCATTCAACCAGATTTTAAGGTGTGGCCTACCAAGATTGTTCTCATAAGCATTCCAGATATTTTCCAAGTGGCTAGCAATCAACTCAAAAGACCCCAATCAATTTCTAGGGTACTTCAAGGAGACTATAGCATTTGAATTGAGGGAGGTAATAGTACCACTGTATTCTTCTTTGGACTGATTTTACCTGGAATGCCTGGAAATATGTCCAGAGGATGGTAACTGACTTCTGAAGCTGGATAGGATTAGTTTGTAGAAGAAAAACCCATGCATCCCCAAATTTGAAACCCCAGTTTTCATAGGGTGTGGCTATGGCACATAAAGTGCTACAGTTGTGTAGTGGGAAGGTGTCCTAGGACCCAAAACCCTTGATTCAAATTACAAGACATGAAATTCCCCTAAGCGTTAGGAAGAACTTTGTGTAAAATAAGAGTGAAATGGACTGTCTTGTGGAAAGGTGGACTCATCTTCATTAGTTGGGTGGTCATCTCTGAGGAGTGTTTCAACTGCTTATTCCTGCAGGGCAAATGGTTGTACCCAACAGTTCCAACTCTGTGATTCTATCATCCCTGTTTCAAGACAATTGCCATTCATCAACTCGGATTCACTACAAGATGGTACCATTTAATGAGAATTCCAGATGAAAAGCTCTTAATACTTTTTCTTGTATTGCAGTTTGCATCTGTCTCTTACGGATAGCATGCAACCCATGTTTCTATTGCAAATTTGCGATCATTATATTGTCAGTACTCACTGCACCTACACCATTACAAATGTTGTGCTCCTTTGGCTTTATTTATTTTTTTCCTCCTGTATTTCAACTTCTATTTTCGACATGGTCTAATTATGGCTTCCTGCTGGACATTTCATGCAGAATGCACAAAGATGTTGTTGCGAAAGGCCTCAATTATTTGCACGTTCTCTCTCTTTTTTCCCTCCAGTGATTCTGAAAGGGAGGTTACACTTTAAAAATAAATAAATAAATGCACACAATCCTCCGCCCGGTCAGAAGAGACAGTTTTATAATTGCATTTTTCATCGTCTTTGTATCCTTTTGTATTTTATGCATGTAGGGGGATAAACTGAACATGGCTGTTGGAACACAGCCAGGCAGAATCGTCAGGGAAAGAGTGAAAGTATAAAAGGCAAGATGGAAAGTGAATTGGGAAGGGAGGCGGTAAAGACTGGAAATAGAGAGTAGGAGCTTTTGGAACAACAGTTCGGGGGGAGGGGGTTGATCGCAAGAGAGACCTTCTTGGGCACATCCGCCTTTGTATATCTTGTTGAGGATTGCCAGGCATAATTTCCCTGCCAATCAGTCTTTTTAAGGGGCAAGTGAATAGAGAAGTTTGAAAGCTTCAGAGGAATATGTTCCCATTTTATCTCCTCTTGTTTATATTAAGAGATGGGTGAGTAAAAAAGGAAGAACAATGAGCAAGCCCTGAAGGAACCAACTAACTGGCATACCTTTTGCATAGCTCTTCCTTCTCCAAGGTGATGTGTATGGCATTTATTCATAATAGGAGAGATAATGACTAGTACAGGATTATAAGATGTGTTGTTGTACCATATTATGGAATGGTAAATGCAAATAGTATTAAAATTCCCAAGTGCGAAGAATGTAACACTGGTTACTAAGCCACTTATAAACTGAAGTACCTGGGATAATCTTGTCCCTGTCTCTGTTGCCTGTTATAAATGATTCAACCTTTGATAACAATTACTTCCACAAAATATTCATTTTTCTTATTCATTTATTAATTTTATTAACTATATAAATTTAGTCTTTCTTTGTTGTCTTAAGTTAAGTTTTTCTTTTTAAAAAGATCACGTGCAGGTGTTTTCAGATTTTGTGAGGTTCCATTTATATAAGCTATGCTATCTCTTGATTTTTTTTGTATATCATCTACAGTACAGGCAGTCCCCAAATTATAAATAAGATAGGTTCTGTAGGTTTTGTTCTTAAGTTGAATTTGTTTGTAAGTCAAAACTGGTACATTTTAAGTATGACTCCAGACACACACACACACACAAGCCCTGGATAGCATAGGGAAGGGTTAACACCCCTGTGGGGTTTGTTTTTCTGTTTGTGCCCTTCTTCAGAAAAAAAATCACCTCATTTTCTGTCCCTGTGAGAATTTGATTTTTTTAAAAAATTGGCTTGTTGTGGAAACAAGGATTGTTGAGAAAGCTTCACTGGTGACACCATTTCTCCATGGTAACTCTTTCAGGGGTGAATTTCCCTTTATATGGGTACTTTTCTCACACTTTCTGTTGTCTCGCTCCTGTTTTTAACTATGAGTCATTTGTAAGTCGGATATTTGTAACTTAGGGACTTCCTGCTTTTTGTCATGGGAAAAGACCGTGATCTTTTCTCACAAAGCAAAGAGTAAAAATATTTAGGGAATTCCAAGATTACTTGCCTTCTAAGGTTATTAGGCAATTGTAATATTGTGAAAGTTATTCCTTTTGTTTACCAAAGACTGCTCTCAATCACAATTTTAAATAACCAGAGAATACATTATGGCAAATTGAACTCATCATATTTCCTAATTATGTGCACTTTTCCTATTCTCCTTCCATTTTTTTTTATATAATGTTGTTATTTAATTAGTTTTTTTAATTCATGTAAAATGAGATTTTAAATTAATCTCCTCAACTTTCTATAGACCACCTTGGATCCCATTCAGGAGACATAAGAGACATAAGTACAATCAATGAATCAATCAGCTACAGCATTATCTTAAGCTCAACCAAAACTTGAATTTAATAAATCACACTAAATCTCCCAAATTTTATGGCAGAGAACTAAGGCTAATACAGTGCAACCTTATCCATCAAAGGAGATGAGTCTCCAGCTGAGGGATCTAATCTAACCTGCTCAAGGTCCACATCTGAGCAATCCAAAGTTTTGATCCCCACATGCTCTTCTGTATTCTCTGCCCTCTCTTGGTCAAGAAGTGAGCCGAGAACAATTTGGAATTACTGATCAATCTGTAATGGGATGCTCATTACCTATTCATATCTAGAACTTCCAGGAAGTCCTGGAATTACCAGGAAGTGACCAAGTTTCAGTCCATTCTTCCTTCTTTGTTGGCTCCATATAATTTTCTCTCAGCTAAGCATACACACAGTTCTAGTATTTATTTTCTGGAAAATGCATGGCGAATATACAGCTACACCACCTGTTGTTTAATGGCAGATTGTAATCTCAGATGGTCAAGGGATTCAGGACCTTGGACAGAGCCAGCCCTGGCTCACCATATAATATATCAGACACCAAATTTTCGATTAAAGAGCAGCTTCCTTCTTGTTCTGTCCTCAACAACATTGTGAGCTAAATGGACACTTTTCTGTATTTGAAAGATGTGCCCATACTCATATTAGTCTTTGATTGTGAGAAATGGAGGTAATAGAGGTCACTGTGGAAGATGCACACAGTTATACTCTGCATAGCTCATATTAATTTCCACATCAGCCCCTTGTTACTATTTAGTGGAATTGTGTGGCTCAGGCCCGTCTCTGCTCCTTACAAATAATGCTATTGCCCATTGTCAGATTACACACTGATAGATGGAAAAGTGCCTAATAGCGCTCTCACACAGACTGAACTACCTCATTTGGATTTTTTCTTTCTTTCCATGCATCACTAATGCAAACATATTTTGGAAGAAGAATCTGTAACTGAGAACAGGCCACATCTTTTCCAGTGAGGCTTTTAAATAGAGAAGTTGTTAAGCTAATAAAAATGCTTCTAGCAACAGCAAGATCCTTTCCAAGGACACACATGTATCTGTTCCACTTGCAGGCAGCAAGAGAAAATGTTCACTTAAGTGTCAAACTCTTAATTAAAAACCGAACAAACCTGCCCGGTTCTGAGGTGCTTTGCCACCCACCCCCTCCTTCTCAACTGTCTAGTACCAATGTGAAGTGTGCAGCAAGGTCTTGACCAAACCGCTTAAACCGAGAGCATACTGGGATTCCTCTGGAAGCTAATTACCAGCCTCGTTTCTCCTTCCTTACACATTCTTCTTCCTCTAAATGGAGACTCTTGTCAGTGCCAGATGAAGTGGGTACTTGAAATACCTTTCCTAGTTGGAAAGCCCTTGCATTGCTCTACTTCATCTCCTACATCAGAATCCCTGGTGAGATACTACCTGCCTTGAGATGGGAGAACCAGTGTTTTGCCTCTTAATGAGACATGATTTCTTTCCGATTGTTTGAGAGGCAAACACCCAAGTTCAAACTCACTCAAAATAAATGTTATTTCCCCTCTCTTCTTTTCCCCTCTCCCAGGAGGTCCATTGGAATGGGTTCTATTTCCAGATTTGTACCTGAGCCAATGACTGAACATGTAGCATATTCTTTATTTTGTGCCATTTCTCAATATTCTCTTTTTGAGAAAATGAGCTATGGCCACTGGGAATGTTTTCCAAACTTTAGAAACATGGCTTTTGAAAGCAATAACTTCAAGTCCTCCCAAAATATCTCATAGCAGAAATATGTGCACCAAGTAGTATGCAAGATTGTGCATAAAGAACAGAAAGGTCAGGAGGGGGGGGGGTCTGATCTAATATGCCTAGGCAGGTAGTTCCATAGCTGAGTGGCCACCACAGGGAAGGCCCTGTCTTTAGGCTCTAACATTGAGATGGCATCTCTTTTCCTGCCATTTCAATCCATTGCTCCATGTCTCCAGAACACCAGAAAACAAGCCCTCCCCCTCCTCAATGTGACATCCTTTCAAATATTTAAGCATGGCTATCATGTCCCCTCTCAATCTTTTTTTTCCCTCCAAGCTAAACATATTCAATGTATTGTCAAAGGCTTTTGCCTGCATCTATGGCAGGCATCCTCAGACCTCACAATCTCTGTGGATGCCTGCCATAGATGCAGGCGAAACGTCAGGAGAGAATGCTTCTAGAACATGGCCATATAGCCCGAAAAACCTAAAACAACCCAGTAAACATACTCAGCTCCCTCAGCCATTCTTCACAGGGCTTGGTTTCCAAATCTTTGATAGTTTTGATGTCCCTTCTCTGGACATGTTCTAGCATGTCAATATATTGCTTTCTCCCCAGTGCATGGTATTGTTATCTTCATGATCTTGCTCCTATATTGCATTGAGCTCCAGGCATTTTAAAAGATGCCTTTGCAATCACTTCAGTTATAATGGGCTGCTCTGCACAACAAAGAAGGTTAAATGAGGATTCAAAATTGAGATTATATAAAGACTATTGCCCTTGAAGTACATCCTTTTCCAGCAGAGCTTTAAGATCTTTTTCTGACTTTCTTTTACAGATGTTTTATTGATGCTTCGTTCCTAGCTATATCAACTGCCATATTCTTCATGTGGAATGAAGCAATCTTGTCTGGACTCATTAGGTTTTGCTTCATGGACCAAAGTTCATTAGCAAGGAGGATTCAACTGACTGATTCCTTGGCTAATTTTCCCTAAATGCAACAACCAGTCTTTCCAGTGTGATTGAATGAATGAATGTTTGTGGGGTTAAAATAGGCATCTTACACATTGTTTAATTGGTTTTCCCATGGGTATTGGTGATAATAACTTCATCTAATCAAATAGAGCTAGAACTGCCATTTGAGTTGGAAGATCCTTAACAAAAGTAGATATTTTGTACCTCACAAAAGGTCTTGTGAAACACTAGGCCTCATAAAGTTGCTCATTGCAAGGCTTATGGCATATTTTTAGAAATAAATATGCAGAAAATCGCATATACACAAAGAAAAGGGGAGTTACTAAAATATATACTCTGAAAAATATGCACAAGCACACTTTAGTAACCGGGGGAAATGTGTACAAATATTCCTACATTATAAATAATGGGGGGAATGCATACATAGGAAGGAGTAAATGTGTATGAAAAAATGTGCACTAATGTCCTAATAGGAAGTAAAAAACAAAGTATTTCAACTTGTATTCAACAAAGAATAGGACCTGAAAGCAGGTCAGATTCAATGAAATGTAACCACCTCAAGATAGAGAATCAAACTAGGTGTTATATTTAGCACATTTAGATGCATTTCCTCAAGCCATTTGTTCATGTGGTTGTTCTTGACTGTATATCTGGTGTTGTGCTTAATTCTTTAATGATTATTGCAAGGTAAACATGGACTTACAGTGTTAATCCGATTTCTGAAGCACATATGTATAAGAAAAGCTTCTTAGGGAGAACATGCAGTTGCTTTTAATTTTCATTGAGAGAGTTGCAGTCTCTGTCCTCTTAAATCCACTGCTGAATCAAGGCAAAAAGCAGGATGCTATTTCGGCTAATTTGGGCATTTTGCACCACATTCTTGTCATCTACAGAAAACTCTCCATACCTGCTGTAATGAGTAGCTTATAAGGTGTACTAAACAGCATGCAGAAGCTAAGGTGACTCAGAGTAAGCTGGTAAAATCCCTCATTGTCTTGCTTTTTGATTCAGTACTAGATTTAACAATACCAAGGAAAACTCTGGTTAGTGTAACTGACAACCCTAAACAAAACACATATCCTACAGGATCCGCCCCACACACTTAGTTCCTCTGGGGAGCAGTTACTCCAACTAGCCAAAACCCGACTGGCAACCACCACTCAGAGGACCTTTTCATCAGCCGCTCCACGACTGTGGAACAACCTGCCAGCAGAGCTCTGACAGCTGGATCTGCTATTGCAATTTAAGATACAAGTGAAGACTTATCTCTTCTGGCAGGCGTACCCAGACAGTTTTAATTGTGAATTTTAAATACCACTGTATGTCTTGTTTTTTGTTTTGTGTATTTTGATAAGTATTTTATGTAGGTATGTTTTAATATGTACATTTTATGGAATGTTTTAAAATGATTATGTGTTTGTTTATGTTTTAGGAATGCTGTAACCCACCTTGTGCTGATAAGAGAGGTGGGCAAGACATTTTTAAAAACCTATTATATACCCTGCCAACATTTTGCTCAGGTTCTCTTGTTGCCAGGAATGAATAGCCAAGTGACCCCAGGAACAGATAAGTTACCAGACCATCAATGCTTAGAAAAATTACATAAATTCCAGAATTTTTCATATAACTTGAAAAAAAGATGATTTGGACACTATCCCAGCAACAATGACACCATGAAGCAGCCCATTATATTTGACTATCTAATGATGTTATAGATTACTAATAAAACTACTTCAGAATGAGGACAGTGACTATGCACAGAGCATTACTCCCTGGCATTAGCATCATTTGCTCTCAATGAAATGGCTGCAAAGCCAAATGTAATTGGGTACACAATGATACCAACTGACATTAGAATGTAAAAAACAGCTTTTTAGACGAAAAATTGCAATCCGTCAGGGCAGTGAATACCAATTAATGTGCACAAACATGATAATAATAAACTTAAGGAAAGCTTTACACGCTACCATAAAAAACACTTTTCCCATTCCAGACATTTTGACTAAAGAATGGTCATTTCCGCTCTGCAAATTGGTACTATGGGGATGTGGATTTAGATTCTTTGTGCTGCATCACTTCAGCGGTTTTCTAGAACTGACTCATTTACATATGCATTTTGTATCCAAATATTTAAAAAAGAGAAAGGAAATAAAGACCAGGGTTTGTTGGAAGGCTTCCCAATCCACCTTGGCATTTACATAAAAGCCTTCTTTTTCAGGAAAGAAAAGAGACAAAGCCATAGCAAAGTCGGCAGATTCTGGGATTCAAGTTAAAGACAAAGGCTGGTTCCAAGTTTAAAAAACCCGGGTCAGCCAAACTTTGTCCCCACACTGGTGGAAAACATGCACTTTTCTGGTGGAGGGTATCCATATGCTCTGCCAGACCTTCCAGCAGGACACCTGGATAGCAATAACCCCCAGAAAAGGCACATGGGGGAGGGGATTGCTCCTGGGGCCCCTCTCCTGGCACACCATTTCTATGGGCCAGGAAAGGGTCAGCAGCAGAGTTGTGGTGGCCAGGTAAGTAATTTTTAGCTTTTATGGATTTTAGGAGATTTTGAGGAGAGTTGGGCTTTCTTGGAAACCCTGAGACATCTGTGTGGATTGGGCCTGGAAGTCACACGCCATGATCCTTGGGCCCAATCCACACAGGGCATACAGTTGAAAAGACCTGGGTCTTCTGAAATACCCACCTCTTTCCATATGCCAAATTAATTTGGCACAAATCAGGGTTTTCCTGCTTGTGCCAAAGTAATCTGCTTTTACCTGAGGCGTCATTTGGATGTCCTAGGTAAAAATATGAAAGGGCACACATTTTGTGAGCCATCTGGGTGCACCCAAATTCAATGTTTAACTGGAAGGGGAGAGAGATGGGGAGGAAGTGGCAGGTCACCTGCTAAGGATGTTGACCCAACATATGACTTGAAGCCTGAAGAAAAAATCATAAATTAAGACCACCACCCCAGTCTCCCTCTCTGCCCTATCCCCCTGAAACAAAAACCATCTTGGATTAATTCCCTTCAGTTGAATGCAAAGCATTAACAGCCATTGGGCGGCATCTGGTAATGTTTGGTTTGCTAGAATGAGGACTCCTGCAATCTTTGTCTCTCCACAGGGGAGCCACTTCCCTGCAGTTATCTCAACAAAGCTTAGTTTGAAATACACATTTCAAAATAAAAACCCCTGGAGCAATCTGCTGATATACATATCAAGATAAGGCCCTCACCTGAACTCATAATGTGCGAGCAGGTGTTAAAGGACAATGCCTCCAATTCCCTTGAGTCAAACAAAAGAAAGTGTTTCTTTATAACATGCCTCCATTGTTTCCAATCATTTCACTTATTAACATGTACAGAAATAGAAGAGCAAAAAACAGATGGGCTGAAAGCTTTTGCTGGAATTACATGTTGTAAATCTCCACACATGGAGCTGTTGATTGAGCTATGCAACTGCTGTGCTAAATGGCAACATTGCACAGCAATATGTGTAACCAAATCCCCAACTACATGCATGATGAAATATGTCCTATAGCCCAGTCAGCCAGTGACCCAAGCACCAGGCAGTTAGATTGTAAGAGATGTGGAGGAGTTAACTCAATCCAGGTCAGTCATGGGGTATCCAACTGGATGAAGGGAGGAGCAATAGGGTAGTCAGCATCCAGTCTAGAATTTGTTCAAGGCGTCAGTAGTCCAGATAGACAAAGCCAGGAAGAAGTAAAACCGAATCCTACATCATAGCCAATTCAAGGTCAGGAGTGGTAGTCACCAAGGAGAAGTGAAAGCAACAAAGCTGCCAGGGAGTGGGTGGGAGGTTTATACGCAGATTTATTTATTTATTTATTACTTCAAACTTGTATACCGCCACTCCCCAAAGACTCAGAGCGGTTTACAGCAGTTTAAGTAACACAACAGCAATGACAAACAACACAACACAATGGGGGAAAGAACAGAAGGGTAGGGGGGAAAGGGAGAGGGTAGGGTAAAAGGCCAAGCAGCAAAAGTCTACTGAGGCCCCATTCCGCCATCAAACGAGGGCAGGCAAGGAGGACCCAGCAGAATCGCTGGCACTCGGGCGCAGGTGGGGAACGGAACTCGCAAGCTCCCGTAAGATGTTTCAAAACCCCAGTTGCCTACAAAGATGAGCACCTCCTATTCAACAACTTCTGGGAACAACAAAATCTCTCTTTGTCTCTTCATTGCTCCTTGAATGGTGGTAATGGGCATGGCCGACTTACCAGCCAACCCCTTTTGCGGGATAGGGCTGTCCTCGTCGCCATCTTGGGGAGGTCAGGGGTCTTCTCCTTCCCAGAGACCCCTGGGGCGGCACCCAGTTTCCCGCCGCCAGGGCCAGCTAGCCAATGAGGGGGGCTGGCCACGCCTCTCCCCTCCACGTGGCTAGCTGACCCTCCTCTTCGCCCAGGCAGCATATTTAAGGCTGCCTGGGACTGCCTCCTGCACTCGCAGGGGCCAATTCGGTTTTTCCTCCCTCCCTCCCTCCCTACATGGCACTGGGCTTGTTCATGTTCGTATTGTGCATTTCCCAAGTGGTTTGTTACCGGTTAATTTATGTGTCACCACATTATTTGTCGCAACTCCGTGTTGGCAGGTGGCAGGGCCCTGGATCAGGATGGCTTATCGCCCCTTGGTTGGTAGGGGGATAACGCCCTGGCCCCCTGGGGTGACGAGTTCTGTGGAGAGGCATTGGGCCGCTCGCACCCAGGCTTGCAAGTGCCTTTGGACTTTCGCGGGGGCCTGTACTACCCTGATCCTGGACCCTTGCGTGGCCGCCAACCCTTTGTTATGTTTAATAAATGAGTTGTGGCCATTTTTGTCCAACCTCGTGTCAGTGTCATCTTTGGGCGCGAGGTGTATCTCCCTTGCACACGCAATGGGTCTGCAGTGTCTGTGACCTCATGCTCCCTCAGCCTCAGTCTTCAGCTCCTCAGAGTCAAGGAGCACTGCCATCAGAAGATGCAGATTCTTGGCAGTTTGCCTCCTCTTGGTCTGGATCTTTAGACTCCAGAAGGAGAATTAAGACAAAATGTTCAATCCAAGGCACAACTGAATGTGCAACTAAAAGAAACACAACAGATCTTTGACTGAGAATTCTAAAAATTTTCCTCCTTTATCTGCATATCTCAGGATTTTCAAAGATATTAACATGGATGCAATCACAGTGCTATAGTTGAATAGGGTGGAAGGGTTTTTTTCCACCAAGTCTAGAGTGTGTGCACGTGAATTGGGGAAGAGAGCTTGGAAAAGTTACATTGTGGACTACATCTCTCAGATTCCCATAGTCAGAATAGCCATGGCAGCAGGAGTAAAATTGTTGAATTATAATTGCCTTGTATCTCTTAGCATGAAAAATAATACAATTGGGGGGAAATCCAGAATCTTAAGCCTCCCACCTCCCCTACAATTATTTCTTCATCAGTGTCCCACCCCTGATCCTTCCTAGGAATTCTGGGATTTGTAGTTTGATGACTCACCAGCACTTTTGACAGAGAAGGATAAAGAACCTGTAAAACATCAGTGCCATATTAGCTGCCATGGCTCAATGCTGTGGAATAATGGCTCGGGGCTCCATAGCATTGAGCCATGGCAGTTAATATGGCATTGAACAGCATTAATTCTGCCTTGTAAGTGCACCCTCAATTAGATAGATTTCAAGATGACCCCTGGCCTTGAAAGGAAAGGCAGAGAGATATTTGAGGCAGCACAGCTGTCATGACTCTCCCATATCCTAGTCCAGACCTGGGCAATTGCCGGCCCTCCAGGTGTTTTGGACTTCAAATCCCAGAAATCCCCACAGCTGGTAAACTGGCTAGGATTTATGGGAGTTGAAGTCCAAAACACCTGGAGGGCCGGCAATTGCCCAGGTCTGCCCTAGTCATAACATTTTTTTAAAAAAATCTGTGGGCTGGATTCACTTGTGCTTTGAGCTTGTGGCTGTATGAGCTGTCTTCACATCCTTGAATGCATGTAAGTAAACATGTACACACAGCAGCTCTGCTGAGCTTGTGCAATGCAATATTAACTGGCATCAAATCATTGCTGAGTGTTAGCTTCTCTGAGTCAGTGAGGGAGAGAGGGTGGGATATAAAACAAAGTAAACAAAGTAAATAAATAAATACATAAATAGAGCTTGTGAAAGTCACCTTTTTGACCCATCATTGGCAGAATGTGCATGCCAACATGGCTGATTCTGAGCACTGTCATGCAAAAAAAACTTTTTCAAACACTTGTTACAAATTAGTTTTTAGGTTAAGAAAATAATGCTGTTGATGGCAATGTTGCTGACAACAAAAAAAAGCAATCATAAACCAGTATTTCCAAATACATTATATTATCCCCAAACTCAAATGTTATTTTGAACCCTGTCATTCCAATAGCATATAAATAAGGATAGCTTTTCTATAGAACAATTGCCTTGTCATTCTTCTCACATGCTAATTAAATTCATCAGTTTTACTATAAAAGCCATATCACATATCCTCCGTACCCATTCTCTCTGAATTGGAGAGGAATATTTTTCCAGTTATTAGCAATTCACATTTATGCTGCTATTAAGTGTGCAGTTAATTCCATTTCCCCTTTAAAAGGAAAATAATTTTTGAGTTGGGTCCAAAAGAAAAACATAACCTGTCATGTTTTTAACTTCTTTCCAAAAAGCCATAATTTTCTTGCCATTGAAAATGTCCAAAATACATGGTTGTTGTTGTTATGTGCCTTCAAATCATTTTCAGCCTATATGGAGCCTAAGAGGGCTCTATCGTGAGGTTTCCTTGTCTAGATATGTTTATAAAGATTTTCCATTGTCCTTTGGTGAGGCTAAAAGAGTATGAAAGTCACCCAGTGGGTTTCCATTCCTCAGCAGGGATTCCTCTTTCAGGCCCCTTCCACAATGCCCCTCTATCCCAGGATCTGATCCCAGATTATCTGTTTATCCAAGGTTATCTGGCAGTGGGGACTCATTTAATCCAATTCAAATCAGATAATCTAAGATGACATTCTGGGATATAGGGTAGTGTGGAAGGGACCTCAGAGTCCTGGTCAAATGTTCACCATACTGGCTCTCAACTTATGAAACTAAATATCTGTATTTGCTATCCACATCTCTAGAAATTTTATTCAACCATTATGAATCGAGATACTATATAGACTTTTTAAAAAACCCAACCCCTCCTAAAATTTCCCAATTTACACAAGGTAATGCTTTTGCAACAATGAGTGACAAGTAATGAGATTAGTTTAAAATGCCTTACCTTCAACTGCTGTCCAATTGCCTGGTGGAGTGGGGTGTGTGTGTGTGTGTGTGTGTTTGAAAACATGGCAGCATAAAATACGGCCCTTGCATTCTGTTCTTTTGGCCAAATGAAAACTGAGACCCAAATTGCATAGGTCTTTGCAGGTCTATCACAGGCCTGTATTACATTTTTTTAGTCTTGGCTGTGAAAGGCTGCCCTCGTGCCTTTCACACCAAGGACCTCTTCACACGGGAAATGTTTGCCCCATTTTGCTGCTTTTATGAGCAGCAAGGATGAGGCCTGCCATGCATCATCACACAACACATGGCAGGACCCTTTCACATTCCTCCAAAGTGAAGGGGAAGTGTTGAAAGGTGCTTTCTCCTCGGCTACTGGGAGGAAAGTGCCTTTTGGGTGGCTCTAACAGAGCTACCTGCACTTTCTTCCCCTTTTTGGTGTGTGATAGCAGAAAGGACGGCAGGGCAACACACATTGCTGCTTTTTTGGCCATCTGATGGGGGAGGGAAAGGAGCCAAAGCACCTTTCCCACCCCCACCATGTGATCAGGGGAAAAGGGAGGCTGTGCGGGATTCAACAAGCAGCCCCACACTCCTTCCCTTTCGTCGGCAATTGCCAATGCAATGGCATGTCCCGAAAGGGCTGTGTGAAGAGGTCCCAAAACTATAGTTTGTCTTTAGTTCAACATGCTCCGACTTTAGTTTCAACATACCTTTAAAGGCCCACCATACACTGCAGTGTTTTGTTGTCTAACACACAACACATTTTAGTTCCATTTTATTATTTCAGAAGTTTTACTTTGAGCCAAACAATGAGATAAGTTGCTTTGCTGAAGCCATTAGCTAGTAACTAAGGCTGAACAAATGGCCTTCTTCAGTATTTAATATACAGTATAACAGTTAACAATTTTAAACACTACGAAATTGCTTCCTGAGAAGGAGGCTTCATCCTATCTAATGGTAGAGCTGGATCTGGAACATGGTTTCCTGTATGCTCCTTATGTTGAGGCAATTCTATGGTGAAGCATTTAAGGGCTGAACTTCATGATGATCAGGAAGAACATTTTTTGGCAAAAGAAATGCAAATCTAATTAAGGGCTATGGTTGCAGGTGATAGCTGAAACTTCTGTCCAAAAGCCAGCTCTAAAACAAGGATAGGAATTCTAGAGGAGAACCTGAAGAAAAGATGGGTGGCACAGTAAAACTCCCAATAAAAATAAAATATTTGAACAAAAGTGGTTTTAGATGTGTATGCACCAATGTACAGTTTGGGGAAAAAAAGAATTTCAAATTATAATGAAGGATGGCAAATACGATTTCATAGACATAATGGTAATTTGGATCACCATAGGTTGACAACCAATTTGAGGCATATGCTTTATTTTTAATTTAGTTTGTGAGTCAATAGGTGACGTGAAGGCATGTACACACACAATTACACAATACAACACACAAGTGAGCTGCTACATAGCTGTAACAAAGAAAGCTAGCTGACTCAAAAAGAGAGCACAATAATAGCTATTTGGTAATTTCTATGAATCTCAGATCTAGCTGCCTATCAAGAAATACAGTACTTGCTTCCTGTTCCCTTCCAGACCTCATTACGCGAGAGAATGAATCTACTTTAAATCCGGTTGCTGTCTCCTGCAGAATTCTGGGGTTTGTAGTTTAGGGAGGAGCCTTTAAGAGCCTCATTAAACTACAAACCCCAGAATTCTGCAGGAGGCAGAAACCAGATTTAAAGTGGATTCATGCTCTAGTATGATGAAGGATCTCATGGTTAGGTTGAAATTAGGAAAATTCCTTTTTTGGCTGCAGGATTCTGGGATTTATAGTTTGACAAACTAACTCTTCCAAGCTCTTTTCTTAGCATTTGTGTTCTCTTACTCAAGAAGCATTTTTGATAGGTTAGTGTTCTGATGTTAATTTGGGAGGAGGGCACAAAAAAAGTTTATGCTTCTGCATTTTCTTTTCAGATTTAAATCTGAACCTGTGAGGAAAATAAAAGTCCTGCTGTACAACTTTCCAGAGAGGCATATATCTTTTAATCTGCTGCAGCAAAAATGGCTGTGTGTTGTACCACCCAAGAGGAACACCGATTATGTACTGAATTGATTATGAATTCTATCCTTTCTGCATACATTGGAGGCAATGAACTCTAGTCCATAAAAGTTTATGCCATAGCACATCTGCTTCACAGTATCTTCAGAAAATTGCACATTAGGATACAGCTAAGTATTAATTGAAATTAGTCCAATTCTTAAAACAAGTATTCCCCTAAGGCCCCAGAGAAGCATCTGTAACGTGTCAATTTTGTCATAGATACAGAATTTCCTATTATATCACCATTCTGCAATGATAGGAGTTTTTGCTTGGCAAATTATCTTTAAATGCATATGAAATTCTGGCAGCTGTCACTATGGAATAGAATAGCTTTTCTGTACATTATGTACAGTATATTAAACATATGTTAAGAAATATAATAGATGATCTAGTGGAAGGTCATATCCAATCATTTTTCAACTGCAACCTTTTACTTATTTTCAGTACTGTTTTGAAAATAAATGTATCCATTGTGTATGTAAAACTCTTCTTTCTCTTTTGGCCAATACTAACATACGGAAAAATAATTCACATTTATGTTACGGTGGGAATAATATAACCTTTAAATTGCCCATAAAACCGCTTTTCTCTCGTGCCTATATATGGAAGGGAGAAACATTCAGTTTTCCTGAGATATTCCCATAGGTATATTAGCCCCAGCATCTTGGACCCTTTTCATTTATTTTAACGCACTCTGCAATACACTGAACTTGAACAATTTGTGGGAGAAAACATTTCAGTGACAAATACTGTGGAAAATTAGCACAATTTCTCATTTTTTTGTTTTATTTTTCAGGAACAATGTGAGTTGGAGTCTTTCTCTTGGAGACGTCTTTGGCGAAGGAACATGTCAACACCTGACACCCTTTGGTTACTTAGGGGGTCCTACAAAGCCAGTGCTTCCTGTCCTATAGACCCTATATTTATTTGTTTGCTTGTTTTTTGGTCTGGCACCAAATGGCTTTATGCAGCCATCTTTTGTGTTTCCCATAAGACTCCTGGCCAAGTAATGCTCCAGAGTATTATTGGAAGTTTAAGGGACAGCTAGACCAAGCTGGTATGATAGCCAGATGAGCCCACTGAATGGATCTGCAAAAACTGATAGGACCAAATGTTGCCTGCAGACCATATGACACCCAATCCCACTGTTTTTGTATTGGCACCGGTTTAGCTTAACCTATAGTATCATGAAAGCCAGGCAGACTCAAATAGTCAGTGAATAAGTGATGAGAACAAATTTGTGTTCCTATTAGGATTGTTGCTGATTGGATATTGCATGATGTGCTTTATCTGCCTAAGACATTTTGTTGCCTGAGGTAGTGTAGCAAAATGTTCCATTAACTCACTCTGTTTAAAGCACATCATTTTCAATATCACAAATCACATTTTTTTCAAGCAGCTGTCCCTATCACATACACATATGCACACATACACACTAATTATAAAAATTCATAATTTGATGCTTTTCCATGACACCCCATATTTACTGAAATAGGTGGGGTCTTCACTCTGGTAGGGCTACCTCTATCAGGGATGTTAGATCTTGTGGGTATTGTTAGAAGAAAATAGTACAAATACACACTGAAATATAGAATCATAGAATTATAGAGCTGGAAGAGACCTCACAGGCCATGCAGTCCAACCCCTGCCAAGAAACAGGAAAATCACATTCAAATCACTCCCCAAAAGATGGCCATGCAGCCTCTGTTTAAAAGCCTCCAAAGAAGGAGCCTTCACCACACTCGGGGGCAGAGAGTTCCACCGCTGAACAGTAGCCCTGGGTAGGTTCATCTTCTTAATTCGGATCAAATTCCTTTTTGACGCGATTTCGAAGTGATTTGGGAACCTGGAAGTATCCTTGATATTTCGAAGCTTTTTCCACCATTTCTCTTACGAATTAGTAAGTGAGTCGGAAATCTTCCCTCCCGCGTCATACCTGGGGTGAGAGCCACATCCAAACTGGGTTAAACATGGCTCTCGCCCCAGGTCTGACACAGGAGGGAAGGACGTCTGCATCCAAACTGGATTAAACATGGCTCTCGCTCCAGGTCTGACACGAGAGAGCCCTGTTTAATCCAGTTTGGATGTGGATGTCCTTTCCTCCCGCATCAGACCTGGGGTGAGAGCCGCATCCAAACTGGGTTAAACACTGCTCTCGCCCCAGGTCTTATGTGGGAGTAAAGGACATCTGCATCCAAACTGGGTTAAACCCAGTTCTCCCACATCAGACCTGGGGCGAAAGCTGTATTTAACCCAGTTTAGATACGGACGTCCTTCCCTCCCGCGTCAGACCTGGGGCGAGAGCCTCATCCAAACTGGGTTGAACACAGCTCTCACCCCAGCTCTGATGCAGGACGGAAGGACGTCCGCATCCAAACTGGGTTAAACGCTGCTCTCACCCAGGTCTGACACAAGAGGGAAGGACGCCCACATCCAAACTGTGTTAAACACGGCTCTCACCCCAGGTCTGACGTGGGAGAGCCATGTTTAACCCAGTTTGGATGCGGACATCCTTCCCTCCCACGTCAGACCTGGGGCGAGAGCCACATCCAAACTGGGTTAAATAGTGTTTAACCCAGTCTGGATGTGGATATCCTTCTCTTCCGCATCAGACCGGGGGTGAGAGCCGTGTTTAACCCAGTTTGGATGCGGATTTCCTTCTCTCCCACGTCAGTTCTGGGCGAGAGCCGTGTTTAACCCAGTTTGGATGTGGATATCCTTCTCTCCCACGTCAGTTCTGGGCGAGAGCCGTGTTTAACCCAGTTTGGATGTGGATATCCTTCTCTCCCACGTCAGTTCTGGGCGAGAGCCGTGTTTAACCCAGTTTGGATGTGGATTTCTTCCCTTTGCTTCCCCCCCCCCTTTCTGGAATAAAACAACTACTTCTAAAGTAAAGACCACCCAATGAAACAGGAAATGACACTTTTAAACCATTAACAAAGGATTTGGAAATCTCAGAAGTTTTGAACAGTTTTGATTTTTTTTCTGTGAAAATCGGAATTGACTTTAGATCCAAAACACCAGTGCCCCCTACATCCAAAATGAGTTTTGAATTTTTATTTGGGGGGGGGGGGGGTCAGACAGGACTACTGAACAGCTCTCACAGTTAGGAAGTTCTTCCAATTGTTCAGGTTGAATCTCCTTTCCTGTAGTTTGAAGCTATTGTTCCGCATCCTAGTAATTTATAATGTACAATCTCTGATGATCTCTGAATTGAAGTCTGGGTCAAAATATCTGGCTGGCAACACAGTGCCACCTCTCAGCATTTCCTGAAATTCATCTAACCAGGGTAGCAGTTTACTCTTGTTTCAGCAGAAGGCAATAGGATTATGCCTGCCATCACACCAGAGGAGGGCAGGCTTGGTTAGGGGATCAAGAGCCACACCAACCACCACTCTGGCCCCAGCACCTCCTGCTTGAGCCAATTACCTTATTTTACCTAACTGTCCAGCTGACCCAAGGAACACTCAAAATTAACATAGTTTGCTGATTAAACCTGCAATGTGAGGCATTTCTTAGAACATGAAGACCAACAGGAGTCATAAATAACCTGTAAGAGCAAAGAAAAATGTGCTGAAAAAAGGCAATTCTGGTTGTTAGATGGTTTGCCTGCTTCCTTTTCTCTGTTTTGCAGAGGAATTACAGTTGTTTGGATGGCATTTATCACCACTATCACCCATTTGAACAGGTTAGGATATTTAGGGGTAACTAGTAACTGTGGGTGTGCATATAGTAACCTACCTTAACTATTCATTTCCAATGAGGACTATTTTATTGAAGACCTCTCCTGTAGTCAAAACATACTGTGGTCTTGCCATTGATCTTCCTTCAAAAATGCTGACTTGGGGAAATGAAGTAAGGTGGAAAATGCAATGCTGAGAGTGATCAAACAAACCTTACGTCATTTCAAATCCTGCTGCTCTAAGATTTCTCTCATGTTTGTTGTGCTGATTGCACTGCCCTTAATGTTAGGAGTTTTTAAAAACAAAAAAATCCCCTGTCTAAGCTAGAAACTGATCTCTCTGGATAGTTGATAAGCTCTTTGAAGCTGGATGACCCTTCCTTTTTTACCTCCCACATGTACAGGGTGGAGATGTGATTGCAATGCTATCAGTTCCCCCTTTCTCAACCCAACTGCCTCTTGCTCCCCGTTGGTTTCACTTCTTTCCAGGCTGATCAATACCCTTATTAATGTTCTCAAATCAATTATACTAATAAAGCCAGAAGGGAGTTGAAGGGTTACACTTCAGAACACACCTTTAATTATCTGATCTGTTTGTTTCCCCTGTTGACTGAACTGCCAAACATTATGAGAGACCCTGAATAGAACTTATTGGCTTTGGAGATGAGCAACAATAATTATCAACACTTGTTTCCTAAAGTTGTGCAATGCACAACTCTGGAAACTGCCTTCCGGTCTCAGTGGACTAGCTAAGAGACTACCCTCAGCCATCCTGGACAAAAGCAAATCTGGACTGTAATATACCACAAGAGTAATGTAATCATTCTGGGTGTATATTCAGTTACAACATCGCCCAAGGCATATAGCTGTACATATGTGGTAAGCCATTCTTTGTAACCTAGAGCAATAATGCTATATAGTGTATTATCCTGCAGAAACTGACAACACATCAGTTTACAGCATATTATGATACATGAGCCCAGTGTGGGAGTTCTCCCCCTTTGAGCAAATCACTTTTTTGTCACCAAGAACGACAGAATAGAGCTGTAAGTAACAATAATAATGGCTGCTATATAGATGTATTCCCTACAGTGCAGGGTCAAGAGTGTGGTACATTGGCATGCCATCTATAGAAGGTTCCTGGCCAGTAAATCCACAGCTGATAATCTCTGATGTGCACAAATGTGTCCCCCAGTTTTACAGGAAAATAAAACAGATTGATGTTTCCTTCCTGGATTTACCCAGAGGGGATGGATGAGTGATGTAAAAGAATAAATGATAGAGAGCCCTTTCTGGGGCACATAAGCTTAGCAACCAATACTAATGCTAATGTAATGTGTTCTTTTTGCACCAACTGTACAAAATGTCAGAGAATGTATGAGACTTACTTTGAGGTAACTCTGGAACATAAGAAACTGGTTTATATGGAATCTGCCCATTGGCCCATTCATCATGTGGTGGGGAATGTGTGACCCTGCAGATATCGCTGGGCTGTAACTCCCATCAGTGTTTTATCCAGCAAGTACAGTGTATGATTGTGGCTGTTACAGACAACAATGCATGGAGAAGGACTTCACATTTGCTACTTAGTCTACATTTGACTTACAGCAGCTCCCCTGGAGTTCAAAATAGTTTTCCAAACTCTACCGGGAGCTACTGGGGAATGAATCTGTGTGCTTTTTTCCTGGTGAACTTCAACAATAACGAAATCAGAAAATGCATAAAAGACTACAGAAACTCTTAAAAAGGAAAAACCAGGATCTTAAGAGTAGTCACATTGTTCAATAACTCATTTTCTAAAAATATCCTCTCATTTTACAGAGCCCTCCTGCTTCATAAGTGATGAGCAGCCACCACTTTATAATACTGACATCTTCCTAAGACAAATTTATCCTGTAAACATAGTCAAATGGATTCAGTCAGGCTGATTGCTTTGGGAATGTAGTACAGGGTATATATAACATTATCTCCCTCAAAACAGTGGTGGGGAAATGGAACAGAGATGGTTGAGTTGCAGTTCCCATCAGTTGGTTGGGATACTGGAAATCGCTTCCCCCAAACATCTTGAGGGTCAACTGTTTTGTATCTCTCTGGAAAAATAATTTTTTTATAGTACAACATTAATCCTAATAGAAGGAATTTGCAGTAGGAAAGAAGTCTAAATTCTATTTTTAAGCATTTGCTTAAATTATGTGGCACCTGTACATAATAAAGAAAAAAGAAAGCTCTGCTGTTTTGGAGTTAACTAGTTTAGCATTGTTTTATAATCTTATATATTTTATGATGTGTATTGGTCAGTTTGCTTTATATTAAGTTGTATTTTTGAATTTTATCTGGATAATTTGTTTTACAATTGTCTTTTATAGTTTTATATTTTATTATTCTTTCCACCTCTGCGTGTGTGTGCATACACACATATTTGAGCGATTGTTCACCTTTGCAGGATGGTGCTATATAAATACATAATAATAATTAGTTCATTAAAGAGGGTTGTTCTGTTAACTAGTCACCAAGATGGATAACAAGACAGGAACCATTTGGAAAAAAAACGTACTGCTGTATTACGAACTGAACATTCTGCCGGTGCTTTCATTTGACAGAACTCATTTCACATTATCCAGATTTCTCGTCTTATCGTTTCTGATTTAACATTTGTTAAGAATGATTTGTCTCCCTCTAATACTTAAAATCAGCACAGTCCAATCAAGCAAATTGTCTGTAATTTAAAAAGTTCCTGGGGGACTTATAATACGATAGGACCTTTGGGGTATGCTTTCCCCCATCTTCCTTTCTTCTCCCTCCCTCACGTTTTGAAAAAGATACATCCTGCAGTAATGATTTTCCTCATCGTTGTGCTGCTTTTATCTGAAGCTTTGCTGCCAATATGCTCATCTTAGCTGAGCTCCAGATAAATCAGAGCCCCAGTGCAAAGCGATATGAAAGCAGCACAAGCAAAAACGAGGGGAAAGGGTGCGGGGGAGGGGAGAGAAAAAGAACCTGATTGAAGTTGCAAGTGAGCGGGAGAAATATGCGAGCCCATTAGAATCTGAATTAATTAAAGATTTTATTAGCATTTGAAAGTGCCTGTGGGGAAAGTGTACTAGTATATAAAATAAATAAATAAGCAAATAAGGCCATAAAATTGCAGGAGTAAGAATGTATAGGTCAAAGGAAGACTATATCAGAATGGATAAGGCCAAAGCCACTGATTCATGTATATTGCCATGTATAGGTTCAGTGGTAAGAGACAAGGAGGAAATCTAAATACTCTAAAGCATCTTGTCTAGTTAGCACTTGGATGGAAGAGTACCAACAAATACTGGTGTATTTTTATGCAGGAGCTAGCTATGCTACCTTTAAGTATTTTAAGTTAACTTGATTGCATGTATACACATAGGGCTATGATTTAAGGGATTAATTCCTCTTTCTGCATGGGTTTCTAAAAATGGCTCATGTTCTTCAGGTGAAACATGGCAAACCCCCTAAACTGCCCCTCAAAACTTACCAGTTTGGTCACCCTCCTCTGGAGGTATCTCCATGGCATTTGAAAATTTGCTTTCAAAATGAAATAAAACTGGCTGAATTTGGTTTAGAATTCAACATTTGCCTAATCACCTCATCACATTGAGAAGGGAGAGAATCACTCCTTTAAGGGAGCGAGTTGCCTGTTTGGAGTTCTTCCTCCCCATCAGACTAGCACATGGAAGCTTAAGAGCTGGAAATACATTCATCTTACATTCACCACAACGTCAGTATTACTTTTTTTAAAAATCAGGAGAAACAACAGTATCCAAAAACCAAGAGATCCCTTTTACTGCACAAAGCCTCTTACTTTAAAGGAGACTGACACCAGTTTAAAACCACTTCTTTCCATGGGATCCTATAGTTCTGCCCCAAACCCCATAGGATACAAGAGACAACAGTCCAGGTTAGAACCATTGCTTTCCACGGTATACTATTGTTCTGCTCCAACCTCTATAGATTACAAGAGGCTGCTAACAGTTGGGCAATGAAACAGGATGTGAAATATGTTCAATCCCACATGTTTTTCTGTTTTTCAGTATAGTGCAATAAGAGGTAGGAGCTCTGAACACAAATGGCCCACATTCAGAGTTCCCTTTTTTCAGGACATTTCTGCCTCTTTTCAACCCTGGAACATGTGATGAGATCTGTGCCTCTCCATGCTTGAAAAGAGACTGAAGTGTCCTATGAGGGAGGGGGGATTTTCAATGTAATAAGGTCAGATTGCCAGAATTCCCTCTTTTCAGGACACTTCTGCCTGTTTTCAACCATGGAAGGCTATGCATGGCAGCCAGAAGTACTTTAACTCATGTGATGAGCTTTGTGCCTCTCCAAGCTTGAAAAGAGGCTGAAGTGTTGAACAACTGGGAAATTTCTCAAAATGATAACATGGAAAGACCCCAGTAGTAAAAAAGCATCATGTTCATATGACACTGGTGGTGACTGAAGATGTTAATAGGCAGCCTTAGCGCCAAGACTTTTGAGACCCTTGTGCAAATATCCAGTGGTTGGTTCTTACGATCATTGAACATTGGCCCTTGTTGGAAGCTGCTGAGGTAGAAGAAGATATCTTTTGCTTCAGGGAGATAATTCTGCCTTGTGTTTTTGTTTCCGGGACCTGATTCTGTCAGTTTGGATACTGGTCAAAATTTGCTACTAGCTGCAAAAAGGGGTAACCAGCAGAAAAACTCACAATGTGGGGATCTTCCAGACTGGTGTAAAGAATAATTATTTCACCTGATAGAGCTCCTTCAGTTTTTCTAATTTTGTTCGTCGTCACTGCCTCAATGGCACCTGTTCCATTTAAGGGAGAACATTTTTTTGATCTTCCAAATTGGGGCATTTGAAGGATGGATACACATTTGACACTACACAATGATAACAACTGGATTATGCTTTAAATGACGTGGCTCTGTCCAATTCATTCCTGGAGTTTGTAGTTCTTAGAAACATTTTGTGCCTCATGAAACTACAGATTTCTGGGATCCCATGGAATACAGCTACAGCAGTTAATTATAGCACTTTTAAACAACTTTGACATGGCTCCACCCACTAGAATGCTGTGATTTGTATTTTCATAATGTATTTAGAATGCTCAGCCACAGAGCTCTAGTTCTCACAAAAGTACACATTCCAGGAATCCATAAGATGTAGTCATAACAATTAAAGAGGTATTGACATGCTTTCATTGTACAGTAATGAGATTAATGAGAGTGAAACAAACTTGTCTCCCTATCTAAAGAACCAGATGGGATAAGCTTTGTATGGAGCTCACAACTAGGACCCTAGGACATCAGGAGCATTAAAAGTCTGGGAACAAGGGAATCATCTACTCCAGTTCCGTTCCTCACGCTGGCATATTTTCATCAGATGCTTTCTTTCAGGTGCTTTTTCTACTCAACCTTGAGATCAGTGGTACACCTGGTAACTTCCAGGTCAGTGTGACAGTGAATCCATTCCAGAATTTAGTTTGGGGATAGGGTTCAGCACCTTGGCTAGTTCCTTTAAGGTTTGAACTAAAACCAGGAGAAGATTCATGACCACACAGATATAGAAGCCACCAGTCTCCACAGCTTGAAGTTTCTTTTTTTAAAAGTGTTCCCTTGCCTGGGAGACTGTTGCCGAACTACACCAAATTTAGGGGGTTTTTTTTCTAAATGAGCTAGCGCACATGTTTCATCCTAATCAATAGGTTTCATCTCGAGTAACCTAGTTCATGGTACGGCAGTGAAGAAGCACACTAAACTGTGTGAAATTTAAATAGCAGATGTTTCTCGGGTTTACTAAGTTTCTCTCCTTCATAGAATCATAGAGGAAGACGGGACCACAAAGGCCATCGTCCAATCCCATATCATGCAGGAATACACAATCCGATTGTATATTCTTAATGTTCACATCTGTTTTATAGCATGCCCTTTTGTCTGCCTGGAAACTTAGTGGCTGTGACTTGTGCATGATGGAGATTTGATAAAACGCAATATGGCACAAAAGAAGAAATAGGGCATGCAAGGGAAACAAAACAGTTGCTCCTTGATTCTCTCTCCCCCCCCCCATTGTTTTAAAAAAAGTCCTTTGAAGAACCTGATGCCAGAAATTGTCTTATGAAACATAGAGCAGCTGTGCAGCAAAGTTCACAACCCTCCTCAGAAGGTTGACAGGCCTCATCTTAAATAGCATGGTAAATCTGGGCTGATGTTGTGTTGCCCGTTACATAAAAAGTCTGAACATTGGATGGTTACGGCAATGGATGGGTAACAAATATAGAAGAGCAGATAATTATACTAAAGAGTTGATTATTAGGATAGATCATTATTAGTTTTTTTCTTTTCAATCTACATTCTCTCCAACCCCCCCCCCCCTTTTTGGCAAACAGGGAACTCTTGCACATACATAAATCATCGAACTCCTGGATGGGAGCAAAGACGGGTTTCCATGGAAACAAGATCTATGCTCTAAAGAGGAGCTGCCCTTTGTTATATATCTTTGTGATATTTCTCTCCAGACATGTCACTGGCAATTACCCACAGAAGTAGTGCTCAAATTGTAGCGTAGCCCAGCAGATCCGCCTCACATTATTTTCTGTAATTAATGAGATTATTGAATTTCCATGCTAATAAACCATGGCAAGGAGTCTGGAAACAACTCTTCTCCTTCTCTCTCCCTCCATCTCTTTCTTTCCTCCGCCAACAACGTGAAGTACCTCCTTCCTGTTACCTTCTTGCCACCTTTCCCGCTTCCCCAAATCACCACACTGCATTAGAAGCTGTCAAAGAGAAATTCGAAAAAGCTCTTCGGTCTTTTTACGAGTCAGCTTGGTATAAGAGTATTGACGTTTTTTGCATTGCCAGGAGGTGAAGCCCCACGTAAATGTTCATAAAAGCAGTTCCCAAGCTATTCATCTTTCATAACATTGTTTCTTTGCAAACGCGGGAGCTTCACTTAGAGGCCGATGCATCATTTTTTGACAGGTTTCCATCTATTCTTGTTCCGCCTGCACACTTCCTGTACAGGGAAAATGAAGCTTGCCTGAGCCAGTCCTCCTCTGGAGCGGTTTTCAATGATGTTTCCCTTTTAAATGAACCTTCCAGCCTTTGTAGGATAGAAACAGATTGAATTCTGTCATGGCAAAATGAGACAGTGGCGACACAGGCTGCCAACACTTAGGTAAATGCAGGAGATGGCCTTCCACCATCCAAATAATTCTTAAATGTACTTTAATCTACTCCTGGGTTACTAGAAAGACAGATGGTCTATTTCCTGAATAGATACTTTCTTATTCTTCCAGGAAATATCTGGGAAAGTTAATAGAGTAAGGAGAGCATAGCACAGCCACCTTCCACATTTGCTGATTTGTTTTTTCATGGATTTGAATAATATGTTCTGTATGGGTCCTCTATGACAGTGGTTTTCAACCTGGGGGTCATGACACTGACTCCCTTGGCCCCGCCCCCTCCACTGCCCCAGAATGGCTGCTGAGCCCCAGGGACACCGCAGCATGGCCCAAGCCCAGATCCAGTGGGGAGGCTTTCCCTGACTCAATCGACGATGCCAGAAATGATCCTGTGGGCATTGGGGTGCACCCTGCTGCAGTGCTCCCGAGGGCTAAACCGCCATTCTAGAGAGGCAGAAGGGGTGGAGCTGAATAAGGGGGAGGTGAGGAGGAGGAGGAGGAAGAAAAAGAAGAAAATACATCCTGCCTATCATATATTTACATTAGTATTAATAACAGTAGCAAAATCACTGTTATAAATAACAAAAATGTTATAGTTGGGGGTCACCACAACATGAGGAGCTGTATTTAGGGGTCGCTGCATTAGAAAGGTTGAGAACCACTGCTCTAAGGCAACTCTACAGTCTTATTATGTTGATTGACCATAAGTTCATGCTGGAAGATATAGAGAGAATACTTCTTTAAGAATCTCTATGTCCTTCAGCATGATTCTATGATCGTCTTCCATCCCAATTGACCATAGCTTCACCTTGGAGTGCCTGAAGATTCCTAGAGAGGTGTTCTCTCAGTTTAAAAAGTTTGTGGTCATGGGGATCTTGCACTCCTAGCATCTGCAAAACAGGAGGGCCTGCCATAATACTTAGTTCTGCTCTCGCCTCTAGGAACTGTTTCAGAAAATAGCTAAGAGCATGCATCTATAGTACAGGCAGTTTCTGGGTTACAAATGTCCGACTTACAAACAACTCATAGTTAAGAATGGGGGTAAACAACAGGGAGTGAGAGAAATCTATCCCTAGGGAGAGAATTCACCCCTGAAAGAGTTATCATGGAGAAAAGATGTTTCCACTGACGCTTCCTCACCAATCCTTGTTTCCTCAACAAGTCAAATTTGTCAAAATTCAAATATCATAGGGACAGAAAGTGAGGTGAAATTTTCTGAACAGAGACACAGACAGCAAAAACCCCACCTTAATTCTATTCAAAGCACAGAGAGAGGGGGGGGGCTTAAAATGAACTTGTTCCAACTTGCATACAAATTCAACTTAAGAACAAACCTATAGAACCTGTCTTGTTCAAAATTTGGGGGCCTCCTGTATAGAGTTATAGTTGACCGATACTACTTTAATTGTTATGGATTTGTTCAAAAAATTAGTAATTCGATGGTGAAATGTTTAGAATTCCCCCATAGCTAGCTCTTTGTTCATCCCCTTGAACAAGAGTTCTAACACCCACACCAAATTACAAATCCCAAGATTACAGAGACTGAAATCATGACAATTAAACTGGTATGAAACAGCTACAATTTTGCAGTGTAAACAGCCTTTTGTGTGGTGTAGTCCAACAAGGTCCCATCTTATACCCCCAGTTGTTTTAAACATGACAATGCTGAGCAAGGTTAGTCTTCAACAAATCATCTGGAGTGAAGTGGCATGATACTCAGTGCCTTTTCTCATTGCCATCCGAGTTAAATGACATTGACTATTTGTTCAGTTGCCTGGACTTGGTAATATAGAGTGCCAGCTTCCATGTCAGTGGGGTTAAGAAGTCAGAGGTTGTCTGCATTATTGTACATCTGGTTATCAGAACACAAGTATTTATTTATTTATTTATAATATAAGTAGATGATCCCCAGCTCCCCCACCCCCCAAATCTTCCCCAACTGGCCATGTTGAGATATAGTATAAAAGAACACTGATTCCTGCTTGGTGCACAATGGAAGTAGTGAATTCCTCTTTATGCAATGGCTCAAACAACTACAACCCACATATGCAGTCATAGATTGGATTTACATATGCCATGTCACTAACTGTGTATGGAACAGGATATTTCCAATAATAAGAAATAAGCATCCACTCTTCTTGATAAACTGACTGCATAGCCTAGAGTTTGGGGGGGGGGTTAATTCTGCTGTGCCGCAGTGGTTCAGGGTGTCTGTTTCCCACTTCATATGGTTCAATGTTTGCAGTCGTCCTTTTATTGTGCTTTTCCTGCATGGCGGGGGGTTGTACTGGATGACCCATGCCATCTCTTCTAGTTCTAGGATTCTTGTTGAATCACATCCTGGTAGCCTTCCAATGGAATGAGTGTACATGACATAGGAGTCCAATCTTGCAAAAATGAACTACTAGAATGTCAACTGTTAATGTGAAATTACATGACTATGATCATTGTCATCATCTTCCTTCTTCAAAATAGGAAGTCAAACTTATCAGCCCAAAGAAAACAGAACATTTTTTTAACAGAAGAGTGCAACTCTGTAGGGTTTCCACCAAGCTAATGTGATTCCTCACTCACCAAACAGCCCCCCCCGGATCTATTTGGATTATTGTCCTTGTCTAGCTGACAAGGACAAAAGATGAAGCTGATACTCAATGCCTAATAAATATAGATATGTGATCATGCCGTCAAATAAATACCCAAGAGCAGAGGCAGTGATATTGGCACTGAGGATACTTAAAATGAGCCAAAAAGTGGGAAATTGTTCTGTAATGAGAAATCCTGTGATTGCCAATAAGATAGAATAGACGGTCTAATACGCCTCTTTTATCTCTGATGCCTATAATGATAGTACACAAGCTGGATGCAGATGTCAAATGTAGCTCCTCTGTCTTACTGCATGAATTTCCCCCATTGTAATTACTGCACAAGTAATAGAGATAAAGTCTGCCCTAGAATAGGCATGCTCAACTCCCTTGGTAAGTAAGGATGGCTTCATACACAAACCTGAGAGCATTCTCCTTCGTGTATTATCCAGCTCTGCTGCTTATTTCTGCTGTAACACCCCTACATACTAATTATCTTCTTTTTCTGGCAGATACATCATGAAATATTAACCAAAGTTGGCTGATGCACCTGGCTCAATAGTTAAACTAGCAAAAATCAGATGAAGGGATTGGATTTTTTGTTTATTTGTTTGTTTCCTTGCTTGCTTCAACCAAGCACATATATTATTGGATATTGAGTAGCTTTCTGGATGTATTATGTGATACTTTCTCATGCATGTAGCTTACTTTTGCAAATACTGCCCTATTTAGCCAAGAAAAACAGTGTAAACCTATAAAGCTCTGTTTTCCCTATAATTGAGGAATGAAATGGAAATAGGTCCTAATAGTACAACATGGTTTTTGAAAAACTGTTCAAACCTGCCTCTGGCAAACCAACATGTCACCTTAGAAACTATTTCCAGTTTTGAAAAAAAAAGTCTTTGGCCCACTTCAAGTGCTCAAATATTTTCCAGAAATATGAACAAATAAAAAGTGTGTCTGACCAAGTGCTTCCTTGCAGACCCAAGTCTTTCTTCAGCTCATGGGCCTTAAGGTATTTGTACAATCTTGGTGGTCAATTTGCAGCATACCTGTGCCTGCTGTGAAATGGCTAGTTGCTCTCAATTTCACCAACATTATGAAACCTGTGACTTCATCAGACAGGCAAAATTGCCCATCCTATGACACTTCAGGCAAGAAGCTGTCGGATCTCATCACATTACATCGATCTACTTCTGACAGGATTTCATGCCTCAAGAGAGGTCCAAATGTTGCAGGAGGCAGCACTGGCAACACGGGAGGCTTCGTGCTGCATTTTATGACACTGCACATTTTTGCTTACCTGCCTCATTCTGCTTAATACTAGGATCAGCACTGCCCATTGAAGTTGTGCATATATACATATATCCCTAATGTTGGTGTGTCTTAATTATTTCTTCTGGTGATGCATCAGCCTTTGCTGAGGCCATAGACTATGCTATCCTACTGGATGAATAGATCTGTTAGTGATGATTTGGCTGGGTGAATACACTTTGACATGCTTCCAATTATAGGTGACTGTAATTTTGAAGCTTTGCCCCAGCCGAGTAATTCTGTGTTTTCCCCTAACTCTTGATGCTTCCAGTTTCTTTGTTTGTTTTCAGAGTCATAGCCCCTAGGCCAAGAATTCCTGTATCAAAGCACAATGAAAATCATGCTGCCACATTCATTATCCTTTGTAGGAATTCAGCTTACATTTCAATTTGGAAAAAAACACCTTTTTATTTGAAAATTAGATTGCACTGACATTATTACTGTTTCTCAGCATCTGCAGATTTGTAAATCACAGTATTGCCTAGAAAGGAAACTTGATACATAGTTTTCAAAACATTCTGATTCTTTCCGCAAACTTTTCTCTTCCCTCCTATTTATTGTCCAGTTTGGGCCATCACAGTTTACAGTTTAAAAACCACCCGCAGCAAGTCTTTTTCTTGCAGTTTATGTCAATGAAATTTGCACTGATTTTATTGCCATATTCCTATGAAAAGTCACAGAGACAGACAAAATGCTGTGATATAGTTTACCGTGCTTTATGTTGTTCCTATGAAGAAAACACAAATGTTTGTTTCAAACAAAATAATATAAGCACAATAAATCTAAGTGACCTGTCCTCATTTGTAGTCAATGGCTATGGGAACCATCACTTACTGCAGACAAGTCCACCCTGGAATGTTTATTTATGTACTTCAATTATATCCCACCTTTCTCATCCTTCAGGGGACTCAAGGTGGCTTACAAACTCCAAAAATTCAATGCTCCATATAGACATAACAATAAAAATGTACCCCATCAAATATAAAACAATTAAAACATATAAGCAAATAAAGACATAGAGCAATAAAGCAGATTAAAAACATATAAAGTGCAGAGTCTTGATTACATACTTATTTATTAATCCATAATCTTTATTCAGACTGTCGAGGTCAAATTCCGTAATACCCTATTCTTTGAACGCCTGCATACAGAACCAGGTCTTTAGCTTTTTTTCTGAAGAGCAGAAGGGATGGGGCCTGGCTGTTGTTGCTGGGGAGGGGGTTCCACAGCTGAGGAGTCACCACTAAGAAGGCCCTGTCAATTGTTCCCAGCAGTCACACTTGTGAAGGGGGTGGGACTGAGAGAAGGGCCTCCCCAGCAGTTTTTAAAGCTCTAGGGCACATTAAAGTACTCTTTTAAAATCCGCAAAGCAATCGAAAACCAATCCTAGAATCAGTTTTGAAACAGTTAAAACAGTGTTTTCAAACAATGAATGCCATGCAGAGCAGAACTGTTTTGGGTAGCCATTGGAAGCATAAAAGAGACAGGGTCAGTCTAACATACTTGGGTAGGAAGTTCCACAGTTCAGGTGCTGCTACAGAGAAATCCCTGTCTCAGGTAACCACCAGCATAACTTCATGAAACAGGCCAGAGCACTGACTACTGCCTGGTTTGTATGACATGCTGAATAAACCATGACAGACTCAAATAGAGTCAAACCATGATAGAGTCAAATAGGACCACAAAGACTATCCCATCCCCTGCCATGGAAGACTACAACACTGCATAGCTAAAATACTCCTGAGAAATGGTTATCTATTCTATTTAAGACATCAAACAAAACTGAGTCCAACACCTTCCACATTGTCCAATCCCACTGTCAAACACTCCTTGTGGCCAGGAAATTGTTCCTAATGTTTAGGTATTTCATTTCATGTTACAATTTGAGTCTATTAATATGCTCCATAGTCTTTGAAGTAACCGAAAATAAGCTTGTTCTATTTCCTACCTGACATCACTTCAGATATTTAAATATTCCTATCATGAAACCAAGAGCCAACACGATAAAGGGATTTTTACTGTTGGACTAGAAAACTAGGAGTCCAAGATTAAAGTTCCCCCTTGGCCATGGAAATGTACTGGGTCACCTTGGGAAAATCACATTCTCTCACCTCCAGAGGAAGGCAAGAGCAAATTCCCTCTGAACAATTTCTGATAAGAAACTCCCATGATAGGTTTGCCATGAGTCAGAAATGACTTTAAGATATACAATATCATAATCCTAATGAACAACAAGAATAACAAATCATGTAACATCTCGATCATGTTTTCAACATAGCTAGGACCCAAAGCTATTCCTCATAGATTTATATTCCTCATAGCTTTCAAAAGTGTTTACCATCTTGATTAGTTACACATCATAGATTTCTAATGTCCTTCTTGAACTGTAATGTCCTGAACTGAGCACAGTGCTCCAGGTGAGGTCTGAGCACAGCAGCATAGAGTCGTAATTTGGGTTCAGTTAAAAATTACAAATGTACTCTGCATTTTTCCACGTTGTCTATAGGAATATCATGACTTTGAAACCAAGATATAATACTTCCCTGAACTACTAAGTCCAAGCCCATGACCTTGCAAATATCAAAAGACAGAGTTGGGCCTAGTATAGCAGTGTGTCTTTTTGAGATCCCCATGCTGAATTTTAGTGATTACAGCCTTATTTTCTAAGTGCTCACAGACTATTTAATTATCCCTTCTGGAACCTTTCCTGGTTCTTAGTCAATAATCCCCTTGGATTTTTCTTTCTCTTTTTAAAGATGGGAAATACATTTGCCCTCTTCCAGTCTACTGGGACTTCTCCTGTTTTCACAGAATTTTCAAAGATTAATAACCAAGGCTCCGTGATTATGTCTGCAGCTTTCTTTAGTACACTTAGAAGCAATTCCTCCAGCCTGAGGCCTTAAAATAATTTAACACTAAATAAATATTCCTGTACTCATTTTTATCTCTTCTTCTGCAATTGCCTTATTGCATCTTTGACATCACATAAAGCACTGGGGTTTTTGGGAATTGGGTTGGGGGGTTGGAGTGAGTCAAGGTGTGGTACAGTTCCACCCTGTCTCTGTCCACCTACAATTTCCTTATTTTTCCTCACCTCAGACATAGCCTGATGATGATGATGATGATCCATAGGCAGATTGACCACTTCCTTATCTTTAGCTGCTGCTGCTTCCGCTTCTTCTTCCTCTTTCTTTCTCTCAACAAGTAGTACCTATTGTTCCAGCAATTTCTCCCTTCTTCCATATCTCACACATGCCCCTTTTAATCTGAAAATTCTTTATATATTAATATTAATTCTTTATGTATTAATTTTGTTTTCTTTATACCCTTCCCACTTTTTTCCTTTTGGGATTGCTTGCAATCACACCTTCAGTGCCTTCTATTTGAGAAAGCTATCTATCATATAAACTCATCACAAAGGGCTAAAATCAGTGGCATCTACCAGTTTAGTCCAGGTCACCCACGGAACCCACTGGTTCCCATCAAATGACACCGGCAGGGCTCCATGGATGAAATAGAGCGGAGCTGCCACATGCCGTTGCAACAGCAACATGGGAGGCTTTCCATGTTGCCATTAGAATCTATGGGGGGGAAGCAGTGCAATGGATGCTTCCATGGGATCACCCTTTACTAGAGCTGGGCAATGGCAGGGCATGGGGCACCAGGTTCCTCCCACACCGTGACAATGCAGGGTGACTCTGGCAGCCGTGTAACACGGTTGTAAATCTCTCTTCCCTTATAGCATTTCTGACCATGGGATCTCTCTCATTAAGCTTGGTCCAAAGTGTATGTCTGACTATATTAGCTTCCCCTTTCCTCTATGTCTATCAAAGTCCATGGTTTGTTTAGACATCACTAGCATGAACAATTTAAATAAAGGATCCAGGACTCTAGCTCTTCTACTGTTAAACCCAATGAAATCCTGGCTCACTGTGCCTAACAATTAAAACACAATTTATATATTCAGGCATTCACAGCTGATTCAGCTGTGGCTTTGCATCATGGGAAGAGACAGAATGTGGACATAATTCTCACCTTTGGTCTACCAAATAATGGTTTATTTGGATCAAGATAATTGCATCTGAGTGTAACTCACATGCATGTAAGTAAAGAGTAAAAGTGAAGATAGAATTCAAGCCACATGCACCTGAGCCAGCAAAAAAAACATATGTAAGATTAACTACATCTAATTTGAATACCTATACTTTTTTGAGATGCATTTAATTTTCATGGCCTCAACCAATGAATTCTGGGAACTACAATTTAATGGGGACAGGAAAAAATATCTAGCTTCTTATACCAGCTATAATTTCAAGACTTCCAACCATCTTTTATTCAGTGCCTTAAATGCATTCTTTACCACCAATTTCAGTAGGAACTGACTCCCACTAACTTTTGGTATCAAATATTCTTATCTTTTTATCAAAGAGCTACTTTGTTTCTCTGTCACACACAGTAGACATCAAGAATTTGTTAATCCCTCTGGCATATAGTAGCTTGGATGATGAGTTTTTCATTCTCTGCTGACATTTGCTAGACCTTAAATATAGCTTGGTAACTCAACAATTTGATTGTTGAGTTACTTCAAGATCTGACTTGCAACAACTCTGAGACACACCTATCAAGAGTGTGACTTACCTAAAGTCACCTAGTGGGTTTCCACGGCTGGGCGAGGACTTGAATCCTGGTCTCCAGAATCATAGTTCCACACACTAAGCATTACATGTTCTTTTTTTTTCTTTTGAGTTTGGTGTGAATTGAACATGTGCTTGCCATCACCATACCTTGCTTCATATCTTCATTTTTTTTAGCCATATCTTTCCCATACATTTCATCATCATGCTCCGTCTCTGTATTCCTTGGTTGTCTCCCATCTAAGTAGCAACCACACCAAAGTCTTATATTCCAAAAATCAGATGACACTAAAGTGTTCAGGCTGGCTACAGTTCCTTATAGGGTTGCCATCCTAGGAACTGATGCTGAAGACAGTGAGGCAGAACCCCATTGCTGTGGGAAGACCAAATCACCACTCTGAGCATCATGTGGGGAGGTTCCAGTTTTATTTCACATCATGCAGAAAAATGTCTTAATCCAGCCCTAGTATTAAACAAGCTATTGGGTGCCTTTAAAAAAAATCTCCCCAGCTGTAACATAGGGATAAAAACAGTGGCTTGTCTGACAGGAAGTTGAAAAGGAAGTAGTTCATACAATGAAAAATGAACATGATCTTCTTCATCTTCATCACCACCATTTTCATTATTCCTTCCAAGTCTGCCTTCATTTACTAGTGTGACTTTCATTTTCATTATTCCTTCCAAGGCTTCACATCTAACCGTTAACATGTTTGTTAAGCATTGATTCTCTACTTATTGAATCCCAGTTCTCTTATGTTTATGTCTCCATATGGAGACTTTGTTATGCAGCACCTGCTTTTTGTTTGCAGTTTTTTCCCTTGAAATGGCAATAAAGATGTGATGTTGTTTTAGAAGCTAATCTTGATCAAAGGAGCAGAGGAAGATCCAAGGCCACTTGGCACTGGCTCTTTTCCACTAAAAGCCACATGCGTAGATTGATTTGTTTGCTTCTTCAGCGCTTCCCGTTGTTAGTTGGACTGGAACCTCTTTGAAATTTGTGCTACCAGCACAAACCCATTGATCATTCGAACTAATGTGTTCTGCACTTTTTGAACATTAAATACACAAGATGCAGCAACTCTGCGCAAGAGAAAACTGGGTGATTATCACCAGATCAGTCACTAAGGGGTTTTTTTCTTTCCCATCATGGATTACAGTTCAAATTCAGAATAAATATGTTAGCTGATAATGAGTCTGAGGCAAACACAAAGCATGCTTTAGTAAACAGGATTAATTGAGAGGAGGTCAACATTTTTACCCTTGTGCAACCAATTGCAGGTACACAGTTGAAAATGATGGGGTTCGTTATTCTTTCAATTAATTTAACAAACAATGAGATGGACTGTTGTGAAATTGTGTGTTTCTCCTTTTATCAAGGTAATACAGTTGATCAAACTGATTCATGATTATGATACTATTCAGGAGGTAAGATACACTATGACTTATATGTCTGGAAGCATGTGGCTACAAATCATTTGTTACTAATTAAATGTCTTAGAAGCTGTAGGCTCATGAATGATTTCAGTAATTTTACCAAAGATACAAATAGAATCGCTGTCTTGGACAATTAAGTACATACAGTATGGAATGTTTCTGTTTTATACACACACAAAGCTCACACAAGAGGTCTGTTCACATAACAAGTTGCAATATTGGAGAGAATCATTGAGGGGAGACTAAATGTCCACTTCCATGAGTAGCAGAAATCTCTTTCTTCCAGATATGTCTTGTTCTCCAAAACTGGTACTGCAGTAGGAGTCATTCACATTATACTGCTCACAAAAATTGATTAGTCCAAAAGGCTCTTTTTTCAAGATTAGTGACAAATTAAGTATTATTAGTGTTGACTATAGTGGGTTGGAAGGGGAAAAGGCAACCCATCATTGTTGGCATCACCACCACACAAAAATTGTAGAATTTATGAAATCCTTTTCTACCTGGTCAGATTTTTTGAGATTCATTTCAGTTCCTCTGGCCTGAAGATGCTTGAATCAGTCCACCTCATCATGTGTAGAATAAACTCTTACGCATTCTGGGTAGAGGTTGATTGATTGGATGAGTCCAGGAAGTGGTAACCTACCTAAATAACCTAAAAGCACCAGACTGCTAAGGGAATACGAGATACTGTAGGCTATATTCATGGAAGCACTCCCAGTCAAAGCATTGGCACCTCTTAGATTATGTAATTACATGTACCAGAGATTGCTGCAACATGCTTCTCACAAGAGCCATGACAGATGCTGATGACTGCTGGACAGACGAATCTGATCCATTATGGCTATCAAGATCGTCCCCAAACACAGACTCCAAGGAAGAAAGAGAAGGTGCAAAATGAACACCCATGCCCTTCAGGAGCCCTTCAAATGTGCCCTTTTCCAAACAACACTCAAAACACTCAAGGATAGTCTACCCATAGAAAACCCTGAAAATGTTGAGGAACATTGGAACAAACTGAAGACCTCCATCATCACAGCCTGTGAAGAAACCATTGGGTATCAAAGTAAGAAACTTCAAGATTGGTTTGAAGAAAATGACAAAGAGAGCCAACAGGAAAGCCTTCCAAACATGGTAGAGACACACTAACTGTGCTGCCAAGGGAAAGATCTATATTGTTGCAAAAGCTGAGGTCCAGAGAATGACCAGATAATTCAAGAACATTTGGTGAATAAAGGCTGAAGAAATCCAACACTTTGCTTATACCCATGATGCTTAGGAATTTTTTAAAGCCACAAAGGTCATCTATGGACCAAGAAATCATGGCATACACTCTCTATGAAAACAATGTAAACAACGAGCGGGCTGGTGGAACAATACAGAGAACAACAGTGTTGAAAACACAATTGTGTAGAGTAGCTCCATGGGTGATCTAGGCTAGAGCAGCATTTGCTGCCAAATCTAGCCAGTGTGATGAGGTCATATGTCACCATCTATCCTAAGTGCTCAGATGTGCTATGGATGGAGAATATTTTATTTTATTTTATTTTGAGGCAATAGATTATCTGGACCCATTTCAGTTCAGTTTCAGATTTGAATATGGTAAGAAGACAGTCTTGACTATCCTAACCAACAACATGATTTGAGTAAAACACTAAGCGGAACTACGACACTGTTTGGATCATCTTGGATTTCTAAATAATTTTCAGTATTGGCAACGGTATTATACTTTGCTGGTTCCATCAGATAGGAGTGAGAGATGCTTCTGATGGCATTTAGAGCCCTAAAGGGCTTAGGATCTGATATTTGGGGAAACACATACTATCCCATGGCCGACCCTTTTTTATAGCCTGATCATGCCCACTGTATTACTGGTTATTGGTTTTTGCTGAGCATTGTTTAGATTGTGTTTCAACACTGCTGTTTTACATTCTTATGTTTTATTTCATTTGTGTTCTTATCTGGATTATTATATTTTACTTTGTTTAGTTTAATTGTTTTTTGCCTTTATCGACTGTTTTGTATGTTGTAAGGAAATTTTTACCCATATGTAAGCCACCCTGAGTCCCATGGGGGAAATTGTGGTGGGGTATAAGAATAAAGTCATTATTATTATTATTATTATTGTCTGAGAGGTGCTGCTGTGCCCCACTAGAGGAGGTAATAGACTGTGTGAGGTTGTGGGAGAGGGCCCACAAACTGTGGAATGCCTTTCCCAGGAAGCCTTATTTACAATAACATTGGCTTCACTTCTGTACCAACTTAAAACATGATTTTTTTTCTATAAAAAATCAAAAGCTTTCAGATGCCTGATGCAGTTATCTAGTTTCCAAATAGATATGATTTTAATTTTTGTATCTGTGTAACTCAAAGTTGCCTATTGACTTATGCCAACCCTATTAATTTCAGGTAAGGAATAGAGAACATTTCACCAGCATGTTCCCCTCAAGTATTGCCTATAGCACATAGTATTCGTTGGTGATCTCCCAGTCAAGTACTAAACAGGGCTGACCCCACTTAGTTTCCAATATTAGATGGGATCAGGTGATGTTGTGGTATTAAACCTTTCAACTTTTACTGTTTTCAATTTTAATTCATTTTAATAATTGCATGGTTTAATAAGGTACTTTAAAACGTATTTTTACAAGCCAAATTTTTACATTTTTAAAATTATTTTAATTTGTGTTATTGCAGATAATCCTGATATCCTTGCAGGATTTTCAAATGAGTTTACAAATTAACTATTTGTATACATCTTTGATTCTTCTATGCATGGATAATCAATTAAGCAGTGCATTCAGTACACCATAGGATTTGCTGTGGATTGTGTAAACAGTAAGTGGGGGTGTCTCGATATATGGACATGGAACGGAATTGGGGCAAAACCAATTGCTTTACTACTTGTATAAGGTAAAAAGGATGTGGTTTTGTGTTTGCATTTTTCTTTCCACTCCTGGTGCCTGACATTAAACAAATATGACAGATACTTTCCCCCAAAGGAAGCCTCCGGCACGGACTCTTGCTGAGGAATGAATGCAAGACCTTGCTGGGGAAAGATGATTTGTGTGATTAGGTATAGCATAGTTCTATCTATGTATAGCTCTTTCCCCCCAAACAATCTCATAAACATTTTTCTTAGAAAGGGTTTCCATGGAGATAGTAAAGTTGCAGTGAAAATTACCTCTATTCATTTTCTTTAAAAGTAGGTCAGTTTAGAGGACAAAAGGAAGGAGTGAGGTTAAGGAGATCTCATATGTGCTTCTTCAGTCTCTACTACAGACTGCATTTTGCCATTTAAATTAAATTTGTTTCTCAAGATTGTCCTGCCAGAATATACTGTTACACCAGTTACAGGTTCACGTAAACATGTGATACCCCAGTACAAGGATGGGTAACTGGTTCTGACTGATAGTACAAACTGTAGTGTTGTTGTTGCTGTTTGCCTTCAAATTAGCATTGGGTTATGGTGACCTTATGAAAGAGAGGCTTCCAGGAATCATCCATTGTCCAGCTCAGGTTTTGTAAATTCAGGACTGTAGTTTCCTTCACTGAGTTAAACCATATGTAGTGCAGTCTTCTGCTTTTCCTTTTGTTGTTCACGTTACCAAGCATTATTGTCTTTTTACAGAATAATTTCAATATAAAGATGGATTAAATTCAGGAAAAAATGGAATGGTGAACATTACATGGCTTTCAACTGTCAGTTTGGCAAACAAAGCCCCGATTAATACAGTCACCCCACTTTTTGAGTTGCGATGAAAATGTACCATCCCCCTCCCCCAGTCCATTTTCTCTCCTTTTTTCTTGATTTACTTCAATGGCTCTAAGCCAAGTTCAAAATACAAGAGTAGTTTGCACTCACTCAGCAGGACAGAGAGGAGGAAAAATAATCTTGCCTTTACCTGTAGGTTTGTACAAAAGCAAACTGCAGCAGCCTCTCCTAGCTTGTGTGTTCTCCCTCATTAATAACTTTTGCCATCTTAAGTAATGTCTAGAAGGCCAAAGTAATGTATACTCACTGATCAGTAGCTGTGGGGAGACTACATGATGCAGAACCACTGCATCCAACCATTAATCTGTCAGTGGGACACAGGATTTTCTCAGGAGTTTTCTAGAATGCTCAGAGTGATCTTGTAAACTGTAAATCACTCGGAGCACCTGGTGGTGAGCAACTAATCAAAAAATAAAGTGAAGTGATTTCAGTGGTGCAGATAGCTGGATCCAGCTGGACTTGGCGATGTTGTTTCTGATGCTGAGTTATGTGACCGGAAATGCAACATTGTTAGCAAGCCTCTGGAAGGGAGATGACACCTGGCAGCTATGCAAAGGCAGAAATCCTGATATGAAAAGCCAGAGGGATTCCAAGGATCCTCCCAGTTGTATCAAAACAGATCCAAAGTCCTTTAAACCAGATGTAACCAGTAGTGTAGATGTGGTCTTGATGACAGTCTAATGTTGCTTGCCCTCATGTATCCCAGTTTTCATCTGTGAAATGTTGGAGGTATGAAAGCCTTCGGCAACACATGTTGGAGGTATGTTTTCATGGGTGGCTCCTTATTTCTCTTTATTTGAAGAAGCAAGCCATAATAAAGTATTTATTATTACTTTTTTGCAATGACAAGACCTTGCTTGGAGTGTGGTAGACTCATTTTTTGTGCTAGTTCTATTTCTCAGAGTTTGCTGCCTTGATTTTTGGAAAAGTTCTTGCTAATACTAACAGACCAATTCTTTAAGCACTGAAGTTGAACATACAGAGGCTGAAATGGCAAACCAATTAATATTATTGAAAAACATTCTAACAGATGGCCCATTGCAATTGGAAACTCCAGATGTTTCTCTTTGGGAGAAAAACATTTCCTCTTTTAAACAACTCTCCTATCCCAGAGATACCATTAATATAAGTACATGTGCAAGTAGAGATTTAAAAAACTAAAAAATGAGTCTCTAGAAACTAAGAATTTAGGGTGCCCATTTCCCAGACTTTTATACCTGAATTTGTCCTTTCTTCTATGATCCTCTGGATGATACAAAGCAATATCAGGGTGAGAGCACTGCCTTGAAAGCGTGTCTGTTGTATGTAGAACCTTTTTTCTGTTAGAGCTGAGATTTATTTTTTAATAACATACTCCATTTAGCTGTGGTTGATGCTAAATGCATCACTAGGGCTGTCCCTGGGAATATCACCGGGACCAATTCCCAGCGACATCAGGTTTTAGGGCTGAAATCACTGCAATTTCACTTATCCACATCTTGAGAAAATGTTCTCTAAAAATTAGATAGCTCCTCCAGGATATTCTATGGTATGTGTCTTTTGGCAATTACCATAGAGTAATTGGAATCTCAAAGTCCTCCAGCACTATTCTATAGTATGTTGTGATCAGAAACCAGGTAATTTAATGACATTTGCCTGTATCCATAATTTTAGGAAGTCGCCGTTTGGCCAGGAACATTTACTTCTGTGGATACTGGGGTCTCACTGTAAAACTTAGAAATATGAATTTCATTATAAACATATCTAAAACGATAAGCAGCCATTTATTTGACCAAAAAAGTTAATCTGGGCAAGCCTGACTGATGAAAACTGTTGTCGGCTTCTGTCTGAAATGTGCTATAATTTGCAAATGCCTTAATTCCAGAAGGGATAGATTCCAAAGAGGAGGGACAATTACAAAGGGTGACCTTTTCTGAGTGGCAACCAAATTGAGCAGTCTGAGTGTCTATTTGGTGCCACACTAATCAGGGTCTGGAATTGTCGTCTTTATTCATCTGTTTTAAGAGTCTGGACAACATCTTTGTTAATTTAGTACAACTTACCGATTTCTGTGTCATTCACTTTTTTTCCAGATCTTATCAGCAGCTTTTCCCTCCACTTAAAATGCAATTGCAGGAAGCAATCTGAAACAGAAGCCACTAAGGATGAAGTTTCAAATTAAAGCTGATGTAGAAATTTGCTAAATTGGGTTTCCTTGTGAATAGAACTAAGTGAAAAGTAGCCTCTTAACTCTGCAGCTTGATTTACAGCTGGAGTGGGCAACTGTGCTGAGGACAGGGGAGCAATTTTTGCCGTAGCAGTCTGCAAGAATACAATACATTTGCAGGAATCCTGAAGCGGTATAATGTCATTTAGTGTGCATCTACACCAGGCCTGCAAAATTTAGCAGTAGTCAGGGGCTGGAATTAAATAGGCTAAACCTCTTTGGGCCATATATAGGTTTTTAGCATCTCACTCCAGGTTTGTGAGGCGGCACATTTTCCTTGGAGCAAACAGCAAAGCAGATTAGCCTCCTCTCGGTTTGGTGGCGAGTAGCAGTTCTTTTCTGAGAGAAGGAAAAATCACCAACTCCTCACCATTCATTTCCCTTATTTGTGAGGGAGAAACTTAGCATGGTTGTGAAGACGCCACAATAACTTAAAGAGAAGCTATGTTTCTCCCTCATGAGTGAGGGAAATGAACAGTAGGGAGTGATGGAGGAGGAGACGACAAGGGCAACCTTATCACATGGGGAGCATGCCTCAGCCATTTCGTCATCAAGTGTGCAGTGATGCTATCCCCTTACATGGGGGAGCTTCGCCCAAACAAAGCAGAAGTATGCTGGCTACATTAAAGCCAGTACTACATGGGGAAGCTCCATTTTTGAGTGAAAGCATCCAAAAACACTTCCAACCCACTTGGGGATGAGGCCTCCACCGGAAGTCATACTAAAGCGGTTTTGGTACTTTTCCAACAGGCGTACAGTCAGAGAGTGAGGCTGCACACGTGTCGAGCTTAGAAAAGTGGGTTTCTGTGCCAAGAATCAGGCAGGCACAAGCTCCGTGAATGTAACACTGTGATTGGTGTTTCAAATCAATGTTGTGATTTGCCAAAGTACATCCCGTGCCTAACGTAAGATAACGTAGGCTTAGATTGGTTTAGCAGTGCAAAGCATGGGGTTTGTTTACCTTAATGCCAAATGGGTAAGAACTGCGCATGAGCAGAGAGTTTGGCCCCCTCCGTTGCTGGCAAGGAGTCTGCAGAAGCCAAATGTTGCAAACTGGGAACACAAGAGTCCCAGCCACTGATAGTTGCACTGTGAGAAAGACTAACATAGAAATGTTCATTGTTCTAACACATAGGAGGGGATTAAGATGTGATGCAAATGAAAATGTTATGTTCTATTGGATTGATGAAATGTTCTGTAACACCAGCCAATGATGTTTGTGAAATGTTTGTGAAGAAGGGCTGGCTTTTGTGGATGCCACCATGATGGGTATAAAAGCTTTGTGTTAAGGATGACCGGGGCCGTTTGCCCCTTATCGCAGCACGTTCTGTGGGCAACCCCACCAGCTGGTGTTAAATCAATAAATCTCTTTGATTTCACGTTGAGCAGTGAAGTTGTTGCGTGATTCCTCATCCCTGCGCCCGCACGTCCATGCCGCCGTTTTGGTAAGAGGTAACTTGCCACTTGGAGTTCCATAACTCCCAATTTGCTGCTACAATACGATATCGAGTGATGGCCAACATGGAGCCCTGAAGAAGGCTCAATGTGTCCTAAGACGCTTGTTTGGCAAGAACTATGAGATTGCCAGAGGCAAATAAAAAGTGAGAGCGGTGAAGACAAATGTCTCCCTCATAAGCAAATGGTGCAGAATTGGCAGTTTCATTACCAAATGAGAACGTGGTGACAGAGGCAAAGAGAAGAGCACCTTAGCTAAGAAATGAGGCCCTCCTTCTTTACCACCTCCTTCTCCCTCTAAAACAGCCAATTTAATATTACATTTTAACATAACTTGGAACCAAATATTCCAAACTCCCTGAATAAAGGTCCATACCCCTTAAACTTTCATCCCCCGCTCCCCACTACTTCAACCTGAGTCCAATCATCTCCCCAGGCCGTGTCTCCTACTGAGACCAACGCTTCCAGCATCCTGACTGGATCTATCAGTGGTGCCCCTTTGTCACTGATTAGTTTGGTAATTTTGCTACACAGAGAAAGGAAAAGTGTAGAGATAAAACACTTGGAGGAGGAAATTGCAGGTTCCAATGGCTAATCTGTTGTAGAACCGCATGAGACCTCCCTCTCTAAGGATCCATTTTACAAATGGAAAAGGAAAAACAGGGAGAAGAAAAGTCAAGAAACAAAAATGAAGGACTCTGAGAGGAGAAGCAAAAGATCAATAGTATGATTGTAGAAATGAGTGATGCGAGTAGTTACTTTCAAACTGGTTTGTCACCAGTGTGTTCCCATTTCCTTCAATTAAACTGCTGTGAGACATAAAGATGATTTGAGAAATTCCTAAATTTTTAACCAAACATTCCCAGCAAGTTCTTACTATTTTTAAATCAAGATACCACATGCACAAATCGTGGACCAAACCAAAGATGGAACCGACATTTATTTATCTATTTATTTATTTCATTCGGCTTAATAGAGCGCTCTATCCGAAGCTCAGAGCGGTTTACAGCACATAAAATATACAGGTTAAAACACATAAAACGGCATTATAAAAATTTAAAAACCCCACTCCCTACAATAGAACTACAGCAGATTAACACATAGTGCAGGTGGCAATGACGTGGCAGGATGGCAAGTTGTGGCAGGCACCAGTCAAGTGCCAAATGCCTGCCTAAACAACCAGGTCTTACAGGACCTGCGGAATGTCATTAAGTCCCGTAGGGCTCGCGGAATGTGCCCCAGCTGTACCAAGGGAAATGTTTAATCTAACTCTAATTTACACCACACACATGTGTCAGTTTAACTGTCAAGATTCCCTCCATGTTAATTTCCAGAGTTCCCTGATGAAAGGAAATTAGGTATAGGGTTTTGGTGTAAATATCCAGCGCAATCCTATATGTAAACCTCATCCGGTTAAAAGGGCAGGTATATTGTAAGAGGATTGCAACTGTAAGCTATGGAGAAACACACCAAAAATACAACGTCTCAGTCGAAGACTAGATATCAACCCCAGGAACTGGTTTGGGAACTGCTACTCCAGCCTTGATGCTCCCAGCACAAATGCAGAGATGGCATCACCTGTTTCATTGCAACTTGAAAGACTTCAGGCTAACACCGGAGGCAGTTGACACACTGGCAATTAACAACATATTCCGCTTTACTCGGGCCATATTACAGTAGCTTTTCCCCCCTGTTGCCTGGCAACCAGGCCACTGGGAAACCTGGCAAAGAATTTCTCCGCAAGCTGTGTTTGTCCAGAATAAGCACTTGTCGCCGCATTGCAAACAGTAAGCAATCCCCCCTTATTTACTGAGTTGAAGCAAAATGAAGCCCCACGTCCCAGAAGGGACTTTTAAAGTAAATTTGTTAGCTAATCAAATATTTGCAGGTGCCAGCAAAGAGATATTGATTAGAGAGGGCTCTAAACTGCCTGGTTAATTTGAAGGGCTTGTTTGTCTATGTGCCACCAAGTCTTTCTAATGGATTTTTTTTTCCCGACCAGGTCACTACGCCTTGGGGATTTCCCACCATCAGTGCTACAAGTATCAATTTCCCCATGCCTGCAAGAATCCCAAATATCCCCAGAAGCTTGATTTTACAGAAAGTTGTTAATATTGAGTTTTCAGAACTGCTTTGTTTGGCTTAATCCACACTTAGCAGTTCTATTTGTGATGCAATCAGTGTGAGACTGACATCTCCGCCTAAGACTGATCATATAATTAGCCATAATGGAGTCAAATGTCTGAGCAATGGAATAGGAAGGGAACAGGTACCAATGCTTTCACAGTTTTGTAAGTGGTTTGTGTTCAGATTACATTTTGTCTCAAGTGCAAGTCACACTCCCTGCAATTGCGTTCAGGATACCATATGTCAGAAATGACTTAAAGGTACACAACAACACAATGTTCTGCTTGTTACATATTATTCCAAGCTGTTGGCATTTCTAACACCAGAGCCAGATATACTATCAAAGCCATAGGTCCTGAACATTTTGTGGAGCAACATTTTGGGAACAAATGTAACAAAGTTATACACATCCAATATCGAACCATATCTCATAACTCTAGAATAATGTAATTCAACTTCTATTCTCCTTTTACTTTAAAATTAAATCTTAAGAGCAAGTTGGCATGAATAAGAAGATAAAAAAGCCCATTTACTTCATTTCATTTCCTGGTATTACAATTTGTTAAAAGACAGTATTATTCCCCAACCAGAAGGAGAGGGATGCTTTTTCCTTTTCTCAGGTTTTTGATAAAGGGTCAGATGTCGACCCAACCTGAGTAATAATTTCCTTTTATAGTTTTGAAGCAAGTGAAGCCAGATGACACCATGAAAGCATGGAGTACTTCATGTTTTCAATATATATTATTGGACGAGGCTGCCAAAACTGTAAATGTTTTACTATAAAACTGCAAAACTTGTGCACCAGCTGTGCCTGTACCTTGGGAAGTCTGACTTGGCCAAGGTGGTCCACACTCTGGTTACATCCCGTATAGACTACTGCAACGCTCTCTACATGGGGTTGCCTTTGAAGACTGCTCGGAAGCTTGAAATGGTCCAGCGTGCGGCAGCCAAGTTGTTAACAGTAGAGGCACTCAGGGAGCACACAACTCCACTGTTGCGCCAGCTCCATTGGCTGCCAGTTTGCTATCGGGCACAATTCAAAGTGATGGCTTTAGCCTAAAAAGCCCTAGATGGTTCTGGCCCAGCTTATCTATCCGAACGTGTCTCTCCCTATGAACCCACCAGGGATTTAAGATCATCAGAGGGGACCCTTCTCTCGATCCTGCTGGCTTCATAAGCACATCTGGTGGGGATGAGGGACAGGACCTTCTCTATAGTGGCCCCGAGACTGTAGAACTCCCTGCCCAAGGATATCAGATCAGCTCCCTCCCTCCTTACCTTTAGAAAAAAATTGAAAACTTGGCTCTTTCAGCAAGCATTTGGAGCTTCAGCTTAATTAGTTAACTGACTTTGAATTGACCTAGGAATGATAACGATGACGGAATGGATAACAGACTAAATATGATGACACAGTTTTTAAAAAATTGTTAAAGCTTTTATTTTAATTTTTTTGATGTTTTTAGATATTGTAATGAGATGTTTTATCCTTTTGATGTATGTTTTTAAACTGCATCGAATTGTGCCAATTGTTTGCCACCCTGAGTCACCTTCGGGCTGATATGGGCAGGGTATAAATGAGGTAAATAATAATAACCGAACTAATCAGTGACAAAGGGGCACCATTGACAGATCCAGTCAAAATTGTGTTATAAATGGCAGTTCCTAATTGGTTCTATCTTAAAAATAGCCAATAATGAAATAATAATGAAGTTTTGAAAGTTTTGTTAGAGTTCTGAAATGTTCACCACCAAAACGTTAGCAACATTGTAGAAGCAAAGCACCATCGCCACCTAGCTTTCACCACCAGAACTTTAGTTCTGAAAGTACTTTAGAACCATTTAGAATCATGATTGCCCAGGCCTAGTATTTTATAATGGCATGTTTTGATATATTAGGAAGAATTTCCTGACCATGAGTGCTGTAGAACTCTCTGCCCCTGAGTGTGATGGAAGCTCCTTCCTTGGAAGTTTTTAAACAGAGGCTGGATAGCCATCTGTTGTGGGTGCTTTGATTGTGCTTTTCCTTCATGACAGGGGATTGGACTAGAAGTCCTGCAGCCTTAAGAAAGCTCAGAGCATTCTTGGAGATCCATCTCACCCACAATATTCTTTTTAAAAATTATTGCCACCTGGTAGATGGTACAGGGTGACAAAGACAGGAACAAACAGACTCAGAGATTGCTTTTATCCTAGATCTGTAGCTTTGTTGAACTACATGGTTTTGCATTGATGTGGCATTTGGGACTGTGCAGTGGTGGTTGGGGTGTGAAGGGATAGGTGTGTTGTTTTGTGCCGTATGTTAGGGAAGGCATTTAATTTCATTGTGCAATACTTCAATGCCAATAAATCTATTCTCTTCTAGTCTCTATGTGGTCTCTTCCAGCTCTATGATTCTATGTATTTTGTTGTATATATTTTATGTTGATGTGTTTTGACTGTGTTGTACCCCGCCTTGAGCTGCGAGGAAAGGGCATAACAAATAAAAAGTAGTTGGTATTATGATGATGGTTATAGTGCTATGATTCCATTTTAATTGTTATTGCAACATTTTATAGAATCCGGAAGTTTTGTAGTTTAAGGAGTTTTCGGCCAAAGAGCTCTAGTGCATCACCAAATGACAAACCCCAGAATTCAATAGGATGTAGCTATAGTGGTTAAAATGGAATTATTGTGCTGTAATGTGTAATCCATGGTCACAAATACAAGGCCAATTCCCAACATACATATGGCCTTTCTCTTTGTTTTGAAACTTCAAACTTTAAGCAGGAAGGCCTGAAGGGGCAATCTCATTGCTCTGGCTTGAATACTGAGTCATCAGTGATAGTATTTACATAGTAGAGCTCGTTGTTGGAGAACTTTCAAATCAATGTTTGTGTCCTAATGAATGTGAGTAGACATTTCCCTTTTGGCCTTCTTCAACAGTTTGTAGAAACTGGCAACTCCTTTTTGGAATAAAGGAAAAGGAGCAGAATGTGAATGAGTAAATTTCCAAGGTCAAGAAAATACAGGTCGAACATCCATTATATGAAATTCTGAAATTCAAAATAATCCAAAATCATCCACAAAGGTGGCTGAGATAGTGTCACGATGCACGGACTTGACCGGCCCCTTAATCACACACACAGAGACGTACTGAAGGCTAACTACTTTATTGTATATAAAAACAGTTCAAAAGATATTGTCCAAAAGAATAGTAAGTAATCCAAAAGGCTTGAAGTAATAATGTCCAAAACAACGTGGCAAAATCCAAAGGCTTGGCAAAGCTCCGCTTTCAATGCGGATCAGGAAACAAGGCAAGGCTCCGCGCAACAATGCGGATCAGGAAACAAGGCTAGGCTCCGCACAACGATGTGGATCAGGAAACAAGGCTAGGCTCCGCACAACGATGTGGATCAGGACAAGGCAAGGCAGTTGCAAGGCAGGACTAGATGACCACTAGCTCGCTTAGCTCCGTGGACCCACTTCGCTTCACGCCTATTCAGATGAGACGTGGCCGAAGCACTGAGGATACGTTCCCACGACTCCTATACTTAATCCTTCGGCCGAGGTCCCCGACGCTCTAGGCTTCGTCACGTCCAATCTCTGCTGACGGACCTCGGCCTGTCTAGGCTGCGGTACCATCCCCTTCTGCGGGACTCAATGCTACTTCTCCTATCAAAGGTTCGGCCTTGCCTCTCACCATCTGGGACACTATCTCCATGAGAGCTTCCCTCCCCGGAATCTTCCCAGCCGCTTGCTTCCATGTTTTGACTCAGGAGCTCCTGGGAACCTTTCCCGCCCGGGTGCTCATAACTCCCACAATCACTGCCCTCCATTTGCACCTGGTTATCTGAATCTACGTCAGGGCCAAACATCAATTCTTCCCATGCCAAGCTCTCCGTGGGCGAGGGAGGCCCACTGATGGGAAACTGTCCTTCTCCCCAATCTTCTAACTCATCCTCTGAATCTGGTTCTGCAGCTGCAGGGCCTAATGCTAATGGGACCCTGGGTCCTAGCCCCAGTTCTCCAGGCACAAAGGAGAATTGCTGTGCTACACTATTCCCCCCCCCCCCTCAGGGCCCCTCCGAGGCCTCCCTCGAGGCTTGGGTTTGTCAGGGTACTTGCGGTGAAACCGAGCGACAATGTCCGGGGCGTGGACATCCCGGGCCGGCGACCAGGAACGCTCTTCCGGCCCGAAACCTTTCCAGTCAATCAAATACTCCAGCTTCCGGAATCTGATGCGAGCATCCAGGATGTCCTGCACCTCAAACTCCTCCTCCCCGTCCCGCATCACAGGGGGAGGGGGCGGCTGCGTCACATCAGGCTGCACCCCCTTTGCCGGGCGGAGCAAGGAACGGTGAAACACAGGGTGGATCTTCATGTCTGCTGGGAGTTGTAGTTTGAAGGAAACAGGCCCCACCTTCTCCATCACTTTGTAAGGCCCCAAAAATCTCGCATCCAACTTGCGGCTGGGCCTCTGCGTGGGCAGATTCTTGGTAGAGAGCCAAACTTTATCCCCCACCAGGATCTCAGGACCCTCCTGGCGCTGCCGATCAGCCATCTGCTTGTAATCCGCTTTAGCCTGGTCCAATTGAGTACGTAGCAAGTCTTGGAGCGCAGTGAGCTCTCTAAGCCAATCCTCTGCCGCCGGCAGAGCCCCAGATGGGTCCACCGGAGGGTAGAACCGAGGATGGTGGCCATAGTTAGCAAAGAAAGGAGTCTCTTTGATGGATTCCTGCGTCGCATTGTTGTAGGCAAACTCCGCCAAAGACAACAAGGACGCCCAGTTGTTTTGCTGATAGTTGACATAGCACCGTAGATACTGTTCCAAGGTGGCATTAACCCTTTCGGTTTGCCCGTCTGACTGGGGGTGATGGGCCGTGGACATCCGCACATCAATCCCCAGTAGCTTCTGAACAGCCTTCCAGAACTGGGAAGTGAATTGGGTGCCGCGGTCCGTCACCAAACTCTGTGGAAGTCCATGCAGCCGAAACACATGTTGCACACACATATCAGCAGTCTCCTTGGCAGTAGGCACCCCCACACAGGGAATGAAGTGCCCCATCTTGGTGAAACAGTCCACCACGACCAGGATCGTGGTGAAGCCCTTGGACTTGGGCAGGTCGGTGATGAAATCGGCCGAAATCATCTTCCAGGGAGCGGAAGGGGTTGGGAGCGGCTGGAGCAGACCTGCCGGCTTGCCCCCTTGGTTCTTAGCCCGCTGGCACACAGGGCAAGAGCCCACATAGTCCTCTACATCCCTCCGCACTTTAAGCCACCAAAAATCCCGTAGGACCAACTGGAGGGTCTTGAACAGCCCAAAATGACCTGTGGCCCGGCTATCGTGGCAAAGCTTGAGAATGTCCTCCCGCTCAGGCCCAGGGGAGACATAGACAGAGTCGCGGTGGTAGAGCACCCCGTTCTTTACCTGGAAAGGGGCTTGCACCCCCTTGGTCAGCTGCTCTTGCACCCAAGGGTCAGTCCGTTGGCGCGCCTGGACCCTGTCACTCAGAGGTCTCTTGTCCCCAGGGGCCGGCGGTGCCACAGGAGGGTTCACAGGGGCCGCCCAGGCAGCCGCAAAGTTCTCCGCTTTCAGGAGACGGGCCTCTGAAAGCCCCTCCCCACTGCGAACATACTCCGGCTTCCGGGACAAAGCGTCAGCTTGCTTGGTCTGCTTGGGGGTGACATAGTGGATGCGGAAATTGAATCGCTCAAAGAACAGGGACCATCTCTGTTGCCTCTGGTTCAATTTGCACTGGGTCTTCAAGTGCTCCAAATTCCGGTGGTCAGTGTGAACTTCCACCGGGAATTTGGCCCCTTCAAGGAGGTGTCGCCAAACTTCAAAGGCGACCTTGATGGCCAGGAGCTCCTTCTCCCAAATGGTGTAGTTCTTTTCCGGAGCTGTCAGCTGCCGGGAGTAGTAGGCACAGGGCAACAAGTCCGTCCCCTGCGGCTGTAGCAGAATCGCACCCGTGGCCACATCCGAAGCATCCGCTTGCACGATGAAGGGGGTGCGGGGGTTGGGGTGCTGCAGAAGCGGCTGGGTGGTGAACAGCTGCTTCAATTTGCGGAACCCCACGTCCGCCTCCGGTGTCCACCGGAACGGCACCTTTCCCCGCAGGCACTGGGTGATAGGATCAGCCCACTTGGCGAAGTCAGGAATGAACTTTCTGTAGTAGTTGGCAAAGCCCAGGAATCTTTGAATGTCTTTTTTGCTGGCCGGGGCCGCCCAGTCAGCCACAGCTTGAACCTTGGTATCATCCATGGCAATGCCCGTAGGTGAGATGCGATAACCCAGAAAGTCCACCTCACGCAGATCAAAAGCACATTTCTCCAGCTTAGCATAGAGCCCGTGGGCTCTGAGTCTCTGGAGCACTTCCTTTACATGGCGGTCATAGGTCGCCTGATCCGGAGAAAAAATCAGCAGGTCGTCAAGGTAAACTGCCAGATAATGATCCAGCAGGTCTCGGAAAATGTCATTCATGAAATGTTGGAAACAGGCTGGGGCATTGCACAAACCGAATCCCATCACCAGGTATTCGAAACTTCCCCACTTGGTCTGGAAGGCCGTCTTCCATTCGTCGCCCTGGCGAATCCGCACAAGGTTGTAAGCACTCCTCAAGTCCAGTTTCGTGAACACTTTGGCTCCCCGCATCCGCTCCAACAGCTCGGGGATCAGGGGTAGGGGGTAGCGGTTGCAAATCGTGATCTTGTTGAGCTCCCGGTAGTCATTGCACAGGCGCAGCTCCCCCGATTTCTTCTTGACAAACAGAATGGGCGCCCCGGCCGGGGACTGAGAAGGCCGAATGAAGCCCTTCCGCAGATTCTCATCCAGGAACTCTCGGAGAGCCTGTTGCTCTGGTTCTGAGAGAGGGTAGAGTCTCCCCCGTGGGATAGGGGCTCCAGGTTCCAATTCGATGGCACAATCATAGGGCCGGTGCGGAGGCAAGCGTTCCGCCTCCTTCTCGCTGAAGACATCCCAGAATCCGGCATACTTCTTGGGCAGTGTAGCGACGTGTTCCACCTCTTGAGCCTGGCAAGTCCGGCCCGTCATGCAGTGGCTCTGGCAATGGTCGGAAGAAAAAATTAGCTGTCTCTTGGCCCAGGAAATCTGGGGGTCGTTGAGTGCGAGCCACACAATGCCCCGGACAATGGGGAAATCTGGCAACTTGGTCACAAGGAAAGAAATGTCCTCTTTGTGGGAGCTGGTCCACATCTTGGTAGGGGCTGTATATTGAGTCACAGCCCCCGTCTTGAGGGTTCTCCCATCAATAGTCTGTACACCCTTGGGCTCTTGAAGATCAATAAATTGTAATCCAGCAGACTTGGCATAGTCTGCATCGATGAAGTTGTTGGTGGCCCCCGAGTCGATCATGGCATGGACCATCATCGGCCCCTTCTCGGGCGACCACAGACTGACCATTACAAGGAACAATTGTCCAGTCTTGGGTTCAGGGGGAAGGTTAGCGACGGCGGCCGAGTGAGCGAACCCTCTTACACCCGGCCGGCCCCTTCTCCCGTCGCCTGAATGGCTTCCTCGGCCTCCGGGGCCCCTCCAAGGGCGGCGGAGGCCCAAGGAGTCTTTCCACACGGCTTCTGGGGGCATTCTCTAGCAAAATGTCCAGCCCCTCCGCAATACCAACACAAGTTGAGACACTGACGACGTGCTTTTTCCGCCTGGTCCACCTTGGGTCGCACCGTCCCCAGTTGCATTGGTTCTGGCTCATCCAAGGACGCCGGGGCCGGGGCAAACTGCCGGGCCGCGAACTGCCCAGCCCCCGACTCTTTTCGCCCCGCCGGCTTCTCCACCGTACCTTTGTCCCAGCGCCGCCGGGTTTGCAACCCCGCTTCCACACGTAGGCTCAGGGTGATTGCCGCCTCCAAATCCTCGGGGCGAACATGTTTTAACATTTCCTGTTGCATTTCCGATGACAGTCCCGTGATGTATTGATATCGCAGAGCCGAGGGGTTCCAATCCACTTGGGCAGCCAGCACCCGAAACCGGGAAATATACTGGGACAAGGACATGCCCCCCATTGACAGCCGATCCAAGTCTCGTTCGGCTAACTCCGCATTCACTGGTGCTCCCCAAGTCGCCTTGATGGCATCCAGAAAGGCTCTCAACGTGTTCATATGGGGGGACTGGGCCCGCAGCAACGTAGTGGCCCACACTGCTGCCGTTCCCTCCAACAGGTTGTAGACAAATCCCACTTTGGCCCGGTCGTCGGCAAACTCATTTGGCCGCAGTTCCAGGTATATTTCCACTTGGCCGAGGAACACCTCGACTTGAGCTGGGTTGCCTCCGAAACGTGCAGGCGCCTGGCCCGGAGCTCCCCCAGTTCTCGTTGCATCTCCGCCACTTGGGCATCCGAGAGGTTGGCCATGGTGGCAACGGTCCTTGCGCGCTTCTTGCGGCGTCCCGTGATGTGATCAGGGGTTCTTGGAGTGCTTCGGCCAACTGTCACGATGCACGGACTTGACCGGCCCCTTAATCACACACACAGAGACGTACTGAAGGCTAACTACTTTATTGTATATAAAAACAGTTCAAAAGATATTGTCTAAAAGAATAGTAAGTAATCCAAAAGGCTTGAAGTAATAATGTCCAAAACAACGTGGCAAAATCCATACAGATAGTGGTGCTTTTGCTTTCTGGTGGTTTGCAAACATTCACAGCACAAACATGCACAGCATTGTAAAAAAATATTGTCCATCAAATTATGATCAGATGATGTATGGTATATAAAACTTAAATGTTTTCTGAGTGCAAGCCTGCATTCCATCTCCAAGAAATCTCATTATGTGTATATAAATGCAGCTATTCTGAAGTTTAAAAAAATCCCACTTCTGGTCCATTTTGGATAAGGGATATTCAGTCTGTAATGTGTGATTTGTGAAGTATCCAAGGACTATCTGAACAAGAGCCATTCAATCTGAGTAAGCAAAAAGGGAATTGCCTTATAACACTTCTTTTGGAATAACTGAATTGTTTGAAGTAATATAAAATGAAACTGGACCAAGCCCTTGAAAATGATTCACAGAGACAGAAAAAGTCCCATATCATTTTTAGCCTCATGTTCCATCTGGTTATTTTATGTATTAGCAGAATGAGAAACATGAACATTTCTCTCAGACTGATCTCTGAGGAATCTATGAAGAGAAAATGATATCCAGATATCAAATAGGTGCAATGGTTGTATTTTGAGCTCATCTCGGAAATCATCCCACATTCTTTATAAGTGGCAATAAGCAAGGAAGATGTGACAGAACCAATTTTGCTGGAGCTGCCCCAGTGCAATGCCGCTTGTGTGCATTTAATTTTGGCTGCCGAACATATAGATATTACAGATGGTTACTATTTGAAGGCTAGCCAATGTGGGATCATATGAGAACCCAGAGTTCTCTGTGTTACAAAGTTTAATAGGCAATCAATAAACAGACCTCTGTGGGATCAGAACCCATCAAATAAAACATACAAATATGCATCTGTAGATGAGCTATTTGCCAGCTTAAGATGGAAAGCGGTTCACTGCAACCATCTTTATTTCATTCCACAGTTTTCCATGGTAATGTTTCCATGATTATTTAGGACTTCTGGGTACAATGAAGCTTCCCCAGATATAGGAGAAGCTGTTTTGTTCAGATTCATTGCTCTCCATGTGCGGGGGAGTGATGGAATTTTGTTTATCCTCTCCTAGTGAGTTAAAAACTTCGGAAAAGGCAACTTCTGGTGAGACTACTGGCTTTCTCCTCTTTGTGACTGAGTCCAATCATAAAATAGTTAAATTCCAGAGGATTTCATGGAAGTCATGAGCATGATATTCACTACATAATGCAAATCCACAACATTTGATCAGTATCTTAATCTTCAGGGGCTTGGTATTTTTCAGAATATACCATTGGGACATGTGTGGGAATTAAAACCTAAGAGAATGTATTTGAGGCAGTTTAATTGGGTCATGGTGTCATAGTTGTTGTTGTTTTTTTATTTCGTGTCAAAAGCATTGCATAAATAAGTATAAAAATTGGACAAACATACATATGCAGAGTTGTTCTGCTCCACAGTCACACAAGGCGGAGGATTCCTCTAGGTAGTGCTGTTTTTCCAGGTTGTCTTTTGATCTGCCCACTCCGCTTCTGAATCTGTTGAGGGACTTCCAAATTGCCCATTCTTGGTTTGCCCCTGGAGGAAGACCCTCATGGAGGACCATCCAATTGGGATTTTCTGGTTTAGCTGCCCAGAGGGATATTCTTTCTTTTGGTGGGGGAACATTAAGAGGAGTGGTGGTTCTCATGAAGCTTTTCTTTGATTTCAGTCTACTAGGGAGAGGCTGATAGCCATGCAGATTATGGCTTTCACAGTGTTCAACCTTATTTCTCTAACAGCAGCAACTTTCCATCCCACATCAGGAGGGGCAATGCCAACTAACTTGTAGAGTTTATCAACATGTGTAAGTTTAAGACATCTTATAATTATTCTACATGTTTCATTCAGTGCTATGTTCACCTGCTTCATGTAGACAGACTTACTCAAACAGGACAGGCATACTCAGCAGTTGAGTGAGACAAGGCCAGGCTGATGTTCTTATTAATTTTGGGTCTGCACCCCATGCTCTGCCAGTAAGTTTTGGCAGGATGTTATTGCATGCAGCTACTTTGTGCTTGGTGTGCATACAGTGTTTCCTAAATGTTAATGTTTGATCTAAGGTGACACCAAGATATTAAGGATGGAAGTAGAGTTCAAGCTCTTGGCTTTCTCCGGTAACTTCTCTATTTCCTGTTGGCTTCATGGTTATGTCGGTGGAAAGCACACACTTGTGTCTTGGCAGGGTTAGGCTTCAGGTGGTTATCTTTGCAATAGCTGGAGAGATCTTTCAAAGCATTAGTAAGTTGTTTTTTGACTGTTTCAAAGTCTTTTGCTTGTTAGGCCAAAATAATTAGCATATATAAAGCTCTTTGGGAGTGGTGACTGTGGCTGATCATTAATAAATATGTTAAACAAGGTTGGTGCAAAAATCATTCTTTTGCCTCCCCCATCTACTTTTTCTGCCTTGAAACTGCGGTTGTCTAGGAGGGTCTGGATAGTTTTGTAAAATCATGGTCCTGGGTAATATAGTAGACTTTATGCAGCATTTTTTCTATGGTGTACTATGTTGTAGGCTGCTGTAAAGGTTACAAAAACTGTTCCCATAATGCAACCTTTCTCATATCCATATAGTTGAAGCATTGTACTATGCTTCTGCATACAAAGATTTGAATTCCTACCCAGCCATGAAACCCACTGGGTACCCTTGTGCAAATTACACACTCTCAGCCTTGGAGGAAGACAATGTTTAACCTCTTCTGAATAACTCTTGCCAAAAAAAAGCTCTATGATGAGAGTTGTCCTTATGGTCACCATAGGTTGGAAATACTAGAAGGCACAAAATAACAACAAAATTTGGTTATATGAGACCTCAGCATGAGGTCATATATTAATTTTACTTCGGATCATTACCCTTGGCTTTGAAGCCAGCATTGTTGCTACACTGAAAACCTATCATGTATTTTCCTGTGGACAGTGTGGAAAGTGTGATGAGGGAATGCTGGCAAAAGGCTCAGCAAAAGAGCTCCCTTAGCCATGCCCTGAAGTAACAAATAGGGAAGAAGTGACTACTAAGCCTGCTGACCCAATTCAAGAGACTTCTTCTGATCAGGCTGAGCAGGAGTTAACTGTTCATGCTTTTGTGAATTTAAGAAAGGAAAGGTCTCTGCTGCAAAGATCATTGAGGCTAGCTGAGAAGAGAGCCAACAACAGGTAAAACCTGTGAATTTAGGATTTAAGGGACTGAAGATTGTTACTTAGTTGCTGGCTGAAATGTCAGTACTTGAGCAAAGACCCCGAACTTTTGATTTCCCTGAAACTTGAACGACCTTTGGTCATCGGCTTTGGACTCAGCTTTGTATCTTGGACATTTCTGGTAATTGGCTCTTGATCCTGGAATGGGCATTTGGATTTCTCCCTTGTGTATTCCTTGTGGTATCTCTGTGGACTTATTGACTTGACCTTGGACTATTTATGAATACTCTGCTTGTATTGGGGGGGCCAAGACTTTGATTCTGGAATAATGTGGGAGATTATGCTACATCACCTCACTCCTACTGTCAGTGGTGCAGAAGGGGGTACTCTTTGGACACTACAACTAGAGCATATGACTATGCATGTCCACAGAGTATGATCCCCGTTGCAAAATAACCATCTTTGTGCCAAACTCTAATAAGCTGAGATGTTAAATTCAGGTACTGGATTGTGCTGTTAGTCAGCAACAAGCATTATTACTCTGCTGAATAGACTATCCCCCCTCCCAGTTTTCTTATATTTCCAATTACACCTCACAGTTGCCATCGATCTGTTTGCTGTTAGCATGGAACTCGGAGATGCTCTGATCTATTTAATGTAAAGTCTCTACCTTCATTAACCCTCCTTTTTGTTTTTAAGACAGACCATTTAAATTGATCGCTATTAAATAAAATTACAAGTACTATCAATCCCCCTGCTTTGGGGAGTTAAAGTAAGCAACAATTGAACCAGGAAGGCATTGCTTTCATATCCTCTTTGCTGAACTACTGCATTACTTCTAATATGGAAAGCTAAACTCTTTGGGGGCACATACATCTTTGATTTTCTAAAAAGAGCTGAGCATAAAATGGACTGTTGGTTTGAGTTGTTCCAGGACAAAACATGATACTAGACGGTCATTTTCATATATCAAAACTACTGGTACAAATGTTGTTTTCCTGGCTCCTATCCTTCTGAATTCTGGTGCCAAGTGTTCTTTTTTGTATGTTTTTTCTCCACTATCAACCAACTTCCATTGTGTATTTAAAGTGTCATAGTCTATATAGGATTGTTTCCATAACAAATGTACAAAAGAATTTGATAGCAAGAGTGCAGAATCTTTTAAGGTGGTCAGCAGCATGGAGAAGAGTTGTAGAGGGTTCTTTCTCAGCTGAAATACACAAGTAATACAGACATCCCTGTGTCTGCTGCCATTGCCAGAAAGCTTCACACCAGTTTGGAGGAAGAAGCCAGGGTCATTCCACAGAGAGAAAAGCAATGTTTGAAATATTTGTTCAATGCTTATTCTTCTAAACGGTTGGTAGAACCACTCTGGATCACTGATGTTGGAAGAATGTGTTTTCTTCTTTCTCAGTACCATTTCCTTGTGTGTTGTGTAAGATTATTGCCTGAAAGTGTTTAAATGCATCTTCTATCTATCTAATAATCTATATCTTTTTTATGTCTCCATGCATACACACACACCATAAGATACTTCAGACTTCTGATGAAAGGGAACATCACTTGTCAATAAATGCTTATGCATGCCGTAATGCACATGTTGGTGATTAAGGTAGCATTCTGCTCTTTTTGTGTTTGCTCCAGTAAACTAACATTGCTGACCTTTCAAAATCCCTAGCATTGTACACAAGCCACATGAAATGCAATCATTGCATGGAGCAGAAGCACCATCATGCCTCATTGCTTTCCCCCAAGATTTCTGAGCATTGAATAGAGTTATGAACATAAGCTGTGTTCATGATACCACATGAAGAATGGGGAAGACTGGTCTATGTATCGCTATGTGTATTGGGGAGGGCTTCTAGTGCAAATTACTTAGGACAGCAGTCGAAGGAGGGGGGGGGGCGCTCAGGCCTGATTATATTGTATGTGTTTCTGTTCTTTTAGGTAATATAATTATTTGTAAAATTGTAAAATTTCAAAGAAAATAGCATTATACAACATTCTATATACCACAATCAACCAAAGAACTACTAACTACTAATTAAAAGCAGAGTATTTTGTTTGAATGTAATTCTTAACATATGTATTTCATGTTCAATACATGCACAATTCGGAATAACCACTCACAAACTTGTACCATGACCTAAGCATTTCCAAGTATGAAAAAAAATTAGCAGTTTACTCTTCTTGGGAGTGAAGGTGAGATTTCTTTCACCAAGGCCTGAAGCTAGTCTTGGCAGCCCTGCCTTTGAACTTCCAGATGTTTGTTTGTTATTAGTTATTTCATGCCATTTATTTGTTTCCATTTATGATACATCCATTACAAACCTGTTACAGGTTTGCTTGGCAAGATTTGTTCAGAGCGGGCTTACCTTTGACTTTCTCTGAGAGTGAGAGAGTGTGACATGCCCAAGGCAACTCAGTGGGTTTCCATAGCTGAGTGGATATTAGAATCCTGGTTTCAAGTCAGTATCGTTTGCTGGCTCTGAGCTTCACCAGTACTAAACCAAAAATGCTTGCTTCGCTGTTATTTGTATATCCTGGTGTTAGAGAAACAAGCTGATACCTATAAAATTGACTTCTGTCAAAACAATTGTAACTGCATGGAATTTTCCCAGCACATGTGCTTTGCAACCTTGGCAAGATATATTAAAATGCATGTGCTTGGCAACATTGGTAACTTTGGCAAACTATATAATGGGCTTGTAGGTCAGGATTTCTAGTTTGTCAGGGTAGGAGGGAGAAATGCATTTTTTTCTCTAAAAAATGTTGGATCCTTGATTCACCAGACTTGGTGTTCTAATTTCTTCTAAAATTACAGTCCCCTTCACTGCCCTTTTGTGACCTCAACATCTCTAAATCTTAGTCATGCCTCAGGGACTGGGTGAGGTCTGGTCTACCAATCCCAGGGGCATGGCTTTGGTCCAGATTATCTGAAGGAACATTTTCTCCCATATTTATTTATTTATTTATTTATTTATTTATTGGTTCAATTTGATATACCACTCTCTCTGGCGCTCAGAGCGGTTCACAAGGTTAATACAGGTAAAAACACATAAAATACAATAAAACAGTTAAAAACCCCCGGTTAAAAACATGTAAACAGCAGAACTAAAGTAGCAATAGAAGTATGCTGGCAGTGGCACAGCAGAATGGTGAATAATGCGGCATTGGTTATGGACCAAATGCCTGTCTAAAGAGCCAGGTCTTTACAGCTCTGCGGAACGGCATTAAGTCCTGGGTAGCTCATATCTCTTCGGGGAGGGTGTTCCACAAAGTTGGCGCTGCTACGGCAAACGCCCTCTGCCGCGTGCTAGCAAGTTTGTAAACCCTAATGTCCGGCACATCCAGAAGATTAAGCCCCTCTGAATGCAGTGATCTCCTGGGTATATAAGGGGTAAGCCGCTCCCTCAGGTACACTGGCCCCAAACCATATAAGGCCTTGAAAGTTAAAACTAACACCTTAAACACGCGCCTGGCCGTGTTTACAGATTACCTGAGGAAGCCCTTTTCTCTGTTCTACCACCTCGCCCACATCTTAAGGACCATCTTCATGGGAAGTTGGACTGGCATTCTTCTAGCTATGTTTCTGCAGAATGGTGAATTTTTTAAATTCAGCAAACCTTTGAGGACTAGTAGCTCAAGGGGAATGTGTAGGATTGTCTGTTTGTGGTTTTCTTTTTACTGGTCATGTTTTAACTGGTTATAGTTGCATTAACAGTTTAACTAAATTTTTAACTTTTCTACAAACTGACATTTTATCTAGGTTTAGACTTTTGCAAAGGACTTGAGTTCCAAAGTTGGGAACATGGAGGAGGAAGTGGAGAAGAGGCTGAAATTGTTTCTGTTCTAGCTTTAGTCACATGGCCCTCTGCTGAACACCCAAGCCTCTTGGAGGCTAGAAAGCTACTCTCTTTCCCCTCCAGAAAGGACTTTTCCCCTCTCTCTTCACATATTTATCTTCATTTATAGTGGGCTATACAGCTTCCCTCTCTATTTGTGCTTTAGAAAACTAGGCTCCAGTATCTATTTTGTTGAGACAAAAGATTTCATTGCTTTTCAAAAGTTGCTTTCATCCTCCTCCTACTTTCATTGAAATCTCTTCTCTCTTATGGTCTCTTTTACATTTAACAATTCTGCTTAAGTGTGCATAAGTGATCCAATGTGATGCTTCCCCCCACCCCCCTCTCCAACACCTCAAGTAGTTTCAGCTGCAAGATGCTTGATTATGTGAGAAGGAGGGCAAAGAGGAGTTGAATTTATCTCCATGTTAGTTTCTGAACACAATGACGTCTCAAAGCTGAATTGACAGTGTGCTCCAACCCACATCTACTCAAATGTAAATCACACTGGTGCGGATAGGGCTGACTGTGAGGAATGGGTACATAAAATGGCAGCCCAAAAACAAGACACAAACATGTATCAAATATGACTATGCAATAGACATTTTAAAAAACAAAAAAAAAACACTACTGATTTTATACTGTAGACTACATTCTCTGTTATATGGGAAAATCTTCCTTAAAAACCCAGAGAAATCATCAGTAGAAAGTGCTTGTGAGAGAACACAAATTTACCATTTCTCCTTATATCTGCTTATTTAACAATCTGTTTGCCAGAGTATGGGATACAAGATGAGAGCCTCTCTGAAAGCACATTACAACCCCTATGGGACTAGTACCTGCAATTTCACCCACCTGCATCCAACAATATGTTCTCTTTAGGAATTTTTAGGTCTTCCAGGCAATTCTATGATATGCTTCCATTAGAAATTATTATATCGTAATGCCAGAAGTTAGCACAGAGTCTAATAGAAATGACTGTAAAGCCATGCTAGTTCATCCAGCACAAACTTCAGTAACCTTCAGTGGAAATCACTCATTTCAACAGGGTTCACTATTATTCATGGTTACTGTTTACATGGTAAGCTCAAGAACGTTCCCCCATGAGTATGGGGGTTGTATTGTACTTCTTGGTTCTTCCATCCACCCACATGCATGCTTGGAAACCTTTGTATTGTCAGTGAGGCATTTATTTATTTATTTATTTCACGGTAAACATTAATTTGACATGCTGTGAGTGGGACAACACAAATTGAAACTCGTTTGTTCCCTTGCCCACGGTTGCCACCACCTTTCTTCCATATTTGAATACGGCATTTAGAAGGGCAGAGTTTTTTCTAGCCTGTAAAAGGTAAGCTCTGATTATTTCTCTCTCAAACTTCTTGAAACTCAATGACAAGTTAAGAAAAATGGCTAACTTTGTGGTTACTTCAGCTCTATCTCTAGATTCCCTGTGGAACTGGCCTTCCTCACTTATGTCAGTCTGAATTTACATTGTGAATCCAGGAAAGCAGCCCCAATCTAAATTGCCTGAAAAAAGTTGCAGGAATGGAAGCACTGTTTGCGATCTGTTTGAGGAGGTGGTGCCCAGCCTCTTTGGCTAGACTTGTGCATCAGGTGCAGAGGCCCTGAGCTGCTTGCTATCAGAAGAGCCTGCCTGCTGTGGGCCTGCCCAGACTGGGTGACTCTTGTCATGCTTCTCTGTGCTCTTATGCTCTCCAGATTTAATGGGTGCAGTGTGGTGGGCATGCAGTTTAAGACCACTTGGAAAGTGTTGTTGGTACAAAATCCAAGTGCCAGGCAACATGCTAGGACAATGACTAGAAGCATATTTTCCTGGTGCTCAAATACCTGTATCAACTTCTGGTCCATATCCAAGTGCAAATTGCTAATAAAGCAATTCCACATTTTGAAACACCACAGACTGAAAAATCTTCACGCCTCAAAACTGTTGACTGTTTTCCAATGCAAAATAAGCAACAGATAGGATTTGCTTGAGTATATAATCTGCAGGTCAAGCATTTGTGGATTTAATTCATTGCCCATTGCTGTACTTGCCATTGTGTCTGCTGCTGCTGCTCTACAGGAAACTGGAAAAATACGGTTTTGCTAGGCATTTGTAGGTCCTCCAAGGGGGGTTGACCATTGACTCATGCTAGAGGACCTACAAATTCCTAGAGATGTGTTCTCTCAAGTAAAAACAATAGCAATTGATATTTTATTTATATTCATTTTTTTCCTATTTTGTGTTTGGTCTTTACCCTCGTCCCCATAGCCTGCCTAAACACCACCATTATTTTTGATATCTTGCTCATATGACGGTGATGTTCATGACTGTGATGAGGAGAGGGACTCCTTGATTTTGGTATCCGGAGAGATAGCACAGTGGTAAGGGCCGGAGAGATAGCACAGTGGTAACAACAGCTGTGTTGCAATCTGAAGGTTGCAAGTTCGATTCCCGGGCTGGTTTGGGCACCCAGCTGTGAGCCCTGTCCACTGTTTACCTAGCAGATCGAAAACAAAGCTAGCTGTGGGTAGATAAAATAGGTACCGCACAGCAGGGAAGGATTTTAAGGACTTATAACAAATAACAACAAATAAGGAAGATTGGCTGCCGAAGTGGAATGCAGAACCAGGCTCTCGTCTGAGAATGAATCAACAGCACCCCCTTGTGACGTAATGGAGTGACTGCACCCTTCAGAATGTAGCCAGATGGAAAGATCCTTCTAATTGTACAAGTGTCTGCACCTGTTTGTATGTTTGTCTGCACAACTATATTGTAATCGTATGTCAAACCTACTATTGATTTGGGCCAACGAGCCTTGGATTACAATTGAGATTTTGTTTTGGCCATCGGGCCTGGGATGTAACCATTCAAAGGAACTTCAAAGGAACTGAACTATACAGTTATAGTATTAATTACTACTCGAAGGGCTTCTGATAGTATCGTGACTGAGATTTATATTATCACTCGGTTTAGTTGTGCCTCTTATGATATATGTATATTAAGTTGATATAAGTCTTTGATATATAGTACTTATCTGCAAGCCGTTATATAAATTGCAATATTTTGAAATCCCGAGGTTTTGTGTATTGAGTGTAGAGACAGATAGTAACTTTACTGCTTTTAGTATTTAGTTTATGCACAGTTAGCCTGTCTGGCCATCTGGACTCCAAAAGGGTTTCTGCTCACTTCCAAACCTAAAAGTGTAGATTCCCTGTGCTGTACCTGGATAGCTCTGGGGCAACATTTATATTGCTTTTTATCTTCCGTATTTTAATGATTTTACTGTATTCGTATCTTATCTCCTTGTTTGCATTTTTGAAGAGCAGTGTGTCAGTCCTCTAGATAATGAAACAGATGTTATGAGGGAGGGGAAAAATCAGTGAGGTTGGGACAGTTTCACACATGTGGCTTAAAATGGTTGTAGCTTAAGCTAATTTGCACTACCAATGAGCAAAATATTTGTGCATGTTTCAAATATATCGATTCTATTTTTTCTCTTCTCCATTAAGAGAAGAATGTGGCAGTCACAAAAATAAGTAAAAAGTGATTTAAGCTACATTCTATTAAGGTGGTCCCAAAATATTAAAAAGTGGCCCAGAATACAAAAACAACAAACCCATTTTAACTGGAGACAAATGGCTACCTAAGAAGAGGCCAAATTATATCTACCATCACCACGGGTTAACACTAGAGGCACTATTCAGACACCAATCCCAATCCCCATCCCTGGTCTATTTCTCTTTCCCCCTTCCATGGTGTCATCTCAAGCAAATCTTTACATCCTGCTGCTTTGCAGAAACTGAGCTGTGGTGAAACCACTAAATGCGAAGACTCCATTGTTGTGATAGCAGACCAGATGTCACATGGGTGTTCTGCATCCCACACACATGAAAATGGGGGGAGAAGGAGAAGAAGCCTTCTCGATAATATGCTAGCTAATGAATTAATTCACTAGTTAATTTGGGAGGAGGTTACATCATTGTGATCAGTTCTAAGGTTTTGCCCTTCATGCATCTTGATTCCAAGATTCCCATTTGTGTACTTGTGCGTATCAAGATATGCACATCAGCACACATGACCCACTAGGTGACGAATCAGAGCAATCTGTCAGTTGGCACAGCTGCTTCAACTATTTATTACCCTGTGCCCAAGGTTTATCTTGAATCCCACCTATGTAAGAGTTTCTTCTGTTTTCTAACTGCACAATTAAAAGTGCATATCTCCATAGACAGCTTTGTTCCCACAATAAAGCAGGGTTTTAGCTAAATGTTGTATCCAATACTTTGAACTAAAACCTCCTCTGCAGAAATCTATACACCCCTGAGTGTTAATGCATGTGATTAAATGAATTTTAATGTATACGATTTTCCTCTATTCTGGAGCAGGCTTTGGAAACAATGACTCTAGCCAATTAACTGAATAAACTCTAGTTAGAACTAAATCCTCATCTGCATTTTACATTGTTTAATTTAGCTGTTAGCGACCATTCTCATTTGGCTATTTCATAAACTTGCAAACATGGATTATGCTACATGCACACTGCTGATTCATACTGTCTGAAGGGACTCATGGGTCATTGCCCGCATATCCTCCTACGTATCGGAGTGATTTTAGAAGAACTGCATTAACAAGTTGCCATTAGAATTAGATTGTGTTAGCTGTAATTCTTGGGAACATAGGAAATAGCCTTGTTCTGCCCAATAAACTGGTCAGTGGCAGCTTGTACCAGGGGTGGCAATTAATATTCTCTGGGTTTTAGGATCTATCCAAGATACTACAAGCTTTTAGGGCAGGTATGGGCAAACCCAGGCCTGAGGGCCAATGTGGTCCCTTGGACTCTTTTCTCAGGCTCTCCTCTCACACACCATTCTATCCTTCCTTCCTTCTCTCTTTTGTTCCTTCCTTGCCTTCCTCTTTCTCCTTTCCTCCTTCCTTCCCTTCTACCCTTTTGTCCTTCCTTCCTTCCCTCTTTCCTCCCTCCTTCCCTCCCTCTCTTCTATCCTTCCATCCTTCTCTTCTTCCCTTCCTCCCTTCCCTCTCTTTTTCCTTCTGCCTTTCCTCCTGGGGGATGTTGAGCTGGGAGAAGAGGAGGTAGAGAGGGAACACGAGATCCATTCAAGATTTAAAAGAGTGTCCCATTGAGGAAGGGGCTGTGGAAACTGACATTCTGCTGCTCTAGAGACCAGGGCACACGGGAGCAATGGTTTCAAATGGCAGGGAAAGAAATCAATTGAAAAGATCAGGAAGAACTTCCTTGAGAGTGGCATAGGCTGCCTGGGAATGTGGTGGAGTCTCCTTCTCTGGAGACTTTTCTACATAGGTTATCTATGGGAGTGCTTTGATTGTGCCTTCTGGCATGACGGGGTTGGACTGAATGGCCCTGGAGGATCTCTTCCAGTTCTAGAATTCTAGGATTATATATCAGGAGTAGGCAATATAGGGTCTAATGGATACATTTTTTCTCTCCCACCCACCATCTCATATTGGCCAAGGTTAACACTTTTGCTATCCCAACATTTCCCACCTTTCCTTCACTTTCTGCCTCTGAAAGAGAAGTGGAAGGGGAGGAAAGGGCAGGCAAGGGACTTGGGGAGAACCCCCTCCCTTCCCATCTGCCTACCCTGCTCCGGCCCCGTCATGTGGTCCTCAAGTAAGAAAGTTTGCCCATGTCTGATTTAAGGGATGGGGTTCAGAATATCTACCACCTATTTCCTTCTGAAAGGAGATCTATAGCACCTGGTAAGTACAAACTCCTTTAAAGTTCAGCATAGCCCTCACAGTATATTTCCTAGTATTGTGATGCAGTCATTTTATCACTGGACTGTGATTCTGGAGACCCTACTACCTGAGCTTGGGGTAGCAATACTCTCTCAGAGAAGAAATTATCCTTTTATAAGCTGTTCAAAAACCTTTGTGGCTGAAGACCAGGGCATAAATATGCTGAATAAATAATGCATGCATGCACACATCATGAACAACTCTTTCCAAGAAACCCCCATGATAAGTTTGGCTTAGGGTCACCATAGATTGTCAACAACTTTGAAAGCACACAACAAGAGAGTCACTCTCCCATAGGCATGGATACTATCAACACCCGCCGCCACCGGTCCATCTGGCTCAGTAGTTCCTGAACTTGGTGGTCTCACAATTCCAGCATTTAAAAAGAAAACCCTTCCTGGATTTAACATAACTAAAACTGTATGGAGCTATGCAATCCTTACTGTTCATAGCTGTGCTAGAGCTTCATTTTTGCTCCATCATATTATAGATACAAAAATATTGGATATTTTTGAGGCCAAATCCAGATCAAATTCTGCTTACTCCAGCCAGCGAGATAGACAACTGAGATGTATCAAGTTAAGGGAAACCACATTCATAGTAATGTAGTTAAAGAAACAGGCATTCTTTTTTGGAGTGCAATTCATCAGCTCTCTACAGCCTCTGAGAAGCAAAGCACTACTAGTTATGAGTTGCCAACTTGTTCTTTTTCCTAGCAAAGCCCGTGCATCTAAAATTCAATGTCTTTACCTTTTCTGAGACTGACAGTGATGAAAACGTCCCAATTTGCTTCCTTCCTTTATACATTTTCTTGAAAACATCAAATGAACTCCTCATGCCACAAATACCCATAGTTTCATTTTATTCCAGTGTTAGAAGTTATGGGAAAACTGAGCAAAACCAGATTAAAACCGAGCCATGAATTAAACCTAATCTCTTGTGATGTTGGCCAGAAAAGTTTCCTTATTATGTAGTGCCCATTTTATTCTCCCCTGCAGGTAGCACAAGGGTGGTTTACACAAAGATATGCCAGGAAGGAATGCCAGCTAAGAGAAGCAGGATGAAAGCACCTACTGGTTCAGTGGACTATTTTGTGTGTTACCTGGCAAATCAATTTCTAGCATACTTTGAAAACCTCTAATTGCACTGCAGAGAATTTCCATACCATAGGAAGAAAAAAATGCTAATTTATTCTTATTACTAAATTAAAGTTGGTTCTGGGATTCTTTTGGACGGCATAATAGTAGCATCATGATTCTTCTTTAACTGTCATGGCTACATCTTATAGTATCCCAGGATTTACCCTTTTGTTAATTGGTTGAGATTTCCCCTTAAACCGTCAGTCTTTATGGCTGCTATAGTCCAATCATAGTGCAGTTTAGAGGGTCTCTGCCCCAATAGCATTATAAAAGAAGAGAGATACCCATTGGGCTACTTCTGTTCCATTGCTGGTAATTGTTTCTCACTTGTCATCTGCTGTCTGCCTAGGTCAATGATCAACTCCTTAAAGAGTCGACCCCAAGTCCTCAGGTCCTGAACCAGCTGCTGTTTCACCAGCATAGCTGCCACCTATTTCCTTCTGAAGAGGAATATATAGGAGCTACATCTGGTGGCACACATACCATCAGGGCTGTCACTACCAAAGGGACTGGATCCATACTGTCTGAACTATAGCTTTCATAATTATTCACTTCCATGTCAGAAAATAGGTTTTCTGTCACTTAGAAACTCCAACAGGAAGGATAATATATATGCAAGATCTTTTTGATATTTTATTCTAGTATTTTTCTGCCAGAGGGCTGTGATGTAGTTCTTCAGGGGAATCAACAGGCATTCTAAGTGACTCACCAACCTAAAAATCCTGGGATTGCCATGGCAGGAACAATGGCATCAAACTGCTATAACCGTACAGTATGGATTGTAAGAAACTTTGAAAAGTCCATTTGTCCAACCCTTCCCCTCCAAAAAAATCAACACATTACACCATGAAACTAATGAAATGTTACAGGAAGGGATAGGAATCTGCCTGTGAAGGAATTCACAGCTAAAGCTTTCCTGGGAGGTTGACATCCAATCTGTAAAGACCACCAACAAAAGGGAGAACTCACCACACTTTAAACAACAACAACAACAACAACAACAACACTTTATTTATATTCCGGGGGTGTTGTCGACTCAATATCCAGCTGCTTTTGGTGCCACAGGGGGTGCTGTTGCTCCATTCATTATGACGAAGAGCTGTCGGAACTTCCTCCTTCCTTTTTGGTTGCCCAGCATTTTCTGATCTTCTTTCTTTATGGCATCATAAAACACCTCCCCCCTCCCCCACTTTTAGCAGTACTTAATTTCTCTAATTACAGCTAAAGCTGTTTTTTTGACTGCTTAGGTAAAACGTGAGCAGGGCTGACAGTTGACCGCTTATGCCAACCCAGGGCTTCAAACTTGCAACCTTTCGGTTGACAGATCTTATAGTTGCTGGTGATTTACTAGCTGTGCTAAACCTCCGGCCCTTTAAAATAGTCTGTTTCACTGTCAAGCAGCTCTTACCATCAAAAGTTCTTCCTAAAGTAGGTAGAATTTCTTTTCTTGTAATTTGACTCTATATACGCAGAAGCATTCTCTACAATATATTTATTCACTTATTTAAAGATGGCTGTCATACCACCTCTTCAACTTTTCTTTTCCAAACTAAACATATCCAGCTTTCTAAATTGTTCCTTATAGGACATAATGCCAGGGTTAAACACACCCAGATGATAAAAGCTTTCTTCATCAAGGCTCAGATATTATTCAGAGCCCAACACTATCTGTCTAATTTATCAGGTTCACTCAACACAGTGTTGTGCTGAGAGAGATATGTCGACGGGTACATACTCCTAGCTCCCTGTTGCTGTGAATAAATATCCATCTGTTTTGGGAGAGTTTAAATCAAAACTTTAATGGCCTTCTGATATTGTTTTAGCTCTGTGAACAGTTTGTTGCTGTATATGCTTATTCACCAAAATAGCAAGGAAGCAACTTAACTGTGGAAGATGGCAGGAGGCGATAGAAGGTGAGCTCAGCTGCATTTGCACAGCAGAAGCCTTTAAAAATCACTATGTTATAAACGAGACATTTCCATATTTTACAGCTATTTTTGTCTGGTACCAAAAGTTGATGATACAGCAGAAAGAACGTGACGGGTGGGGGACTGAGAGAGAGAAAGAGAGAGATCTGAATGAAAGGAGGGGGGAGAAGAAATCATAAAAACCTCTTTGCTGTTCCTTTCTTCCTAAGAATTTACATTGCAAGCGTATATCTCTTGGCAAGCCCAACAAAGAAAATGGGTTATATGCCTGTAAATTGTCAGAGATTAGAAACTCTAAGGATTCACTTGTTAGCATTAAAAGTACAAAAAACAAAGGCTAATTTTCTGAGACGCCTCTTGATTTTCAAATTTTCTTTTTCCTTTTTTATGAAGCCATGAAAAGACTACATATTTTCTTTCTTTTCCAGAAATCTAACTTACCATCAGAAGCAAAAGGAGGTCAGGGTTTTGTTTTTTTTAAAGATATTGGCTGTGGGTCTTTTGAATTTCAAAGCAAAGTTCTCACTGGCTGATCTTATATAGTTGATCTTATATAAGGAGACAATTAATCTCTACCTTGCTCTTGGGGCTCTGGTTACTCACCTCAAAATTTAGGGCAGCATCACCAGTGTTTGTATCATTATCAGTATTACTACCATTAAAGTGGAACACAATGAGAAAGAAAAGATCTGGCTTACCATTAAAATGATACAGAAAAGAGAGCACAGACAGATGAGGAATAGAGACACTAATACACAGAGGAGGGAGTTTCACGTATTTGCTTAGTATTAGTTACAGTAGGAGAAGGTGAGCAAAGTACTTCTGGGACATGCCTCAACTTGTTCAAACTCCCCACACTACCATTTTTCTGACCCAAAAAGGATGATGAATTGTCTTTCCGGTAAACGTCTAGAAGCATCAATTCAACTTGTGAATTTTTTCCCTTACCCCCCTCCCTCCCCAAGATTGTTTAACTTTTAAAAGTGAACTTCATTGTTGTTCTTGCTGTTGGCATTTATGGCAGTTTATTTTATATTTATTTTATTTAAAACATTTGTACCCCGACCTTCTCACCTCTATCGAGGGACTCAGACCGGCATCTCTCCATCAGCATCTCTCCTTCTGGTGGAGCTGTTTACAACAACTCTCAGGCACAGGGCTAGAAAACTAGCCCCTGGTCTGTTGTGCTAAGTCATATACAGTTCTGGCCCAGTTTACCTGTCCGAACGTATTCTCCCCTATGAACCATCAAGGGTGTTAAGATCTTCTGGAGAGGCCCTGCTCTCGGTCCACCTTCGCAAGCACGTCTGGTGGGGATGAGAGACAGGGCCTTTTCTGTGGTGGCCCCTCAGCTATGGAACTCTCTCCCGAGTGAGATCAGGTCTGCCCCCTCCCTCCTGTCCTTCGGGAGGCTAGTGAAATCCTAGCTATGGAATGAAGCATTCCCAGATTAATGGCCGAGACCTGTTACAGAACAAAGTGAATGACCACATATGCGGACTGAGTTGGACTTGATTTTATCTTGGCGATTTGGCTTTATGTATTTTATCTCATAGTTTTTTAAATCTTGTATTATTATTACATGATGTTTTAGTCTGTATTATTTGCATTGAATTCTTGATGTGAGCCGGTCTGAGGCCCTCTACGGAGGTGAGAAGATCAGGAAATAAAAGTTTTGACTAAATAAAATAATAATAAATAAATAAATAGCAGGTCCAAGTGTGTGTGTTGAAGAAAAACCTTATAGTGGTAGTTATCATGTACAGCTGGTAATGTAGGTCAACCAGCAAGTTTGGACCACACCCAAGGGGGCTATATCTGTATGAGTTTTTAGAATACAGTTCCACCAGAAGGAGAGATGCTGATGGAAAGATCCTGGAGAGATTTTTTTCTCTGAGGAGATCTATGCACAAAGGCTTTGCTCTGGGGAGCAGTTTGGAGAAGCTACTCTGAAGGAGGCTATGGTGGAATAGCCGATTACTCAAGGTTTATTTTTGTTCTCTCATTTGATGTAAGATGAAGATGCTGTATTTTCTGTTACTTACAAGGACTATGTAAGTTTGCTGCACTGCTTGTTTTGTATGCAACATAAGTTTGTTTCATCTTGCCTGGAGGGGCTACGTGGGCCTCTGTTGAAAATCATTAACAGCTCCCTTGAGCAAGGAGTCTTTCCAGAGTGCTTAAAAGAGGCGGTGGTAGCTCCACTACTGAAGAAACCATCATTGGACCCCCACGGTTCCCTCCAACTACCGCCCAGTGTCGAATCTTTCGTACCTGGGCAAGGTGGTTGAGAGGGCAGTAGTGGAGCAGCTGCAGTCCTTCTTAGATGATACAACATGGCTAGACCCCTTCCAGTCCGGCTTCGTTCGGGGCATGGGACGGAGACGGTCCTGGTCTCCATCACAGACCAACTCCGCTGCCAGCTCGACCAAGGCGGGTCTGCGCTGCTCGTGTTATTGGACCTCACGGCAGCGTTTGACACGGTCGACCACAATCTTTTGATCCATCGCCTGGCCATGGCTGGAGTGAGGGGGACTGTCCTTAAATGGCTGACCTCCTTCCTCCGCCAGCGGTCACAGCATGTGAGGAGGGGCGGGGTGACCTCTGAGGGCTCCCCACTGGTTTGTGGGGTCCCTCAGGGGGCCATTCTCTCCCCTCTGTTATTTAACATCTACATGCAGCCGCTTGCACAGCTGGTGCGGAGTTATGGGCTGGCCTGCCACCAGTACGCTGATGACACCCAGCTCATTCTGAGGATGGAGGGCAGGCCGGAGTCCGTCCCCGATAATTTCCAACATTGCCTTGAAGCCGTCACTGGATGGCTGCGAGCCAGTAGGTTGAGGGTGAATCCGGCGAAGACAGAGATCTTGTGGTTGGGCCGCCCGGGCGGGGTAGGTGCCCGGCTTCCGACCCTGGACGGTGCGGCGCTGCACCCAGCGCCGTCAGTGAAGAGCCTGGGTGTCCATCTGGACTCCCAGCTGACCATGGAGGCCCAGGTCTCCATGGCCAGCAAGGCTACGTTTTTCCATCTCCGCCAGGCGAGGAGGCTGGCCCCCTATCTCTCCCGGGACGACCCTAGCCATGGTGATCCAAGCCACGGTCATCTCGAGGCTAGATTACTGTAACGCGCTCTACGTTGGCCTGCCTATGTCGTCGATCCGGAAGCTCAAGCTGGTGCAGAACACTGCCGCCCGGCTCCTGTCTGGGACCCCAGCAGGTTGCCGAATAACACCAATTTTGCAGGATCTGCACTGGCTACCTATTGAGCACCGGGTCGCCTTCAAAGTGTTGGTTCTTACCTTCAAGGCCATTCACAGCCTGGGGCCAGCGTATCTAAGGGACCGTCTCGCCCCGTATCGCCCACCGAGATCGCTGCGGTCTGAAGAGGCCAACTTATTGGTAATACCATCTGCAAAGCAGGCCCACCTAACATCTACCCGCCGGAGGGCGTTCTCTGTGATAGCTCCTACGCTATGGAACGCCCTCCCGGCCGAGGCCAGAGCCCTGAGGGACCTACTCCCTTTCAGACGGGCCTGCAAAACTTATTTGTTTGGGCAGGCCTTTGGGGAGTAGGCCCTGTATATGCTCACTGGGCCGATTCTTTGGCTACTGTTTTACTGTTTTAATTGTTTAATAGCTATTATATGTTTTAACTGTGATTTTATCGCTATGTGTTTTATGTTGAACCTCTGGCGTTGTGCCACTGGCTTTTGTAAGCCGCCGCGAGCCCCCGGGAGTCGGCGGTGCAGAAATCCCAACAAATAAAATAAATAAATAAAATAAAATAATAAAAATCTCTGCTGAGTAGAGTAAATATTTTTCTGTTCACTTCTGTGAGTCTATTGCATTTGGACTTTTGGGCGCTGGGGCACTGGGTAAAACTCACTGCTGCGTAACATGGTCCACTGTAGCTGCCCATCTCTACAATCAGACGTGGGAGCTAAGAGGCGATTGTGCTAAGGGACTCATTCAAAAGCATTTGTGTGAGTTTGGGGAAAAACAGAGGGAAGTAAAAACAATGAGAGTTACTCACAAATGTTCTAAGAGGCAACTCTGGGCATTAGGAGTTTAATTTGACATCTGGCTCAGCTCCAGAAATACCAGTGTTGAGCCCAGACTACTTATAAGTTGAGCCATTTGTGAAGAAAAACAATTTGCAGCTTTCTATGAACTCCTTTATTCCAGCCTTCAGTACGCTCTTCCTCTGTCAATCTCTCTTGCTGTCCTTACTACATTCCTTCATCATCATCATCATAATTTATTTGTATCCTGTCACCATCTCTTCAAGTTAAACATGGAGAACAAGTTAAACATGAGCCAACAATGTGATGCGGTGGCAAAAAAAAAAAAGCCAATGGGATTTTAGCCTGCATCAATAGCAGTATAGTGTCTAGATCCAGGGAAATCATGCTACCCCTCTATTCTGCCTTGGTTAGACCACACCTGGAATACTGTGTCCAGTTCTAGGCACCACAATTGAAAGGAGATGTTGACAAGCTGGAATGTGTCCAGAGGAGGGCAACTAAAATGATCAATGGTCTGGAGAACAAGCCCTATGAAGAGTGGCTTAAAGAGCTGGGCATTTTTAGCCTGAAGAAGAGAAGGCTGAGAAGAGACATGTTTATACATGATAGCCCTGTATAAATATGTGAGAGGAAGTCAAAGGGAGGAGGGAGCAAGCTTGTTTCCTGCTGCCCTGGAGACTAGGATGCAATGGAACAATGGCTTCAAACTACAAGAAAGGAGATTCCATATGAACATTAGGAAGAACTTCCTGACTGTGAGAGCTGTTCAGAAGTGGAACTCTCTGCTCTGGAATGTAGTGGAGGCTCCTTCTTTGGAGGCTTTTAAACAGGCTGGATGGCCATCTGTCGGGGGTGCTTTGAATGCAATTTTTCTGCTTCTTGGCAGGGGGTTGGACCTGATGGCCCAAAAGATCTCTTACAACTCTATGATTCTATTATTCTAAGGGGACTCAGAGCAGCTTACAAAAGCACTCAACAGTGCAGGCATATAGTACAGCAAGTATATAATCGAAATAGCACAATAGCAAAAACACGTAAACAGATTAAACTAAATATCTCTGTAAGAGATGGGTGTCTGGGCTTAGCTTCTACTGTCTGCATATGTCACAGTACCTAGAATAGATAGGCGCTGCTTGCCATCAAATGTTCTATGTGATCAGGATTTCTATATGGAGTACCTATGTAACTATCTACAATCACTTTAGTCTAGGGTCAACATCCCATCTCTACCATGTCCCCTGTACATATACTTGAGCCTCTAGATTGACACTCCTAATGAAGCATCTCAGGAAGCAGGCTGTAGTCTATGTTATGATATACCTATTACTCTTAAAGATGCCTTGGACCTCTTTGAGGGACATACTGTATCTTTTGTTAGCTATCTCTGCTTTGCTTTGCAATCTCTCAGCCTGAGTCCCTCATTGGAGGTGAGAAGGTCGGGGTACAAAAGTTTTAAATAAATTTAAATAAATAAATTGATTGGCTGCCTCTCTTCTGAGGGAAGAGTGAAACCCCCTTCCACACTCTGTCATTGCCAGGAGGCAGGATTAGAATGCCGCTCTGGGCAACAGCAACCATTCGTAAACTGGGAGGCAAAAACCCAAGAAACAGCAAGTCCATGAAAAGCGAACCGCGAAGTAGCGAGAGAACACTGTACATGATGTTATCTCAGTCTCTATCAGAATCTCCCAGGGTAGAAGCAGGGAAAACTCTACATCCTAAGTATGGTTTAAGGCAAATATTGGGACAGGAAGAACATGGTATGGACATCAGGGGGGAGAAACTCTAACCGCTACAGTTGCTTTTGGCCAGTTGGGAAAAGACCAGCTTCATGACATTTGATCTATTTAGTTTCAATGCTGATGTTCTTCCTTAAGGGTTTCTATCCAGGATCTTCCCCACACTAATTCAAAGTGCCTTCATCATTGCTTAAATCCCTCCATGTTTATAGATAAACTAAGGTTTGAATTGGGGCTTCCAGCTGGTCACACATATTCTTCGCAATCTCTTGTTCATCCATTTTGCTGCTGCTTCTCCTGAGAAGGAGCTTCATCTCTCTTCCTGTTGTATTTTTGCTTTTCTCCTCACAAAAAGGCACACTTCGCAGTGAGCTAATACCTTTGAATTGCTGTTAGAGGCATTTTGGTCACTGTATTAGTTGAGGGAATATAATCGCATGCCTTAATCAGGCCATCTTGCATACTTTGGAAGGGATGCTCCCTTGACACTAGAGAAAGGATTCTCCATCTCCCTGAATGGTTGCCATATACAGTTTAATCAGGTTAGCTGGGTTTTCTCTCTTGATTTCACAGCTTCTGTTCGCTGCACCAGATTATAAACTTTCAACATGTAATTGAACCTGACTCAAGGAGCCAATTGTGTTACAGCAAGGTTTAAAATGGGGAACGGAGAGGACTAAAGTTTTCATTCAATGAATGTAATTTCAATGTGCAGAAATCAATTCAATTGACATCAGTTGAGCTTTAATGCTGAATTAAAGAGCTGCCAGGTTTCCCCCATGGGGTTTTTACAGTCCGGGCTTTATGAATTCATTAAAATGCACACACAAACTTTTAGAGAAGTAGTATTACACTGTAATAAGAGCTACAAATCGACAATATTCCTGCGAGAGAGGACTCTAATTTGAGTTGCCTAGTTGGAAAAATTGTTTTCCATTGCTTTGCATCTATTAGCAGAGGGTGTCATATTTTCCCCTGTTCCTGTTTCATATCCTCGCTGTTGGCTCAGCAGGGAGAGCATTTAAGAGCTCCAGAGGAGAGCAGCATCTTTTAAGAAGCTGCCACCTTTGCAGGCACAAGACAAGGAGGAAAGATGTGCAAAGAAGAAAAAGAAAGGGATTGGGAGTATGTTCATAGGGAGAGACAGAATCTGTACTGAGATAGAAATTCTCCTTAGAACTATTGATTAAATAATATATACTTTGTGGTGAAAAGGGTAATCAGACCAGGATTCTGCACATTCAATCAACTGCGTTGAAGAAAGGATATTTGTTGTTGCTGCTATTGTGTGCCTTGAAAGTGTTTTTGAACTAAGATGACCATTAGACCAACCTACCATGGGGTTTTCTGTGGCTGAGAATTTGTGACTCATCCAAGGTCACTCAGTGGATTTCCATGGCCAAGTGGAGAATCAAATTCTGGTCTTCAGAATCATAGTCCAACATTGAATTCACTACATAACACTGGCTCCCCTTTATATCACACCTTATGACACTGGGGGCCCTCCCAGACAGGCCCTATATCCCAGGATCTGACCCCAGGTTTTCTGCATTAAACTGAATTATTTTTATTTTTATTTTATTTACATCATTTATATTCCGCCCTTCTCACCCCGCAGGGGACTCAGGGCGGATCACAATGCACATATACAGGCAAACATTCAATGCCATAGACATACAACATATATAGACAGACAACGAGCTACACAATTGGTCGAGAGCTCACCCCAACCCAGGCAGGCCACGAACTCATGACCTTCTGGTCAGTACAGATTTTATGCAGCTGTCTCCCAGCCAGCTGTGCCACGTTCCTGGTGCATTATATGAATTATATGAGTCTCCACTGCCAGATAATATGGGATAAACAGAAAACTTGGAATCAGAACCTGGGATATAGGTCCTGTCTGGAAAGGCCCTGGGTTCTGGATTGCCAGGTCAGAGAGCTAGAAACAGCCCCTTGATATTACAGGAAGCTGGTCTTTCTGATGTCTGAAGGGGCAGCTTCTGGTGATGTCAATGTGCGGGGGGAGGGGGGCTGTCAAAATGAAAGCATTGCCCCCAAATGAGAATTTCCATCCTCCATGATATTTGCCTTCAGCTTCCAATTATTTCGGTAACTTAGTTAAGCATTTAGAGGTAGAACTTATGCATCCAATGGAAAGGAAGAAAGTAAGGTTACTAAGGGAATACATCACAAAGCAAATACAAAACATCTAGTGGTCTTATAGGTGTATTATAGAAAGTGTGTCAAACATGTTTAAAACAAACGAGGAATGCACACACAGTTTCCAAGACAGGGACTTCAGCTTGAGATTCTTCCCTCTGTCTTGCAGACCAGAGAAAAGGAGGCAGGCTCTACAATATATTAATTTCATAACAAAGCCACTGAGCCTGTCAGTCCAGTCTCCTAGATTTTTCCCATCCCTTCCCTTTGGAATTGAATGGAACAATGTTTCCACATTATCTGCTTTAAACCGAATTATATGAGTCTACACTACCAGATAATCTGTATTTTATATGCTATGTAGAAGGGATGACAGCCTAACACTCAACTCACTATATCATGCTGGTTCTCAGAAGCAAAACACACTGAATTCAAAGTAATTTCCATCTCAAGTTAAGTGCCTAAGGCTGACCTAAATAAAAAGTGCATTGCCTGTTGCTGTAAAAAGAATAGAAAGGTAGCCAACTGAGCCTACTACAGCTGGATCTACACTGCCATATAGTCCAGATTATCAAATCAGATAATCCACGATATCTGCTTTGAACTGGATTACATTTGTCTACACTGCTATATAATCACTTTCAAAGCAGATAATCTGGATTTTACATAGCAGTGCAGAAAGGGGCTAAGAGACACAACTCAGAAGCAGCCAATGAAAAGGCTCTCTCCCATTTTGTCAACAAAGGTACCTAAGAGGAAAAGATAAAGTCCTCTTCCAAAGATCTTAACATTCAATGAATTGCATCCAGAAATGGAACAGTGATGTTTTGGCAACAAAGTATTCCACTAAGGCAGTCACAGTCCATTGTCTTTGTTTTGAATCCACTGCAGTTTGTGAACAGTATCCAAAGGCAGCCCCTATAGAGTATGTTACAGAAGTCCAAACAAAATGTAATTAAGAAATGGGTCACTGTAGCCAGATTGGCCATTTTCCAGTTCTCTAGTTTTACCGATGCAAACATGCTCCTATCAACTACCAAAACCTGAGTATTCAGGCTGGGATCTGAATACACAGATACTGAAAATCTGAGATTTTGGAGATGTAACTCTATACAGCACATGCTGAATCCATTTTTCCTGATGTGCCCTTTGACTAAGAGCACCCCTACCTTTTCTGTATTAATTTTCCATTTGTTTGCCTTCCTCCAAAACTGAAACAGCTTCCTTGGAACTAGATGGGAAGGAGAGATAGATTTGGGTGTCTTTGGGATACTAGCGACACCAAATCTCAAAACTCTGACTAACTACTTCCAGAAGCTGTATGCAGATATTAAACAGCATGAGAATATAAATCAGTCCAGAGGAACTCCACAAGCCAACACCCAAAGGGTTGAACACGACTTTCCCTGTACCACCATCTTAGTTCTCCCCTTCAAAAAAAGAAAGCTGTAAAACAGTGTCCCCCAGTCCCATCCCATAGACAACAATATCAAAAACCATTGAGAGTCCACAAGAAGTAGCCCTTTGTCCAATTCATTGCACATTACATCCCCACATTGTTTAAAGGTGTGGTGGGCCAAATAGGCAAATTGTCACATTTTTGCATAGTTCTGGTATATTTAGGATGAACCCAAAATCCCCCCCCCCCCAAGTGAGCTGGTGAGATTTTTATGCTTTGGATTTCTCAGGGGCTTCAAAGGCTACATGTGGCCTATAAGCCACTCTTTTTGCACACCTATGCCCTACACCAGGGGTGCTCAGAATGGTGATCGGGATCACCAGGGTGATCTTTGGGCCTCATCCTGGTGATCTTCAGGCCCCATACCAGGTTTTTTGCAGTTTGTCCTCTTCACGCGCCCTTGCACACTGCAAAGAAGTCCTCTGTCGTTGCTCCTCTCTGCTCGCGCCGCCTCCAAAAGCTGCAGAGTCCAAGAGGCAGAATGGGCCCCCTCTTTTGGATTCGTCCTCCCTCCCCTCCGTCCTTCTCCAGCCACTCAGAGTCATAGGAGACCAAAGGGGGCGGGCCTGGATGACGCGATGCATGGCTGGCCCCGCGCACATGCACAGAAGCGCCCATTCTGCCTCTCGGACTTCACGTGAGCTCTTGGAGGCAGCACGCATGCTCACGGCGTGGAAATAGGAGCAATGGCGGCGGAGGAGAAGAAGGATGCTTTGGGGTCATTTCCTTACCATCTCAAAGGTCGGCCTTTTTACTTTGGGGTGGGTGCTTGATTGTTCTGTGGCATGCCTCTTTGTTTATTTTTAAATGTTTAAAATGGCCTTTTAAGCTCCAAAGCCTCTCTGCTTGCTTTGTTCCTTGAGAAATATATGTTGGGGAATATGGAAATGTGGGAGAAATGGGGTGGTTGGATGCATTTTTGCATGCCCCTTTGTTTACCTTGCTGTGTATTAAATGGCCTTGCAGTTCAAAAGCCTCTCTTCTTACTTTCTGGCTGATAATATGTGTGGTAATATGGCAGTGTGGGAGAAATGGGGTGGTTGGGTGTATTTTTATGCTCTGTTTTATATTGTTGTTATTAAATTGAAATGTTGATGTTTTATAACTTCATTTTATGTAAACTGCCCCGAGCCTGCATAAAAATGAATAATAAATATAAATAAATAAATAAGAAAATAGTTATATGTTTTACATTTCTGGGTAGGTGATCTTTGGGACTTGGTTTTTTAATCAGTAGCTCCCATGCTGAAAAAGTGTGAGCACCCCTGCCCTACACCATAATGACCCTTTTTGGAATTTCCCAGGGATTGCTCTCCATGGTTCTACATCAACCTACATTTTCATCTTTCCTGCTTTTCCTCAGGCCCAGGAAAAAACCCCTTCCCACTTTTTACTTTAGTACCTTTTACTTCAGGAAGAGAGGCTGGCTGTATAAATGTAACAGTCTGAGAATATCCTTTTGTTATAGTATTGTGTGCCTCATGTATATGTATATGTTTCTTTGTGTGTATTTGTAATTAGCCAGCAGCATAACATAGTGTTTTGTGCATTGGATTTTGTCTCTGGAGAATAGACTTCAAATGCTTTGGTGACCTTGGGCAAGCCACACACTCTGAATACTAGAAAATCTTGTGATAGATTTGGGGTCACCAAAAGTCAGAAACAAATTGATGGCACACAACAACAACAAGAACAACAACAACAACAACTGTTGTTTACTGGTCTCTCTCTCACACACACACACACACACACACACACACCTGATCATTTGAACATGACAGCAAACAGAGAAAAAGTGAGATTATAATCAGTAGCCACCATCTCTTCTCTAGTCTGCATTCAGTATACTTGTAACTGTTTCTTTGTGCTACTTTGGGGGTGGAGGGACTGGAAGCACACCCACAATTACTGCAAAATATGGTATTACTGCAAAGTGTATTTTTGTTAGGAAATTATTCCTATTAAATAACCAATGTTATTCATTTTTCAAAAATATGCATCTTTTATCCACTGGATTTTCTTGCAGTATTAGAAGAAAGGGGAGGCACTATAGATTTCTGATGAATCAGCCAAGTTAGTGGAAACTTTTTTTTCCATTTCTTTCTCTTTGTCTCTGTTTTCTTTTTCCTCTCATGGATCATGCTGAGTCTTATTAGTTGAAAAGACGACAAGCTATCATCTCTTTACACTTAGTAAACTCCCAGGAGCAAACAGGGAAGACGATAATTAGACAAAATGTTGATACAATAAACCTCAATGGAATGCAAACTGGGAAGTAATTCTGGCATTTCCCTGTCTGTCTCTCCCCCCCCAACGTGCACTCTCTCCAAAAAAGAGATACCAGCAGTGTCATGATAGACTTAAAATGATGGAAAATTGGCTTTTGCTCTGTCAACGAATAGACTCTCTATGCAAGGTTGCATATTCAAATGTGAAAGATCACCAATCTGTTATTCAAGGATAGCTTCATTGCAGCTTAGCTGCATTTCCTGGCATGGAATTCCACCTAGAGAGTGACAGGGGCCAGCCCGACCATTAGTCAGAGTTTGCTGAATTAAGTGGAAGATGCTGGGAAGCAGCAGCAATGAACAGGAAAAGACACATGTGAGCAGCATCATGTGATATCCGCTATACCCTTCTGGGCCAGGAATGATAACTTCTAGCTTTCCAGATGTGGTTCAGCTCTAGCTCTCATTATTCCTTATCAGCAACTGTATTGAGAACTGCAATCCTAGCAGCCATAAAACTCCACCCTATCAATTGGATTCATTTTTGCTTCTAAACTGCTTAGCATCTGACCATCTTTGATTCTTACCTTAGCCTATAACAGGATGGAGAAACCTGTGAGCCTATAGAAAATGTTAAACTGCAGCTCTCATAATTCCTCACCATTAGCTATTATAACAGGAGCCGATGGGAATCGTAGTTCATGACTTGGAGTACATGTTCCTGTTTTAAACTAGCTAGATTCCTTTGTGTGTCAATATTACATACCAGTACAAAAGCAAGATTCAGCTGGTAGGAATATCAGGTTTTGAACATGGATCCTATGCAGATTTACTCTGAACCACATCCTACTGACTTGCAAACATACAGCAGAGTATGTCAAGAGTTTTACCTATTCGAAACAGATCAATGATCAGGCATGCTGGAGTCACTGATGAAGGAAGGACATTCTACACATACCTAATGATTGAAATCACAGAATAATATAGAAGATGGCATTTGGAAATATCAATAAAGGTTGCCTTCAGTAAAATGAATATTTTATTAAAGACAAATATATATCTAAGGTATATACAGAGAAAGATTGGATTTGCTAGTTGTACAGTTAAGAAAGTACTGAGAGGTATAGCAGGAAGTACATAAGAACATAAGAACATAAGAAGAGCCATGCTGAATCGGGCCTCAGCCCATCTAGTCCAGCATTCTTTGTCACACAGTGGCCCACTAGTTGTACACAGGGATCTCTAGCAGAAAGGAGGGCAAAACCCTCACCTGCTCCCGACCCCCCACAACCAGTACCCGAGGAAAATCCTGCCTGCCTCCATCAACACAGAGGTGGCACTTGGATGTCCATTTCAGTAACTACTGATTCCCTTGGTATCCATGAATCTGTCTAATCCTGCCTTGAAGCTGTCCAGGCTGACAGCTGTCACAACCTCTTCTGGAAGTGAGTTCCATAACCCAATGACCCTCTGGGTGAAGAAATATTTCCCTTTATTAGTCCTAACTTTCCTACCTTGGAGCTTTAGGGAGTGCCCCCTAGTCCTAGTGTTGTGTGACAGAGAAAATATTTTTTCTTTATTCACCTTTTCTATCCCATGCATGATTTTATACACTTCGATCAAGTCACCTCTTAAATGCCGTCTTTCAAGGCTGAAAAGACCAAGGCGTTGCAATCTGATTTCATAAGGGAGCTGCTCCATCCCTTGGATCATTCTTGTTGCCCTTCTTTGTACCTTTTCCAGTTCTGTTATATCCTTCTTGAGGTGCGGTGACCAGAATTGTACACAGTACTCCAGATGTGGCCTCACCATAGATTTGTAGAGAGGCAATACAACATTTGCCGACCTATTTTCGATTCCCTTCCTGATCATGCCAAGCATAGAATTTGCTTTTTCACTGCTGCAGCGCACTGGGTTGACATCTTCATTGAGCTGTCCACCAAAACCCCAAGATCCCTTTCCTGGTTTGTCTCAGAAAGCTTTGATCCCATCAGTTGATAAGTGTATTTGGGGTTCTTTGCCCCGATGTGCATGACTTTACACTTGTTTTGGTTAAAATGCATTTGCCACTTTGTTGCCCATTCACTCAATTTCGAGAGATCTTTCTGGAGCTCTTTACAGTCAGTTTCATTTTTAACTACCCTGAACAGTTTAGTGTCATCTGCAAACTTTGCTACCTCACAATTTACTTCTACATCCAGATCATTAATGAATAAATTAAAAAGTAACGGTCCTAAAACTGAACCTTGGGGTACGCCACTTCTCACCTCTTTCCATCCAGAGAAGTGTCCATTTATTACCACCCTTTGTTTCCTACAGTTTAGCCAGGTTCCAATCCAGGACAAGACCTGTCCCCTGATTCCATGGCTGAAGAGCTTATTTAGGAGCCTTTGGTGAGGGACTTTGTCAACAGCCTTTTGAAAGTCAAGGTAAACAATATCGACTGGGTCCCCTTTATCTATGTGTTTATTTACACCCTCAAAGAATTCTATCAAGTTAGTAAGACATGATTTGCCTTTGCAGAAACCATGTTGATTTTCCTTCAGCAATGCCTGTTCTTCTATGTGCTTAGTAATTTTTTCTTTAATAATGGTTTCCATCACTTTGCCTGGAACTGAGGTTAGACTAACTGGCCTATAATTTCCTGGATCACCCCTTGATCCTTTCTTGAAGATCGGAGTTACATTTGCCTCCCTCCAGTCCTCGGGTACGGTGCCTGATCTTAGAGAAAGGTTATATATTTTGGCTAGAATTTCAGCAATTTCACACTTGAGTTCCTTAAGAACTCTGGGGTGGATGCCATCTGGCCCTGGTGATTTGTTGACATTTAGTTTAGTAAGGCATGTGAGAACATCTTCCTTGTTTATCTCTATCTGGTTTAATTCATTTAATTCCCTCCCTGAAAAAACTGACTCAGCTGCAGGCATATGTTGTCTGTCCTCCTGCCTCCTGTGTGAAAACGGAGGCAAAGAAGTCATTTAGCCGCTCAGCAATCTCCTTGTCTTCACTTATTGTCCCTTTCTTACCATTTTGTCAAGTGGCCCAACTGCTTTTCTTGTTGGGTTTCTGCTTCTGATGTACTTAAAGAAGTTTTTGCTATTTTTAAAAATATTCTTAGCTATATGTGCCTCAAAATCTCTCTTGGCTTTCCTGACGGTTGCTTTGCATTTAGTTTGCCAGAGCTTGTGTTCCTTTCTGTTCTTCTCAGTAGGAAGAGCCTTCCATTTCTTAAATGAGTTTTTCTTCTTTCCAATCACATCTTTTACTTCATTTGTAAGCCATACCGATGTCCTCTTGGACTTTCCCGGCCTCTTTCTTATTTTAGGAATGCATTTTAGTTCGGCTTGTTTTAAAGTATTTTTAAACAGTTTCCAAGCATTCTGGAGGATTTGATTTTTTTTACTGTTCCTTTTAGTTTGTTCTTTACTATTTTTCTCATTTTGGTGAAATTCCCTTGTGAAAATTTAAGGTCTCTGTGTTAGTTTTCACTGACAGTTTGCTATCAAACTTAAGTTGAAGGTTATTGTGTTGTGGTCACTGGTACCTATGGGCTCAGTTACAAGGACATCTTGAACGAGATCTTGTTCATTAGTTAGCACCAAGTCCAGGATCCCCTTTCCCCTGGTTGGTTCCATGACCATCTGCTCAAGGGAATAATCAGCTAGCATGTTGAGGAACCTTGTCTCTCTTTCATGCGTAGAACAAGAATTTAGCCAATAGTTGAAGTCCCCCATTATGACTAATTTATTGCTTTTTGAGGCCTGTTTAATTTCATTTTCCAGATAGCAGTCTGCCTCTGGAGTTTGGTTGGGAGGGTGATAGCAGAACCCTAAAGCTAGATAAGTTTTATGTCCTGGGACTTTTACCCACAATCTTTCTGTAGGTGAGTTTGAATTTTCTTGAATTTCTAATTCATGAGATTCTAGCTCTTCATTTATGTACAAGGCCACACCGCCACCGTTTTTCCCTCTCCTGTCTTTCCTGTACAGTTTATAACCTGGAATTTTTGTGTCCCAATTGTTTTCCTCTGTCCACCAGGTTTCTGTTATGCCAATAATATCAATATTTTTTTCTTTTGCCAAACATTCCAACTCCCCTATTTTTGTTCGAAAGCTTCTAGCGTTTGCGTACAGACATTTATATTTATTGCTCTGATGCCCTTTCAACTTTGGCTGTTTTTGAGAATTTGTAGAAGGCCTACCATGTCCTACCTCTTGACTACTTTCTATCTTTTCTGTTGACTCAGCCATTTGTGCATAAATTTCATCCTCCATACTTGGCGTTTCACCCTCTCGAACCGGGTGCCAAAAAAATATAAATCTGTGAGAGAGGGAACCAACATAGGAAAAACTCCAGGAAACTCTAAACAGCTCTTTCTATTTCTATCCCCTCCCACTGTCACATAGTCTTTAGTGTGAACACAGTTATGCCTTTCTCAATTTCCAATAGTCACAGAAGTAGCATTTGAGGTGAGTCCTGCCTCTGACAAGAGGTCTAAACATTCAGGCCTACTGCATTGTGTCCAATGTTAGAAAGGTCAATAGAGAAATATTAGATATACTTTCCAGAGTGTAAATGGTAATTGTTTGTCAGTCTGGGAGGACATACCATATGAGGAGCAGCTTAAAGAGCTTGGGATGTTTAGCTCTTTAAGGTAGAAGCTCCTTCTTTGAAGGCTTTTAAAACAGAGATTTGATGGCCATCTATTGAGGATGTTTTGATTGTGATTTTCTGCATGGTAGCGGGTTGGACTAGATGGTCCATGTGGTTCTGTCTGACACTGTGATTCTATGATTCTATAAGGCCATCCAGAAGTAACTGGACTGCAACTCCCATAATCCTTCATCATTGGCTAAACTGATAGGGCTGGTTAGGCTAAACTGTAGTAACAGGCTGGGACAAAATAAGAATTCTGCCTTTTCTCCCTTTCAAATTTCTCTTCAGTTCCCAAATGTTTACATTGCAGTAACTTTCAATTTAAGTTGCAAACTACAAATATATTTTAGCCACTTCCCAAAAAAGGGACAGCAAACATTTTCAAGAACACCAATGTGGTATAAAGGTTTGAGTATTAGACTTTGACATTGGAGGGTAGGGTTCAAATATCTGCTCAACTGCACAAACCCACTGGGCCGGTCACACTCCTTCAGCCTTAAAGGAAGGCACAGCTCTCTGAACAAATCTTGCCAAGAAAACCCTGTGATAGGTTTGCTTTAGGTGTGGAATGACTTGAAGGCAAACAAAAAGAAGGAGAAGAGGAAGGCGAAGAAAATGTGATTAACTCAAACATGAGTGCTCTGGATGTGAATGAATTTCAATATCTTGATTCCCTGCTAATTTGGGAACTCCAGGAAATTTCCAGTTAAAGGGAACAATGCTCTCATTCTGCTGCCCCTGCTTTAGCTACATCCATTGCTGTAGCCCAAAAACACCTGAAGTTGTCAATCCCTGCATTATTAAAGCCATGGAAGCAAGCAGCAAAGTTGTCTGAAACTGATTTGGATAAAATCTAGGGGCAAGTGAACTGCTGTTTATTATTATTATTTGAAACACAACAAGATGAGTCCACAGCAGACACTCTGCTGGCTGTTGTATTGGCCCACATATTGGACACTTCCCAAGTGTCTAGGACTGTGTGATATATTGGCAAATAATACATGCAGATCCCAGTAAGTTGGCCTTTTGCAGCTGGCAGATGGTAATTTTGTCAGCGTCGATTTGTTTAAGTGCAGGCCAAGGTCTTTAGGCACTGCACCCAGGGTGCCGTTCACCACTTGGACCACCTTGACTGGTTTGTTTCAGAGTATTTGCAGTTTGATATTTTAATCCTCATATCATGCCAGCATTTCCAGTTGTTTCTCTGCAATACTCCTGTCACCTGGGATTGCGACATCGATCATCCATACTTTGTTTTTTAACATGATTGTGAGGTCAGTAGTATTATGCTCCAAAACTCTGTCTGTCTGAATCTGAAAATCCCAGAGGACTTTTTTTTTTATTTTTATTTAGCACAGTGGGTTCAACTACTGAGCTGCTGAACTTGCTGATCAAAAGGTTGCAGGTTGGAATCCGGGGAGCGGTGTGAGCTCCTACTGTTAGCCCTAGCTTTTGCAGTTCGAAAACATGCAAATGTGAGTAGATCAATAGGTATCGCTCCGGCAGGAAGGTAATGGCACTCCATGTAAACATATCAACCACATGACCCTGGAGGCATCTGCTGACAATGCCTGCTCTTTGACGTAACAATGGAGAAGAGCACCAACCCCCAGAGGTGGACACAACTGGACTTATTGTCAGGGGAAAACCTCTACCTTTTTACATTTATTTACTATATTTATTCCCCACTTTATCTCTCCTGAAGGAGATTCAAAATGGCTTATAATTAAAAGTATGAGCACATAATTTAAAATATACAATATGCAAACATTAAAACAGAATTAAACACAACTGTGTTAAAATTCACAGTTAAAATCCATTAAAATTATTCAAAGCTAAAAATCAGCATCACCTGACTTGTTCTTAAAAACCTTTGGGCAGGGAGTTCCAGAGTCGAGGAGCAGCCAACAAGAATGAAAGCCCCCCCCCCTTCTCTCTCTTATTCCCACCAAATGTATTTAAAATGGAGGTGGGGCTGAGAGAAGGGCCTTACCTGAAGATCTCAGGGCCTGGGCAGGTTCATGCAAGGGGATATGGCCAGCCAAATAGCCTGGACCTGAACCATCTAGGGCTTTAAAGGTCATGGCCCACACTTTGAATTGTGCCCAGAGACAGACTGGCATCCAGTGGAGCTGCTTCAACAGGGGGTTATCTGCTCCCTGTAGCCAGCCCCAGTGAGCAACATGGCTGCAGCTCTTTGGACCAGTTTCTGAGCACACTTCAGAGGCAACCCCACATAGAGCACATGACAGTAAGCCAGACGGAATGTAACTAAGGCATGAACCACAGTAGCCAGATCTGGCTTTTCAAGGAATAGGCACAGTTGGCACACAAGTTTTAATTGTGCAAAGGTCCTCCTGGCCACTCCAGATACCCAAGTCCAAGAGAACCCTCAATCTGTGGGCCTGTGGGGACTGTGACCCCATCCAACACAGGCTGGATTCCTATTTCCTGATCTGCCTTCTAACTGACCAGGAGTACCTCTGTCTTGTCTGGATTAAGTTTCAATCTGTTTGCTCATATCCAGTCCAGACACTGGTTTAGCTTCCTTAGCTTTACGTAGAAAGTAGTAGAGCTGGGTGTCATATGCATACAGGTGGCACTGTACTCCAAAACTTCAGATGACCTCTCCCTGTAGTTTCATGTATATGTTAAACAGAATGGGGCACAAAATGGAACCCCAAGGAACCACACAGAACAATGGCCAGGGGTTCAAACAGGAGCCTCCCAGCACCACCTTCTGGGTATGGCCCTCAGGAAGGTCCAGAGCCACTGTAAAACAGTGCCTCCCAGTCCCATCCCAACAAGATGACCCAGAAGGATACCATGGTCAATGGTATTGAAAATGGCTGAGAGGTCCAGGAGAACCAACAGGGACATGCTCCTCATGTCTAGCTCTCTTCGTAGGTCACCTACCAAGGCGAGCAAAGTTGTCTCTGTTCCATAGCCAGGCTGAAACCAGATTGAAATCAATCTAGATAATCTGTTTCATCCAGAAATCCCTGCTCCCTACAAGACACAATGTTTCTTAAACAGGAATGGAGCAATAGGAAACCCTATAAATCCTATAATGGGATCTTTGCCTGGAAATGGGGGTATCCTATCATGGCTGATAAGTGTCAGTTTGGAAAATGATGCCCCAAAACATTGAACATCATCCTACAAGCTCTTCAATTAAATTTGTAACTCATCAGCATCTCTCTTTTCTTTCCACTGCCACCAACCCATACATTTAACTCACTCTTCAAATGCCTTGTTAAAGATTAATAAGGAGTTATTATTTCAGCTAGAGAGAACTGAGCCATGGCAAATACAGAAATAAGTGGTTAGCTAGAAAGACTGGTCAGCGGAACAAGAGTGGAGAATTACACCATGTAACACAATTTTTGTCCCTGGGTTATAAATGTCATTTCCTAATTGAAATATATCATAAAAACACAGAAATGTTTATTAAATAGGACATCCTGCAGCACATTTTGCTATAGTCTTTCAATGAATAATATCTCATAAAAGTCTCAACCAATTCAACATAGTTTGTGGCAGGCACACAAATGAAGTTTCCGGAGGATAGTAACTACTTTCAAAGTAAGTACCACACAAGTAAACAGGCAACACTTTCAAACCAGGAACAGATTTTGTTTTCAGATGTTGTTACATAGTGTTATTAATCTGAAATTTTGAGTCTCGGAACATATACATAATAGTTTTCAGCACAACTGGATCCTTTCTGTCTCCCCACACCCAGTTCAGGGGTGGGATTGGGAAATATCAATGACTGAGCTCAGGATTTAAATGCAGCACCCAATGCCAAATATTGTCTGTGGCAGAGGTGTCAAACTCATTTTCCATTAAGGGCCATATCAGCCTTATGGTTGCCTTCAAAGGGTCATTGAATCCATGGACAGAGATTCCAGGGCTACAAAGACTTAAGTATAATAATTTTTACATAATGGTTGCTGCTCTTTAGTTTTTACCCAATTTGTGTTCTCAGACGTTATTGAATGACATTGAATGAATCTCCCATCACTTTTGATGATCTGCTACTATCCTGACTAGGCAGAACTGCAGCCTTCCAGATGTTACTGTATCACAACTCCCATCAGCTCTAGTCATGATGTCAAAAGATGAGGAATGCAGGAGTCATAGCCCAGCATCTGGGGGGCCATATAAATGATATTGAGGGCTGGATTTGGCCTGCGGGCCTGCTGTTTGACAAATGTTTTTTGTGACATCTGTAGTTTTGTTTGTTTGTTTACTTACTTCATTTTTACCCTGCCTTACTCACCCCGCTGGGGACTCAAGGAAGCTTACAAACTCTGGCAAAATTCAATGCCGCATGGACATAACGATAAAATACATCTGCTGTTCTTGAGACCTATCAATTTCAACCAACAATTAAAAGGTGGTTAAAAAGAAAAGTGGGAAGTATTGGCAGAAAGAAGAGAGGAAGAAACCAAGAGAGAGAAAAATAGGAGTTGGATTTTGGGGGGGTCCTTCTCCAAGTGTCCAGCATTATATGAGTAATACACTAAAGAATTGCAAATAGGTTCATTGTAGCTTACTGCAAGTAATGTGATAATTTATATCGTGCACTAATATAGAAGGCAGTCAATAATGCAATCAATCAAGGCTGTTATTGGGGAAAGTTCATTCAGAAGCGGTCCAATTCAAGATTCAATCAAACTGGTTGCATAGCTCTAGTATTTGTAGCCCAAGATACACAACAACATACTGTTGGAAAGATGTCAGTGGGGCAGGATTACTCATAGACTAAGACCGTTGTGGTACTTGCATGTCTGAGTCCTCATAACATTTGTATGAGAAACAGAGACTGCATTTGGGTCCCACAAATGACATTTGTATCATCCTTCTTAAAATTTGGTTGTATTAGAATAGATAGATAGTAGGGGTGGTTGATTCAAAAAAAATTGTTTCTAAACTCATGGGGGGGGGGGCAGGAACCGCTTCCATTTCGAAAGCGATACTCTTGCGTAATTTTCCGGCTCTGTTTCGAAATCAAGCTGTATTTAATAACGAAATTTGTTACTATTTCGTTAATGGCACCCACGCATGCGTAGTGCACAGGGGATGCCCACCTCCACACCCCCTCGCCAGCTCAGAATCAACCCGCAATATCTCTAACACAGGTTGATTCTCAGCTGGTGAGGAGGGGTGGAGGTGACCAGAACGTTGAAGGCGACTGCTTACTAGAGAACCACTGACAAACAGCAATGAAATAAGTGATTTGGGGCTCAAGCTAAACACTCTAATGTAATATCAATCCAACCATGTAATCATGGCAATAACATATTAGTATCTAAGAGAAATGTATATATTCAGAGTTCTGATACTCAAAGCATGTGGTATTCAATGCAATTATAAATATACTACACAATAATCATGGAACAATTGTGGAATACAGAGAGTTGGAAATAAAGGATAGGGGGCTCAAGATAAACATTCTAATGTAATATCAATCCAATCATGTAATCATGACAATAACATATCAGTATCTAAGAGAAGTGTATATATTCAATGTTCTGATACTCAAGATATGTAGTGTTCAAACAAATGATAAAGATATTACACAATAAACATGGAACAACACATTGTGGAATGCAATGAGTCAAATATGCTCTGGAGTTACATTAACAGAGGAGTTGCCCAAGTTCTGTATCTTATATAATGTGCTTGGCTTGGTAGTACAAACAATGCAGTCTCAAGCAATAGTTCCAAAGCAGTTCATTAATATAAATGATATACACATGAATCTATAAACAAATGCATTGGTCTCCATTGGCTTATATAATTCGCATTGAGGTTTGGCCATCACACCTCGCCTGGCTTCTCCCTCCAGTTCCCGCTGACTCACGAGGAAACATCCGGCTTTATCTTAATCCCATTGGATTCTTCAACGCTCGTTATCTGCTTTGAACTGGGTTATCTGAGTCCACACTGCCATATATCCCAGTTCAAAGCAGATAATGTGGAATTTTCTGCCTTGATATTCTGGGGACCCTTCCACACAGCTGGTACTGGAGGGAGAAACCAGGGCAGGTGAGAGACAAACCCAATGGCCAAACCTCAATGCGAATTGCATAAGCCAATGGAGACCAATGCATTTGTTTATATATCCATGTGCATATTTATATTTATATTAATGAACTGCTTTGGCCAACAATAGTCACTGTGGTTATATTGATTTGTTTCTATATTTACATGTTCTGCATTGTTTAATCATTATTTCTACAGATTAATATTTAATATACACTTCTATATGCTTGCTTACCTACATTTATCTGCACACATACTGTGATTAATGACCACGCAGTCCTCTTTCTCATACAGTCCTACCCAGTGTTTCTCTCTGTTGTAGGGGCCCCTAAAGACCAACCCCCTTCTGCCTCCATGGAGGGAAAGCACAATCAAGCTCTATATATCCCAAAATATCAAGGCAGGAAATCCCACAATATCTGCTTTGAACTGGGTTATAGGGCAGTGTGGACTCAGATAACCCAGTTCAAAGCAGATCTTGTTGGATTTTTTGCCTTGGGTATTCTGGGATATAGGGCTGTGTGGAAGAGCTCCCAGATAACCCAATTCAAAGCAAGGCCCTTCCACATAGTCATAAAACCCTTGAGGAAATCTCCTGCAGATCTCATCCCCCAGCAGGGTATACCTTCCAAGCCCATGCTCCCCCTTCCCCATCAGAACCTAGAGAAGCACGAGCGTTGCAAAATGCCCCACCCCCGGGCAGCTCTCCCAGGCCTCAGATTCAGCCGAGGAAGAGGATGCGTCCCACAGTGGGCCAGAGAAGGGAAAACCCTTTACAGAGATGACATTTCTTTACGAAAAAATGGCAGCAGCGGAGTCGATTTTGGTAATTTACTTCCGGGTTGCTTACAGTGGTTCGATAATGGTTCAATATTAATTTTAAAATGAAATAAAAATGATATCAAAGGATAATGACCGGACATATCCAGGCCTAATAGATAGTTACAACTTCCCCTCAATTGGTTGTCAGTAGCAGACTCTTTTAAGCCATGCCTTTACACATTCTTCAATTATGGTGTTAAAAGAAATTACTTTAAAAGACAACAGAAACAAAATGTGCCTTAAGCAAGATTGTTCTAGGTCATTTCCTTCCACATTTTACAATAGTCAAAAGAGAATTGAAAGGATCTGGAATATTGTAAACACAGAGTGGATACAGCAACCATTACAGTAGGGTGAGAAGTTCAGATGTATGAATCTATAATGGGAAGGAAGAAGAAACAGGGGGAGAACATTTCATCTTTCTACCACAGATCTATCTTAAATCCAAATGCTTCAGCAGACTACTAAAAATGAATTTGGAAAGAGATAACCCTGTAATAATCCAGTTTTCAACCAAGTGCCCTTTACAATTAAGCTCAGTAGGTAGCCTGAAATGTCTAGTAAAATATTCCAAGCGAAGCCTGATGCAAACCTCAGTTTATATTAAACAGATATACACCCACCCCACCACCACCATCACAGTGCTTGCTATGCTTGAAATGAAGTGTGGTAATCGATCTGTCTTGGAAGCCTCAACAGTATCTGTTAGGGATGGATAGAGGGAGAAATGTATGCCCTTCTCAAATGTGGACCATCCTGGATAATGCTAATGAAAGAAGAGAAGGAGTTAAAGAATCAGATCCAGTTGAGAGAAGCCAAAGGCCTCTTCTTGTCCAGCTCTGTTTTAAGCATTATATACAAAGAGACGGATGCAGAGATGGCTGTTTTCCTGTGGAACGTCAGTGACACCCAGTGGCTGGATGTCACAGATTTAAGCACATCTTAGAAAGTTACTTTTAAGGATAAATGTACGACAACATGAGGAAGCTATCTATAACTGAGCAGGTGGCAGAATGATGCTCAGGGACCTGCAGCTTTTATTCTACCGCTGCTCAGTTATGGATGACTTCCACATGGCCTCATATTCATGCTTCCTAAAAGCAACGTTCCAAACCCCATATTTAGTCACTTTGGTACTCATAAGCTACAGGGAAAGATAGATTGCGAATCTCTGCTGAAATCAACATGAAAAGAGTATATTTCAGATCTGAAAAATCTATTCGTATCAAAATACATGTTTTATTTAGGAGGAACTTGAGGGCAGCCCATACTGAAAGACTCTGCTTTCCTGGGATATATCAAGAGCTGAATTGAACAGTAGTTAGTTTCCTTGCATATCTGTGAGAGAAGCAATCCAGATCAGATCTCACTTGTAGAGAAGAGAAATTAATTTATTTTCACTGTGGCACTTTTCAATCAAATTTTCTCCCCATGTTACTGTTTGCAAATAGAGGATAGGATGGTAAGAAAATGGCAGTGAGGAGAGCACCAAACCCCTCTGCATGTATTCCGTTAACCCAGTCTAGATTTCCTTCTTATTCTGCAACTGCTATTTACAAATAAAACACATGCACATACATTATTGCACATATGAATACATGACAGGTTTAATATCATGTAAAGTGTGTCCATATGTTCTTCTGAAGGGGAATACATTTACAAACTACAGAATCATCCTATGCTTGGATTAGGACTAGGACAGAAGAAGGGCTGCCTTCCTCCATGTTTTCATCCTTACTCATCATGCAGCAGCTCAGATTCTTTCAAAGAACCTTTGCCATTGGAATTTTCACTGCAACTATAAGAACAAGGATCTTCAGTCTTATTTGCTTTCACATCACTGAAATGTAGCTGTCCAGGGTTTTGCAGTTGTGTGTTGTTTTGTGACTTCAGGTTGACTCCAATTTATGATGACCCTACCATACAGGTTTACTTAATTTCTTCAGAGAGGATTTGCCATTTCTTTTCTTTGAGGATATAGGCAGCATTATATCACAGTAGCTCCTTTATTCAGGTTAGGACACGTTCATTCTGCTATTTTCTCAGCTGAGTTGCCCTGAGTTGCCCCCTGTGAAGCATTTGCTCAGTTCTTCGCAGACAAAGTCGCTTTGATCCGTTCTGGCCTGGACACCATATTAACGCCAGTCTCTGTGGATGTAGCTGGAGCACATGCTTGTCCGTTTTTGATGGATTCATTTCAATTGGTGAAACCCAAGGATGTGGACAATATACTTGGAGGAATGAGGGTGACCACATGCATCCTAGACCCCTGCCCATCCTGGCTTTTGAAGGAAGTCAGAGGGGGATTGGCTGAGTGGGTAAAGGTGATGGTTAATGCCTCCCTTCGGGAAGGCAATATTCCAGCCAGCTTAAAACAAGCTGCAATAAAACCGCTGTTGAAGAAACCATCACTGGACCCCACTCAATTGGACAACTATCGGCCTGTTTCCAATCTCCCCTTTTTGGGCAAAGTCCTGGAATGTGTGGTGGCTTCTCAGCTCCAGGTATTCTTGGAAGACACTTATTATCTGGATCCGGCACAGTCTGGCTTTAGGCCGGGACATGGTACCGAGACAGCCTTGGTTGCCTTAGTGGATGATCTACGATGTGAGCTAGACAGGGGGAGTGTGTCCCTGTTGGTTCTGCTGGACCTCTCAGCAGCCTTCAATACCATTGACCAGAGTATCCTTCTGGGACCCCTCATGGGAATGGGCCTTGGAGGCACTCTTTTGCAGTGGCTCCGGTCCTTCCTAGAGGGTCGATCTTAGAAGGTGTTGTTGGGGGATTCCTGCTCAATCCCACAAGCATTGTCTTGTGGGTTCTGCAGGGTTCAATACTGTCCCTCATGTTTAATATCTACATGAAGCCATTGGTGGAGATCATCCGGAGTTTCGGGGTGCAGTGTCATCTGTACGTGGATGATGTCCAACTCTGTCACTCCTTTCCACCTGCTACTAAGGAGGCTGTTCAAGGCCTGAACCGGTGCTTGGCCACTGTGACGGTCTGGATGAGGGTGAACAAATTGAAATTGAATCCAGACAAGACAGAGGTACTCCTGGTCAGTGGAAAGGTTGTACAGGGCATAGGGTTACAGCCTGTGCTGGACGGGATTATACTCTCCCTGAAGGTGCAGGTTCGCAGCTTGGGTGTGATCCTAGACTCATCGTTAGATTACTGCAACACTCTCTACATGGGGTTGCCTTTGAATGTTCAAAAGCTCCAAATGATTCAAAGGGCGGCAGCCAGGTGGTTAACAGGAGCAACGCTCAGGGAGCATACAACTCCACTGTTGCGCTAGCTCTACTGGCTGCCAGTCTGCTACCGAGCACAATTCAAAGTGCTGGCCTTGGCTTATAAAGCCCTAAACGATTCTGGCCCTGCCTATCTGTCCGAATGTATCTCTCCTTACGAACCATCTAGAAACTTAAAATCTTCTGGGGAGGCCCTGCTCTCGGTCCTGCCATCCTCACAGGTGCAGCTGGTGGGGACGAGAGACAGGGCCTTCTCAGCAGTGGCCCCTCGGCTATGGAATGTCCTCCCCAGGGACATTAGATTGGCCCCCACCCTCTTAACATTTCACAAAAAAGTAAAAACTTGGTTATTTGAGCAAGTGTTCCCAAATACAGTGTAGCTATGACCTCTGATCTCGGAATGGCTGGACAACACGACTGGACAATGAATTGGTAATGAAATGCAGAGGAGTTATGGTTTTATTATGTTTTTATTGATGATAATAATGTATGTGATTTTAGCTATGTGATTTGTATCTGTTTTTATATTGTTATGAGCACTAGTTAGTGCTGCTTTGTAAACTGCCATGAGTCACCCTTGGGCTGAGAATGGCGGTATAAAAATGAAGTAAGTAAATAAATAAATAAATAAATATTGGCTACATTTAATTTGCATTCTTATTAAGTTTATTATTGTGGGCTGCTTTTTCTTTTCCCTTTTTAGTTTCTTGGAATCATCATTGGAAAGTAGAATATACCATTAATAAAATTAAGAATTCTGATTTTAAAAGAACATAGTTTAAACATATTGTGCAAACTTTTATTTCCATAACATCTGTGGGTTTGTAGTAAGTTTACCTGTTTTTCAGCATTGGTTAAAATGTCATTTTAGCATACTTGTCATTTGAGCAAGTTTTTTTAAAAATACAGAATTATAAACTCAGATGCCCAGTGGCGCAGTGGGTTAAACTGCACCACTTTTGTTGACCAAAAGGTCACAGGTTCGAATCTGGGGAGTGATGTGAGTTTCTGCTGCCAACCTAGCAGTTCGAAAACATGCAAATGTGAGTAGATCAATAGGTACCACTCTGGTGGGAAGGTAAGGGCGCTCCATGTACAGACAACATTGGCTCTTCGGCTTAGAAATGGAGATGAGCACCAACCTCCAGAATCAGACACGACTGGACTTAATGTCAGGGGAAAACCTTTACCTCAGAAGTCAGAAGAGATCACAAAAGCTTCCAATCAGACCCTCTGTCCTGCAGGAATACACAATGAAAGCAGTCCCAGCAGATAACCATCCTACTTCTAAACCTCTAAAGGAGATTCCACCACACTCAGGGCAACATATTCCACTGTCAAGCAGCTCTTACTGTCGGGACGTTATTCCTAATGTTTAGGTGGAATCTCTTTTACTGTAGTTTAAATCCATTGTTCCATATCCTTGTTTCTGGAGCAGCAGAAAACATGCTTGCCCCCTCCACAATATGGCATACTTTCAAATAGTTACTGTAAGTGTGGCTATCATGTGGCTATCCACTCTTAACTTTTTATTCTCCGGACTAAACATATATCCCTGAAGTGAGAGTATTATAGGGTTTTGTTGACAGGGTTTGCTCACAGGAAGCCAAGAGGGTTAAACTTGTCCAAGGTCTCCCAAAGGGTATCCACAGTTGAGCAGGATTCAAACCTGGTTTCCCAGAATCCTAATCCAATTCTCAGACCATTATCTGACATTGGCTTCCAAACTGTGCTTATATGGTAGCTAGAGTTTGGAAAAGTTCCATTTTGAACCACAACTTCCAAGGCTAGCTGTGGAAATCTGAAAAGCTGAGTTTTGGTCCAAAAAGTAACTTTTCAAAACTCTTTTTGTAGCAAGGATGGGGAACTTTTGTTTCTTCAGGTGTTACTTGACTGCTGCTCCCATAATCCCTTGCCAAAATAGCCAGTCATTGAATATAACAGAAGTTGTAACCCAACATCACCTTGAAGGTGGCATGCTTCCCACCACGGACTTATAACAAACCACCCAAAAACCAGGTTGCCAAAAGAGAGAAGATGATGTTGGTGCTTCTTCTGCACTGTTCACATTACACTGATGTTCTATTGTGTTTTATTGTATTGAATGTTGTGATGTTTTGTGGTATTTTATCTTGGGTTTTATCTTGTTTTTAATCTTGAATTTGGTGTATAAAATCATGCATGGGATAGAAAAGGTGAGCCTCCCGGGAGTGGCGACTCACAAGTTTAAATAATAAATAAATAAATAAATAAATAAATAAATAAATAAATTCTCCAGGAATAGCACTTCTCTTTTGCCAATCTACTTAGAGGTGGGAAAGGGTTTTTTTTCCAAGTAAGACTTAAGGTACAGCATTCACACTATGGATAATTTGACTCAGGGTTTTGAGGTTGATTTTTTGATTAAAATTTCTAGACTTATACATGAATTTATAGTGTATGTTGAAGTGATCCAAGAAAACTGACCCAACCCAAACAGCCATGTAAATTCACCTGAAATGAAAATAAGTTGTTATTTTTAGCTTGAATCATATCTGAAATTTGAACCAGATGCAAATTAAAAATCTGATTTATTCTGGTGCCAGGAAAATATACATCCGACTGCTCAAACAAAATTCATCATTGTCTAATGCTACATTTCTGAACTGTGTCAAATTCTCACCTGACCTCCAGATCTCTGAAGGGCACCTCTTATGGCTGTGGATTGTGAGTTTGTTTTTAATTTTAATTCTCTATGTGAACGAAGGTTAGTTCTTTTACTTAACAGGAAACTTCACACTTTCCCAAGGACTTTCTTTCCATTAAAAGGTCCACATTCTTTAGTAGGTCAGACTTTGGGTCAGATATCCTTGACCGAGATTCTTTTAGCATAATGGTTTCATATGCTTTGTACATTAACACTGAGTTATTAAAGGCACTGAATGTTCAGCACACTCATTCAACCCAATATTGCTTAATTTTGAGTATGCAATATGTTGAACATTTTGATTTCCTATCACAGGTGGCAGCAGAAGAATGCCTGGGGGGTGGCGGGGAAGGACAAAGAAGGAAGCTTGCTTTGCCGCCACATTGCAGTAATATTGTTTGTCTGGATCAAGCATGGCTTTGCATAAAATGTCAATTTCTGGGTGCTTCATGTTAGCAATCCAAAGAGGAATTAGCTTGGGAAAAAAATCATCCTTCTGTCACTGAATTTCCAAATGGGCTGGCAGGGAGATGGGGGGAGAAGTCCAACCAATTCCATTGTCGAATTGCCAATGCTTGTAATTTCAAGCAGCCAGCCAGCTTTCATATTAATTTGTTGCCCACAGTTGAATTAGTTATGTAGGAAGCATACTGTTTGTTCCATTCCTCTTTTTCTGAAAATTTATATATGTATGTACTTCCCACATTACCCATTGTGTCACTGTGAAGGTGCAGGAAGTGTGGGGTGCATGAGATAAGCCTTGATGTGCCACAAGCAATACGCTGCCCACATTTATGGCTCACTGGGTGCTCATTCTGACAGCTGCTCAGAGTTGCTTTCCTTCTGCCCAATGTGTTAGATGCAACCAGAATGTCATGCCTAGCTGCTTCATAACCAGCAATAATGTCTTCCATTTGAGACCTATGAGACATTTGCCTGTTAGAATGAGCTACCAGCAGCTGTTTCTGACATCTCTCACACCTAGTTGCCCAGTTAGGTAGTTCGTTCTGATACACAGACAACTCTTAATGTGAGCTTGATTCTATTGGTAACTCATAGCTAAAATATACACACTGGATCAATTGCTGAATGATGAGTCAACCATCACATAGGTAAATCCCACAAATTAAATGGTTTTGTTCATACCTTGTGTGTCATATTATCTAGGGAGATATTTCAAGATGAAAGTGAGTACATTGTAATGTGCTGGGCTGGCAGTATTTACAATGTCATAAACCCAACTTATGACATCATAAACATTGGAAGTCATATTTACAGTTGTTGCCCCTCTTACAAAATGGCTCACTACTAGGAGAGAGCTAGGCTCCTCTATGCTGACTATTACACTGCCTTGGAAATCTTTATATTGGTGCATCCACCTGGTTTTTAAGGTGGGCTTTGTGGGATGCCTTGGGAAATGTAGCTACAATGACACAGTCATGTGGGGAGAGGGCTTCAACAATAAAAAGAGAGCTGGGTGGGAGGGGAGAGGCACCTTAGTTCCTATTGATGGAGTTTTATGGTAAACCTTTTTCACTTAAGCATAATTCTATATTAAAGCAACAGGAGTCCTGTCTCACACTTAACCTGTCCCATTTGTCATGATAATAACAAAACAGCCACGAGGAGAAGCAGGCAAGCATTACAGTCCAGTGTTTTGAAACCAATTGATTTCTCCAACAAGCCTCTGTTATCACAATGGTTTTCACACCATTCTTTGTTGTGTAATGATTCCTCCACCCTGTTTTTCCTGAAGTTTAATTTCAACCTCTTTTTTAAGGAGTTTCAATCCACTGTTCAAATCTGCCATCTGGAGCATCACATCCAGTCTATCATATATGTGACAGCCCTTAAAATGTTTGAAGACAGCTGTCTTGTCACCTCTTAATTGTCTCTTCCAGATAAATGTGATCCCTTCATTCAACCTTACTTCATAAGACATGATCACCAGCTCCCTCACCATCTTTGTTTCCTTTCTATGGACACATTCCAGTTTGCTGATGTTTTCCTTTAAAAGTAATGCACAGAATTCATGTGCTGCCAAATGGAAATGTATAGAAGAGGAAATGCCCACGGCTATTATTTACATAGGCTCTGCAATGAACTATATGTATCCATAAAATCAAATGTGAATACTTGGACACTAGAGCTTTAGGCAGAACTCAGGTGGGAATTGGGCTGAACCGTGACTTTCAGCAGTCTTGTCCAGAATTGGTGATGGCCCTGAATCTCCAGTTTTCATGAGTAATGTCCAGGCAAGAGATGAAGATACAAGTTGTGTGTATGTGCGTGTTTGAATAACAAGTTATGGACAAATACACTTGGTACTAAAGTACAAGGCTTAATGACATAACCAAGGGTTATCCCTAAGTTTCTTTTTTTGGCCCAGAAAGCTCTGGATCTGGAAATACACTGAATTAGAAACCCTCATATGGATCTCTTAGAGACTTAGAATATATCTGTAAAGGGTCAGAAGTTTAAGTAATCTGTCAACAGAGTAAGCTACTCCAATGGCTTCTAAAGGAAGTCTTCCTTCTTCCTTATTCTACTTCTTCTCCTTTTTAAAGAGAGAATTGGAAAGAGACAGAAGTCCTTTCAGTTCCGAAGATAACTTTCTAAAACTAGACAGCTGTGATAATTAGGTTTATTGGCTACACAGCATAGGGACATGTGCAATTCATAACCTTTTCAATGAGACTATATTAAATTATGCTTTTTGATATCTTTTTTCTCCTGTGTGGAATTATAAAATTTTCATGCACTGATTGTACATGCTGCCTTTGCCCATATACATACCTAGATGAATTCAAAACCATTCCGGTACTTAACTGCATTTCAATTGATCTTGGTTACAAGTATGAGTTGGGGTCAGGGGGGAGATGCCTGATGATAGCACGAAGGGTTTCATAGTCAAAGAATTACAATCATAGAATTGAAAGAGACCATCTCATTGCACTAGGGGAAATTGCTCCTTTAAAGCATTTTGAGGACAGTGCCTGCCAAGTACCATCACATGACACCCAGCAGGCCCTGCCCCATTTACCCTCAAGCACCAAGAAAGTGTTGCAAGATGCCTCCTCAACAATGACAGAGAGGTAAGTGGATTTTGGGTAGCCCCAACGGAGCTACCTGCATTTTTGGGCCCTTTCCCCCATGTCATGGGGGAAGGGGCCACACGGCAATGTGTATTACTGTCCTTTCCCCCATCTGATGGGGACATGTGAAGAGGTCCCAGGGCTATCCAGTCCAACCCAATTCTGCCATGCAGGAAACACACACTCAAAGCAATCCCAACAGATGGCCACCCAACCTCAGCTTTAAGCAACCCCAGAGAGAGAGATTTCACTATATTCCAAGGCAGTATATTCTTCAACAGAGCAGCTCTAACCATCAAGTGGTTTTTCCTTCTGTTTAAGTGAAATCTGGGTGTTTGTTTTTTTATTTTAAAAAAATCCATTGCTATGTTTTCTAGTCTCTAGAGCAGCAGAAAGCAGGCTTGCCCATGTCAATATGGCATCATTTCAAATATTTAACACAGTTGTTGTGTTGCCTCCCCATCTTCTCTTCTCCAAGCTAAACATACCTAGCTCCCTAAGCCACTCCTGATAGGGTTTGGCTTCCACCACTTTTACCATTTTGGTCACCTTTTTCTGACAACATTCCAACTTGTCAATCTCCTTCTTGAATTGTGGTACCCTAGAATTAAATACAATATTCCAGGGGAGGTCTGACCAAAGAATAATAGAATGGCACTATTACTTCCCTTGACCTATACACACTACTCCATTAGCTGTCCAGCCTTTCTATTCATTTTATGCCCAATGCCAATAGTATCCCCTAATGAATAGCTGCTTATTTGTCCACTGTAGTACAGAAAGCTATGTAAGGTGATAAAACTGTTATAACCATTCACAGCTAAAGATCTTATTATCTCAAATGTCGAGTCCAGCCTTCTGTGCCCTTGTGATGCCTAGCCTTTTTGAATTCTGCACACTGCTATACCCACTCTCTTTTTGCTTCTCAGACAGCACCCCAAGTGGCCAGAATCAAGCACAATCTCCAGGATGCCAAAGTTGGAAGTTGGGAAAAATACCAACAGTTTATTGTCTGTCCTGACTGTTTAACAGCATTGAATGTTTGCCATGTATGTGTTCTCTGATTTGCCCTGAGTCCCATCGGGGTGAGAAGGGGAGAATATAAATGCTGTAAATAAATAAATAAATAAAATAGGCACTCCATCTCCCCTGGTCTTTTCAATTGCATGAATAGAGCAAGCGTGTGTGGTATCTTTTTACCTCTCCCTTCCACCAACTGCACTTGTACCTGTAAGATCAGAACATTCTAATGTTAGCTCCACACAAACATATAAAATCAGTGTCCTGAAATTATTATTATAAAGAATTAACTCAACCCCAATGTTTGCTGGACGGTACTTGGACATTCCTTTCCTGATATGCTGGCTGGGATTTCTGGGAGATGAAATTAAAAATATTTGGAGGACCAGAGTCTTAGAACCAGTATTCTGTGCATTCAGATTGTAATACTCCATGGTTCCCTTACTATTAACTCTGAATTATGCCCATAGTTTCTTAATTGCAGCTCTTTGCTAACTTGCAGCTTTTTGCTCTAGAATCTCTATGCTAGTGTGTTCATTTCTCTTTAAGCAGCCAGGTGGCTATCAGCTTCTCTTTTTTGACATATTGTCTCTGCTCTCTCATTTGTCTGCCCAACGAACCCCTGCCCTGCCAGTTCTTAACCTTGCCATATCCGCATGGCTGAACATACTGATTATGTACCTATGGGCAGTGCATGAATGTTTCCAAATCATCCTGTTTGTGCCTTTGCTTCTCTTAGAGTCTCTGCCACAATCCAATACTTGATTTGGCTGGCATCACCCCTTCTACATAATCTCTCTCAGAAGAGGAAAGCATAAGCACTAGGAGAATTCAAAGTATACTTCCCAAGTAATTGGACTCAGCATGACTTATTTCTCAGTAAATATGTCTGGACAGCCATGTCTGTGCAAGAATTAGCTCTGTTTGTGCTTATTACTAGTGTTTCCACATGATGTCCATTTGGGACCAGGGAAAGTTGTTGATGCAACTCAACCAAGAAAATTGAAGGAGCCACGGGACATTGTGGCTTAAAGCAGGTGTGAACAAGGTTGCCAAATAGTGAAAATACCTGAGTTATGATCAGATGGCATTGTAAACCCTGGGAGCCTATAGTCTGCCTGTGCCAGCATTAGATCATTCTCCAGATACCCTACACCAGGGGTGTAGGGTATCTTTTTCAGCATGTGAGCTACTTATAAAACAACCAAGTCACAATGAGCTACCTACCCACTACAAAAATGTGAAACATATAACACAATATCTGCTTTAAACTGGGTTTTCTGAGTCCACACTGCCATATACCGTATTTTTCGGACCATAAGACGCAGTTTTTTTCCTCCCAAAGTAGGAAGAAAAATTAGCTGCGTCTTATGGAGCGAATACACTAACATGGAGGGGAGGAGCTAGAGCAGAGGGGGCGATGTGCCTTAAGCTATATTCGCGCCCCTCCGGCGGCTCCCGGCGGCTCCTGCCCATGCCCATACTCTCGCCGCCGTGTCGCTGCATCCAGCCGGGCGGTGCGGAGGAACGGGGGCGGAAGACGGGACTCGTGGGGCGGCCTCGCCACTCACGAACCCGAGGAGGAGGGGGGAGGCCACGAGGGCGGCCCCCACGGCTGCGCGCTGTAAGAACGCCCGAAAGAGAGGCTGCAGGGAGGGAGGGAAGGAGGAAGAGTTTCCTCCCTCCCTCCGGCCTCTCTTTAGGCCTCCTTACAGCAGCGCGGCCGCTTCCCCTTCCTCCTCGGCACAGGCACGACGAACTGACGTCAGTTCTTCGGCGCCTCTGACGAGGGGAAGCCCTCGCCGGCTGCGCGCTACAGCGTTCTTAGCGCACAGCCGGCGAGGCTCCTCCCTCCTCGTCAGAGCGCTGACGAACTGCGTCAGTTCATCGCGCCTCTGACGAGGGGGAAGCCCTCGCCCGGCTGCGGCGCTTACAGCGTTCTTAGCGCACAGCCGGCGAGGGCTTCCTCCTTGTCAGAGGCGCGACGAACTGACGTCAGTTCGTCGCGCCTCTGGCGAGGAGGAAGAGGGAAGCGACGCGCGCTGTAAGGAGGCCCTAAAAGAGGCCGGAGGGAGGAGGGAACTTCCTCCTTCCTCCCTCCCTGCGCCTCTCTTTCGGGCGTTCTTACAGCGCGCTCTCCTCCCCTTCCTCCTCGGCAGAGGCGCTTCCGCTGCTGCTGCTGCGGCTGCTGCTGCGGCTGCCACTGCGTCGCCGTGGGGGCCGCCCTCGTGGCCTCCCCCCTCCTCCTCGGGTTCGTGAGTGGCGAGGCCGCCCCACGAGTCCGTCTTCCGCCCCTGTTCCTCCGCGCCGCCCGGCTGGATGCAGCGACACGGCGGCGAGTATGGGCATGGGCAGGAGCCGCCGGGAGCCGCCGGAGGCCCCCCTCCATGTTAGTGTAGCCAGCCCCCTTTTTTTTCCAATTTTGTCCCTCAAAAATCAAGGTGCGTCTTATCATCAGGTGCGCCTTATGGTGCGAAAAATACGGTAATCTGATTCAAAGCAGATAACATGGGATTTTATTCAACTGTGTGAAAAGGACCTCAGATAACTCAGGGCCCTTCCACACATCCTATTTTACAGTTGACACACACAAACTAATTTCTTACTACTACTGGACGAATTGACTGAGCCTTCCTCCCACCCTGCCTGTGATCTACCAGGACGCCCTACGCGATCTACCAGTAGATCGCAATCTACCTAATGAGCATCCCTGCCCTACACAATATGCTGGTGCTCTGGAACAGATATGCCAACTTTTTTGGCATGTAAACTGCCTCATTAAGGATTCCTGGAGGTAGTAAGTATGAAAACATCTGTGTAAGAACAACCAAGGCATGTGGAAATAAACAGGTCATTATATTTCTGTTCTTCATGTGTGCATGTTTTCAGTAAATCTAAAGTTTCCTCTTAGCTTTTGTAAAAAAAATCCTGGAGAAAAAGGGAGAGCGAAATAACAACAACAACAACTTTATTTATACTCTGCCCCATCTCCCAACAAGGGACTCAAGAGTAGCGTACAGTCACAAAAACATAGTAGACAACATAAAACTAAATAAGTAACATATCAAATCTTAAGCAATCACAAAATTAACACAATACAACTGACACATCAATAGGTAATTGTTATATAAAATAATTTGTACAAAATTTAGGGTTCGAACATTGCACTAATAAAGAAATCTCACATGGAACACTTTTCAGTTCAATTATGAGCCAAACTCTATGAACCAACCAAAATCACCGTATATCTTACTCTTTTTAAGTCTGAGAGTTCTTTCTGAATGACATAGACCTCTTCCACAGAGCTGCATAAAACCCATATTGAACTGGATTATATGGCAGTATGGACTCAGATAATCCAATTCAAAGCAGATATTGTGGATTATCTACCTTGATATTCTGGGTTATATGGCTGCGTGGAAGGACCCATAGACAAATTAGAGCAGTGATTTCAAAATGCTAGCCTTTCATGTATTTTGGAGTTCAACATTCAGAAGCCTCGTCTACTTTGGCCAATGACCACTTGGAAGACCAGAGTTTGGGAAACACTGAGGGATCTGGCAAGGGGTGAGCCTGGGAGATCTCAATCTAATGAGGGATCTTTGGGGGCATTTTCATAAGACTGGGAATTATTTCTGACTGCCAATTTTTTCCTTTTTTTTTTTTTTTACAATTTTTACAAAATTATTCCCTTAAATTATAACAGCAGAGGGAGTTGGAATCCAGAAATGGATATTTATATGGAAAGACAATGACTACAGTTTTAAATCAGAAAACTTTTACTTAAAAATATTAGTGTTTTTCCCCAACTCTGGGAGATGGAGGAGGGATTGTGGTGGTGTTCTAACAAGGAAAACAACCAAGGTCACTTCTATGACCCTGATATCTGGCTGTCCACTCTTATCGTGGGCAATATCTACAATACCAGAAATTGTGACTAGGTTCTCTTTTATATTCCTATCTAACATATTGAGTAAAATGCTTTGGAGAGATGTTGTATGTCATCCTTATTAACAGCAGAATGAATGTTTATTGATTTAGCCCCATACGACGTATTTCAAAACATGTATTGACCCTTGTTCCATTTCTTTGTATCCTGGGAAGGAGGGACAACTTTCAGGAAAACTAACTTTTGGAGGAAGTTCTGGGTCTTGCTTTCTTTTGGTTAAGGTCAAAATCAGAACCAGCAGTTGGGGGAAATACATTTTTTAAAAAATTGACAGCGTGCAAACAAGTTCTGGGCTTTATTTATTTATTTTATTTATTTATTAAGTTCAACTTAATATACCGCTCTCTCTGGCGCCCAGAGCGGTTCACAGGAGTGGCACAATAAAACACATAAAAACATAGGAATACATTAAAAGCAATATAAAACCCCCAATTAAAACATGGGATGCATTAAGAACAATCTAAAACCCCCAATTAACACATATTGCAAGCCCGCTACAATAGTAGTGGCATGCTGGAAGCAGGACAACAGGTACAGTAGGTGCAGTAGAGTGGCAGTAGGCTATGGGCCGAAGGCGTGCCTGAATAGCCATGTTTTTACTGCTCTGCGGAACGGCAGAATGGCTTGAGTGGCCCGTATCTCTTCAGGAAGGCTATTCCAAAGAGTTGGCGCGACTACGGTGAACGCCCTCCGGCGCGTGGTCCCCTCTGAACTTTAGTCCCCTCTGAACTTTGATTGGGGCTATTCTGGCTGATTCAAGGTTGTAAATTGGATTATTATATCAGAAGTACCCCAGCCCTGAGATTTTAGTCCCCAGATTTGGAGAATCCACTTTCCTAGATTTTACAGGTGGAATCTGGGATATATATGACCAAGCAACATCAGAGTGTAGTGAAGATGGCAAAAAATTATAAATGAGGACAAACATAAAAATTAGAAGAAGCTCAATCAGTTTACTTTGACTGAGTCTTCTAGCAAGGGTAACATTATGTGGGATAATGTGATTCTGGATCTTCCTATCTGATACAGTTCAGAATCAGCTCCTATTAAAGACTAGCTTTGCCACTGAACAAGTACGAAGAACCCTACACTGCCATAGAACTTGTTGATGACTCTGAGTCAGCCACTTTCTTTCTACACCTAATTCACTTCAGAGTTCTGAAACTGAGGGGGGATGGATGCCTCTGCACTGTAGAATTAATGCAGTTTGACAGCAATTTTACGGCCTTAGGTCAATGCTATGCAATCATAGATGTAGTGCTGCAAGGTCTGTAGTCTTCTCTGTTGAAGAGGGCAAGTGCCTCACCAAACTACAACTCCCATGATCCCATAGCCATACAGCCATGGCAGTTAATGCATACAGCCACTGCATTAATTTTACAGTGCAAATGCATCCCGTCAACTGCTTTAAGCTTTTCTGAAGAAAAGGCAGTGCAGAAAGGTATGTAAATAATGGCTGAGCCCACATACAATGTCATGGGTTGCAGAAAGAAAATTGCAATACAAACACCAGCACCAAAGTGAATGGGGCCTTTTTCTCTCCTTTACTATTTGTCTTTTGCATAATATTGAACAGCATTCCTATATTTTTCTTTAATTTTAGTCTGTTTTATTTCTATGAGGCATCTTCTTGGTTTAAGTGGCACATCAAAAGCTGTTCCTAGTTTTCTTCTTACACACAATATTTGATTTCTTTTTTAAATTAGTTTTTATTAAGTTTTCCATATTAAAATACAAATAGTAATGTGGCAACATAGAAAACAACAAAATAACAATCAACTTACTAACATTTAATAAGTAAAACAGAAACTCTAGATGAGGAATCACCTTGGGTATAGAGGACAGAAAGGGAATATAGGGGAGTGTTTTTTGAGGGGGGATAAGAAGGTAGTGCACGTAGATTTGTGGAAGATGAGGCATATATAAATATCTGAAAGGCATTCCGGGTTCGCATAGTGTTCCTATGTCTACATTCTTTTACAATCCTTATATTTCCGATCTGCTTCCTAAAGTAAAATTAGAAAGAAAGGAATAAAAAGTTTGTGAGTTCCTCCTTTATGTTAGGTTTAAATATTTTATTTCTATATATCCTCATTGTTTCCCATTTCCCAGTTCCTTCTCCCAAAGACCTGAATATGTGTTTGCATTTGTATGTGTGCTGATCTGGTTTTCCTTTCAGCAGCCTCACAGTATTTAGCAAACCACATTAATCCATTGCTTAAATAGACTTAAAAACACTCCCAGTGTTTCTGGATAAATTGCTTTGTGTCTTCCTTACACTTTGTGTCTCAAATGGACAGGTTACAATTCTGATAACAGAGTGGAATCTCTTCCTAAACTATGTTGTGAAAAGCATTTTCAGTTGTTTTCTTTGGGTTGAATAATTTGGGGAGCCAGTTTAAAAAGAAAAATGCCTTTCCAGCAGACTTGCTTATTTTGTTGTCGGTGGCTAGAAAATTAAAGTACAAGTGCTTTATCTGCTTTACAAACACTATCACAAAGTGCTGGGGTGCCTTAATCTATCTTCTCAAGTGTGTTTTAGTTTATTATTCATGCTTGAAGGACTTCATCTCAATACTTGCATGAGTTACCATAGGTACGAGCAGCAAGGAGGACATTGCGATAGATGCTGTGACCAAATGGAGACTGATTTCAGTTGGAAATAGACAGACAAATGACACATAAAATTCAGCTTCAAAAGGATTAACAGAGAAAGAGAAAGGCATTTAATTTACCAGATATTTTAATGATTCAGGTGCATACCCTCCAACACTTCACAAATGAATACCGTGACATGTGGTCAGCCAACATCAAATGGTTGGTCAAGTTCCTAAAAAGTGAGGATGGAGCAGTTTCTTTTTGTTTGAATCTCCAAGAAAACACTGCCCTGCTGAGTTAATTGAATGTGAATTACCTTTGCACTTGAAACAGTTTGCAGCAACTAAAGTAAACTGGGGACAAAGGGGGAAAGGGGGAGAAGAGGATTCTTCCTGCCAAATTAGGTCACCTGAAGAATTTGCACTAGACTCCTGGATAGCAAGTGTCCCTTGCTCTTGCAGTGATAGGTGCCCTCTTCAAACTGGTAAGTTTTTACAGCAGGGACATCAAACTTTTTGGTTTTCCTGGGACACATTGGAAAAAGAAGAATTGTCTTGGGTCACATAAAATACACGAACACTAAAGATAGCTGATGAGCAAAAAACAAAAGAGTGTTCCAAGCATACTTGGAAGGCGGAGGGCCTTTTCGGTGATCACCCCGATACTGTGGAACGCGCTACCTTCCGGAGTCCGTGTTCTCACGGACTTAGTCATGTTCCGGAAGGCGTGCAAAACCCGGCAGGCCTTCGGGTAGGCACTTGCCTTCTGTACTGTGCACATTACACTGATGTTCTATTGTGTTTTATTGTATTGAATGTTGTGATGTTTTGGGGTGTTTTATCTTGTTTTTAATCTTGAATTTGGTGTAAGTCGCCCCGAGCCTCCCGGGAGTGGCGACTCACAAGTTTAAACAATAAATAAATAAATACCCTGATATCCACCACCACAGGTAAGCAAAAAAAGTTATTTCATGTAATTATTTTAGTTACGGTATGTACCACACCATTTGAAAGGTCTTTTAAAATCACTGAGCAGGACTTCTGACTCAGCTGTTTTCAATTACAATGTGAATTGTGGATAGTAACTCCTATATACAATAAATTATTAATGCATCTCTCAGGGAGGGGAGTTTTCCTGTTTAAAAGCTATAGTAGTTAGACCACTGCAATAAAAAAAGGCCTCCATGTATACCCTGGATCACTTTCTAACCTTCCTTTTGGGGGCAAAATGATTGAGAAGGCCTTTGCCCTCCAAACTTCAGGCAGTCTTGGATGGCGCACATTTCCTTGATCCATTTCAAACTGGCTTCATAGTGGAATATTGAGTTGAGACTGCTATGGTCACCTCAGTGGAAGATCTCCATCTTAACACTGACAAGGGGTGTGGGTCTCTGTTCATTCTTCTAGACCTCTCAGCAGCCTTCGATGTCATCAACCATGGTATCCTTATGGAATGCTTGGAGGAGGTGGGAATTGGAGACATTGTGTTTCAATAGTTCCTGCTGTACCTCTCAGGCAGGTTCCAGATGGTGGTGCTTGCTGGGGTATATTTCTCCATGCCTTCAAAAACAGCCTCCACTAATGATTGCATTTGTCCTCTGAATAAATGCCTGGAGGAGGTAATGAGCTGGATAAGGAAAGACAAATTGAAACTGAATCCAGACAAAACAGAGGTGCTTGCCATCAAGGATCCTCATCTGGGGATGGAGGTGTGCCAACCAGTCATGGATGGGGTTACACTCCCCCTGAAATACTATGTTTGCATCTTGGAAGTGCTCCTGGATACACTTCTCCAAATGTCAGCCAAGGTGGATGTGTTGGTCAGGAGTGCTTACTATCAGCTTCAACAGATATGCCAGCTGCACACCTTTCTTGATTTGGAGGACCTGACGATGGTACTGCATGTGTTGGTAACCTCAAGATTGGACTTCTGCAATGCACTTTATATTGGGCTACCCTTGTACCCATGTTCAGAAAATCCAGCTGGTTCAAAGTATGGCTATCAGATTGATTACACATATTACATCTATCCTAAAATCACTCCACTGGCTGCCTGTTAGTTTCCGGGAAAAGTACAAAGTGTTATGTTTTGACTTTTAAAACCATGACCTACATGGTTTGGGTCCAGGTTACCTACAGGATTACCTACAGGGTTGCCTTCTTCTGTACAATCAGCTACGCACACCGAGGTCCTCTGGGGGATGGCTACTCCAGCCTGCCAGAACCTGACTAGTGACCAGCATCCAGAGGACCTTTTTATCGGCAGCCCCAAAATTGTGTAATGTCCTGCTACAACAGCTAAATGAGCTGTCAGATTTTTAAAACAATCTAAAGACCTATCTCTTCTGGCAGACCTATCCAACCAGTTTTAATCATGAATTTAAAACTTGTGTCTTATTTTAATCTTTGCTCTGTCTATTTTAATATGTACTTTGTAGACATGTTTTAATATGTGTATTTTGTAGAATGGTGTTTTGGGGGGAGGTGCCTCTCCTTTGGCACCCCCTTGTTGTGGGGGAGAGGCTTATTCTAATAAAGTTGTGAGCTATGCTGGTGGTGGCATAATAGTCACAGCTAGGGCCTCCCATGCCAGACAGGTCACAACCGAAGGGTCTGACAAAGAGCGTCTAAGGGCAGGATGGGCTCTCTAGCCTTTTGGCAACCATCCTAGGAGAAGGAAAACTCTGATTTCAAACCCGGGCAGATGGTGCTCGTTTAACCCTGTAAGATCAACCATCTAGAGAAGGAAACTTCCACTGTCCAAGATTGCTAGTCCCCGGCAGACGAACCTTTGGTTTAAAGGGTGAGGCCAGTTTTGTGCACGCTGTGCTCCACCAGAAAAATCCATTGCACAGGCTCGAAGGACACATCCAACCTCCAAATCATCAATGCGCTTGTAGAAAGCATGGAATGAATCCTTCCTGAATCTTCGTTCGTGAAGAAAAGCCAAGAGAGAATGTTTTTAGATGATTGTGTGTTTTCAGCTATGTAACCCACCTTGAGGTAGGTAAGAAATAAAATTATTGTTGTTGTTGTTATATTTTTGGATGTAACATACTCTGATTACTCCATTACATTCTGTTGTCGAAACAAGGACATTTTAAAAGTAGCTGATTTTTCAGGATTATTCAGAACTGTTCATGCCAGATTAGACAACTTGGAGACCCAGTGATACCAAGGTTTTGAACAAATCTCTCTACTTTTGTGTTCACTTGATATAGAGGTTCCTCCAACATGCACACACTCACACACTGATTTTAACTGTTGGCTTGGTAACAGCTGCTGTTACTATCAGGAGTGGCACAAGGGCAACAATAGCATCGCTTCATTTCTTCAGGAAAGCCTTGCACTGCCTCTGACTGACTGGCAAGATTTATTAACAGTGGCACCCACCCCAGGCCAAAGCCATAGAATTTCTCTCTTGGGTCATGAGCTTGCCTACATTCCTGCAAAGCCTCTACCTGTGTGTAGGAGACAGGAATATAGGGCAGGGTCATGAGCAATGCTGCAGCAGTCCTTGGGTCATCCAGAAAATTTTCTTTCCACATAAGATGAAAAAAAGGAAAGCTTGTCATTCTTGCCTAGCTCACAATCTCATGAAAAAATAAGAACCTGGAAAAGAATGTCTTCAGACCAGAACATCCAGAACATTTCAGACCAGCCATTGGCCATGTTAACATGGGGATTTAAGAATATGTTTGAGCATTGGACTATGACTCTAGAGACCAGGGTTCAAATCACTACTCAACCATGGAAACCCACTGGGTGACCTTGGGCAAGGCACATTCTCTCTGGCCCCATCTACACTTCCATATAATCCAGTTTCTGAATCTAGATTATCTGCTTTGAATTGTATTATATGGTAGTGTGTATAAACAACCTTCCAAGAAAACCCTGTGATTAGTACATTAGGGTCACCAACTTGAAGACACACAACAACAACTCCTCCAAAAAAGAAATAACCTTTCTGAACTTGGGAAGAAGAGAATGAGAAGAAAGATGAACAAAAGTCAAATGATAAAGAATAAAAAGGGAGAAACAACCCAAATAAGAGCAATGGAAACAATTTTTAGATATGGCAAATGGAAAGTTCCCCGCATGTGCCAGAACAAGAATGATTACAAAGAAAGAAGAAAATGTACAGGGACTCAAAATATGAAGGCTTATATAAGCTTATAAAATAAATTTAAATTGAATCCTATTCCAAAAGAAAAAAATCAGACACGGGGTAGAATGAGTAGAAAAGATGGATAAAATGCAGAGTGGGAAATAAATGGGGGGGGGGATTAAAGGGGTAGAAAGGAGATTAAGGTAAAAAGAAAGGAAGGCCAGATGGAAGATCATTAAAACAATCATTACCAATCCTTGTGATATCAGTTGAAAGAAAAGAACAAAGTGGACTAAATGGATCTAGAGGTTGGAAGTGACAAGATTTAACTAAAGCAGAAATAAAGATAAGGAAAAAGAATCCAAGAAAAGGCCCCAAATTATGAACTGGTGAGATGAGAAATATAAAAATAGACCCCAAAGAAAATAAAATATTTAAATAGGAGATGTGGGACTAGAAAGACAAATTAAAAGTTAAGCCTGAAATAAGTCTGACTGAGATCCTTAACTTCAGCTACCTTTCCATAAAATTGTTCTTTTCTAGTGTAGATCATAAACCAAGTGTGGGTAGTTGTCACCAACATTTGTTTGTGCCTGGATTCGATTATGAATTTGCCTTATTTATAACACTCAGATGTATAACAAAACAAGAGTAACTCCCTTCCACATAAATACACAAATTTATGTTAACAGCTAAGCATATACAAACCCATAAGAAGCCCTGGGATGTGTAGCTAGCTACTAACTAGCCTAAAGGGAAGTGTGAAAGATAGTACAGGCTCTATTATGAATAATCATATTGTCCAAGCATAATCTTATCAAATGAGATATCAGGAAATTTTATATTGTTATTTGAAAGAACAAATTTAAAACCATTGTCATCACTTATTTTAGGTAACATTATCAAAGTACATTGCTCTTCACATGGTGTCCTCAGCCACGTTGAAGTCTCTCTACTGCCTAGCCATGCTGAATAGACACTCAGTGGGCAGACACTCTATGTCTACTTCCCTCACCCCACCTTGGCCATGGTGGTCCCCAGTTGCAAAATGACACCAACCTTTTTCTCAGCACTTAGATACCAGTCAAAACAGTTGCAACCAGTTCCACATGGGAACTGGCCCAACTGCCTTGATAGCCCATAAATCAAGGGAAAATCGGACTGGGGGGCAGGATTCTGGCTTCCCCCAACTTAGATTAATATCCAGGGCAACCCAGGGCAAGGCCACATTAACCCAAATCATCAGATGTGGAATTTAGCCTCCACAAGTGTGATATGAACTTACACTGCTCCTTTAAGTACAGAGCCCACCGGCTCCCATTACACAACATACTATTACTTCTGGCAGGGCTCCATTCTTAAAGGGGAGGTGAAGTGAAGCATGCCACCATGGCAGCAACATGGGAGGCTTCCCATATTTCCTTGGAGCAGTGGAAACTGGACAGTTGATGCTTCCTCCCATGGGATCACTCTGCGAGTAAGCCAGGCAATATGGGGCATGGGGGAGATGGATTCCCCACATCCCCTGACAGCCATCACCGGATTTGCCATGATGCATGGTGATTCCGGCAGCCAGTGTGAAGAGATCATAGGTCCTCCAGCGTTTCTCTTGGGTCAGCTTTCTCCAGTCATGCTGGAGAACCTACACGTTTCTGGAGAAAACATTTCTCTAGGAGTCTCTAGGGCTTCCAATAGCATTGTGTAGTCAGTTTCCAGTGAAAGGTGACCACAGAGCCATACCAGAAGACATAGACATTTCTAGGGAGGTGTTCTCTCAGATAAAGAAATAGCAAATGTTTAATTTATGGATGGATAACTGTAGTGTGATGTAGACTGGAAACTAGGAAAGACATCCGATAAACTGGCCAAAAAAGCCCTCATGAGACTTGGGTGTTACTCTGTGTTAGAATATGTGTAGTGTGCCAGAAAATCCTTGTCTCTGTTCAACCCACTATCAATGGGCTGGGGTTGATATATACCATATAGTTTCTCTTTGCAAAATTCCATTGTAGTGTTCAAACATATCTGTTCTGAGGTCAGATATAGAATGCCCAGGAAGATTGAAGTCTTATGCAACTGGTTTTGCCTTCTTCCAAGGCTGAATATGACTTGCAAAAGATCATACTGGGGTTTTTCATGTGTGAGCAAATATTCAAACTCTGATCTCCAGAGATATAGTCCAATGAACAAACCACTACACTATGCTGGATCTCTGCGGATGTCTCACTGTTATTTAAAACTAAGAAATATAGAAGCCTCCAGGAGTGGCAATTCATTTCTAATGCTTGGCACCCATTCACACTACATAATTATAATGCTGCCTACCACTTTAACTGCCACCACAGGATCCCATGGAGTCCTGAGGTTGACAATTTAGGGAGGGGAATCTGGAACTTTCAAGTAGAGAGCTGTTAAGCCTCAACAAACTATACATTCAAGAATACCAGATCATGGCAAAAAAAAAACCCTAGAACAATAGCACTGTAATTGTATAGAGTGAATGTCCCAAGTTGTAAACTCTTGCATTAGGGAGAAAGAACTATATCTTGAAATAAAGTTACATAAGAACATAAGAACATAAGAAGAGCCATGCTGAATCGGGCCTCAGCCCATCTAGTCCAGCATTCTGTGTCGCACAGTGGCCCACTAGTTGTACACAGGGATCTCTAGCAGAAAGGAGGGCAAAACCCTCACCTGCTCCCGACCCCCCACAACCAGTACCCGGGGAAATCCTGCCTGCCTCAACACAGAGGTGGCACTTGGATGTCCATTTCAGTAACTACTGATTCCCTTGGTATCCATGAATCTGTCTAATCCTGCCTTGAAGCTGTCCAGGCTGACAGCTGTCACAACCTCCTCTGGAAGTGAGTTCCATAACCCAATGACCCTCTGGGTGAAGAAATATTTCCTTTATTAGTCCTAACTTTCCTACCTTGGAGCTTTAGGGGTGCCCCTAGTCCTAGTGTTGGGTGACAGAGAAAATATTTTTTCTTTATTCACCTTTTCTATCCCATGCATGATTTTATACACTTCGATCAAGTCACCTCTTAAACGCCGTCTTTCAAGGCTGAAAAGACTAAGGCGTTGCACCCTGATTTCGTAAGGGAGCTGCTCCATCCCTTGGATCATTCTTGTTGCCCTTTTCTGTACCTTTTCCAGTTCCGTTATATCCTTCTTGAGGTGCGGTGACCAGAATTGTACACAGTACTCCAAATGTGGCCTTACCATAGATTTGTAGAGAGGTAATACAACATTTGACGACCTATTTTCGATTCCCTTCCTGATCATGCCAAGCATAGAATTTGCTTTTTTTACTGCTGCTGCGCACTGGGTTGACATCTTCATTGAGCTGTCCACCAAAACCCCGAGATCCCTTTCCTGGTTTGTCTCGGAAATCTTTGACCCCATCAATTGGTAGGTGTAGTTGGGGTTCTTCCCGATGTGCATGACTTTACACTTGTTTAGGTTAAAATGCATTTGCCACTTTGTTGCCCATTCACTCAATTTCGAGAGATCTTTCTGGAGCTCTTTACAATCAGTTTCATTTTTAACTACCCTGAACAATTTAGTGTCGTCTGCAAACTTTGCTACCTCAGAATTTACTCCTACATCCAGGTCATTAATGAATAAATTAAAAAGTAACGGACCCAAAACTGAACCTTGGGGTACGCCACTTCTCACCTCTTTCCACCCAGAGAAATGTCCGTTTATTACCACCCTTTGTTTCCTACAGTTTAGCCAGGTTCCAATCCAGGACAAGACCTGTCCTCTGATTCCATGGCTGAAGAGCTTATTTAGGAGCCTTTGGTGAGGGACTTTGTCAAAAGCCTTTTGAAAGTCAAGGTAAACAATATCGACTGGGTCCCCTTTATCTATGTGTTTATTTACACCCTCAAAGAATTCTAACAAGTTAGTAAGACATGATTTGCCTTTGCAGAAACCATGTTGATTTTCCTTCAGCAATGCCTGTTCTTCTATGTGCTTAGTAATTTTTCTTTAATAATGGTTTCCATCACTTTGCCTGGAACTGAGGTTAGACTAACTGGCCTATAATTTCCTGGATCACCCCTGGATCCTTTCTTGAAGATCGGAGTTACATTTGCCTCCCTCCAGTCCTCGGGTACAGTGCCTGATCTTAGAGAAAGGTTATATATTTTGGCTAGAATTTCAGCAATTTCACACTTGAGTTCCTTAAGAACTCTGGGGTGGATGCCATCTGGCCCTGGTGATTTGTTGACATTTAGTTTAGTAAGGCATGTGAGAACATCTTCCTTGTTTATCTCTATCTGGTTTAATTCATTTAATTCCCTCCCTGAAAAAACTGACTCAGCTGCAGGCATATGTTGTCTGTCCTCCTGTGTGAAAACGGAGGCAAAGAAGTCGTTTAGCCGCTCGGCAATCTCCTTGTCTTCACTTATTGTCCCTTTCTTACCATTTTCGTCAAGTGGCCCAACTGCTTTTCTAGTTGGGTTCCTACTTCTGATGTACTTAAAGAAGTTTTTGCTATTTTTTTAAATATTCTTAGCTATATGTGCCTCAAAATCTCTCTTGGCTTTCCTGACGGTTGCTTTGCATTTAGTTTGCCAGAGCTTGTGTTCCTTTCTGTTCTCCTCAGTAGGAAGAGCCTTCCATTTCTTAAATGAGTTTTTCTTCTTTCCAATCACATCTTTTACTTCATTTGTAAGCCATGCCGATGTCCTCTTGGACTTTCCGGCCTCTTTCTTATTTTAGGAATGCATTTTAGTTCGGCTTGTTTTAAAGTATTTTTAAACAGTTTCCAAGCATTCTGGAGGGATTTGATTTTTTACTGTTCCTTTTAGTTTGTTCTTTACTATTTTTCTCATTTTGGTGAAATTCCTTTTTGAAAATTTAAGGTCTCTGTGTTAGTTTTCACTGACAGTTTGCTATCCAAACTTAAGTTGAAGGTTATTGTGTTGTGGTCACTGGTACCTATGGGCTCAGTTACAAGGACATCTTGAACGAGATCTTGTTCATTAGTTAGCACCAAGTCCAGGATCCCCTTTCCCTGGTTGGTTCCATGACCATCTGCTCAAGGGAATAATCAGCTAGCATGTCGAGGAACCTTGTCTCTCTTTCATGCGTAGAACAAGAATTTAGCCAATCTATTCGGGGATAGTTGAAGTCCCCCATTATGACTAATTTATTGCTTTTTGAGGCCTGTTTAATTTCATTTTCCAGATAGCAATCTGCCTCTGGAGTTTGGTTGGGAGGGCGATAGCAGATCCCTAATGCTAGATTAGTTTTTTGTCCTGGGATTTTTACCCACAATGTTTCTGTAGGTGAGTTTGAATTTTCTTGAAGTTCTAATTCATGAGATTCTAGCTCTTCATTTATGTACAAGGCCACACCGCCACCGTTTTTCCCTCTCCTGTCTTTCCTGTACAGTTTATTGTAACTTCCAGTTTTGAAAAACAAAACAAATAATTGTTTTGATAGAATGCAGTCACTAGCACAGTGTTTCCCAACCTTTTTTGAGCCGCGGCACACTTTTTACATTTACAAAATCCTGGGGCACGCCACCAACCAAAATGACACAAAATGACACTCTAACACAGCAATACATATAGTTAATATGTTTTTAAAATGTATTTATACACTCAGTGTGAAACCTGGGCTTGTTTCAATGAACACAACATAGATATCCTGGCAGGAAGACACACACGAAGGTCTTGCTCAACAGCTGAGAGTTATAGTTCACCCACAATCAAAGAGCATTCTGAACTCCACCAATGATGGAATGGAATCAAACTTCCCACACAGAACTACCATAACCAAGAAAAAATACTATAATAGTTTGGTGGGTGTCAGGCTGCCTTAATTCTGATGAAGAACCACACGGAGTGAGGTCCGGTAAATTCAACTCTTTATTAAAGGATCCAAAAACAATTAAAGCCAGGAGTGCTTCCCAACACCATCACCACACATTTATACCCTTTCACCACGCCACCCTCCGGGCAGTGCCCACTTCACCCTGTGAATAGCCCTGGCTGGTCATTCTCACGCCGCCAGCTGCGGGTGGCTTGTTTAGACAAGGCCGCAGGTATCGGCTCCTGGCAGTGGGCATTGACCTTGAGTTTTGGAGTTGTAGTTCACCTACTGTATATCCAGCGAGCACTGTGGAGAGGTGGGAGGAAGACATGTGGCGAGTCTGCACAGTAGCACCCGCACGGGTCATGTCTTCCTCTCCCCCCCCACAGAAGCGGCAGCGTGAGTAAAGCGAGGCAAAGCGAGCAGAGCGAGGCTGGGAAGAAGGTAGCCCGAGTGGAGAAGAAAAAGTGTTAGGCAGGAGGGGGAAGAAAGGGTATTGAAGGTTCCAATTTCCCATGGCACACCTGATGATTGCTCATGGCACTCTAGTGTGCCATGGCACACTGGTTGGGAAACACTGCACTAGCAGATACTAGATCAGGAATACTTTAAAAATGTTTTTCCTGGACCAGCCAAATTCGCCTCCCCTCCAGACCGAAATAATGTGGAGAGTATCCTTCCTTTTGTCCTGGTGGACATTGTGTAATCTTATGGGAAAATGGGATACACCACCCCACCCCCAGCAGCCTCTTTGCCCCTCCCGGCTCTGTGAAGAAACGGGACCATCTCCGATCTGCCACCAGAAAATTGGCCACCACTCAAGGAAAGCACAATTTTCTACATGCTGACACTTTAACAGAACCACAACATGACAAGGAGCCATCAGTCGCAGCATTAGCGGCAGAAAAAAGGAACAGAAAGGTATAAGAGTAAAAGGGGAACATTTAGCTTTTCTGAAGCTGCCCCCATAATTTAAGTGTCAGTACTCAAATGTTAGGTCAGTTGTTTTGATTGAATGTCAGGAGGAATTGTGTACCGGGGAGTTGTGCTCTGCACTTAACTGACAAAGCCAAATAATGGGGAAATATTCCAAAGTGACATATTTTAGTATCCAGTCTTTTTAAAAAGGGAAAAGGAGGAGTAGGGAGATGAATCAAATATGAGTAAGCAATTATTCTACAAGGCTTTGAATAAATGTGAAGCACTTCCTTGCCAAATTTATTTTGAAATGAGAACAGTGGTAGTCCAAACTACCTGAAAAGAAGTGTGTTTCATATATCCCTGCTGAGCTTACCTCGCAATCTTTATTAGGCAACCAGCTCTACTTCTTAAGAAAGCCACTGGCTGTTTTGCTGGCTCATAAGCAATTGTGTGGATACATTTCTTTACCCTTTCAACATTTGCTGTTCTTGCAAAATACCTATGTCTCATTTATTGCTTGTCAAATTCCAATGACTTAAAAGCCTGATAAAACGCTGCAAATTGTGTAGGCTGAAAAGGAATTCCCACATCGGCTAAGAGTCTCTTTACCGTAATAGTTTATACAGTGGTAGATGGGAGGAGCCTTGGCTTACTGACAAGTATGGTTGGAGACTCCAGTCAAATGTGAAAGAGCATCAGGGAGAGGAAAGAGTTGTCTAATCCAGTGTTTCCCAACCAGTGTGCCGGGGCACACTAGTGTGCCGCGAGTGATCATCAGGTGTGCCGTGGGAAATTGGAACCTCCAGGAAAGGGGGGGGGGGAGAGACTAGTGTGTTGAAGTATAAAAATCCTAAGAAACCTACCTCAATAAAGACACAAAATTACAAACACCCCCCCTCCCCACCCGTTGTCTACTTGGTCTCTCCCTCTCCATGCATTGGGAAGGCCCACCTCCCTTTCCCCAAGTAGAGACCTCCTCTTGCCTCCTGGGGGTTCAGTGCGGGAAGTTTGGCTCAGTTCAGTTGTGTCTTTATGCCATTCCTGCCAGGATATCTATGTTGAGTTCATCGAAACAGGGCCAGGTTTCACACTGAGTGTATGAATACATTTTAAAAACATATTAACTATATGTATTACTGTGTTAGAGTGTCATTTTGTGTCATTTTGGTTGGTGGCGTGCCCCAGGATTTTGCAAATGTAAAAAGTGTGCCATGGCTCAAAAAAAGGTTGGGAAACACTGGTCTAAACACTGGTTCAATTGTTTAATGTGTTTTAATGTATTTTAATTGTATTTTTAATGAATTTTATGTGCTTGCTTCTCTTCTGTAAACCGCTCTGGGCAGAGAGAGCAAGTCGAATTTAATAAATAAATAAAATAAATAATAATCCATCCTCCTATTGCCTAGTGTTCCTTCAAAAGTGCACTTCCATGGCTTTCCAACCTGAAATAGTTTTCTTAAGGGTTAATTCTCTCTGGTGTCATGGAAGCAAATGTTACTTGCATATTACAATGTCATTATGTCACCAATTTCTCACTAATGTCTGAAAAGCATTATATCTGAGAGTTGAAGAGACAAATGGCTTGTCCAAACTGCCAATTATTGCTGCTACAGTCAGCTACATTTAAAGTCACGTTGAGCTGCTTCTTCCTATTTCCACATACACACATTCTTTTTATGTAAGGTCTACTTTTTTATTAATTACACTGGCCAAAATAGATTTTGGTGCCTCAAATGTTAGATCTATTTCCGGGTATATTTGAACTTCTGATTGTAAAAATGGCACCAATTTCCCCCTATCAGCTCTAGTTTTTTTAAAAAAAGATACAGAACATATGCTATATGCCAGAAACTAGAGTTGATGCGGAAATGTCAAGCCATGGAAGTGCACTTTTGAAGGAACACTAGGCAATAGGAGGATGGATTAGTCATGTTCGATTCTTGGCGGAGGGGGGGGTGCTCGTCACCATTTCTAAAAACAAACAGCCAGCGTTGTCCGTGCATGCCTCATAGGTCATATGGCCAGCATGACTGCATGGAAAACCGTTACTTCCCGCCAAAGTGGTACCTACTGATCTACTCACATTTGCATGTTTTTGAACTGCTAGGTTGGCAGAAGCTAGGGCTAAGAATGGGAGCTCACTCTGTCCCACAGATTCGAACCACCGACCTTCTGTTCACTAAGTTCTGCAGCTTAGCGGTTTAACCTGCTGTGCCACCACGGAACCATGCAGTCTATCCAGGGCTGTCCAACTGCCGGCCCTGCAGGTGTTTTGGACTTCAAATCCCAGAAATCCTAGCCAGTTTACCAGCTGTTAGGATTTCTGGGATTTGAAGTCCAAAACACCTGCAGGGCCGGCAGTTGGACAGCCCTGGTATCCAATGCAATTTTCTGGATCAGTAGCTTCAATATCACCCAGAACAGGACTAAAAACCAAGACACCAAGAAAAAAAATGTTAAGCCATGTTATTGAGCAGAGTGAAATCCATGCAGAAGAGTCTTTTCACACCTTAAATTGAATCCTGACAATCTCTTTTTTCTCACCATCTTTTCTTCTTTCCAGTCCATCTGCTTCCAGCAGTTTTGCAAAACAATGAGGAAGGGATGGACCTACATACTGCAACCAACACACTGTCATCACACACACTTCAGAAAGCTCTGAATTAGGGTACTTCATTTTCTCAGGCCTAGAAAGGGAATGTTGGTGCCTTGCTTTGGAAATACAGTAGCCTTCAAAAGCAAAGTGACAGCCTGTGCTCCTTGGAAACCAAATGAATCTCTTTTCCTGAAATTTGCAGCAGTAAACAAGCTTGCTCCATCTTCAGTATGACATCACTTCAAATACTTAAACATGGCTTCATGTCACCTCTTAACCATCTCTTCTCTCTTCCCTAAACATACCCATTTCCCCAAACTGCTAATCATAGATCATGGTTTCCAGACCTTTTACTATTTTGGTTGCCTGCCACTGGACACATTCCAGTTTGTCAATTTCCTTCTTGAATTGAGGTTCTCAGAACTGGGCACAATATTCTAGGTGAGTGCTATTTCTGATTTGAATATCAGGGCATGAAAGCTGGGGTCCCCATGCAGTTATGGCAGTTAAAAGTGGGAAACTACTATAAACATATAGTCTGAAATGGCCCTTGATTATATTGGTTATTTGGCAGCCTATTTGTATTATTTTGAAACAAGCTAAGTGAAACACAGCAATTGCTTGAAGGATACACATTTCATAGAGATCAAGCAAGGGAAAAATGAATGTTTGCACCAAAACAAAATGATTATAATATATAAGTAGTTTAATATTGTTAAAGTATTTTTGCACTTTGACTCTAACACCTGAATGAAAATAAAGATGGCTCTGTGGAAATTGCTGAAAATCGATTTCTCAAATGTTGCATAAATCTATATGTGACATGTGATCAAGGGAGGAGCAAAAAACATGAGGGAGAAGGAATATTTCAAGAAAGTGTTTGGATGCAAACCTATGAATATGAGCAAACATACTCAAAACAAAACAAAAAACTGGAAAGTCTCCATGTTTCCACTGACTTTTTTATTTTTGGATGAGTCCTAAATAGATGTTTAGATGCTTTTTAAGATTACATTTTATCCTTGCATCATTTATTTGAATGTGCTGAAATTCAAATAAATGGGCCGGAGAGATAGCACAACGGTAACAACAGCTGTGCTGGCAATCTGAACGTTGCATGTTCGAATCCCAGGCTGGCCTGGACACTCAGCTGTGAGCCCTGTCCACTGTTCACCCAACAGTTTGAAAACAGCTCAGCTGTGATTAGATAAAACTGGGAACCGCCAAGCGGGGAAGGATTTTTTCAAAAGAAGGACTTACAACGCCTAAAATAAAAAGTAAGATCAGCTGTCGGAAGGTGGAATGCGGAAAACAGAGGCTCTCCATCATGAGGATGAGGCAACAGCACCCCCTTGTGACGTAATGACACAATCACACCCTGTGACGCACCCTGTGATGCAGCCTGAAGAAAAATCCTTCTAAAATTGTACTTGTTATATGTTGTATGTAATTGTATGTGGAACTGGCAGGGACTGTCTGTCGTATGTGTGATGTAATCCACTCTGAGTCCCCTTCGGGGTGAGAAGAGCAGAATATAAATAAAGTGTATTATTATTATTATTATTATGAATTGGTATACAAAAAGAAAAATACTTTCCAGAGTCTGGCAATTTGGTGTACATTGGGACAGGAAAATCACACAGATCAGGAAATGACAAGAAATGAAGATTTTTTTCATGTCTACTTTGTGCTGGGATATGGGTTTACTCGACATTCTAGCAGGTGGACTGATTGTTGCAAAACTAAAAAAAATGTTTGTTTGTTTATTTATTTGCAGCATTTCTATACTGCTCCTCTGAACCCCAAAAGGGCACTCAGGGCACTTCACAGTGTTGGCAATAATTCAATGCCATTGATTAAAAACCCAATATAAACCATCAAAATTGACCCTCCCCTGATAAAACATTAAACATTATTAAACCCATCACATAAATTAACATCACATATTTTATTTATTTATTTATTTATTTACTCGGCTTTTATGCCGCCACTCCCAAATAGGCTCGGGGCGGCTCACAGCCAGAAAGCAGAACAACATACAATAAACATATACACTTTAAAATGCAATATAAAATACAAGATAAAAATACACGATAAAACATCATTAAAACACTGTTGGAATAGTTACAACGGTCTGGCAACATTGGCATGGCTTGGGGGTCCTGGTGGGCCTATACCTGGAAAGCCAGCCGGAAGAGGTGGGTCTTACATGCCCGCCTAAACGGGAGTAAGTCAGGGATAGCCCATGTAGCTGCCGGAAGGGCATTCCACAATATCGGCGCTATGACCGAGAAGGCCCTTCGGCGGGTGGCAGTTCTTTTAGCCACTTTAGCAGAGGGGATGGCTAGAAGATTGGAGTCCTCCGAGCGAAGTGATCTCGTAGGGTAATATGGGGTGAGACGGTCCCTCAGATATGCTGGCCCCAGGCCATGTAAGGCCTTAAAGGTGAGGTGAGAACCAACACTTTGAAGGTAATCCGGTGCTCAATAGGCAGCCAGTGCAGATCCTGCAAGATGGGTGTTATATGGCATCCTGCTGGGGAGCCAGACAGGAGCCGGGCGGCAGTGTTCTGCACCAACTTGAGCTTCCGGGTTACCGACAGAGGGAGGCCAACGTAAAGAGCGTTACAGTAATCTAGCCTCGAGATGACCGTGGCTTGGATCACCGTGGCCAGGTCAGACCGGGACAGGTAGGGGGCCAGCCTCCTTGCCTGTTGGAGATGGAAAAAGGCCACCTTGCTGACCGCAGAGACTTGGGCATCCATGGTCAGCTGGGAGTCCAGGTGGACTCCCAGGCTCTTCACGGAAGACGATGGGCATAACGCCGCACCGTCCAGAGTCGGAAGCTGGACATCCCCACCGCCCGGACGACCCGGCCACAAGATCTCCGTCTTTGCCGGATTCACCCTCAACCTACTGGCTCACAGCCATCCAGTAACGGCTTCGAGGCAGCGCTGGAAATTATCAGGGACGGGGCCAGACCTGTCCTCCACCCTCAGAATGAGCTGGGTGTCATCAGCGTACTGGTGGCACTCAAGCCCATAACTCCGCACCAGCTGTGCAAGCGGCTGCATGTAGATGTTAAATAATAGAGGGGAGAGAATGGCCCCCTGCGGAACTCCACAAACTAATGGGGAGCCCTCGGAGACCACTCCACCCCTCCTCACACGCTGAGACCGCTGGTGGAGGAAGGAGGTCAGCCATTTAAGGGCTGTCCCCCTCACTCCAGCCATGGCCAGGCGGTGGATCAAAAGATTGTGGTCGACCGTGTCAAACGCTGCCGTGAGGTCCAATAACACGAGCAGCGCAGACCCGCCTTGGTCAAGCTGGCAGCGGAGTTGGTCTGTGATGGAGACCAGGACCGTCTCCGTCCCATGCCCCGAACGGAAGCCGGACTGGAAGGAGTCTAACCATGTTGCATCATCTAAGAAGGACTGCAACTGCTCCATTACTGCCCTCTCAACCACCTTCCCATTGTCCATAAACAGCCCTATAACTTACAGATGCATCTTTTCCAGTGTAATATTCTTCTTATTGTGAGCCCAACACGTCACTATAACATGATGGATGAAACTGGAGATAATGCTATCAAGGCCCCCATCCCTCAACCTAAGGAATTATGGGATTTTTAATTTAGAATAAAACTCTTCACCGAACTTTTAAAATCTTGGATTTCTATAAGATGGAGCTATGGCAGTTAAAGTGGAATCATAGTGCTATACAATTGTGAAGACTGAAAGGAGTGACCCTGTTTCCAAGCAAACAGTTTCCAGCCTCGTTCTGGACACAGTCTTCAATTTTAATAAAGCTTTTGTTGCGGGCTGAGCTTTCATTCTATTCACTATTTTCTATTTCTATTTAAGTCTTTCTGTTTGCAATTTGAACGCCTATTGTATCTGTTTTCTATGCCCAGAACCGTTCTGTGTCTGGAAAAGCACGGTACTATTTCTGCATAATGTCCATGATCTTTGTGGGTTGCCAGCATTTATACGCATTTCTATATTCGAGAATATGCACATTTTGTATTTTTCTGTTATTGTATTGTACTGTAATTATTCCTGTGTGCTGTGCTTTTTTGTTAAAGTGAATGAAGCAAATGCTCCTTCATTTCCAAAGCAGCACCAGGAAGGAATTCCATCAGGAGACTTTTTAAAAAGTCAGTTTGTCCTTGCGTTGCATAAACTCTCATGACCAACAACTCCTTGGCCTTTCTTGTCTTCTGCAGAAGAGCATGGCTTCACCACCATTATTTATGTATGGCTAGAAAGATCAGCAGCAAACTGCAGCTAATAAAGAAACAGTGGCATGTAGGGAGATTAGGAAGGGAGTAAATAAATGTAAAATGTTTGTTTGAATTGAGCAGTAGGGTGCCATAAGATGTTTTATGAAACAGATTGCTGTTTTAACATCATCATTCTTCTGCAATACAGATACATTTTATTGTGTCCAGTCACACAAACTTCTAAATAGAATTCATAGCAATAATAATGACAGATTCAGCTTTTGTCAAGAAGAGATTGATACAATGTCTTTTAGTGAATAGGTACTGGAGGAGGAGGAGGCACAGGAGACGCTCTAGCTCTACTGGGGAGTCGTATGCTCATTGATGCTCAGATAAAGTAGATAGTCGTGATTGGTGATGTCTTCTTCTCAGTGGTCATGGCCTGGTGGTTGAGATCACTGTGATGAGATCCTAACAACTATCAAGGATTATTTAAAATTGAATTTATCTAACAACCTTATCAGATGGGGGTAAATTCAACTGAATGCTCCACTTTGCCTTACCTTTAAGTAGAGAGCCCGCTGGCTCCTTAATAGGCACATAAGTATGAAGGCGGGTCAATAAGTCCATGACTTTTTGAATAAAACACAGGTTTTTTGATAAATTATTTTTTTTATTTTTCAACATAGTCTCCTTTGAGCTCCATACACTTTGTCTAACATTTCTCCAATTTTTTATCCCTTCCAAAAAAATAAGATTGCCGAGGTCATCAAAATAGGTATTTGTTTGTGAAATGATTTCGTTGTTGGAGTCAAATCTCTTTCCACCGAGACATTTCTTCAGGTTTGGAAACAAGAAATAGTCACTCGGGGCTAAATCCGGAGAATAGGGTGGATGAGGGAGCAATTTGTATCCCAATTCATGGATTGTTGCCATGGCAACTGCACATGTGTGCACCCTTGCATTTATGGGTGCTAAAGAACTTTTTTCTTGGCCAAATGCGGTCATTCTTTTTTCAAACCCTCATTAAATCGACCCAGTAAGTTGGCATAATATTCACCATTGATTGTTTTGCCCTTTTGAAGGTAGTCAAAGTGGATTATACCACGTGCATCCCAAAAAACAGTCGCCATGACTTTATTGGCTGACAAACCCACCTTGGCCTTCTTTGGCGCCGATTCACCTCAAGAAACATACAACCCTATACTGAATTTGAACATCACCAAAATAAGGCTGGGATTCTAAGATTGAAACTGGTACAGGTTCACATCCCTATTGCCACTGATCCTGAAGACTCATATTAAGCAGGATGACAGCCCATTTTTTAAGGCAGGTTCTTCGGCAATCACATGTAAAACATGATGGATAAAAGGATATGATTTTTAAAGTAAAGTAGTTGCAGAGGTGCTGGGCATTCCAACATGCCTTCAGCAGACTTAGTTTTTACCAGAAATATACTGAAACTATACAAAAACCAATTTAATTTGGCCTCCTTCTTCCCATCTATAGCTGCCACAGAGGTCAAGCTAAAGTGGACAGTTGGTCCTGCTGCTTGTTGATGGCTGTCAGTGTTCCTTTCCTGCAGAAAACAGTTGGCTCAGTATAGATAGTGGGCCTCCTGACACTCAAGAAAGACTTATTTGTGTTTTTATATAAGTGACATCCTATTTGAGATAACAAATGTACACACAGTGTGCCCAGGATTTGCAGATCTTTTCTTCATCCCAAAGGGCTGGAAAATACTGTAAATGTTTGTAGAACTTCGTACAAAGAAATTGTATAGGTTGTTGCAATTGGTTGTGTAGGATATTTACCATCACAGAATTAGGTGCCTTTTCATATTTTAGGTATGAAATATAAGATTTTCAAATATATTTTTAAATGATTGAAAAAGTGTTTCTCAAGTGCCAGAAAGTCATGTCCAAGATAATTCTAGAAAACCAAAATATTTCATTGTTTTGAATCTGCAAAGAAATATTATTTTCTTTGCAGATTCAAAACAATGAAATATTTTGGTTTCCTGCATAACATTTCTTCACAAAAATGCTGTTTTCTAGGTAGGTACTGCATTATATATAAAGACCTGGTGTTTCTGCTAAGAAAATGCAATTTTCAAAAAAAAAAGCCCCTCTCATGTAACTTTTGTTATAAAGAGTAAATCCCAAATTGTGACCATTCGATGACCCTCTCAGCAAGGAAGAAAATAGTTAACATTTCTGTTGTTGCCTTTGAGAACAACATTTATGGAGATTTACCTCCCTGCACTTAGCATGGAAGATTTCCCTTACTTATTTCTGGCTTAGTTTCAGAGAGTAGACCAAGGTTTCATTTACACTGGCATTATAGCCCAGACCACCATGAGTTCACACCATGAGTCTGCCTGAAACTCTGAAGTAACCATTCAGCTTCAAAACAGTGTGAACAAAGTCTATTTGGATGATGCAATCCATCAGCTCATGGAAAAGGGGGTGGCTTGTGCCCATGTCAGTGTTCTTACAAGACACAGCTGGTAGCAGAGCTCTACCTAAGCTTCTGGCCGTCACAGGTGCCCATTCTGGATTTAGCAGAGGACCCCACACAACCAAGAGGAAGTGGGGGGATTGGCTCCCTCTGTAACCATTTTTTCTACTAAGGACAGATTTACTGACCAGTGTATATTTGCCCTATATAATGTCCTCTGTTTTAGAGGCTTGGATCAGTACTGTTGCTCAAATGGCAACATCCATCGTCAAGAGGGAGTCAGTTGGCCTAGGGAAAACACAGAATCTGATGGTGTGGAAAATGACTATCTGATTCCCCCTTTTAAATCTACTTGATTTTCACCACTCCCCTCTTCCAGTATGAACTCAAAGAAGTTAGGGTTAGTCAATTCCACAGAGTCCTTTCACACTATGCAATGACAGCACCTTAATTTCACTTTAGTAGCCATAGTTGCATTTTTGGAAACCTGGATCTGCAGTCTGGTGAGACACCAGAGGTCCCTTTACACAATTATAGTGATATCATTTAACAGCTGTGGCAATATCTTTTAAAAACCTAAAATTGAAAGTCTAGGGAGGGACTTTTAAGGGTTTTTAGCCAGAGAGCTCTTCTGGCAGCTCACTAAGCCACAAATCTCAGAGCTCCATAAGATGGATTCATGGCAGTTGAAGTGGAATAATAACACTATAATTGTGTGATATGAGTAGGCCTAAGAATTCTAAATCTCTTTCTCTAAACTGCAAACCCCATGACTCTGTAGGATGGAGCCCTGGCAGTAAAACTAGAATACAGCACTATAATTGTGTACTGTAAAAGGGCCCCTGGAGTTAAACGTCCTTCTTTGCTGCAGACTTTCATTAAGAATGCCAACCAAAAGTGCAAATCTGATGTGTCTTTTTCCCTTAGCTTAGCAAATTAGTCACTTGTCATTATTTTGAACAAGATCAAAACTCTGAGCTGCAAAGATGTTGTGACATCTTTTTTCATTCTTAGCATTTGACAGCAATTGCTTCTTTTTAAAACAGATTTCTCCCCCCCCCCCCACACACACACACATACAGAAATAAAGGAGCTTGTTTGTGTGTTTATGACTGACACATCTTTGCATGTGTCCTTTTAAAATTCTCACGTCATTGATGTCTGTGTCTTGGCCTCAGGCTTATCTAGTAACACTGTCTTCCCTTCTCCAAAGATACCAGTTCTGCAACAAATTGATAGTTTTGGCACCGTGAAATGGCATCTACACACTCTGAGCAGCTCCACTGCACTTTATCATTATAGACTGTATATTTTCTACAAATTTAGGTTTTTAAATAAAGTTTTTAGAGAAAGTCTGCTTGGTTGTGGAGGAAATATTGATTTTGTTCTTAAAGGCCAAGTCTCAGAATCATCGAGCTAAAAGGCACTACAAAGGCCATCTAGATCAACCATTTTCCATTCAGGATTATACAAATAAAGTACTTCTGACAGGTGGTCATTCAAACATTGTTTAAAAATATTCAAAGAAAGTGATTCCATTGCTTTCCAAGTTAGTCTATTCCACAATGGATCTTACCATGAGGTTGCACTTCCCTACATTTAGGTAGAGTTTCTTTTCATGTAATTTGAATCAAAGTCTCTGGAACAGCAGAAAACATGCTACCTGATTCTTTTATTTCACATCTCATCAAATGTATGAAAAAAAGGTTTCAGATCATCTTTCAGTCTTCTCAAAGCTAAGCATATTCTATTCCCTAAACTGGAGTTTCCCAAACCAGGTGTTTTGGACTTCAGCTCCCACCATTTCTAACAGCTGCTAAACTGGCTGGGGTTTCTGAGAACTGAAGTCCAAAACACCTGGAAGAGCACAGTTTGAGAAGCATTGCCCTAAGCTATTCCTCATAGGGCTTGTTTGTAGTCTCTTTACCACCACCTCTTTCAGCTTGTCAATATCCTTCTTGAATTGTGATACAGACAGGACACGGTATTCCTGGTCAGTCTTTACCAAAGCAGAATAGATTGGAACTATTGCTTCTCTCAGTCTGGAGAACTCTGAGGAGGGCCTCTTTTAGATAACAGTCTCTGAGAGCATCACCTCCCTTCATCCACCTGTCTCTGCTGACAAATTTATTTCTATCTAACTCAGGGGAGTGAGAGGGATCTTCATCTCCAATTAACACATTCTGATTAAATTCTGACCTTGGGAAAGCTAGCTCAGGCCTGTCAACCTCTGAATCTGTCTCTAACTGAACATCCCCTTGTTGGCCTAACAATCCCAGAGTTCTCAAGAAAAAGACATAGTTTCTTAAGTATAAATGAGGGTTGATTTGGAGTGATCCTTTAGAGGAATCAACATATAGGTAAAGGGAATAAGCCTATGTTCCTCTCGTTTCAAGATTCATGGATTCAAGCCTTGGATTTTCCTATGTGGTTTTTCATGGGGTCATGTTTTGAATATCAAACATTTTTCATAGTTTCTTGAATTGCTGCTATAATCAAGTGGTTTCATGGATTCGTGTAATTTTTTTTTTATCTTTGCTATGTTTGTCATGAACTTTTGATCCTCATGATTGTTATGTTTGCTAAGCCTACAGTTTAAAGGTTTTGCCTGTCTTTTATTGCTTTCAGGTCTTTTAAGTTACCTTTTTACATGTCCTATATTTTGTATTACCTTTAATACTTTTATTCTTTTTGCTAAAGCGAAACTTATTATTTAATAAACTGCTTTGCTTATACACTGAACTCTGGAATGTTAGATTGGTTCAGAGGTGCCTTTCCAACTCTGGTGTGCGACAAGAGTGAAATGAAGAGCAGGGATGGGGAGGCTGGCAGAGCCCCTGCCCACCCTTGCTGATCTCAGATCAGCAGGGATGAAATATCTGGACACCACCCCTGCAAAAGCCAGCTGTGTGCCCTCCATCCCGAGAGGAAGTGGGATTTATAATCCAATTCTGCTTGTATTTTAGTCTGTTTGGAAGTGGCCTAAGAGGAGGGAAAGGTGGGCTTCCCCTTAATCCCTTCCCTTATTATTTGCTAGTCACATAGCATAGAAGAAGGAAGGGAGACTGCCAACCATAAGGTAAGCCATCCATAGCCACTGTAGCTGACAGCAGCAGGAAGGAAGAGGCAGGTAAGTGACTTTGGTACACCTGGGCAATAGGGATGTTCTCCCGCTGCAGAGTTGGCTCAGGGGTCCCTATAATGCCGCAATGCAGACTGGAACTAGAGTTTGGGGTACAGGTTCCAGTCTGCATTAAGCAGCTGTGTAGAACCATCCTATGTTCCTTTGCACACCTTGGCTGGAATACTTTGGGGACCCCAACATGACAACACAACTGGCTCCCCCCTACCAAGAGATTGCATGATTTCCTAGTGCAGATAATAGTTCCACAAACAGACATTGTGCAATAAATAAATTCAAGATTGTAGTATCCATGGTGCAAGGTTGGGGTTCAAGGCCATTATACCAGTGTATGTTGACACAGTGCTAAAAGTGTATGGGATCCTGGAAACAAGAATTCAAATGCAACTTTAAAAAGATGTGTTTGAAAAAGAGGTTCATTGTTGAGGAGTATGACATAGTGAGCAACAACCAGGCCCATACTGTCACCATGCACACAGCACCTAGCAGTAATTAGCATCTGCAAACAGAAAGTGAGCAACAACCAGTACCACACCCTTACCATGCACAAGTAGTGTCTAACAGAGGGGGAAGATACTTAGTCTTCCTTGTGAACACACAAAGTAAGCTAAAAATATCTCCTGTTTGGAGCTCTGATAATTTGTTCTTCAAACACAAGGAAAGAGAACTTCAGGCTACAAAATGGAGGAGGAGCAAACATCAAACTAATTGACTGAAGCAATTAGTTTAACATCTACATGAAGCTGGGGGAGATCATCCGGAGTTTCGGGGTGCGGTGTCATCTGTACACAGATGATGTCCAGCTCTGTCACTCCTTCCCACCTGCTACTAAAGAGGCTGTTCAAGTCCTGAACTGGTGCTTAGCAGCTGTAACGGACTGGATAAGAGCAAATAAATGTAAACTTCATCCAGACAAGACAGAGGTCCTCCTGGTCAGTCGCAAGGCCGAACAGGCCATAGGTTGAGATAGGAAGGGATATAAAAGTCCGAAATAAATAAATAAATAAGACCAATACACAGGAAATGACATATAAGCCTACATTATTAAAGAGATGTGCAAGGTTTATCCATGGGAAATGTAATAACATATCCCACCTTTGCACTGTATATTCTTCCAATTACCTCTTGGATTGAAGACTCATAAACGAAACTGCCTTCTCCACCTTCTCATCATCAGACCTCAAGTTATCTTACCTTGCTGGCATTAGCTGTGGCTCCTTAATAATTTAGGTTATTCAATACCAGCATGTAAAGAGAGTGTCTCTCTCATACAAATGAAGTGGACTATTTATTATGAATAAGGTTCAGGAGTAGCAATCCTAAATTGTTACCACTCTGGTTAGTGATGATTAAAATGGTCACGTTTTCTTCCATGGTTAAGTGGCTCCGATGTTGCAAGAAAATGCTTCCTATCCAATTCCATTTGGCTGAGATGCTAAGAAATCTGCTGAGAATCCCTTTGAATGCAGACATATCTACATGTGCATGCATATATCATATGCAGGAGCATACAGATGCAAGGATTACTATATAAATAATATTTACAAACAAACAGAAAACCTGTTACATGCTACAGTAGCTTCATGAATTTATAGCATGTGGTGCCAAAGCACTTGGAAAAAAACTGTAAACTATAAAGGGGGGTTACAGAGTTTCATCATTTATCAAGTTGCAATGAGTAATTTGTTCAGCAGGCAAGAGAAAAAAATACCAGCCCCATAAGAATGAGTATGCATCTCCAAGGCTCACAATAGCAATCTTTTCAGAAAACACACACTTTATTTGAATTCCCAATTGAAAGCCCTTAGCAGCAGTACACAAGCTAATATTATTATAGTGGCAGCTCAGGTACTTTGAAACCTGAAATTTGTATCCAGATCATAGACAATGGAAGTTGGCGCAGCATCCCCAGTGCTAGCATTAAGGCCTATAAAATTCAAGGTGGAGAAGCGGTAGCATGTACACTGGGTTATTACAGAATTTTACATCTGTATTTACATATCAGGATGGTAAAGTTTGTCCTTACCAATGAGCATACAAGGTTATATGTAATCAGTTGCCTTTGCACGCAGAATGCCCCAAGGAAAACTCATCTAATCTATGATGCTACTCAATCCTGTATTTTTCAAAAGAAGCATAGGAAATTGCCCAATGCTGAGTCAAACTGTTGGTCCATTGACTTTGGTATGATCTATGTCAAGTGAACAACATCAGTTTTCCAAGATTTTAAGCATAAGCATTTCCCGGCCCTACATTGAACTATTAGGGATGAAACCTTGAAATACACAGAGGCACTCTGCTGTTGAGCCACAGCTTTTTACATCAAAAAAGGAAGGCCAAAATAAAATATAGATCAGTATCAACTACTGTGTTCCTTCCCAAACAGAAACTGAGATGCCATCCGTGGATTGTTACTTGCTTGGCCTTATCCACACTCGCATGTTGTGGACTCCACTTTATGGCCCCATTTCTTAAGGTTGGCTCTGCATCACGTGGGGCCAGAGCACAGTCTGTTCAGCTCCTTCCAAGTCGTCTTCTATGTGCCTCTTATTTGGTATCAGCCATAGATTGAGATTCTGGGTTTTAGCCTACCACCTTTGGATCATGGTTGCTCAGGTGTTCCTGTGGGTATCTCTCTAGATCTTAGAAAGCTATTTCTTGATTTAAGGCATTGGTGTGCTGGCTGATATCTAGGGGACAGCCTAGAGATATCACTGCCTTGGTCCTTTCAATAATGACTGCTACTTCCCGGCGGATGTCAGTGGTGCTAAACACAGTATAATGTCTCCAGTGGTGTAGGGCGTAGACATCCTGTAATAATGTGGCATGTCTCATTAAGAGCCACATCCATTCTTTTAACATGGTGAGATGTGTTCCATACTGGGCATGTGTAGTCAGCAGCAGAGTAGCAAAGCACAAAAGCAGATGTCTTCACTGCGTCTGGTTGTGATCCCCAAGTTGTGCCAGTCAGCTTTTGTATGATATTTCTAGCGCCCACTTTATGCGTCAAGCAGTGCTTCTTGTAAGTCAGAGCATGGTCCAGAGTGACTCCCAGGTATTTGGGTGTACTGCAATGCTCCAATGGGATTCCTTCTTACGTAATCCCCAGAGCTAAAGATGTTTGTCTGAAATAATGTGCTGTGTACTGAAATTCACTGTACTTTATCATGAATCCGATATTAGCAGAAATTATCAGATTTGGTTAGACAGAGGTTATGAAACAGTAAAAGCTCAACAGAGCATATTAATGAACAGAGTATAGTATATAAAACTGACCAAGTACATATAAACTGCATTAAATTTGAAACAAAAATGAAACTTATTATATTGTCACTTATGTTGATATGTTGTCTGCATCTGTGGGGGTGAGTGGTTCAAACATTCTGTGAGTTCCTGATTCTAAAATGTAATGAAACCCCCAAAGTTTAAGGACTTAAAATATATATTATTTCAAAGATGTTAACTTGAGTCAATCTGGTCTTGTTGATTCAGCTTTTTGAGCTCTAAATTGAAACAGAAGGAATGAATATTTGGCTACCAAGGTGCATTATGGACTATGGACTGTGTGTTTTAAAGTTCAGTAATAAATGATTTTATATGCTTTCAGTTGTCTAATGTACCAGTATTTCAATTTACATTGTACCCTGCCTTGAGCCTTGAAGAGAGACAGGCAAGCAATAACATCATCATCCTACCACTGTTTCAATATGGATTGCTTTGTCATGGGGACAGAAAAGTATTATGTCAAAAAGCTCGTGTCTCTTACTAGAAGACACATATCACACTTCAAAACTTTACACAGTTTGGAAGCCTATGGATAATTTTGCACAAAGAAAGTCATATCAGTTATATTAGTGAAATGTGGAAAACTGAAAGCATATTCTCAACCCAATGATAAAATGTGTAATGTGAGTAAAGTACATAAATGAATCCTTTCATTACAAAGATGTAAAAGTGTATACACATCTCAATGCACCCTCTCCTCCAAAATAAGTCCTATATTCTGGTGTAGAAAAGAAGAACAGAAAGAAAATGTGCTTGAGAATCAGGGAAATGATGTAAAATTAAGAAAGATTCTCATCACACACACACACACACACACCCCTTAAGTAATCCATTTACATTCATTTTTAAAGTAACTTTCTTTTCAATTCAATGCAAGAAACATTGAATTAAACTGGATCATTGGTTACAGGAACAATGCATCCTTTCCCAAAACAACCATTCTCTCCTCTTGAAGGCCTCCCAGCCAATATAGCTGCTGGTCTGTGCTGTAGTACTTTCCAGAGATCCCATAAGCCCCAGAGAGCATTGTTTGTTATCATCATATTTGATCTGAGCTGAAATCCCAAACATCTTAGAGCACCCCAAGTTGTCCAACTAGAAACCCTGCTGGTAAACAAGACTAATTCACTTTTACAATTGTATAACCTTGTCTGTAGACTAATTCCACAATGATGTTTGGTTTTGGTTTCAGGCCCCTCTATGAATATCAATATGCCCAAGTCCCATTTCATACAACAGCATAAGCTGTATCCACAATGCCATATAATGAATTGAACTGCATTACATGGGTCTTCATCAAGCATGTGCAAATCCAGGCCTGCGAGCCTTATGCTATTTCCTTTTACCTGGCCTTCTACTCAGTATGTGGACGCAGTGGCCCACCACATCCCCAGGCTGTAAGGAGAGCCAGGGGAGAGACATGGTGTTGGCAAGAGCTCTCTGGAGCTCTTGGCTGGTGCATGTCTCCTTCTTCTCTCAGCTTGGGAAGTGGCAGGCTGTTGTGTCCCCAGGCTGAGATGAGAGCCTGAGGGTCGGGGCATTCGTATATGGCTTCCCAGGGCTCCCCCCTCCCCCCAAGATTCACTCCCTCCTGCTACCAAGGGGGAAAATGCCCATGCCTGGTCTGCACTCACCTTATAATGCCATTCCAAACTGCATTCCATTTAATGTAGGTCCAGCCACAGCAAAATCAAGGTGGGGTGTTGTTGTTTTTTTGGTCTTTTAAGAAAACATTTTCAAGCCTGTAGCTCAGCAGATAAAGAATACATGGATATGGAGGAACAATTGTATAATTTGCCAGTGTTTAATTCATTTTTGTCTACCAATAACAAATAAATCACAAGAACAAATTCAAGGGCTGCTACTACTTTGTTTATTTGTTGATAGAAACAATTGATTAGTTTCTTTTTTGAGGAAAGACCTGCAAAGTCATTTATAATATTAAAAATGGGGGAGAGGGAGTAAAAAATCTCAAAACCACAGCCTTCATCAATACAATCAACAAAAAGCAGTGGACAAAAGTTAATAAAACTGTAATCAAATAAATCCATGACTCTAGTTAAAAATCAGCACAAGCACTTCATTTAAAAGCCTTTGTAAATGTAACAAATGCGAACTCTTAAAGTGGGGTCTGCATGATAATTATGTAGGCATCTCACAAAACCATGTAATGATTTTGTACTATTTATCTAAGTCTGAAGGGACTTTCCAAAACAAGTCTATTTTAATTTGCAAGCAGCAGGATTGAAACTGTATCCCTCAGGTTGCTCCTATAACTCCAAGGGTTTGTGCATATTGTCTAAACCCCAATCCATTTCTGATGGCTGGATATTTGTAGACCTCCATATCTGTTTTCACATGACTCCCAAAAACAGGTGGGTTGTCGGATAGCTGTTTTCAGTCTGTAACCAAAAAATGCTCTCTTTCCTCCTCCCCCCCTCCTCGTGAGTGATGTAGACTGATGGTCTTAGACTTACCCAACTATTCTCAAGTTTCCAGCCCATCTCTGGAAGTTTCCACTCTGTTGTTTCCAGGTATGTAGTTAAGATAACTAGGATTAGTAATTCTTTTCTTTATCAGTGTCTTAATAAAGATTACTTTTAACTTTAGCTACTGATATACTTTGTTCCTTAAGTGGCATCTCACACTTTCTCGGCTGTGGGTTTACTCTGCTAACAGTTACCACTACGATTTACCACATGTTACTCACTCGTGTCTCAGTGCACATTTCAGTGTTCTTGTGAAGCCTATCACTCCCGATTCTCTATGTTACAGTTTGGTGGGAAATAACATTGGTCTGGGAGCAAAAGCACTCCCATAGCAAAAAGCAATAGATTTGTTAGGATATAATTTTGTTTCAACTGATTTTTACTGGGAGGGAAGAAGTGCATGGCAACAGAATGAAATTTTGAGGAATTGCTTACAAGTTGTTCACAGCTTAGGCACCAATGGCTCTCCATGCCTACATAGTATGGATTTTGCAATAAAACATGACTCTGTAGAACTAAAATGTCCTAGTGCATTAAAGTAAAGAAGAAGAATTGCAGGATCTTGAAGTTCCCCATCAACAGAAAACACCAGGACAGCACACTGAATACACAGTAACAGGTCAACTGGTCACAGTGATTTCTCACTATGGTGAAATGTGTTTTTGCTCAAATGATCATACATGTAGAGTGGATGAGTGAGTTTTTATTTTGAAGTCTGCCATTTGTTATTTCTCTTAGATCTAAGATCAGACAAGGAGGCAGTGTTGAGGAGTGATTTGAGCTATGGACTATGACTTTGAAGACCAAGGTTTGAATCCATGCTTTGCCATGGAAATTGCTGGACTCTGTTCAATTTCTGGGAAAATTTAAGACTTCACCGAGTGGGTAGGGCATAAAGTGAAATATGAATTCCTACCTCATGGATCTGATAGTAAATCTGCACTGGAAGCTTCCCAGACTGTAGCTTCCCATCTTAGCAACCACATACATCTTTAGACATTTATCTTTAATCCCTACGTTCTTTGAAAAAGGAAACGCCTACCAGGTGTTCACCTATCCTCATGTGCATTGTGATTATTGAGTAGGTTCTCATGAAGGGTGGTAGGAGATAGGACCTTCTTGGTGTAGCATACCTGCTTTGTAGCTAGCTAGCTACCTCTGAAAAACTTGCTTGGTGGTGTCCATTTTGTTATCTTTTAGGCACCGGGTAAACGTTTCTGAAGTACTTTAACCAGCTGCTTCTAAACTGCTATTTATTGCCCTGCAATTTGTTTTTGATTTTATTGTGTGGTTTTTCACTGACTGCTTTGCGAGCCCTCAGATGAAAAATGGCATTTGAAATGTGTGAAATAAAGATGAAAAATGGCATGGAAATGTGTAAAATAAATTAACAAAATCTAGAAGCACATTCCGGCTGCTTTTGTTTCAGTTGCACATGATGGCCAAAAACTCCTAGGCTCAGAGGGATAGAATTTTCTCTGACTGTGTTTGAATCCAAGTGTACTTGCAATGCATCTTAAAAGCTGCATAACACATGTCATATGTAGGAAATGGATTTCAGTTCCCACTGGAGAGAAGGAATTGTGTAATTTTCATCCTTGCCATTGTGGCCCAACACAAGCTGTTTGGGTCTTCTTTTTGTTTCTGCGAATGCCCTGTGGAACACTTGAGCAGCGCTTGGGCTCCTGGGTCATTGCTGAGCAGTTTCTCTTTTCATCCCTTTTAAGCACCTGGCAGATACAGCTTGAAAGGAACGTACAAGGTGTTGGTTTTACAGCATCCTTTTTTCCCCACCGCCTTTGAGACGGTAGTTCATTCAAAGTAATAAAGCCAGATCATCTGCACACAATTTTTTTTAAAAAAAATAATCTTTTGAACAGGCTCTGGGCTGTGCTGCACTACATTGGTTATGTATATTCATCTTCCTGGTTATTGTGCTGTTTGATTCAGCACCACAGGGTGAAAGCGCCAGCTGCCTCCCTAGCCTTGTTAACCCATTGAGTCTCAACGTGATGTTTCTTGAATAGCAAAGAGATGAGAGATTATAATTAGTTCAGGAAGAACATGCCGGCTTGTTTAGGTCCAGGCCAATCAAATGTATGGTTAGATGAAAGACCGAATATCTAATTTTTTTTTCTCCTTTTACGCATTTTCAACCTGCCTCCCTGCAGTGAGTCTAAGGTGGCTAATGCTAATAAGTAAAGATAGTAAACCAACCTTGGAGCAGGCATATATATTTTCTCTACATAAGGTTAAAGGGATATATACTTGTGTGTGTATGTGTGTCTATATATACACGTATACATATACATATATATACATATATATTGTTCAGATTTAATTGCTGTTGATTATTGTTTTAATCTTACTGCTATTGTTTAATGTTGTATTTATGGTTTATATTGTATTGATTGTGGCATTGGATTGCCTTTGTTACCAGCTCTGAGTCCCCCCTCGGGGGTTGAGAAGGGCGGGGTAAAAACGCTGTAAATAAATAAATAAATAAATATACATATACATACACAGGCAGGCTGAATGCATAGGGGACAGATGGAGAAGTGAAGACCTCATCTGTGCTATCTTCTGCTCTGGCTGACCTGAGCGAGCAGGGCATATGGAGTGAGTGTTTATCCACCACAGAATTTCCCTGCCAAATACTCCAGGACTTTACTGATAACAGAACAGTGATAAATTTCATTCATTGTTGATGTGTGCCTCAAAGTCATTTCCAATTTAAGGAGACTCCAAGGCATGCCTGTTATGAAGTTTTCTGGAGCTAAGAGTATCTGACTTGCCCAAGGTCACCCAGTGAGTTCTCGTGGCCAAACAGGGAATCCTAAAATGTCCCTATCACAGAGTTTTCTTGTCAAAGTTTGTTCAGTGGAGATTTGTTCTTGCCTCCCCCTGAGGCTGAGAGATTGCAATTTTCCCAGAATCACCCGGTGAGTTTTCATGGTCCAGCTGGGAATTGAATCCTGGTTTCCAGAATCAAAGTCCAACACCCAAATCACAATGCTCACATATACTCTCCAACAATTCACAGGTGAACACAGGGACATGTGAGGCTGAGGCACTTCAGCAGGGCTGCTCACAATCTCAATCGCGGACCTGAAACTGGTCAATCGCACAGCCAGGGCTGGATTTCATAGGGTGCTTCTGCCCCGCGCGTGGCGCATCTTCCTCCGGGCTTCTTCAGGCTGCCCCTGACGTGACTCCCCCACCTCCATCCTCAGTGCCATCGCAGCATGGCCTGAGGAGGTGGGAGGGAGAAGAAAGAGGGCAGCAGAGGGAAGGAGGGAGCGGGTGCCTGGCCTGCACATGCGCATTTGGAGCGTGTGTCGGCACGCGAAGACGAGCCACGAGGTAGAACAACAAGGAGGGTTTGGCGGCCATTTCCTGCCAAAGCCTAAGATCTGCGACTGTGAGGAGTTCATCTGCACAGCAGCTTTGATCAGCATTGAATGGCCTTGCAGCTGAAATGTCTGTCTGCTTTCATTCTGCCTGTTTATATCTGTGGAATGATGTCAGGGTGGGAGAAGGAACTCTTGTCTGGATGCATTTTATGAAGTGTCCTTTAGTTTTGCGAAAAATCACGTAAATGTCCCTTATTTCTTCTATCAAAATATGGGTAGGTAGATCATGGAGAGGGTAGAAGAGAATGTTTTTAAGCAGCTGAAATAGTCTGATGACACAGGATTTAACTGAGACTGTTCCTGCCAAATCGGGACAGTTGGAGGGTATGTACATAAATACAATAAAGTAGCCATAAAGCATAAAAGAACAGACAGAGTGTAAAAAATAAAACTGCAAATAGAGAGGGAAAAATTACTCTTAGAAGGAATTTAACCACAGTAATTAAACCAACAGAGGAGTATCCATTTGTCCTGAGCCTGAAAGTAGTACATTACATTTTTGGATGACAAGGGTACAACAATCTGCCTTTTTGCAAATTAATATAACAGATGATAATATTATTCCCCCTTTTTATTGAAACCAGTCATGGATTTGTGTCATTTCTCAAACATAACTGGGTGAATTCGGGCATCTTTTTGAAAAAGTTGACTTTATTTGTAAATAATAATAAAGTAGGCAGTTAGCAATGGGTGGTATGCTACAATGATTGTATGCTGTGTCAAAACTAATCATCCTGAGTAATACTTAAAGGGGGGGGTCTCTTTTTTTAAAAAAAGCCCTTCTTTTATAGCTCCAAATTCTTAGAGGAAAGTTTTTATTGTTTTCTAGAAGTTCATTCAAGAATAGGTAAGTCAAGCCAAGCCAAACAAATCAGATGGGCAAATTCCAGAACTTGGGTGCTGAATTTTCTCCTCCTGATGTTACAGTGATGCAGCACTGAATGTTCATCCATAAAAATGATGTCAGAAATCATAAAGCTGCATAGGCTCTATTGTAGTGGTTTTCAACCTGTGGGTCCCCAGGTGTTTTGGCCTACAACTCTCAGAAATCCCAGCCAGTTTACGAGCTGTTATGATTTCTGGGAGTTAAAGGTCAAAACATCTGGGTACCCACAGGTTGGGAATCACTGCTCTATTGTGTTTATACTCTTTTAAGAAGCAAAGGCTTCTCTGGTCCAGCATTCCATTCCCACAAGCAGGGAATGTTCATGCAATGCAATTGCTATGGGCCTTTTATCTGCTGGGGCTTGGTTCCAAGACCCCCCGGTCAATAAAAAAACCCATGAATACTCAAGTCTTATTGTATACAATGCCATAGTGAAATGGTGCTCCTTATATAAAATGGCAAAATCAAACTTTGCTTTTTGAATTATTAATATATTTTAAATATGTTCAAGCTATAGATGGTTGAATATGTGGATACAAATTTTGAGGAGAGGACCAACTATATAGTGCCATGAATCCACTTTAACTGCCATGGCAGCATCCTACAGAATCCTGGGATCTGAATCTTAGTGAAACACAAGAACTCTCTGGTTGAGAATTCTAAGAATCCTTAGCTCATCTGAAAATCCCAGGTGTCAATAGGATGGAACTATGGGAGATAAAGTGTAATCACAGTGATGTAACTGTGTATAAGAGTCCTTCCACATTTACCTTTTGAACTTTTCCAGACTTGTTTGCTCCTGGATTTGATTCAAAATCTTACCTCTGAGAATCTCTAGACCCTCCAATGCAACTATATGCTCAACTTCCTCTAGTCATGCTAGATTTCTAGAGAAAATACCTCTCAGGAATCCCTAGGTCCTCCAATACAACTCTATGGTCAGCTTCCAGTGCAAGTTGATCATATAGAGTTGTGCTGAAAAACCTAGACTTTTCTAGTTAAGTTCTCTCATGTTTTTAAAAATAGTGATATCTTTATTCATTTTCATGGGAGTCATGTGTTCCCAATTCCAGCAAATATGAGCTGGCTGTAGTATGAAAGGTCCCCAGATACCTCTAGAAGTCAACCAGCAGGACACACAAAGCCCATAACATACACTGTTTGTGTTCTCCAGCAAATGGCTGCTTCCCCTATTCCATATAGACAGAGTTTGATTAACCTTTGTGCTAATGGTTTTTGAAATAGGGAGAATAACAGATTTAAAGTCAAATCCGGCACATTTATGGCAGGCTGAATGAATTATGCAAATGTTGTTTGATCTAAGAAATGAATCACATTTGATTGATTAGATACAAACTCTAATCAACATCAGCAGAAGTGGGAACTGATTATTTGAGACACTGCACCCCATGTTTATTAAGGCATCGCTGTCTAATGGCCAAGGTGACAGGAGCAGAATAACAAGAGGGGAGGAGAAATTAGAGAGGAGTGGGAGCTTATCTTGAAATAAATGGGGCAACAGAGTCAGAGAATTGGTATGGGGAGAAAAAGATACTGGCAGGTCTTAAGAACCTAAGTTTGCCTCATTCCATATGATGAAGAGAGTCTGCAAGGATGGTCGTGTCATTAGAGGCTGATGTAGGAAAGTGAAGTCAGCATGTTAGAGAACAGAGTTATGCACCATGTAGTCTTTCACACCCTAAGAAAGTTTGCTGCCTTCAGGTGTGGTGGAGGATGGAGCTATCTTGTCCCTTTATCCCCTCTACAAATAAGCAATGACAGCCCTTCCTTGTTAGAAGTGAGCAGGGATTCCTGCCAGTCAAAGAAGCAACAACAATCCTTGCTTGCTAGGGAAAGGCAAGTGAGTGCAGGTCAAAGCATGCAGAGGTCAGAAGGCAGTGATGCGGAAATCAAATCGAGTGATCATGGGTCACTATAGCACTGCTAAAGCTATGAAGCAGAGACAACTGTGATAAAGATTGGTGCGCAACTGGTATGTTTCCATGACTAACCTAGTGCAATTGTGACAGGACAGCAGGATAATGTGATAAGTCATTAGACTACTAACGCTTGTGCTACCAGCTTCATCCTCTCAGTCATTCTCTATGCAAGATCCTTTTGCATATTGATATTCCAGACTAACATGATGATACCTTTAAATTCTTGGGTCCCACCTTTGTGAGAAAGGTGACATATGAATTGAGTAAACACATTACACAAATAATTTGCTAAAATCTTTATTTCATCCTGTCACATGTCACTTTTTTCATTTGATCCTTTTCAAATACATATATCTTGTCTCGTCTCTTGGTTTCTCATTGACTGAAGACACCAAATTCACATTCTAATGGGTTTCACATTCCAATCCATCATCTTGCAATTATTTCCTGATAAAGAGACATTCCTTGAACATCCTGGATATTATCACCAAGCAATTTGTCTGACAGAAGGTATAGCCAAGATGGTTCTGATGTGGCTTGAATCTTTTATTTAAAAATACATTCTGAGACCATTTTACCACACACAGTCGTGTCCATGTGCTAATATTTTCAATTGAAACTACCAAGGACCCTGTAGAATTATGAACTAGAGCTTGATAGTAATTTTTGTTGTCCTACAAAATGACATTAGTGAGTAACTGCCATTTCTATTTCTTCAGAGGAATCAGTAAACATTGGTAATTACAATTTGCTCAGTTTCAACTCTTCTGGTTCAACTCCTATCTCTTTGGGTGCTCAAACATGTCTAAAGTTGCACATTATCCTCAGTTGTCCTAGAGAGAACATGTACCTCTCAGTTGGTTGGCAGACATATGAATGAAAAATAACACAACTCAACAAAAAATGTCTTTGTTTTTAGACCTGTTCCTAGTCATATTTGGGGGACAGATTAAGAAAGAGAAGGATGGGGTAGAAATAAAGTAAATAATAATAAAATTGCATTGGATAGACTGCATCAGCTCATTGTTATGGAACTCACTTCCAGAAGAGGTTGTGACAGCTGTCAGCCTGAACAACTTCAAGGCAGGATTAGACAGATTCATGGATACCAAGTGTAGTGTTTTAGATATGTGTGATTATCATATCTAGCATGGTTCTTATATCTATGGGTAAGCAGATGGAAACTGGTAGAAAGCATGTTTTGTGTCTCAAAAATTAGAACTGATGGGGGAAACTGTGTCATTTTTAGAATCAACAAGTCAAATACACCCAGAAACAGGACTAACATTTGTTGGCCAATGAAATGTGGGTTCCACCCAGAGAATTTTATGCAGACCACAGAGTCTAGCTTTTAAATAAGATCATCTCAAAGTATCCCCTCCCCCCACCACCGCCACACACACATATTTGGCGAAAGTTTATTGTTTACTTGTTCAGTCGCTTTTGACTCTTGATGACCTCATTGACCAGCCCATGTCAGAGCTCCCTGTTGGCTGTGGTCACCCCCAGCTCCTTCAAAGTCAAGCCAGTTGGTGAAAGTACATCTAGCTGTTTTTGCATGATAACAGACAGATTTCATTTGAGTTATATAGCTTAATGATAGGTGAAAGGGGGAAGAATACACCCCCTTGTATGTATAGGTGCAGGCATATCCTATACAGGATGAGCATCCCTATCTGGAAATCCAAAATGCTCCAAACTCCAAAATTATCCACATAGGTAGCTGAGATGGCAATGCTTTTGTTTTCTGATGATTCAGTGCACATAAACTTCATATTGTACACAGAATTATTTTTAAAAACATATATAATTATTTTCAAGCTATGTTTAGAAGGGAGATATGGAAGATATATAATTTTTGTGTTTAGTCCCACCTCATATGTACATAACATCTCATTATGTACATATATACAAATCTAAAATATTCTAAAATCTTTATTTATTTATTTATTATTTATTTATTAGTTCCACTTAATATACCACTCTCTCTGGAGCCCAGAGCGGTTTACAGAGTTAAAAGCAATAAACATAGCAACAAACATGAAGCACAATAAAACCAGTAAAACCCCAATTAAAATCCCATTCCCCACACTGCAACATACAGGAGGAGTAGGATGGCGGCAGATGGCAATGGTACTAGACGGCATTGCTTATGGGCCAAATGCCTGTCTGAAAAGCCAGGTCTTGACGGCTCTACGGAATGGCAGCAGATCGCGAATAACCCGTATCTCCTCCGGCAAAGTATTCCAGAGGGTTGGGGCGGCCACAACTAATGCCCTCTGCCGTGTGCCTTTAAACCTTGATACCAGGCACCTCCAATAAATTGAGCCCTTCTGAGCGCAATGATCTCCTGGGCACATAAGGGGTAAGCTGCTCCCTCAGGTACACTGGCCCCAAACCATATAAGACCTTGAAAGTTAAAACTAACACCTTGAAGGTGACCCGGAATTCAATTGGGAGCCAGTGCAGCACGCACAGGAGTGGGGTCACGTGAGTGGATCTAGAAGCTCCTGACAGCAGACGTGCTGCTGCGTTCTGCACTAGCTTAAGTTTCCGGATCGCCGATAAGGGTAGGCCAATGTAGAGCGCATTACAGTAATCGAGCCTCGAGATGACCGTGGCTTGGATCACCGTGGCTAGGTCGCAACGGGAGAGGTAGGGAGCCAGACGTTTTGCCTGACGCAGATGGTAGAACGCTGTCTTGCAGACGCAGGCAATCTGCGCCTCCATTGACAGCTGGGAGTTTTGATTTAAAAAATCAAAAATCCAAAGCACCTCTGGCCCCAAGCATTTTGGATAAGTGATATTAAATATGTATTACAGACATTATAATTTTATACCATTCCTTCTCAAATGCAATCTGTGAATTGTAATTTAGTCTCTGGTCCATATCAACAGTACACTGTAATAGTGGTCTGATAACACTTTAGTTGCAATGACTCCACCTTATGGAATACTGAGGTTTGTGGATTAGATGAGGTTGAGAGCTCTAGAGCTCCAGTTCAGGGGATTCTAAGAGCCTTAATAAAGCACCTATCACAGGATTCCATAGAATGGAGCTGTGGCAATTAAATGGAACTAGATGGTATCGAACAGTTATAGCTGCGGAGTGCAGACTTGGGGTGCATCTGCCCTGTTGAATTACTGCAATTTGAAACCACTTGAACTGCCATGACTCAATACTATGGAACCCTGGGATTTGTAGTGTCATGAGGCACCAGCACTCTTTGCCAAAGAAAGCTAAAGACTTTGGAAAACTACCGCTCTCAGAATTTCATATCACTGAACCATGGTAATTAAAGTGGAGTCAAATTGCATCAGTTTAATAGTGTTACACCCAGCCTTGCTGTCGGAATTCTGGTGTTCAGGAGTTAAATAAATGAAATCTCTGTGGTAGTTTACCCTTAGAGTTATTATAAATTTGAAATGATTGCAAGGTATACACTAACAACAAAATGTAAGTTACTGCTTTATATGTGCTACTCACCTTTATTCTGTTTTTACTGGTTGCATCTGACTGCAATTTGGCTTTCACTGTGAAATTGTGGTTTGCTATGTATACCTCCTTGCATGATCAGTATGAATTAGAAAGCACATGGAAATGATAGATAGCTAAATAAAGTAGATTATACCTGAACTGTAGAAATACCTAACACTAGAAATAGTATTGCTTATGGGTTTGAGTTTTCATAAGTTGGTGGGCCCAATTTATCTTCATCTTCTTAAGTACATTTACTTTTGAGTCTGTATAGGTTAATCTTGGTGCCACTCCGTCCATGCATATATTCTCCATGCCCATGTTGTCTGTGCAAGCATACCATCTCTGACAAAGCAATGCTAGGGCAGAATACACATTTGTCTGCACTGAGACAAAAGCAGCAAAGTGAAGGAGGGAGTTTCTGGAAAGAACTCATAAGCTGCCAGAGCATTCATTGAGAAGGAAGCATTTCTTTATAAGCATTACCCACATCAAAACAACTAAACCTCTAGGCTACTATGGGATTATAAATCATGAAATTCTTTATCCTGCCTTAAAAGCTGTCTTTGACTTTCTGCCTTGGGTGGTTTATAAAAAGGCCCACATGTGCCCAACTGCACAGTAGTTCCTATGAAGAAATGCAGGAGTCCGAAATCTTATCTAGTTCAGAGGGTGGGCTGTAGCTCCCCACCTTTCCCCTCTTGTCTGATAATTCATTCTTAATACAGGCTATTGCTAGAGACATGTTGTGACTGAAAGCAAGTTTGAGCCAGGATAATGCTTACAGTGATTCTCTCTCTCTTCTTGATGTGTATGTGTATTTTGTGTGTGTTTGTAAATAAATGAATAAGTAAATTAACAGGTTAAGAGTCAGTGTTGGACTGAAATTTAGGAAATTCAAGTTCTAAATCAGAATGGAGGTATCTACAACCATCCAAACCTTTTTGGATTACAATCTCCATCAGGAAGTATTAAATATCAAAGAATGATGGGATTTGCAATCCAATGACTTTTGGAAGGCCGTAGAATCCCCTCTACTTTACTACACTTTTTCCAGGACATAAAAATTATTTGGTGATCTTCAATCCATTCTCTCCCTCCCTCTCTTTCTCTGTCTGATCTACTGGTATGTTACAAAGGTAAAGTAGGGAAGATAAGAACCATATAACCAACTTGATGTCACAGATAAAAAGGCAAAATATACTGCTGACTGATAATCAATTAACCAATTGAAGCATTTAGTATGTTTAGTGATTTATTATCCAGCATTCCATCACATTTTTGCATGATGTAGGCTGGATCTATGCTGCCATATAATACAGTTTGGAACTGCATTGAACTGCATCATATGGGTCTACACTGAGCATATAATCCAGTTCTTAACTGCATTGTATGACAGTATAGATCCAGCCTAAGAAATGGCTGGTTCACATAAAACTAGCTGTCCAGCCATGATATGGAGTGTAGCTTCAGTAAACCTGTCCTCTCGCATCTGGGATTCTATAGTCCATGGGACTACAGTGTGACCTATTTTCAACATACGTATATATATAGAATCCAACACATCTGTCTCACCATCAGTTCTCAAATGAAGTCCAGGAACCAAGGACACAATTTTGGATAAAGAGATGGTGCACTGCTCCTTGTGCTCAGGTCAAAGGCATCTATAACACATTTAGTTTTCCTATGGTAGTGTCTTCAGGTGCATATATACATCTTCTCCCATACACATTACCACACATATCTTTCTGGGCATTGAGAGAAGTTTGAAAAGTTTGTAGTCCTCCTTTTGGACTTGTAGTCCTTCCAGAGAATACCTTTTCAAACTCTGCTCTTTAAAAACCCATCCAAAATAGTCACCTTTCTTAGCCCAGTGGATATACATTCCATGTGTATAGATAGCGTCACTGTGGACACCATCTGCATGTTGCTGTATCTGTGCAGGAAACTACTTAAAACATGGCTTTTCAAGAAAGCATTTGGGGAGTGAGATGAAGCAGTCAAGATAACTTCGGGATTGGTGCAATGTCGAATATTCCATGTTTTATGTTTGTCGATGTCAAAATTTTTTGTAGTTTGTTGGTTTTAATCTACTGCTATGTGCTATTTTAGTTATGTCTTAATTTTGTATTTTGTGAAAATAGCAGTATATAAATGAAATAAATAAATAATTCTTGCGTGTATTGAAGACTAGACATTGTTAGGTTTGTTCGGGATCTTCATAATTTGGAATAAATTCAGAAAGATTTGCTTTTTGAAGCAATTTTGAAGTTTTTAAGGAAACCGGAAGTCCCTTTGCCCTTCCGAAGCTTTTCCCGCCATTTCTGTTACGAAGCAGTGAGTGAGTCGGAAATGATTCAGCGTTTCCCCACTTCTGGTCCCTGGCCTCAGCTCAAGCCTGGGAAGTGGCTTAAAACCCAGTGGATGGCTGTCCTCCTTCCCGTCTCCCCGTATGAGCCTAGGGGGCGATTTAAAACCCAGTGGATGGCTTTCCTCCCTTTGCTTCCCCCCCCCTTTCTGGAGTAAAACAAGTACTTTCAAAGTAAAGACCACCCAATGAAACAGGAAATAACACTTTGAAACCATTAACAAAGGATTCAAAACTCTTGGAAGTTTTGAAAAGTTTCAAACTTTTTTTCTGTGAAAATCGGAATTGACTTTAGATCCAAACCACCAGCACCCCCTACATTCGAAACGAGTTGCGAACTCCTTTTTTTGGGATCAAACAAGCCTATTGAAGACCTCTATGTAGCTACTGCCTCTTTTGGAAAGCTTCTAATGTGAATGGAACATGATCTGTGGGTGCACTGACAAGAGGTCTAACTTTCCATACATCTAAACATTCTTTCAAAATGAGGGTGTATTTATTGTATTTCAATATCCCCATTTAATATATGCCACATCCCAAATTCAAGGCTGATGAAATGGTCATTCTAGTAAGCTGGATTCTAACTTAGCTAGACTGTACACATAGCATATTTTAGAAGAGATACTCTTTAAGATTGTGAAATATATCAGTTTGTCATAGCATGTGATTTTTTTCATGCACATAGTTAGCATTTAGTGTGATTTGAGATTATTTTATTTATTTATTTACAGTATTTATATTCCACCCTTCTCACCCCGCAGGGACTCAGGGCAGTTTACAATGCCCATATACATGGCAAATATTCAATGTTAATTAGACATACAACATACAGTATATAGACAGATACAGAGGCAATTTAACGTTCCAGCTTTCCGGCTTCATGAGGTTATGCTCGATTCCGGCCACAGGGGGAGCTGCCCCTTCACCATTCACTTGTGACACCAAATCCTTGATGGAGTACTTCCTCATTCTTACACACGCTGCTGGAGGGTTTTATGGTGTTGTAAATTTGTTAAATTAGCCTCCCTGCATAAAGCAGTACCTAAATTTCCTACTTGACAGAGGCTTTCGGGCTGCATAGGTCAACAGAAAGCTAGACTATTAATGGTCGGGAGCTCACTCTGGAGACTGGCTTCAAACTCATGACCTCTCGGTCAGTAGTGATTTAATGCAGCTGCTGCTAACTACTAACTAGCTGCACCATGGCCCAGTAATCACTGGAAAATAAACATGGCCTTAATATGGAACATGTCTTTGAGGAAATCTGTCACAGTTTATTCCTTCAGATTTAAGGATGTGCTAATGCTTCAACTTGGCAACTCACATATTCTCAGCCTTGTAAAACCCCATGATAGGTTTGCCTTTGGGCTGCCATAAGTCAGAAATTGCTTCAAGGTACACAGCAATAACAAATGCTTCAGAATATGACTCCCTCTTAATGTTTAATTTGGTCATCAGGAAGGGCAAGGAGCATGATTAGCCTCCATCAACATATAAGCGCTATCCTTCTGTGTTGCTGATATGAGTAATTGGTTGCCAAGAGAGAGAAAGATATCTCCTCGCTTTTAAGCCAGTTGACCTGGGCTTCCTGAACAGGAATTCTGCGGGAAATCTCAAACTTTCCTCTATAATTGCTATACCTTTTTTGAAAGATTTTTCAGTATTTTCTAGGGTTTTTAAATAAAAAAACAACATTCTTCATATTTGTTGGTGTTTTGTAATTTTATTTGAGGTCAGTCCTGAGTTGTTGTTTCCAGTTAGTCAACCATCTTCGGAATTATTTTTCCCAATGGACATTATCTCTGAAATACATTGGGACTAAGAGAATAGGACAGTCTGTGGCTGCATTCAGTCTCGCCAAAGCATCAGTCACCTTTGTGCTATGCATATGCATACAGAGACTTCTAAATGCAGAAATCTGTCCAAATGATCATGTAGTCATCTGTTCCCAATAATCCTTCTGTTTCAAAGAAGAGAGTTACATAACTATGTTGCCAGTATCGTTCAAATCAACTTTATCACTCAAACACTTTTATTCATAAACATGGGTTCTCCAACTATTCATATTTTCACGTAGCTTAAGGGAAATTCAGAAACTCCAGGAAGGATGTAGCAACTTTAATCCACCCACACAAGCAGTATACCTGAATGATACATGTTAATCAGAATCAATTAAGTGCCTCTGCCTTTTCCTTGCCAAAATGCAAATTTCACAGAGTGAGGAAAAATTCCCCAAAGTATCAGCATCTTTGTTAGAATCAGCAACAATCAGCAACAATTTTCCAATATTAAGTTAAATTCTCATATATGCATTCTCATTAGTACCTGTGAAATGTAGTGTGCATGTTTTTTTTATTGCCCATATATGGATTGAGTGGTCAGTGCATAAATTCAGTGTCTGATCAATTCAACTGTGGGAGACTCTCTTTTGCAAGAATATGTAAAGCAGTGTTTGGGTTTGCTTTAATGAATATCTATGTGCCATGTATTGTCGAAGGCTTTCATGTCCAGAATCACTGGGTTGTTGTAAGTTTTTCGGGCTGTATGTTCATGTTCGAGAAGCATTCTCTCCTGATGTTTCACCTGCATCTATGGCAGGCATCCTCAGAGGTTGTGACCTCACAATCTTTGTGGATGCCTGCCGTAGATAAATGCAAAATGTCAGGAGAGAATGCTTCTGGAACATGGCCATACAGCCCGAAAACTTACAGCAACCCTATCTATGTGCCTTTTGGAAAATCTCAGCTAGTGTTGCTTGTCCATTACTGCCATTGTTGTTACTGTTGTCCCCTAGTTTGGAACTCAAGGTGGTATAGAGCAGTTTAAATAAATGTAATTTCAAAATCACTGCATATTCTCTTTTCCCCCTACCGGGGAAATAAAATATGTGGCCCATCTGACATTGTTGGACTGTTGCTCCTATCACAATTAGCTATAATAGCCATCGGAGGAAAATGTGTTACTATGTTTCAATACCAAGAATAGTGCACACTCCCCATTTCTCCTATATGCTAAACTAATAGCACATTCAGTTGGCAAAGTGCTTAGCAGTTTAGTTCACCTGAAATATATATACTTAAAAATCTATGTGTGCAGAAAGAGCACACAATTTGTTAGAGGGTATATTGAAAACCTTGTCCAGTGCGAACTAAGCATGCCCATGGTTGTTCAGAAGCCACAGAATACTTCTGTAGCTGGGGGAACCTCTGAAAGACAGCTATGGGAGGGAGAAATTGGCATGCTTCCTTCCCTCGAAGCTTAAACTTAAAGTAAGTGCAGGGAACTGGAACAGATTAGCAGGCTAATTTTCTTCCCAGAGACCCTACGGAGGCCACACAGATTATTCAAAATGCCCCAAAAACTAAAACCTCAGAAGGGGTCACAAGTCGATATCTATTTGGGGGGGCATTATGCTAAATATTGAAGCAGGGGTTGCAACTTATTTAAAAGATGAAATGGATTTCCAGGTGACTGAAATCCGTAAAACAGGGCAGTCCAGAGGATTAATGTTAGATCATAGAAACAATCAGAGGGGACACATGCAGCCCTAGAGCTACACTTTGCTCACCTCATACTAGAAATTGAGATTACACACAGAGATTACAGACACACACGCATCTCACAACAGTTTTCTTGCAGATTGCACCTGAACAATTCGAGGGCTTAAAGTGCTGCTAATTGCGTTATACTTTTCTGTGCTTTTCCAGAGTTCATGAGGTAATTGCTCCTTGCCTTTTAAAGCTACTGCCTTGCCTTGCCTTGGAGGTTGTTTTTTTAAGGTATATGGCCTTTCTCTAGATGTTGCCTTCTCATTATTGAACGCAGAATAGCAATTTCATTGCAGCTCCCTCTGTTAGTTATGAATAGAGATGAGAGATTTTATTGAAAACAAGCAGCAATTACAAATGGTATATTTAGGGGGTGGCATCGATTTGGGGATGGTTAGTAAAGTAAATAATAAAAAAGATAATACTTGTGATTTGCACCATGTATTTGAAGTGTTAAAGTACTTCATACGTGTAATTTCAGCAGTTCTTACAAATGCTCTGTAAAGGAGATATTATTAGTATTCATAAAGTGGTAAGGAGGGGCTGAGATTAAGAGAACAGCTGGCTACTGCCTCAAGGCCACCTACTGGTTTTGTATGGCTTAAACAAGGTTGTCTCCCATCACATCTTACACAAAGCAGCAGTATGTAGATACCCCCGCGATGGATTGTCACTGTGTCGTGGTGAAGGGGTTTGCATGTTCCAATGAACCTATGGGCATAACCACTGGAGTCATGCACTCCTGGGGAGGTGGGGGGCAGAGGAGGTTCCAGACAGAGCACAATTTGAAAGCCTCAATGGCGGAACAGACAAAAGATAACATGGCACATGTTACAGTGGCTGTGAAGGCAGAAGAAAGCTGCAACAGATTGTGAAGCCACCATCATCGTGTTAACCATGCCACTTGTTGGGACCCTCACTCTGTGAAGACTGTGTGTTGTCCACACATTTAAAAACCTCACCAACAGGCATCTTCCAAGAACTTGGAAGGCCATCATATTCGGACAACAAGGGATCCCCTAAGTAAGTATGTATGTAGATAGCATATGAAACCAGGAGTGGGAACAGGGGCAACTATATTTAGTTGTCCATCTGGAGTTGATAAGTAAAGGTAAAGGTTTTGCCCTAACATTAAGTCCAGTCGTGTCCATTGCTACTCACATTTGCATGTTTTTGAACTGCTAGGTTAGCAGAAGCTGGGGCTGACAGCGGAAGCTCATGCAGCTCCCCGGATTTGAACCTGAGACCTTTTGGTCAACAAGCTCAGTAGCTCAGCCATTTAACTCACTGTGCCACCGGGGAATTGATACTCAACCAAATTCCCTATACCATACCAAACTTGATTATCTTTTCTAATGAGACATATCTTCTCATGATGTGTTCGAAGCCCCAGTTTAATCATCTTAGCTTCAAGGGAGAGTCTTGGATTGATTTGTTCTATGACCCATATATTTGTCTTTTTGATATTCCATGGTATCATGGAACACTTCTTCAGCACTATATTTCGAATGAGTTGATTCTCTTCCTATCGGCTTTCTTCATTTAATCTTTCACATACGTCTTGGATATAGCTCCTTCACCTTCCCAAGATGACGTTACCTTCAAAAATTTCTACTCTCTTCCACTAGCACTTCATCTATGCAAGAGTGAAAAATGTCAATAAGATGTATATAGTCCTATAGATGGAGATCAGGGAAGGGACCTTTTATACTAATTATAGCACTATGCTTCTGCTATTGCTGCATCTGGTGGAATGCTGGATCCCTTCACATCACACAGTTATAGAGCTATGATTCAACATGAAGTTTTATGGTAACATCATATGTTTTTCGGTTTGGGGAGGAATGCTTAAAATTATCAGCAAAAAATCTGTTGTGCCTCACCCAATCCCAGGATTCCATAGGAGGTTAAAGTGGAATCACTATACATTTAATGTGTGGTGTGGAAGGGCCTCTAGGATATATAGTTTGGTAAAAGAACTCTCTGGGAGAAAATACTAATTGTGCCTCTCTATACAGCAAAACCTAAGACCCCATAGAATGTGAACCATTGCTTTTAAAGTTGAATCATAATGCTATAACTATGTAATGTGAAAGGACCATACTTTTGATTAGAAGGGATAATGAAGTCAAGGGCAACCTTGATCTAAGTTTATCAGCAATTCTCATAGAAGCTGGCAATGGGTGTGAGGGTATGTCTTACTGATACTGATATAAGAAACTGCTATTTTGTGTTGTGTAATGTGAGCATAAAAGGTGAACAGGTTTGGGGCATGTATATCACCAGATCTGGGAGGGTTGTGCCCTTCCCCACACAATTAAATGTGGAAATAATTGTACCTTGTGTAGCTAGGGGACACATGGCAACTTTACTAAATTTTGTTGGGCAGGAGGTGCTGTCTCATTCACAGATTGGGGAAGGGGAGAGACCACCATGTTGTAAATCAAATCAAAGATGTCCCAAAATGCTGCCATTAGAGAGATAAAAGTGTTTTCTGGCGAACAGCTATGGGACTCATTCTGAGGTCTGCCTGCACTTCAGAATTCACCACTGCACCATCCAATTCAATGAGCTTATATGATCATGTTTAAGTCTAGAAATTTTAGTTTAAAAAATCAAGCCTTCCAAAAACTAAGTTGACTTATCTGTGGATCAGTTTAAGTACTGTGTCTTAGCTCTTACATGAAAAAAAAATCAACCATCCCCTTTTCTGAGACGAATAGTGAACGGTGAGAGTTTAATCCATTTTGGAAGGACTTAATAGAAGCACTAACCCTCTCTCCACTGTGAGGGCACTTCTGGGCTTTTGAAGGCATGGCCGGAGAATGGCAGTGGCTACTAGAGGTGGCTGCCCCAGAGGGTAGCATTGGTACTTTTCCCACTCCACAGAATGGCTCTTCATCTATCCTTGGGTCATATCAAAATCCATAATTTTGACACCCAAACCTGCTCTCAACTTATACACAAGGTCAACTTAAACATTAGTACATATAGTACATATGCTTTTTAGGAGCTAGGTCTGTACAGTACACAGAGATAGGAGTGGGTGAGAGGGAGATATAAAGTAGCCCCATTCAATTCAGTCAACCTTATTTCCGAGCAGACAAACACAATCTCAGACTGTTGATTTGTTAAAGTTCAGGCTGATCATAGAGCATGAGTTTTCAGCCTGAAAAATTAAAAAAAGATTTTTTTAAAAAAATACAAGTTATCTACACAACAGCACTAATAAGGTAAGATATATTACTTGATGCTTAAGTGTGTACTTGTACACTGAGCAATCTTCATACCATTTGCCTATAGATTTCTTTTAATTAGATTAATAATTTTGTGTTAACATAAGCAGCAGCAGCAGAGCTGTCAGTCACTGTAAAAGTCATGAGTTTGAATATCAAACCGGGGAGAGCTGATGGAAGAAAAATCCATTAATTACTTTTCTCTAACTGGCACATGCTTTTCCTGCTTGCTTTTTTCAAAAAATGACATTTTCTTTGCCATTCTGTGAGTGTCTCCAGCACCGCCCTTCCTTCCACGTACACACGCACATTGTAGACATTTCCCTCAAGAACAAAATTAAATTTAAAGCTGCTAAAGTCAGACCTTCTTGAAGTAAAGAGAATCTTTAGAATGGATTTTTTAAAAGGTCGTTTTGAACTTTATCTGAGTACACACGGATGGAATGGAGACCCAAACCATTCAGCTATATAAGGCCATCCAACTAGCTCTGTCATCATTACTGAAACAAATTTATCACATACTTGAAATTGTCTCCTTCCCCCTCCCTCAAAGACCTTTTCCCATGAGGTGCTCAAACTAAACGGATAGTACAAAAAACAGCATCTTTGCCAGGTAACCAGTCAAGACATCCTTTTCACCATTTCAGACTACTCCACATATGGGCTATTAGTCCAGCCATGCCTGGTGGCCCAATACAGATGACCCACCAGGAGTTTTATAACCCAGCCTTTTTTATGACTCCTGGGCAAAGATTGAAATAATTACAGGCAGTCCCCAGGTAACAAACAACTCATACAAAGTTATCACACCATGGATTTATAGCAGGCTGCCCTGCATTTCTGCCACCCACAGAATTCTGGGAAATGTAGTTTAGGGTGGAACCTTTTGAATTCTCAGTTACAAAGGTCCTTGCCTTCTCAAACAACATTTCCAAGAGTTCTGCAGGCAGTAGGAATGCAGGGCTGCCTGTGCCCACTTTAAATCCCTGGTGTTATAACGTGGATAGTTAAGAACAGGGATGAGACAACAGGACGTGAGATAAATCTACCCCTCGGAAGGGAAATTTACTCCTGAAAGAGTTATCACAGGGAAAAGATGCCCCGGCTGAAACTTTATCATTAATCCTTATATCCACAGCAAGCCCAATTTTCCAAAATCCAATTGTAATGGGGACAGAAAGTGAGGTGAAATCTTCTGAACAGGGGCACAGCAAAACAAAACACACAAAACAAAAACCACCACAAGGGTGTAACCCTTCCTGATGCTATCCAAAGCATGCATGTGTGTGTATGTGTGTGTGAATACACACACACACACACACACTTAGCTGGAGTTACACTTACAAAATTTACTTGTTCTGATTTACAAACAAATTCAGCTTAAGAACAAACCTGCAGAAGCTATCTTGATCGCAACTTGGGGACTACCTGCAATTAGACTACAGCTTCCAGATTTTCTCCTGCATTTTAGGAATTGTACTTCATATTTTCAAGTTTAGCCATTAGAGCTGATGACACTAAGTGGTTTTTGGCTACATTAAGTTTGTTGAGCTACCAGCTGGGCAGACCTGGATTAGAAGTGATGGGTTTAAATATAGTGAAATCAATTAACAGGATGACAATTTGTCAGAACTGGAGGAGACGCAATGGACATTTCGTCCAATCTCCTGCCAGATGGCAGAAATACCACCCACCCACCCACCCAGATTGTATGTCAAACTACTAAATAGAGAACAGTGTGCCAGAAGAAAGATAACAAGGGCATCAGAGAGAAGGTGTAGGCAGAATAAATAAATCTAGATGACTCCACGAAACAGGAGAACTGGTTTTATAATCTAAATTAGGAAATGATCATGGCTTATCTTAAAGAAGTTAAAGGAAGTCAAGGAAATCTATCAAGAATTCAGTCTATATAGGTATCAAGAAATGTATCAAGAAAGAATGGAAATATTAATATAAATGAAACTGTTAATATCCCTTAAAATATAGAGGAGAAGAGGATGCACATAAAAGAAACTAAAGGAATAGAAGATATATCACATGAAGTAGAAGATGGGAAGTCAAATTGTCCCTCCACAATTTCCTCTGAAGCGCCCCTCCCTTTCCTCCCTAGTCACCCTCCACGTTGCTCAACACAAATTCAGTCATCCAGCATCATCACCCTACCCTTGATCTATCCCTTACCTATTTACTAGGGGTGGTTGATCCATAAAAAATGGTTTCTAAACTCGAAATAGAAAGTGTTCCGAAAGAATTTGTGAAAATTTTGAAATTGTAACGTAATAATGAAATTTGTTATTATTTCATTATTGCTGCCACGCATGCGCAGTGCGCAGGGGAAGCCCACCTCCACACCCCCTCGCCAGCTCAGAACCAACCCACGATATCTATAACACGGGTTGATTTTCAGCTGGTGAGGGGGGATGGTGTGCATGCCTTCCACTCCCCTCTCACCAGCTGACAACCAAATGGGGGTTATCTTTAACCCCTGTTTGGTTGTCAGCTGGCGAGAGCAGAGTGGAGGGTACTGCTGGCCTCAGTCTCCTCTTGCCAGTTGAGAACTGAGGTGGGTTAAAGATATCCCGCCTCAGATCTCAGCTGGCGAGAGCAGAGTGGGGGGTGCTGCTGGCCTCCAATCTCCCCTCGCCCCTGCCAGCTCAGAAACCAACCCAGGTTAAAGGGAACACGCGTTTGTTTCTGAGCTGGCAGAGGAGAGGGGAGGTGCCTCCACTCACCTCTGCCAGGTCAGAAACCAACGTGAGTTACCTTAACCCGGGTTGGTTTCTGAGCTGGCAGGGGTGAGTGGAGATGCCTCCACTTGCCTCTGCCAAGTCAAAAACCAACACGAGTTACCTGAACCCGGGTTGGTTTCTGAGTGGGCAGAGGCGAGTGAAGGTGTCTCCCCTCACCCCTGCCAGCTCAGAAACCAACGCGAGTTACCTTAACCCGGGTTGGTTTCTGAGCTGGCAGAGGCGAGTGGAGGCATTGCTTCCACTCTCCCCGGGCAGCTGAGAACCAACATCGGTTAAAGGTAAGAAAGGGCAGAAATTATAACGACATTGTGAGGGATCAAACTTTCCAACGAATTCAGGACACACACGCAGGACGATGCTGGTAATGGACCTTCATTTATCTGCTGCAAGCTTGCACCAAGCCTAGTTGGTGTGATGTGGCCTCCAAGGACAGCTCTCAGCTCCACTCAGACATGTATACATAGCTGCACCTGGAACCTAATCACTGTAAGGGCCAAAGGGCATACCAAGCTGAGATCTCTTGGTTCTTACAGACATAATAACGCGCCCTTTACGGAAATGGCAGACCAGGTTTCGATTTAGAAACGTCACTTCCGGGTTGCTGGCCGTGGGTCGAATTAGGGTCTAAATTGATTTTAATACGAAATAATAACGACTTTCTAAGGATAACGACTGGAGATATCCACCCCTACTATTTACCCCTTCTATTCTCCCTTATTTCCTTTTTATGTTATTTTGAAAATACTTTAATAAAAATACATTTTTAAAAAAGAATTCAGTCTATACACCTGGGGCCCTTCCACACAGCCATATAAACCCAGAATGTCAAGGCAGAAAATCCCAGAATATCTACTTTGAACTGGGTTATCTGAGTCACACTACCATATATTCCAGTTCAAAGCAGAAAATGTGGGATTTTATTCAGCTGTGTAGAAGGGGCCTTGTTCTCACAAGCTCTGACCAAAAGATGAAAGGAAAGAGAGAAAGGGGGAGTGAAACTGGTAGGTAGGTAGATAGATAGCCAGACAGATAACAATGATAGCCAGCAGGAACAGATTCCCCCATCAATGCACAAGTGGAGATCATATGCTAATAGTGGTTTCAACACCATATATTGCTCCAAGAACATGGATGGTTTTCAATGTCTTGCTGTCTGGAGTGCTATAAATTTGAAGAATGAAGGGCAATTTCATTGGGGGCACAATTCTTATTTGGGGAAAGGTAATCTCCTCATTTTACACCACCATTTGTTGCAAGGGGTGTTGTAGGTTTTTCGGGCTGTATGGCCAAGTTCTAGAAGCATTCTCTCCTGACATTTCACCTGCATCTGTGACAAGCATCCTCAGAGGTCATAACCTCTGAGGATGCTTGCCACAGATGCAGGCAAAATCTCAGGAGAGAATGCTTCTAGAACATAGCCATACAGCCCGAAAAACCTACAACAACCTAGTGATTCCGGCCATGAAATCCTTCGACAATACATTTGTTACATGCTGATCCCACCTCCCAAACAGGTTTGCTTGGAGTGTGGAGGGAATAAAGAGTGAAGAGGTTATCAGGAGTACCTGAAGTTGCTAACTTTTCATCAGAATGGTCCAGTAAAAGCTGTAAAAGAGTATGTGGTCTTCCTTTTAGCATTACCCACTTGTCTTCTTTTCCTTCGAGCCTCTGAGAAAAGAAGATTGAGCAGAAAATTTGCCCACACATAAAAGCTACAGGCATATTTTTGGCTCTTTAAGAAACCTGAAGACTAGAGAAAGCAATGATCCTAGTTCAGTATTATGGGACTCAATTATTAAAATAAACAGCACTCCCCACCCCACCTCCACCCCAGGCACCCCCTAATGTTTTTGCCATTTTTGTAATGAGGCTCAGTGATGGATCTGGGGAAAGAGAATCCTATTTCCTCTTTGCCTGTGGATTCCAGGGGTGAGGTATTTATTCAGACTTCCATGGCTCAGTAGGTTCCACTCTCAGGTCGGCACTCAGCAGAGGCAGGTAGGCTGATAAACAGCTTGCTGTTTATTAGGAACACCACAAGGAAACCTAATGTTCTTGCAGCGAAATAGAACAGTGTATGTATAGATATGGATATGGAACAAACCAAGGTTATACACATACTGAGACAAAACCTGAGCAGATTGGGGAATTTCTCACACTACATAGTTATCTCATTGTTATCCCACTTTAACTGTCATGGCAGGAGCTCCTGTGGTGCAATGCGTTCAACAGCACTCCCTACATTAGTACTTCCTAGTGCTTTATGATTTAGTATAGTTCTGACTGATAATGCTTGAGGAGACCATTGACATAGAAGTCTGAGTGGTCTAATCTTGCTGGGGGTGGGGTGCTCAAGAAAACACTATGATTGCTGCTTCCAGAATTTGAGATTGTCTCCCCCAAAAGCAAGACATTGATTCAGACCTTTTCCATAAAACACTTCATTAAGTAGACACTTTCAGACAAAGAGGTTCCACTATTCACTGCTACAAGATCTTCCGTCTGTCATTGAACAATAACTGCCATCGTTCTTGACTATTGGCTGAAATGGCTAAGGAGGATGGGACGTGTAGTTCAATGATATCTGAAGGACCCCTGACCTGCTGGTCTATGGAAACAGAATAGTTCCAGGATCAACATTTCCCTTCCTGACTACTTTGGTGACGACATCCAGAGAAGAAATTTAGGCAAGAAAAGGCAAAGTGATGCCTTCCGGGGATAAGTGGACTGCCATGACTAGCAGCTCTATCCATTACAAATAATGTAGAGAAATGCTGGGAGTTGCAATTCAACAATATCTGGCAAGCTGCATGATTTACACCCTTAATAAGGTAATAATAAACCTTTTCTCCTTTAAGAAACCCCAGTAATCTTTATTCTTATGACTATTTTAGCCTTGTGGGGTGGGGGGATGAAGAAAGGACCTAAAGCTTTTTTTTCCATGTCAGGAGCGACTTGAGAAACTGCAAGTCGCTTCTGTTGTGAGAGAATTGGCTATCTGCAAGGACATTGCCCAGGGGATGCCTGAATGTGTTACCATCCTGTGGGAGGCTTCTCTCATGTTCCCGCATGAGAAGCTGGAGCTGACAAATGGGAGCTCACCCCACTCCCAGAATTTGAACCGCCAACCTTTCGGTCAGCAGTCCTGCACCACCTGGGGCTCCTTACCTAAAGTTGAAACATCAGGTCTGTTTAGAAAACCTGACTGTAAGAATTTAGGCACGAACAAGGATTTCTCATTCTTGCCCAGCATTTTCTTTTCCTTGCATCTTGTGACTAAAATGTGCCCATTTTCCTTTTATTCCCACTTGTCTGCTTCCTGTCATGCTGCAGAGAAAGAGGGGCAGCGAGGCTGAGGGCAGCGGCTTCATCAAGTGCCTCAAGATCCTGCCAATTTGAAAACCCAACATTCAGTCAGTGATAAAATGTTACATTGTGATGGGCAGCCAGTCTGCATTACTGCCATCTGTAGTTCATGATTCCCCCTTTAATGAGGCTGCTGCTGAGAACCATACATAATGGGAAAAGATACTGATGCTAGCACTTTTCTATTACTATAAAAATTAAAGCAGTCAAATCATTACAGTATAAAAAACTGCTTTTTTAAAATAAAAAAACCCTCTGAAACCCTAATGTTTGTCAGAAGTACTTCCAATTTTCCATTATTTAGTTCTTTAGTCACTAGATTGGCCCAGTTCGCATCCATCCAACTAGATTTTGACTAGTGTTACACTGCCCTCTGCTGTATTTTTCACCTTCCAGCTTTTTGAAAATAAAGTAAACCTCCTGTTTATTTGTATTCAATCATTGCTTTTAAATACTGGATTCAAGCAGACTTTGTTCCTGTCTATAAATGACTGACTGGCATCAAAATAGCTATTTAGAGAAAGTATCAAGATTACAGAACCCATTTCTATTATGACTTTTTTAAGACTAAAAAAAAAATAGAGGAAACTTTTCCTTGTATTGTCGAAGACTTTCATGGCTGGAATCACTGGGTTGTTGTAGGTTTTTCTGGCTATATAGTCATGTTCTAGAAGCATTTTCTCCTGACGTTTTGCCTGCATCTATGGCAGGCATCATCAGAGGCTGTGAGGTCCTCTGAGGATCCCACTTTAACTGTCATGGAAAAGTTGTGAAAAAAACTTTTCCTTGTTTTTCACTCATTTCACACCCCAAACTCAAGAACTTATCGGTGAATATATGCAGCAGTTGAATATCACATTCTGAGCTAAAAGGGGACTCTTGAATGACCAACTGTCTGATTTTATATCCCACCTTTGTCCCAGACTGAAGGTGGATTTGAGCAGAATTTTTATTTAAAATCCCATAGTAAAAACTTGATCAGGTTCACTACTCTGACAGAGAAGAATGTGGTGAAAAGAAAAACAATATTAAAATACAATTGTCCCATGGCAGGACCGTAGCCAGGATTTTGATTGGGGGGGGGGCTGAGACTGGGTGGAAGAGGGTCTACCCTAGCAAACCTTTTGTATTGTTATCCCAATAACCCCATGCATGTGGGATATAATGAGCATGGTGATCAGATCATGATATGAATAAACATAACAGTTTAAATAATGTACCAGTAAGGCCTTTTCGCGGACCACCCTGAGAATCTCAGGGGGGGGGCTGAAGCCCCCTTAGCCCCCCCCCTGGCTACATGCCTGTCCCATGGTATATCCTGGGGTTTGATTCTAGGGCTCTTCATGCATACCAACATTCATGAATGTACATTCTGAGGATATGGAGGGCCATTCACCCTCTGGCATGTATTTAAAAGGAGGTAAGATCATAATGCCAGGCATTCATCTGAACTCTAAATGCATGGAGATCTTAGTAAAGTTTTTCCCTGACATTAAGTGCATTTGTGTCCAACTCTAGGGGTTGTTGCTATTCTCCATTTTTAAGCTGAAGAGCTGTCATTGTCTATAGACACCTCTAAGGTCATGTGGCCGGCATGACTGCATTAGCTTCCCGCCAGAGCAGTACCTACTGATCTATTCACATTTGCATGTTTTTGGTCTGCTAGGTTGGTGGAAGCTGGGGCTAACAGAGGAAGCTCATGCCACTCTCCAGAAGAGGGGCCGACCAAGGACAAGATGTATGGATAGTATCCTTGAAGTGATTGGTTTGACCTTGAAGGAGCTGGGAGTGGTGATGGTTGACAGGGCGCTCTGGCGCGGGCTGGTCCATGAGGTCACGAAGAGTCAGAAGCAACTGAAACAACTCCAGAGTCATAGGCAACGTTCAGACTGCTTCTCCATGCTGGTTGTAGTGGAGATATAGGTATAGTACATATTGGGCATATAAAGTAATTTTAGACTGAGTCAGAGCATTGGTTCACTTTGCTAATTCTGCCTGGTAACAGATGTCCAATTTTTTTAATGCCTCCTTAAAGTTTATCCTGGTCACAGTTTGCTCTTTTGTTTCCTTTTAACTGAAATCAATCAATAACTGTTTTCATTTTGATTTCGATCGGGGCATTTGACCTTTATGATGCAAGACTTAAGATTCCTTTCAACATATGCATTATAGATGGATTAAATGCATTAAAATTAACTGCAGAAGTTATTAATAGCTCCATGCAATGTTCTCCACCACAGGAGTACTCAACAGTAAGAGGTAATTGCTGACCTGATTACTGGGATCTGGAAAGTATTGCAGTACTTTGATCTTTCTGGTTACGTTCGCTGTGGACTTTGAGTTTTAAGGCACGGATTTGCAGAAAATAGGCTGGGATCTATTGGTTAATTTTTAGCTATGTTTCTTTCAACTGTAGTAAGTTACCTTGAATCCCGAACTGGGAGAAGGGCAAGATATAAATAAATGTTGTTGTATTTATTTATTTATCATAGATCAGGAAAAAAAATTCTTGATCCCAATGTTTTCAAAATATCAAATGGAAAACTATTCCCCCACTACCACCACATAGTCTCACAAAAGTAGATGTGGAAAACAAAAACATAAGCTAAATAAGAGTGGTATTTTGAGTGAAGGAATTGTGAGCTCAGCTCACTGCTAGTCTAGAAAAGCAATTTCCAGATTCAGAGTATGTGTATATTTTGCACCTGAAATTTATTCCTAAGTAAGTAGGAATAAAATGAAGCCTTAAGCATGTGCTAAACCAGGGTGAAAAAGTGTGTGGTCCTCCAGATATTATTATACTATAACTTCCATCAGTCCAAGCAAACACAGCCTGTCATGGATTGCAACCTGACAACATCTGGATTGCCACATGTTCCCTATCTGTGTGCCAAGCACTACAACTGATATCAATTAGACTTTCCTGTTTTAAGTTTTGGCTGAATTATATTCTGTAATAAGAAGCTATAACAGTGCTGTATTTTATAAGAAGTGATAACATTGTCTTTTTTTCCCTTTCATTTTTGTTACTAGTACTACTACTTATTATCATCACCAAACTTATTGATATACAACTTTCCTCTCTTACAGAAGACTCAAAGCAGCTAGCTGGAATGACTGGAGATTCTCAAAACTAGCTACCCAAATGGATTTCCCCGTGTAGTCTTCAGTCAACACATAATACTGGCTTGTTTCTGTTTCCTACAAGGTTTGAATCTTATTGTTAATTACAGCTGGAGGAGGTCTACTGTATCAAAATAATTTATTATTAAATTATGAAAATCCTTATCTAAATCCCTGGTGGCACAGCGGGTTAAACTGCTGAGCTGCTGAACTTTCTGACCAAAACGTTGGTGCTTCAGATCCGGGGAGCTGGGTGAGCTCCCACTGTTAGGCCCAGCTTCTGCCAACCCAGCAGTTTGAAAACATGCAAATATGAGTAGATCAATAGGTACCACCCTGGCAGGAAGGTAATGGCACTGCATATACAGTATGCATGCCGGCCACATGACCTTGGAAGTGTCTACGGACGACGCTAGCTCTTCAGCTTAGAAATTAAGTTGAACAACACCCCAACGAGTCAGACACGACTAGACTTAATGCCAGGGGAAACCTTTACCTTTACATTATCTAAACCAGTCCAACAATCAATTCAATTGGTATACTATATTTGGGAACACCATCAGTATTTAGGCCTATAGGTTGGTTTTAATAACTTTGTAATGATAGTACTTGGTGAAATTATTCTGACAGTAAGATGACATTTTTTTGCTGAGCTACACTACATTGAATGGACAAGCTTTCAGCTCAGAAAAGAGAAAGGCTATGTAAACAGAACTTAAGAGACCAACTGCTAATTCATCTGTGACAAAAGACAATGTAAAAATGTGTGCTTTTGAATTATTATCTGACCTCCCCGCTGTGCATACTTGAGCTGCTGCAGGATAAAATAAATTGGCTGTGTGAACAAAACGGCAGGAAACATTTGAATATTCTGTCTTCAAAAATTTTAACCTTTTATTGTAGCTAGCCTTGGTGTCAAATTCAGGCTATCCCTTTACCCGGGAAAGAATCTGGAAGTCAAAAACAAAACTAGAGCAGAGTCAGCTCTATCATTAGAGATAATAAGATGATTTTCTCATGCAGCAGATTTTGATTGTCACAAAAGAGCAGCAAATGTCTAGTTATTTAATATATTATTGTTGTCTTCCTGTACCCAAGTGACATTTTTTGTATCTTTCAATGTTTTATATGTTGAACATGGAATACATATACTGGTAACAATTAAATTAAAATATAATGAATAAATGTTCTAAATATGCCTCTCCACTACCTTTCCATAGAGGTGTGATTCTGTTTTACTCATAGAATCCTAGAGCTGATTTCACAAGGGTCATCCAGTCCAACCTCCATCATGCAGAAACATACAATCAAAGCACTCCTGAGTCCTGACCATCCAGCCTCTGGGAGGTAAGAGGCTATGCCAATGGTAGCACTACTATTGATAGGGTCTCCTTCATTAAATAGGCGGAGAAGCCAAATTAAATGAAACAAACAGCTACTTGGCAACTAATAGTTGAGAGTGACACTAGTGGAAGATCTCACTAAGAGAATGGCAGTGCCACTTTTGATCTTGTAATGGACTGGCCTACCCTAAAGGGTTGGTGTGAAAAGGGTTGCTGCATAGAAAGGTTGGTTTTAAAGGCAGAAGCCAGGCCAGCTTCCTGGAGCTAAACAGGTGCTGAGGAGTGGAGCAATCAGGCAGTCTCTAAGGCCAAGGTGCAACCTGATTGGTTGTTAAAATTGGCAGGGAAAGCTCAGTAGCTGGAGATGGGCGGAGCCAGAGCACAAAGAGAATAAGAGAATAAGACAGCAAGCCATTTTAAGATCAGTTAGTTGGAGATAGGGAAGGAAGAAGGAAGAAGTTATGGAAATGGTGCTGAAGAACCAGTCAGGAGACTGAGTTGGAAGAGGAAAGAGTTAGGGAGTAGGAAGTGAAGAAGAAGGACATGGAGTAGTGTTGGGAGGGAGGAAGGGAAGGAAGGAAGAGAAGTGGGAACTGCTGGTGGTTTACTAGTTACCTCTTTGAGGATTAAATGTTAATAGGCCTCTAAAGTGTATAGAGAGCTGTGAAGGAAGGATGGGAGTTCTCAAAAAGAGTTTTAAATGATTCCGGTTTGAATCTTATGTGGTGGTTACATTTGAAATATCAGTCTCAATCTTAATTTTTCTACTCCACCTCTTAACACATTTTCTAAATAATTTCTAACTGGTTCCCACATCCTCATAGTTATTATTATCTTTTCAATTTTATCTATATTATTCCATTTACAATTTGTTATTTCAACATTTAACATATTAACTATATAGTTATACCAGTTGGTCAATGTCCATTTTGTTTTATCCTTCCGACCCCTCACTAAAACTATTTGTGCACACGCTATTAATTTGTCAATCAATTTTTCTTTTTGCATATTCTTCACTCCTATTATCCGTGCATGTAATACATTTCTATTAACTATTACTATGTGTAAATCTAGCATTCTATTGATTTCCCCTTCAATGATTTTCCAGTAATCTTGCACTCTATCACATTCCCATATCATATGATTGAACATCCCTCTTTGTTCACAACCATGCCAACATCTATCTTTCATCCCTGGTACAAAGCGGGAAAGTTGTGCAGGAGTTCTGTACCATTTTTGTAACATTTTCCTTCTGGCTTCCCTTAATACATTATACTTTTCTTTTGCTATATTACTTATTTCCCTCTGGATGTCTTCCATCTCAATTTCCATGTCCAATCTCCATGTATGAAAAATTTCCTCTAGTATTTCTTCTTGGAGTACAGGGACTATTTGGATTTACATCGAACATTTATGTGGACAACGGTTTGTTGGCACTAGGGATCTATTTGAACTTACAAAGACATTTACGGACGGACTATTCCCTTGCTCCTTGCGAACTTACCTCAACACCGGTCTACACTTACCTTCCTTCCATGTTTCCCTAAGGTACCCTTGTTTTAATAACCAAATGTGGATCACAATATGATATTTCATTGTATCACCTTGATATTTGTGGTATTGTACAGTGATTGCATTATATTATGAAATAGCCTTCTCCTATAATAATAATATTTTGATAAGATTGAACTTGTTTGTCCCACTTGTGGTTTTCTAGTTGCATTTCTACACCTTATTCTGTGTGTTAAGAGGCACTACGCCCGTCATCTTCAATAAAGAGCCTTGGTGTTGTCTTAGACAATGGAGGCTCAGGTCTCTACTGTCAGCAGAACCGCCTTCTTCCATCTGTGGTAAGCTAGGCGGTTGGCCCCCTATCTAGAGACAACCTAGCCACGGTGATCCAAGCCACGATCATCTCGAGACTAGACTACTGTAACACCCTTTACAATGGCCTGCCCTTGTCTATGATTCGGAAACTTAAGCTCGTCCAGAATGCCGCTGCGCGACTTCTCACTGGAGTGCCAGTGAGATGTCACATAACTCCCATCCTTCAGCAGCTCCACTGGCTTCCGGTCGAGCACCGAATCACCTTCAAGGTGACAGTGTTAACGTTCAAGGCCTTGTATGGTCTGGGCCACTGTACCTGAGGGACCGTCTCACCCCCTACCAACTCCAAAGATCACTTCGTTCTGAAGATCTGAACCTCCTCAGTTTTAAAACTATTCACTTAACATCTACTCGGCACAGAGCCTTTTCTGTGGTGGCGCCATCTGTTTGGAATACCTTACCAACTGAAGTTCGTGCCTTGCAAGATTTGCCATCCTTTCGCAGGGCCTGCAAGACCTATCTCTTTTGGTTGGCATTTGATTGTTGAGTTTGTAACTCTGTTTTAGCTTAACTTGATGTTTTATCCTGGTTTATGTTTTTATGTGGACTGTGAGCTGCTCTGAGCCCTTGGGGAGTGGCGGCATACAAGACCAAATAATAAATAAATAAATAAATAAATAGGAAAATGATGAAACAGCAAAACATGACATATTGATAATCATAGGCAACTGGAACACAAAATAGGGCATAATGAAGGACCAAACATTTTAGGAAATTTTGGCCTAGGATCACAAAACGTGGCAATAGATATATTACTGAATTTTGTGGGACCAACCATTTGTTTATTGCAAACTCAGCCAGAAAGCTTTGTGCATGTCACTGCCTGACCAATAAAGAAATCAAATAAGCTACATAATTGGAAACAAGACTGAGAATTTCCATTTTCTCTGCAAAAATAAAGCAAGGGGCAGATTATTGTGACACAATCAATGAACTACTAATATTAAAAATAACAATAAAGCTTGGCAGTTGTGACAGTCTGGACGAGGGTGAACAAATTGAAATTTAATCCAGACAAGGCACTCCTCGTCAGTTATAAGGCCGAACATGGTATAGGGTTACAGTCTGTGTTTGGATGGGGTTACACTCCCCCTGAAGACACAGTTTTGCAGCTTGGGGGTCCTCCTGGATTCATCACCTAGCCAGGAACTCTCCTGGCTGCCAGTCTGCTACTGAGCACAATTCAAAGTGCAATGTTTTACCTATAAAGACCTAAATGGTTCCGGCCTAGCTTACCTGTCCAAACGTATCTCCCTCTAAGAACCATCTCAGAGATTAAGATAATCCAGAGAAGTCCTGTTCTTGATTCCACCTCCCTCATAGGTGAGACTGGTGAGGGTGAGAGACAGGGCCTTCTCAGTGGAACTCTCCTTGACTATGGAACTCCCTCCACAATGAAATTAGATCCGTGCCCTCCCTCCTGGTCTTCAGGAAAAAAAATAAAAACTTGGCTATGGGATCAAGCCTTTGAGCAGTAAGTAGTACAAGGAATAATCAGGGATTGTGTGTACTTGATATTTGACATTTGGAACAGCTTTGTACCATGATATCTGGATTATGTGATTTCAACATTTATATTAATATGTTTTAACTCCACATTTTAATTGTCTATATGTTGTTACATTTTTATGATCTAATTGATAGTTATATGTTATTGTTGCTATATGTTAGGTTTGATATGTATGTGAGGTATTACATTTTTGCCACAGATATGTTTTCTCACCCCTGGGGTGAGAAAAGTGGTATACAAGTGAAGTAAATAAATAAACAAATAAGTAATATACTCAATCACAGGTTCTTAACCTATGGTCTGTAGATCCCTTGATAGCCACCGTGTCCTCACAAGAAATCTGCAAAGGCTTTAACATATTATGAGCTTTGACAGTTAAAACAGGAAGGGAGGGAGGGACAATCATATCCTGATGTCAGCAAACAGAGTCTTTTGCCGAATATAAACATTATATGTAAAGTTTCATTACAATATCTCAAGCAATTCCAAAATTATGGTAGCAAAAAAGTACCTAGTGTGCACTACTTCTGCACAGAGTGAATACTTGCAAGTGAATAATGCTGAGTGGCAAAGAGATGGCAAGTGACATTTTTAAAACGTATTTATTGCAAGTAACATGCTTAAAGCCAGAAGCCAATTTCATTGCTGCAACACATAGTTGGGGTGGGGAAGAAGCTGGTAGGAAAAGAATAAACTCATTTGCAATGTGGTGCTGAAGGAGAGTTCTACACATACCACGTTACCAAGTAACGAAATACCTACAGCAAATCAAGCCTGAATTCTCACTAAAAGTCAAAGAGACCAAACTAAAGCTATCATACTTTGACCATATTTCAAGATGTCATCATTCATTAGTAGCTATCCACCCTCCTAATGAAACACTTGTCTCCCTGGTCGAGAGCATGGACATAGGTGCTGATGACAAGAACACAGCATGGCACTTCTGTGCTCCCCGTCCTTGCTTTCCACTGGCCAAGAAAAAATTATGTTGATATGAATGGCTGTCACTGAAAATGAATGAAAGCTAGGAAAAGGCAAGTATCTTCATCTGGCTTCATGGAATTTTATGATGCCTAATTATGTATCTCACTTTGGTTTGGAAGTATTTGATCCCTATCCAAACCAGTATTTCTACGATGGATACATATGGCAGGTTTTTCTGATTGGTTGTACCTAGGTTCTGGTATACTCTCCCACATAAGGCTTTTAGCTAGTTCCCAGCTTTCAGAAAGATTTTCAGCACAATTTGGGTTTAAGAGCCTTTGATGTTTGATCCCTTTAGTGATTGCTTCTTATGTTGCGGTGCTAGCATGCTGATTGTTTCTTTTAAAGTTATTTTCACTTTTTGCTGTTTTTATTATGCATAAGTTGCCCCAGGTCTCTCTCTGGTGGAATAAAAATTGTCATATAAATGTCTGAAATAACGTATAAACGACTTGTTTCATTACCAAGGCAAAAGGGGAAGAGCATTGGGCTTCAGAAGTGAACAACACATATAAAAATGGAAGAGGGGTAGATGGTCGAAAAGAGGTTTATTCCTCCCACAGCCAGTTTCTTCCCATTATGGAGGTTCACATCACACTTCTGTTTTCATGTTAATGGGAATATATGGTGGTACTAGCTCGCAACTGTAAAGCAAAGGTCTAACTCACTAGTTTCTGGTGTATAAGTATTATGTGTGATAAATTGTAATCTGATAGCAAGAAGGCTCTTAAAGATGGGGGAAGAATTCCATTGATGCAAAAGGGGTGTCTGGAGGGCCTTCTCCCACCTTTCCCCAGTTCATATTATGATTTCTATGTTAAAAATCATGTTTATCATTTAGAAAGAATTGCCACCTTCATGGATAACCAGGTGCATCTGCTCAGTGTACCTCATGTGATCTTCATGTGGCTTCCTTGATTTTGGGTTAGTCTGTAGTCTGGAATGGTTCTAATTGTCCAAATCCTGTATTTTCTCCTTCCCTCTCTCTTTCTCTATTTTATTTCTGTCTGATCTAATGATTATGGCCACAACCCAAATAAAACATAGGCCAATTTATTAAAACCATTAATATCACTGGATTTACACCAGTTAATATTATATTGGGATTTTGAACTTTTTCAAGCCATAACAAACTTTTCATCTGAAATGCAGAATATTAAATAAGCATAATTTATGAACTTTAAATAATGTAAATCAAGTTTTAATGTTTAGTCATTGCATTGAAACATTCTATCGTATTTCCAAACAGCTCTCTGCAATCAGATTTCTTTTCACAATGTGCACAAAATAAAAAAAATTAACGAAATAGAGCAAATGCACTATCAGATCTCATCCTCCAGGTGGCGATTTTTGCTAGGTTTTCTCTGTCCCTGGCCTCCAAAATAAAAATGGCACAATTACAGGCTTTGTAAATAAGAATTTTAAGTGTCATATACCTAAGGGTTCAAACAAAAAAGGCTTTTAGCATCTTAAAAATAGTATAACCTCACGTGGAGCAGAACTCACATCGCTAGGTGGATGATGCCTTATCTCCAGACTTGAAACTATGAAATAATTAGTTTCAAAGTAATATAGTTCCTATTATTGATTACACAAGGGCAACAATGATAATGTAACAATGACATAAATCCCCATCCTTTCGCTATTACCAAGACATACTTAATAGGGATGCAAAAATATTTCCATATTTTTCTTGTTCTCAATGAAAAACAGTGCCTTGGCATAAAAAAACCTTTTCAAAAAGTATTAACTACAAGATTTTTTTGGACCCAACACAACAGCAAAAAGACTTGAGGTGCAACATGTTGCACCAGGAAGCCACCACTATGTTGAAAACTTGAGGGGGGGGGAGGTAAATGCCATCCTGTGTCTCCTGGCCACCTGAGCCCAGTGAATACAGGATGGTTGTGTAAACAGCTGTGGCTGGTTCCATTTTGGGACCAAACGAAGTGTATACATGGGTCTGAAGCTGTGTTTTGCTCTGGATTCTTGGAGAAAATTTGGGGCAATCTGCAATTTTGTTAACAAGGCTCAAGGTTGTGTCAATTCTTGTGGAATAACTCCTTCCTGACCGCACTCTGCCAGTGAGTACTTTGGACTATATTGTGATTGTTTTTATGAGTGGTTTAATACAAACACTATAATCCATTTTGGATGTGGATTAAACAAACTAGTTCTGCTGCACAGAACCTACACAAACACCCCAGGAATCAGTTGGAAGCTGGGATAGTGGCCACAATATACACTGCTTGCAAATCAGAATTGAACCCAGGAGCCATAATATCCGTGGCTAGACAGCTGCCAGAAATTTCAGGGTTTTTCTCTTCTTAACCAGTCTGCTGAGATGCATTGATGTGCATCATCATGTTCATTCAGGATCAGCAGTAGACCATGGCAGGGCACAGGAAACGAGAACAAAGAGGCAGAAAGCAAGACTTGCCATGGAAAGGAAGTGGTTTCCTTCACCAGTGGAGTAATTGTTTACTTTGTTTACTTTCCGGCCAGCTGTGTTTGTGTGTGTGGTTTTTAAGTGCTTCGTCATTAGCAGTGTCCTAACATAACCCACACATTGTCCAGTCTGTTTTGAATCCTAAATGGGATATACTTTGAGCAGCTGCACCACATGATCTGGCTTGAGTTTCTACTGCACCATTTCTGGTTTGATGCATGCTGCAGCACACATTGGGGGTTTACATTTTGTGAACACCTCTTTCCTTGAGCTGAGTTACTGTATCTATGAAGAACCACCCTGTCACCTTCACCTGGAATACACTCTGGTTTGTATTTTGTATTACCTGGCCCCTGTTCTTGGACTAGAAGATACTGTGGTAGATTTGAGAAGATGACAATGTTAAATTTGTCCATGTGGGAAATGCCCGGGTAATTAAAATGTGCATGATTCCTAGCTTATTGTAATTCAATTCTGCTTAATATTCAATGTCAGTTTCTAAGAACTTTGAATATTTTAATATGTAATTTCAGAATCACACATAATATATTCCAAATTACAACTGGGTGTCTAGGAACGTTGTGTGTTGTTACCTAATTTATATTCATAGATCACTTGTTTTAACACAGGCAGCTAAATAGGGAGGGTGAAAGTGTGGGATAGGGAAGAATTAATTTTCTGAAGTGGTCTTAATACTTAATAGTTGGCATATCCTCTAACTATCCTGATTTGGCTAAGATGGTCCAGATGAATCCTCTTTTCGGCTGCATTTCAAATGTCCTAGTTTCTGTCTCTTCTCCCACTTTGTTTTCAGCACCAACATTGAAGGGATGATCCTCCTCCAGCAACTTCACTGGACCGGTCATGTTGCCCAAATGCCCGATCACCATCTCCCAAATGAGATACTTTACTCTCAACTCAAGAACAACTCAAGTATCTCAAAAATGAACCTTCTTTTTTTAAAAAAAAACAACTTTAAAATTCAACTAGAGGGAGAGCCGTTTCCTGGAAGGAATGCTCACTTTCCATCAATCTGTCCCCTCCAAAGACAAAGCAAAGCAAGACTACCTGGAGGCCAGATGCATGCCTAAAAGTCTGGATTTTCCATAAAACCTTAGGGTAAATAGCAAGATTTTAAAAAATGAATTAAAGTTCATATAAATCCATTGCAAATTAACCTCCATATATGTTGTTTGACAGGATGAGAGTGCCTACAAAGCACCATTTTTAGTTTCTGTATATCAATCCAGAAACATCTGTTCTAATTTAGGATTTCTGATAAATAATTCAATATTAGGAGTTTTATGAGAAAAAATGGATCTTGTGTTGCACACTACAAAAATTTAAGTGTTGATAGTGATGGAATTATGGCAAGTTTGAAGTGCTATGGAACACATTATTTAAAATGCTATGAAAATGGCAGTACCTATAGCTTAGAGATAGATCTACTCATATCTTAGCAACATATACATCTGTACTACTTAATCGTTAATCTTCCTTAACTTCATTGTCTTTAGATTTTTGGACTCCCATCATCCCCAACTAGCATGGCCTATATACTATATATTTGACCAACAGGCCAAAAAGGAATGGTGTAAGAAAATGCTGGCTCAAAATACTACATTAACACAGGGAGGCCTGGAGCATAGAGCTTCATGAAGTGATTCAGCATAATCAATAGAAGCAAGCAGTATGGCCTATTAAACAAAAATATTGGATATAAGATTACAACAAAGACAATACAAGATTTGCCACAGGGCTTCTTGTATACTTCAGCAATTTGCAAACAGAAACCCAATTAGCCAGCAGCAATCTGGAGATGTTCTGTGTTGTGTGTGCCCATTGTGTGCATAAATAAGTCTTGCAAACTTGTTTTGGGAATGAAATTACCAAACAAATATACTTTGAAAATAATAATTTCATATTTAGATATTTACATATGGTATGTGAGCCATATCCAAATCAAAACATCTATGTTGGTTCCTTCTGGATCAGCTAGACTTTTCACCAAAAACAGGAATCTGTGGAGGAGTGAATTATCTGAGAACCCAGGCAAGTAAGTTAAGACATCATTGTACAATGGTTCTTCAAGAGTTCAGCTACACTGTAGAATTAATGCAGTTTACCACCACTTTAACTGCTATGGCTCACTGCTATGGGATAATGGGAGTTGTAGTTTTACAAGTGCTTCACCAAAAGACAACTCCCAGGATTCCATATTATTGAGCAATGGCAGTCAAAGTAGTGTTGAACAGCTATTCTATACACTATTCTATAGTGTAGATCAGTGTTTCCCAACCAGTGTGCCGTCAGCGATCATCAGGTGTGCTGTGGGAAATTGGAACCTCCAATACCCTTTCTTCCCCCTCCTGCCGAACACTTTTTCTTCTCCACTCGGGCTCCCTTCTTCCCAGCCTCGCTCTGCTCGTTTTGCCTCGCTTTGCTCTGGGGCGAGTCTGCGAAGTAGCGCTTGCACGGGTCATGTCTTCCTCACTCCCCTTCCCCTCCTGAACATGCTCACACTGCCCCCTCGGATCAAAATGGCGGCAGAAGTGGCAGTGTAGAAGAAAAAGTGTTCGGCAGGAGGGGGAAGAAAGGGCACGAAGGGGAAGGGGGAGGAAGAGGTCTCTGTTGAAAGCTGGCATGGGCAAACTTGGACCTTCCAGGTGTTTTGGACTCCAACTCCCACCATTCCTAGCAGCCTCAGGCTCTTTTTCTTTCCCCCCTCAGCCATTTAAGCAGGAAAGGGCCTCAGGCTGTTAGGAATGGTGGGAATTGAAGTTCAAAGCACCCAGAGGGCCGAGGTTTTCCCATGCCTGTTTTAGGGACCTTAAGGCGGTGAGCCTCCTTCCAACATTGTGATTCTGGATAGAAAACAAACAACATAACATAACATTGTTTGAGTCCACAGTGCTCTCTGGGTGTAGGTGAACTACAACTTCCAAACTCAAGGTCAATTATCAAGCAAACCCTTTCAGTACTTTCTGTTGGTAATGAGAGTTCAATATGCAGAGTTTGGTTCAATTCCATTGTTGCTAGAGTTCAGGATGCTCTTTGATTGTGTGTTAACTATAAATCCCAGAAACTGTAACTCCCAAATGTCAAGGTCTATTTTCCCCAAACTCCATCTGTGTTCACATTTGGGCATATTGAGTATTCATGCCAAGTTTGGTCCTGATCCAACATTGTTTCAGTCCACAGTGCTCTCTGGATATAGGTGAACTACAACTCCAAAACCCAAGGTCAATGCCCACCAAACTCTTATAGTATTTTCTCTTGGTTATGGGAGTTCTGTGTGGGAAGTTTATGTCTTTCTGCCATTCCTGCCAGGATATCTATGTTGTGTTCATCGAAACAGGTCCAGGTTTCACACTGAGTGTATAAATACATTTAAAAACATATTAACTATATGTATTACTGTGTTAGAGTGTCATTTTGTGTCATTTTGATTGGTGGTGTGCCCCAGGATTTTGTAAATGTAAAAAATGTGCCGCGGCTCAAAAAAGGTTGAAAAACATGGGTGTAGATGCACCGTTAGACTAAAAGATTGCACTTCTGCTTCTCAATTCCTCTATAAACAGCACTAAATTATTTCCTCATATGCAAAATTTCTTGCTTAGTATTTTAATATTATGATTGTCAATCAGTTTCCCTTATTCTCTTCTCCCATCTCTCTTCACTGATCAATTTTCTTTTCAATTCTTTCACATCATTAGGTAGAAGAAAAATTAGTTCACTGAAAAGGAACAAACATGAATTATTTTTGTTGCGTGCCTTCAAAATATTCCTGGATTATGAAGATCCTAGAGCAATCCAATTGTGGAGTTTCCTGGCAAGATTTCTTCAGACAAGGTGTGCCTTTGCCTTTCTCTGAGGCCGAAAGTATGACTTGCCCAATGTTGCCTAATGGATTTCCATGGCGAAGCAAGGATTCATATCCTGGACTTCTCAGTCATAATCTAACATTCAAACCATTACACAACACTGGCTTTCCAAATGTGAATTAGAAGGAGGGAGTTGTAAACAAGGGTCCATTTCTGAATTCTTTCTGCGAAGGTAGAGTGATACTTGTTTTCTTCTTGCACGACAGATGCTCTTATTGTGTGTGTGTGTTTTAAAGCACTTTCTATGCTGTAGACAGAGCAGTGTATTGGTTCGAAAACTGTACTATGACTCTACAGAGCCGGGTTTGACTCACTGGGTGAACTTTGGGAAGTCATACTTTCTCAGCCTCAGAAGAAGGCAAAGGGAACCCCATTTTGAACAAAGTCTTGCCAAGAAAACCCCACGAAAGGGTCACCTTGGGGTCACTGTAAGTCAGAAACGACTTGAAGGCACAAATCAATTGAACTATTACAAATTATTAAACTGTAAGATCTATGAATGTTCATGTTCCCTATGTACAGACAGATGATTCCTTACCCAGAATCCAAAAATCATCCACAGGAGTGACCAAGGCCTGTATAAAATCCACATTGAATTGGATTATATGGCAGTGTGGACTCATATAACCCAATTCAAAGCAGATATTGTGGGTTATCTGCCTTGTTATTTGGGGTTATATGGCGGTGTGGAAGGGCCCAGAGATTCTAACCCCTTTGCTTTTTGATATTTTGAGGCACACAATCCCTTTTATATGTGTGTGTGTGTGTGTGTGTGTATATATATATATATATATATATATATATAAACACATAATATTTTAATCGTTTTTTACATGAAACCACAACTCCAATGATTCCATACCATTGAGCTGTGGCAGTTAAAGTGGTTTCAAACTGGATTACCATATATACTCAAGAATAAGCCAATCCGAATATAAGCCGAGGCATCTAATTTTACCACAAAAACTGGGAAAACAGATTGACTCAAGTATAAGCCGAGGGTGGGAAATGCAGCAGCTACTGGTAAATTTCTAAATAAAAATAGATACCAATACAGTTATATTAACTGAAGCATCAGTAGGTTAAATATTTTTGAATATTTACATAAAACTTAAGATAACACTGTCCAACTCTTCAATGTAAACATGCTTATGTATCCTTCCAATAATAATAGAGTAAAATAATAAATGTAATAATAATAGAGTAAAATAATGGAAATGTAATAATAAAGTAAAATGATAAATATAGTAATAATATAATAGAGTGAAATAATAAATGTAATCATAACAGAGTAAAATAACAAATAACCCTGACTCGAGTATAAGCGGAGGGGGACTTTTTCAGCCTTAAAAAGGGCTGAAAAACTAGCCTTATACTTAGGGTTGCCATTTTTGATATAAGAAATAAGGGACATTTACGGGATTTTTCACAAAAATAAGGGACACTTCATTAAAAACTTGAAACTCAAATATTACGTAGAAATAGTTTTATTAACAGAATAAGATAATGATTGAAACTCACAAAAGAAACTGACTTATACCCTCTTAACAGTACATGGTATGTTTCTGCATGCTTTGTCATGCAGAAAAAACATTATTAGAACTACTTTATTTTCTCCATCTGTATTTAGTTCTTGACTTTGCTGACTTTAAAAGTGCACTGTCTAAACATTAAAATAAAATAAATGTTATAAGACAGTACATCTTCATGATTATTATGTCAATAGTTAATGGTATAGTATAGTATGGGATACACAGCATTGTATAGTATTGGGATACATAGCTAGGCCTATTTTAAGAGTAACTCTCAACATTCCCCTTGGGTAACGTTTAATTAGTCTACTGTACTTTGAAAAAGTCCTGTATCGCCTCTTCCTTCCAACGGGGACGCAGGCTGCCCTGCGAGTTGGAATCCCTGGGCAAGCATTGCCGTGGAAACCACAGCGCGCACCTTCCTCTGGTCAACCCTGCCCAGTCCTGTCCTGCTAGTCAAAAATAAGGGACAGGGCCTGAAAATAAGGGACACAAATTTTAGGGCCAAAATATGGGACGTCCCTTAGAATAAGGGACATATGGGAACCCTACTTATACTCAAGTATATACAATAATTCCTTCAGTGGAGATGCACACCCTTCCCTGTCTTTTCCTATTTACGATACTGTTTGATGCCCTTTTAAATGTCATGGCACAATGCCCTGTAGTTTTACAAGGTCCTTGGCCTTCTCTACCAAAGAGTACTGAGGTCTCTGCAATACTCCCATGATTGCATTGCATTGAGCCATGATAGTTAAAAGTGTCAAACTGCATCCATTATACAGTGTAGACCAGGCATAGGCAAACTTCAGCCTTTCGAGTATTTGGATTTCAACTCCCACAATTCCTAACAGCTTATAATGGCTGTTAGGAATTCTGGGAGTTGAAGTAAAAAATGCCCAAAAGGCCAAGGTTTAGCCATGCCTGGTGTAGACATACCCCCTATCACAGAGTTAATGACAAAATTATCTTATGGCCCTTCCATTCCATGGGTTACATTGCCATATAACACAGAATATCAAGGCATATAAGTCACAGTATCTGCTTTGAACCGGGGGCCCTTTTACACAGCCCTATATCCCAGAATATCAAGGGAAAAAATCCCACATAATTTGAGTGTGGACTCAGAGTGTGAACCCAGTTCAAAGCACATATTGTGGGACTTCGTCTGCCGAGGCCTAGCAAGCTTGGATGGTGGCAGCGAGGTCCTCAGGTCGTAGGTTTGATTAGAGTTTCCTTCTCTTAGATGGTTGACCTTACAGGGTTAGATGAGCACCATCTGCCCGGGTTTGAATTTAGAGTTTTTTCTTCTCTTAGGATGGTTGCCAAAAGGCTAGAGAGCCCATCCTGCTCATTGACACTCTTTGTCAGATCCTTCGGTTGTGACCTGTCTGGCATGGGAGGCCCTACCAGTGACTATTATGCCACCGCCAGCATAGCTCACAACTTCAATAGGGTAGGCAAGCCTGTCCCCGACAACAAGGGGGCACCAATGGAGAGGCTTCTGGTATATAGGGCTGTGTGAAAGGGCCCTGGGTTATCTGAGGTCCCTTCCACACAGCTCAATACAATCCCACATGATCTGCTTTGAACTGGAATATATGGCAGCGTGGACTCAAGATAATCCAGTTCAAAGCAGATATTGTGGGATTTTCTGCCTTGATATTCTGGGATATCTTCTTTTCTTCACGGACAAAGATTCAGGAAGGACTCATCCCACGCTTTCCAGGGCTTTTTGGGAAGTTGGATGTGTCCTTCGAGCCTGTGCAATGGATTTTTCTGGAGGAGCGCAGCATGCACAGAACTGGCCTCACCCTTTAAACCAAAGGTTCGTCTGCCGAGGCCTAGCAAGCTTGGAAGGTGGCAGCGAGGTCCTCAGGTCGTAGGTTTGATTAGAGTTACCTTCTCTTAGATCAGGGCTGTCCAACTGGCGGCCCGCGGGCCGTATACGCCCCCCCCAACCCCTTCCCCACGGCCCCCTACCCTCCTGCAAGATATCTGCTTTTTAAGATTAAATTTTTTTAAAAAAAAATTTCGAATATTTTTTTTCCTGCGGCCTGGGGGGGGGGGGGAGGGGCAGGGCGGAGGAGCAGGCTCCCGGCCTCCTCCTACTTCCCTCTCTCCCCCTCTCTCTCTCCCTCCTTCTCTCTCTCTTTCCCCCATTAATTCCTTACCATTTACACCACTTGAAAGAAAGAGGAAGGAGAGAGTGCACCAAGCAAGAGGGGGCGTGGCCAAAGCAAAAAAGGGGTGGGGCCGAGTTAGGAGCGTGCGGGGGGGGGGTGCTCATCCATTCCCTTTCCGGCTTCCTTCTCTTCTGAGGATTTGTGCCAAGTTTGGTCCTGATCCATCATTATTTGAGTCCACAGTGCTCTCTGGATGGAGGAGAACTACAACTCCCAAACTCAAGGTTCAGTACTTTCTGTTGCTCTCATGAGAGTTTAGGTTTGATTCAACATGGCTGAGGAATGCTTTGATTGTATTTTCCCCTTATGGCAGAAGGAGATTGGACTGGATGGCCCTTGGAGGTCTCCTATTCTAGGAACCCATTGTAATTATTATTATTATTATCATTAGAGGCTGAATGGCCATCTGTGAGGAATGCTTTGATTGTGTTTTCCCCTTATAGCAGAAGGAGATTGGACTGGATGGCCCTTGGAGGTCTCCTATTCTAGGAACCCATTGTTATTATTATTATCATCATCATCAGAGGCTAAATGGTCATCTGTGAGGAATGCTTTGATTGTATTTCCCCCTTATGGCAGAAGGAGATTGGACTGGATGGCCCTGGATGGTCCTTGGAGGTCTCCTACTCCAGGAACCTGTTGTTGTTATTATTATTATTATTATTAGCAGAGGCAGAATGAATATTATGCCTTATCATTCAGGGTTATAGGCCTGTGTGGAAGGGCCTTGGCTTCTTATTTGACTTCCTTTCCACACATCTGAATAAAATCCCATGTTATTTGCTTTATACCAGATTATATGAGTGTGGACTCCGATAATCCAGTTCAAAGCAAGTATTCTGGGTTATATGGCTGTGTGGAAGGGCCCTGAGTCCACACTGCAATATAATCCAGTTCAAAGCAGGGACTGGGACTTGAGACTGGGATTTTGGTGTTAATCTCTATCTCCAAGTCAAAGCCCCGGTGTCCTCCACAGACACCTCCAAGGCGGGGAGGGGGCGGAGCCAGGGGCGGGGCAGGGGTGGAGCCAGGGAGGGGGCGGAGCCGGGGGCGGAGGCAGACCCTTCGGCCCCCCAGGTCATCAGTAACCGGAATTCTGGCCACAGGTCCGGTAGAAGTTGGACAGCCCTGTCTTAGATGGTTGACCTTACAGGGTTAGATGAACACCATCTGCCCGGGTTTGAATTTAGAGTTTTCCTTCTCTTAGGATGGTTGACAAAAGCTAAGGAGCCCATCCTGCCCCTTTGACACTCTTTGTCGGTTGTGACCTGTCTGGCATGGGAGGCCCTACCGTGATGATTATGCCACCGCCAGCATAGCTCACAACTTCATTAGGGTATGCAAGCCTCTCCCCCATGACAAAGGAGCGCTAATTGAGAGGCTTCTGGGATAATGATAGTAATAAACCTTATTTGTACCCCACACCCATCTCCCCAATGGGGATTTGAGGCGACTCACATGAGGCCAAGCTGAAACAGCAACAGATTACAACAAAATAAAATCAAAAACATCAACAATAAACACAATAAAATACATACATATAAATAAAAAGTGTATAACTAGCTATCTAAAAACACAAGGACAGGTACAAATATAAAGTGTTAAAAACTCAGGGTGAGTTGAGTGAAATAATATCCTTTACATGGGGAGGGGGATAACTCCAAGAACTGGGCATTGAAGAGAGCAATGGTAAAGATTAGATAATTACTGAAGGTCTGCAAGGTGGGGGGCTTTCCTAATCTCTTCAGGCATGGAATTCCAGAGTCGGGGGGCCACAGCGGAAAAGGCCCTCTCCCTTGTGCCCACCAACCGAGTCTGAGAGATTGGCAGGGGCGACAGGAGGACTTCCCCGAGCAGCGGAGGGTTTGAGCTGGTTCATGGAGGAAGATCCGGTCACGAAGGTAGGCAGGTCCCAAACCGTTTAGGGCAGGCCTGGGCAAACTTGGGCCTTTCAGGTGTTTTGGACTTCAACTTCCACAATTCCTCACAGCCTCAAGCCCCTTCCAAAGGAAGGGCCTTTCCAAAGGATGGGCCTTCCAGGCGTTTTGGACTTCAACTCCCACAATTTCTCACAGCCTCAGGCCCCTTCCAAAGGAAGAGCCTTTTCCAAAGGAAGGGCCTTTCAGGTGTTTTGGACTTTAACTCCCACAATTCCTCACAGCCTCAGGCCCCTTCCAAAGGAAGGGCCTTTCCAAAGGAAGGGCCTTTCAGGTGTTTTGGACTTCAACTCCCACAATTCCTCAACTCCCACAATCAGCCTTCCAAAGGAAGGGCCTTTCCAAAGGAAGGGCCTTTCCAAAGAAGGGCAACTTCAACTCCCACAATTCCTCACAGATGGAAGCCTTTCAAGGTGTTTTGGACTTCAACTCCCACAATTCCTCACAGCCTCAGGCCCCTTCCAAAGGAAGGGCCTTTCCTGAGGTAGGGCCTTACAGGTGTTTTGGACTTCAACTCCCACAATTCCTCACAGCCTCAGGCCCCTTCCAAAGGCCTTTCAGGTGTTTTGGACTTCAACTCCCACAATTCCTCACAGCCTCAGGCCCCTTCCAAAGGAAGGGCCTTTCCAAAGGAAGGGCCTTTCCAAAGGAAGGGCCTTTCAGGTGTTTTGGACTTCAACTCCCACAATTCCTCACAGCCTCAGGCCCCTTCCAAAGGAAGGGCCTTTCCAAAGGAAGGGCCTTTCAGGTGTTTTGGACTTCAACTCCCACAATTCCTCACAGCCTCAGGCCCCTTCCAAAGGAAGGGCCTTTCAGGTGTTTTGGACTTCAACTCCCACAATTCCTCACAGCCTCTGGCCCCTTCCAAAGGAAGGGCCTTTCAAAGGAAGGGCCTTTCAGGTGTTTTGGACTTCAACTCAAATGCCTCAGGCCCCTTCCAAAGGAAGGGCCTTTCAGGTGTTTTGGACTTCAACTCCCACACTTTCTCACAGGGCCTTTCAGGTGTTTTGGACTTCAACTCCCACAATTCCTCACAGCCTCAGGCCCCTTCCAAAGGAAGGGCCTTTCAGGTGTTTTGGACTTCAACTCCCACAATTCCTCACAGCCTCAGGCCCCTTCCAAAGGAAGGGCCTTTCAGGTGTTTTGGACTTCCACAATTCCTCACAGCCTCAGGCCCCTTAGAAAGGAAGGGCCTTTCCAAAAGATGAGCCTTTCAGGTGTTTTGGACTTCAACTCCCACAAGTCCTCACAGCCTCAGGCCCCTTCCAAAGGAAGGGCCTTTCAGGCGTTTTGGACTTCAACTCCCACAATTCCTCACAATTCTTCTTCAACTCCTCAATTCCTGTGAGGAATTGTGGGAGTTGAAGTCCAAAACACCTGAAAGGCCCGAGTTTGCCCAGGCCTGGTTTAGGGCTTCATAGGGCTGTGTGAAAGGGCCCTGGGTTATCTGAGGTCCCTTCCACACAGCTCAATACAATCCCACACGATCTGCTTTGAACTGGAATATATGGCAGTGTGGACTCAAGATAACCCAGTTCAAAACAGATCTTGTGGGATTGATATTCTGGATTATATTGCGATGTGGAAGGGCGCTGAGTCCACACTGCCATATAACCCAGTTCAGAGCAGGTAACGTGAGATCTTATTCAGCTGAGAGGAAGGGCCCTTTAAGGCAGGCCTGGGCAAACTTCGGCCCTCCAGGTGTTTTGGACTTCAACTCCCACAATTCCTAACAGCCGATAGGCTGTTAGGAATTGTGGGAGTTGAAGTCCAAAACACCTGGAGGGCCGAAGTTTGCCCAGGCCTGCCTTAAAGGGAAGCTTTCTTAGGGGAATGCTCAAGGCCCAAATATCTTGAGAGGAAACCAGTGCTCAGGAAAGGGCCCTTCCACACAGCCCTCTACCCCACAATATCTGCTTCGCTCTGGGTTATCCGAGTGTGGGGTTTCCTACCTTGAGATTCTGGGCTATGGGGCTGTGTGGAAGGGGGCCCGTCGTGAGTTGGGAATGGTAAGGGTGTATGGTGAGCCCTGACGTCACTTCCGCCGCCCCCCCCCCTTCCATTTCCCCGGGCTCTCTTCCTATTCGCTGGCCTGGGAAGAGGGAGGAGCACGTGGGCGCCTTTCCCCTCCACTGGGCGGGTCTAGGGGCAGGAGGCACGGCGCTCTGTGCGCATGCGGGAAAGCGAGCGCTGGAGCCCGCGCGCCAGTTCCTTCTCTGCTGCAGTGGAAGCGGCTGCTCCTCTTTTTTGCTCTGGGCTGAAGGAAGGAAGGAAGGAAGGAGGGAGCGAGCCATGCCGCCTCCTGGCCAAGTCCGGCTCCCGGATTGGGACGCGCTGAAGCTCCGCGTGCGCTCCATGGTCACCTCCCACCGGGTCATGATCTTCAGCAAGACCTACTGCCCTTTCTGCCGGAAGGTGAGGAGCGGAGGGGGAAAGGGGGGGGGGCGGGGGAGTAACCGTTTCCGTGGCAACGTCCCCACAGGGGGGTGTGAGAGAGAGCAGCAGGCCTCGTTTTTCCACCTCACTTTCCTCCCTCTATAGACCTCCCCCCCCCAAAAAAAACCCCTCCTTGTATCTATATTGTAGAATTAATGCAGTTTGACACCGCTTTAACTGCTTTATCTGTGCTGTGAGTTCCTGGGAGATGTGGTTTTACTAGCCTTCTTCTGTCAAGAGTGTTGGTACCTCTCCAAACTACAACTCCCACAATCCTATAGCATTGAGACATGGCAGTAAAAGTAATATGAACTGCATTAGTTCCACAATGTAGCTCACACATGGGCCAACTTGGGCCCTCCAGGTGTTTTGGACTTCGGCCCTCCAGATGTTTTGGACTTCAACTCCCAGAATTCCTAACAGCCTCAGGCCCCTTTCCTTAAGTGGCTGAGAGGGAAAAGGAAAGGGCCAGAGGCTGCTAGGAATTCTGGGAGTTGAAGTCCAAAACACCTGGAGGGCCCAAGTTGGCCCATGCCCCCCCCCAACACACACACACACTCAGTGCTCGGTTGCAGGCCCTGCCAGGCCCAAAGCCTGCACCCGTAGGCCCCGGGCACTTTGGGTCTACGGGTGAACCTACCTCCCACCCCAATAATGTGCCAGACAGAAAACGCTGCCACATATCCCTCCGCATACAAACATTCACGTTTATTATATAACTATCTCGGGGACCCGGCGGTGCCTGGGTAATTTGCGTGGCTCGCAGTGGTCTCAGGATAAGAGTGCAGGTACCACAAGTCCCACCATCCATGGTCCATCCTCCTCCAAACTGCACTAGAGAAGGAAGTTAGATGAATAAGAATGTAATATAAGGTGTTGCTCTTTCCACCTTGGAAGCCCTTGTCTGATATAGACTTGGGAACAGGAGCGTTTTGAGATTTCATATTTTGGAATATTTGCATATACAGAGTGAGATTTTTGAAGATGGGATGCAACTCTATGATAAAACTTAATAAAAATAAAAATAATTTTATTTCTTACCCGGCTCGAGGCAAGTTACAACATTGTTAAAACACCTAATAATTTAGAATATATTTACATGCAATTAATATTAAAATACACAGGCAACAATCTCTATATATAAAAGGAGAGTGGTCGTGCAACGGGAGATATAGACGCGAAAACGACATGTCCCACACACACGAAAATCGCCAGGCCACTAATCCATACTCCTAGGTACAAACACCACCCACAAAACACGCCGAAACACAACGCAACACCCCCAAAAACACCCCCGTGCCACAACATTTCCACGCATGCGCGCACCGCTGCGGCCGCGGCGGCAGCGAGAACAGCACACCCCTCCTCCTCCTTCAACGCTCCCTCCCACCCCACCTCCCCTTGGCCCCGCCCCTCCTCCTCCTTCAACGCTCCCTCCCACCCCACCTCCACGCCCCAAAACATTACCCCACTCGCACCGCCGACTCTGCACCCACCTCCTCTGCCGCTTCCAGGCCGCTCCTCAACCCGGAACATGCGGACGCCGCCTTGCCCGCCTTCTCTGCCGCGTCCTTGCCCTTCCTCGGTAACTGCCATCCGGTTCAGGACCCAGGCCCCCTCACCCTTCTCCGCCACCTCTTAGCCGATCCCTGACCCGGCCCTTGTAGGAGGCACCTTGGCCGTTTCCACCAGCGCAGCCCGGGTTAAGGACCGGCTTGGAAGCGGCGGAGGAGAGGGGCAGAACGCCAAGGAAGCGACGGCCCGCCACGGCTCCAAGAAAGGATGGCAACCGCCGAGGAAGGCCAAGGACACAGCGGAGAGGGCGCCCCAGGCGGCGCCCGTGTGACCTGGCTCCAAGCGGCGGCTGCAAAACGACGGAGACAACCACTGAACTACACCTCCCAGAAGGCTCCGCGCCGCTCCCTGGGAAGCAGGGGCGGAGCTTTCTGGGAAGTGTAGTCTCATACCCTCCTCCTCCTCGGAAGCCAAGTAGGCAACAGTGCCGAAGAAGAATGATGAGGCGGCGCCCCACCTCCCTACCACTCCAAGGTCCCCCATTGCCCCCCCCCCCCACAACGCCAGGGAGGTGACAAGGAAGAACGAACAATCAACAGAAGAAACGGACATGGAAGAGGCAGGCAAGCACAAAACACATAATAAGAACACCCATTATAAAAAAAACCCACACACATTACAAACCCCTACACAAAACAAACAAACACATATACACACACATATATACACATTAACATATATACACATAAATACACACACATACACAAACACACACAAATATATACACATAAACCCACACATAAACACACATACACATATATACACACACATATATACACACATGCAAACAAATACACACACACAAATACATACACACACAACTATACACACATACACATATATACAAACACAAATATACGCACATAAACACATACACATATATAAACATATACACCAAAAACAAAAACCAACATATACCCACACATACATACACAACCACATATACACACGCATACACACACATATATACACATACACACACACAAATATATAAACACATATACACACACATATATACACACAAACATACACATAAACATACACATATAGACACACACAAAACACATAATCACATCATTTCCAGCCCTTACATACCCAGACTACCTTACATCTCCTAAATAGGGCACAGCAACGCGTGCCGGGTTCAGCTAGTTAGACATAAAATTGAAGTTTAAAACTTGTCATTCAAACTGTCTGGGTAGGCCTGCCGGAAGATATTTGTGTCTTGTGTCTTAAATTCTGACAGCTGATTTAGCTGTTGGATCTCTACCAGCAAATTATTCCACAGGTGGCTGGTATTCCACCTGGTGGCTGGTGACGGTTGGCAGTCGGGTTCTGGCAGGCTGGAGCAGACCCCCCCCCAAACAGAGGACCTCAGTGGATTATACGGGAGAAGGCAATCCACCTATGTGGATGATTTTGGAGGATGTTTGATTTTCTGATTGGAAATGCTCAACCTGTATTAATTGTTTCACCATACAAAAAAGATGAACTAGGAATCCCGTCTTTATCACATTACTACAGCAACCCCTGCTCCCTGTAATTTAAATAAATTTAGTACTCACATTGCTGAATTACTTAATAGTTAATGTCTTACAGTTTTGTTGGTCATTAATTTTTCTTCATAGCAATTGTAGTAAGCAGCAGACTGTAATTCTGCTTGTCGTCAAGTTCTTTGTATGGAAATCAGTCTTGACAGATGTTACTCTTAAGGCTTTTGTTACTATTTAGGGTATGATGTTATCTCAAAAGATGCTTCCATAAGAAGTCTTTTCCCTACTTTCATTTTGCTTTCTTCATTAAAGTTTATGGGAATTCCAGGTGTTTCCCGCTAAAGTTGCAGTCTCCTATTTTTTTCCTATGCATTTCTCCATCTTTATAAGCAGAGAAAATATATATAGAATAGCTGCATAAGACTTTCATATTATGTATAGTTGTGTTTCTTTTTTCCTGGAAGTATCCTGTGGCAGGTAAGAAAGGTAGTGAAATGTGGCTGAAACTGACATCTAGAAATTATTACTGTGTTTATTTGTATCTTGCTTTTTCTTTCCATACTGACATTCAAAGCGGCTCACAATTGAAAACCATTACAATACAACTTACAAATATACAGATGTTAAAACAGTATTAAACATTAATATTAAAACAATTCAGGTGAAAAGTATAGAAAACCACAGCACCACTTGACTAGATATTAAACACCTTAATCTTTAAAAGCATTTAAAATCCTTTAAAATTAAACTGTTTTCTGGTTTTTATAAGACAGCTGGGACCAGAAATCAGAATCTCAATTCAGTACAATTTTAGCTAGTTATGAGTATAAATTAGTTGTGTTAGACATTTCACTGATCTGCTTGTCAGGGACAATGTGTGTTTTCTTTAGGAACCTTTTAATTTTTTTAAAATGTTTGCAGAAAGTAAAGTAATGGTATGATAAACATCAAGATTATTTGTAGTAAGTTTGCCCTTTTCTTATTGTTTCCTTTGCTGTGTCACTCAATGAACACCCACATCCAGCTGTTAGAATAGAGGCTTCCTTGATGGAAATAGGGCAATTAAGGACTCCAGAAATTATGGTTCCAGAATGTCTCTTGATAGCACATCACATGCCTGTGGGTGCAACTAATATGCATGTTTTTAATTGAAGCAAATAGGCATGTGATTAAAACACATTGCATAAAGTGCTGTGCAGAACGCAAATCAGATAAGATGTTAGATTTATTCTCTGATGCTGCTTGTATGCTTTCATGTGTGCTGCTGAAAATAGTTCTATTGTATTAAAAATTTCAAGACTTAGAGGTTTCTTAACAGTCACAATGCTGCTGGTTTATTGCCACTGAGCTTTCTGGTGTGATTTCTTTTTGCACAAACATTGTTGCATAGAGGAAAATATGAGAATAAAAAGAAGGAAGTTAGATGTCTTGAGTAAGTGCTGATTTCTGCTCTTATACAACTCTTGCTCATAAGCTGCCCAACTCTGCTAAGACAGTCATGGCAAGCCCACACAAGGAAGTTTATGCTCACCCAAAATGAGTCATGGCAGAGATTGGGATTTCTGGAAGTTAAATGTCAGGTTCTTGATTAGTTGACAGGCTTGAATATTGGAAATTATTAACTGGCATACCAAGGGCAAGATGGATGGATGGTATCCTCGAAGTGACTAGCTTGACCCTGAAGGAGCTGGGGGAGGTGACGGCCGGCAGGGAGCACTGGCGTGGGCTGGTCCATGAGATCACAAAGAGTCTGAAGTGACTGAATGAATAAACAACAACAAACAACATTAACTGGCATGTGTTGAAATCCCCTCATGTCGCTACATAAGTGAATATGATAGTAGCTATTTAAAGAAGTAAAAGTGAAAGGGGTATTAATTTATGTAAGGTAAAAAGAAGGTATTTAATACTTTCTTACAGGAGTGTTAATCTCCTGTTCTGGACTAGTGTCAAATGATATATTAAAATTTCTTCCCAAATTCAAAGCTGAGGAGTGACTGACTGGAAGAGGAAAGTTGGTATCTCTTTCCTGCCCTTGTGTCCTTCCCTTTTTGTTGCTGGAGATATTGAAGGCGGGCAGGTTGAGGCATGAGCATGGTAATGCAGGCTCTGCATAAGTACATAATTTTGGAATACCTGTATTTGTGTGTGCATACATAATAAGATATCTTGGCAATGGGGCCAAAGTCTATACATGACATTTATTTATTTTGCATATATACACTTTATACATATAGACTGAAGGTAGTTTTATATGTAATAATTTGTATGTGAAACAGTTTGTGTGCAGAAAACAATAGTATCGCTGTCTCAGCCAACCATTTGGACAATCTTGGATTTTAGAGTGTTTATAATTTTGGAATTCCAGATATAGGATGTATATAACCTGTAGTATACAAAGTTCTTTCAATCTCATATCATACAACTATCATTGGAGAGAGGGAGCTTAAACCAGTTCGAGAGATTAATGAGCCAAAGCTTCTCAAGCTATCAAAAGTATGAGAACTACCACTTTTCCCACAGTGAACTAGGGGTCACTACTATATTTATGTCCTTCCTTTCTTCCTTCTTTGCTCGATTGCCATTGACCAGCAAGCAAAGACTTGGGGACCAGCACTGTCCATGGACACCAATTTGAATGGCATTGACTTAAATGCTTATTTCCCACTTTTGCATGGGGAGCAAAGTAAAGCTGCCCTGCAAAAACAAAACAAAATTAGGAAGTATTCACTCCCCTTTGCTCTGCTGTCAGGTATACAGTATTGCTTTTAGTACTAAGAATGCTACAGTTTTACACTAGGTTTGCTGTGGAAATCATCTTAAGGGAAAATGAATTCAGGAGCAAAAGTAAAAAGAATCCATGGCCAAAAGTAAAAAAGAATCCATGTGCGCCTGCACCACTTCACTGCGGGCCTGAGGGGCAGAGAGGAGGTATGGTAATAGGTTAAAAGGGCGGTCCAGACGGGTGAAAGAGGCATGTTTTTCTGGGCACAGCACCACTCTATCCCTTTTTTCCATACCCAGGCGTCCCAGGCGCCTGCAGCTTGTTTTGCCCTTCACTTACACCTTCCCAGTGAGGCGTTCCCTCACCTCGTCATCAGGACCGCATTAAGTCACTTATTTTCAGGAATCCTGGTGAGTGGATTTTCTTCTACTGTACTTGTACAGCGCCACCCTTGCTGCTTTCATATGGTTGCCACATGCTGCAGGGATACGGCCACCCCCATCATATGCAATGACTGCAGATTCACCATTCTGACTCGGAAGTTTCAGCACCCGCCCTATAAGATGGCCCCTGACGTATAAGACGGCCCCCGACTTTTGAGAAGGTTTTCCTGTGTTAAAAAGTAGTCTTATTCGCTGGAAAATACTTGTGATGTAATGCTTGGGAAGGTCTTTCAAGAAGTAAGTTCCACAGTTCAGTGATTCTTACTCCCAGGTAGATGCACGTAGCTCAGGTTTGTTTTGTTAAAAAAAAGAAGTTAAGAGTAAAATACGGTAAATGTACACTTCTACTTTTTATTAAAATACTTTAAAATATTTTAATAATTCGGTATTACCACTGTTATTATGTCTGAAGCCAAAGAAAGAGTGAAGTCAATGAAAAATTACACTGGTTTTGTAAAGCCCAAAGAATGATAGAAAATAAGGTATTTCTTAGGTATATAAGGGCCCTTGGTATCAGCTGGGATTTTCCTCCAGGACCCCCATGGATAACAAAATATATGGATTCTCAAGTCCTATGATACACATGGCATAGTGAAATGGAAAAATCTGGGATTCCTTTGTGGAATTTGGTTGGTTTTTTTTTAAAAGCAAGCTGTGGTTTGTTGAATCCATGAATGTGGAGGGATGATTGCTGCTACCTTTGGGGAAGAATATAATTAAAACATCACCGAATTTGATTGGAACTATTCACTTCATAATAAGTAAAGCAGTGGGTCAGATCCAGATTAAAGTCATGCTAAGATTAACCTTCATTAAAACTAAGGGGACATCGTTGTGAATGACTTACATTATTTAGTCTAAGCATGATTTCAATAGCTTTGTACTAGGTATGATTCAAAACTGGATGTGGTTTATATTTCTGATGGATAATGTACTTTCTAGCCTACATGTATCAAATCTTTCTCTCCTCCCTTTAAAGTTTCTTTTTAATTCTTGCTGTCCTTTTAATCTAAAAGTGTTGCAACCAGTGGAAAGATGTTGACAGTAAGTGTTGACATGTAGTCACTGGCAACAAATGAAATATTCTTTGCAAAATTGTTAAGGCTTACCATTGCATAAATGACATTAAATGCTTAGAATTAAAAAGATACCAAATCTAGCTTTATTAGAATTAAAAAGATACCAGAGCTAGCTTGATTGAGTTATTTAACTCAGTTAGCTTTGATGTGCATGCATATTATAATAATGCTAGATTGTGTAGCTTGATTAGGTTTATGGTTGACTGCATTCAATCCAGAAGGCTGGTCTTGATATTACTGTATTATCCTTTTATATTTAGTGTGATGATATGATATAGGCAACAGTAGAAGTTGACACTTCATCATCCTTACTCATTTGGCACATTCATTCGTAAACCACACATCTTGATGGAAATGTACTGGTGATACTTAGTTTCTTTGAACTCAATTGCTGGAAATCATAAAGCTAGAAAATCCTGTTTCCCTTTTTTGGGGAAAAAAGAAGTCATCATGGGGGCAGCTGCTTATTTTGATCACAGACATTCTCAGTGTGTAAGGTAGAAATGGACAGAAAAAAGGACTCTTGCAATCTAAATATCCATGACATTTGACAGCAATATTATTTAGAATATTGCATATCCGCATACACATGTGCATGTGTAAATATAAAAGATATGTGAGCCGCTTCACTATTTAAAGATAGATTTTGTGAAGCAGCTGTGGATGACATAATAATTGTTCTAGAAGTAGGTTGTTGCTTCTGAGGCTGTTAAATAGTGTTTAGCAGATTAGGCTTGTAAAGTTCAAGGGTCAAATGAGTGCTTACAATGCAGTTCTTCATGCTGACTTTCAGTTTGCACTCCCAAGTTGTACTGAAGATTTCAAAGCAGTTTAGTGGACATTGCACATTTGCTGCCACCCTGAGAATATTTAAGGATAAAAGGGAAATGACTAGAATAGGGTTGAGCAATATGTGGCCCAACAGGTGATGTTTTACTGCAACTTGCAGTATTTCTCACCATTGACTTTTGCTGGCTAAGGTTGTTGGCGATTCCAGCTCAACAACCTTTGGAGTCTTACACTTTGACTGCCCATGAATTAGAGCATATGACTAAAGTAAAGCCATGACTATGTGTTCTGTGGTTTCATAATGTTGATGGGAGCATTTAGCAGTTTTTACACCAGTTACGTTGGCATCAGATGCTTTCCGTGCTACATGACGCAGTTCTATTAGACTGGCATACTGGAGAGTTTATAGCAGAATGGAAAAAAATCACTTTAAAAAACCTGTTTAAGTGTTTAAAACAACTTAGTATATTATATTGAAGTGCCTCAACAAAAAATAACAAGTATTCCTTGCCTAAGAAAATCCTTTAAAATTTATGTGGTTGCCATAAATTGACAGGTGACTTCAAAATGTATACAAATATATAAATAATCTAGTATAACAAAAGGAAACTTGAAAATTCAGCAGCACACAATGTTCAATTATTTTCTCACTTTTTAAACAGTTTTCTTCAGTTTAGTGACAAACAAATTTCCAAAGAATCTCTCCTTTTTAAATAATATTTGCTTACATGTTAATAAACTCTACCATCCTTCCATTGAAGGAAAAGATTGTACTAACTTGTGACAAGTAGTCTTGTGGTAAGCACCATATTATCATTGTTTTTAATCCATTACATCTTTATGCAAAACTGACACAAGTTTCAAAGATGGCAACACCCCTTGTCATGTAGGATTGCTCTTCTATTTTTCTAATTTATCTTGTGCTAAAAAAGGTGGATTGTTTTTTTTCTCATTTTCAAAATTACCATAATCCTTCTCCCTCCAGTATGCAACCAGTTTATCAGTAACATGACTGTTTTGACTAGATAATGCAATTTTAATACCTTCAATGATTACAGTTTTCTTCATACAGCACTCATGATGACATTTTGGTGTCATTCTGAATTTCTTGCCTCCTTTCCAATGGTACATCTACACTGTAGAATCAATGCAGCTTGCCACCAATCTAACTGCCATGACTCAGTGCCGTGGTATCCTGAGAGTTATAGTATGGTGGTACACCAGCACTCTTTGGCAGAAAAGGCTAAAGTCCTTGGAAAGCTATAACTCCCCTGATTCCATAGCATTCAGCCAATAAAGTGGTGTCAAACTGCATTAATTCTATCTTGCAGATGCACTCCAAGTTTATGGAATTAGATGGGTAAACTGGTTAGAACAGGGCCAGAAATTGAATATTTGCTGCCTACAGTCAGGAGTTCCGATTGCATTACTACTGTCCTTCAGACTTTATTTTAACACTTTGGGATAAAGTGTCTGACAAAACAAAATGTTTAAGTCTGTAGTGCAGAAATGGGCAAAAATTTTGAGACCATGGGTCAGTTCCTTGGCCTAACCACCACTTGTACCACATCTCATCAGTGCAATAAGCTACTTCAGGTTTTTCTTAAGAATCTTTCTCAAAAAAGTCTGGGAGTAACATTGCATCACTAGTTGCTACCTTGAGAAGGGTTCTGGCAAAAATGGGGGGGGGGGGGGTTGGAACTTGTTTTTCCATGTTGCGGAGAGGGGTTTCAGTTCAATTTTCAGGCAAAACTAGTGCCAGTTTATAAAATTGAGGCTTTAAGGATAGAAATATGCTTCAAACGGGATGGGGGCAGCATTCATATGCAGGATCCAAGGAATACTTTCCCTACCTGGTGTAATACATCTGATCAGTAACACAACCTTTCTGTTTCCCTTCTACTAGCTGTTTGATTCTTTGCTTCCTTCATTTTCACATCCAGTTCTCCATCCAATCTTAGTGAGCACCATCGGTTTTCACTGGCTGGTCTCAAAGTTCCTTTCTTCATTTTCTTATTGGTTGGGATCAAGAATGGATGTCCCCATTCACAGTTAGGATGAAGGATTTATTTCTTGTATGGGGAGCTCTTACTTCTGTCCCATAAACCTACGGACCAGAAGATTTGCTGAGAGATAACATTCTCTGTACATTCTTTGTTCTTTTAGGCTTCTATCTCAAGCTCTGCTGCATTCCTCCTCATAATATTCAGCAAAACAATTTTTTCACCCTTGCGAACTTCAGGGTTATTGTCAATTTATTGGTATTGAGCTGTGAATGGACAATCATGGGAATAGTTGAATAAAAACCCAGGAGTGTTAATGTGTAATTCACAAATTTCTATTTTCACATGAAAACCCATTTAATTTAATAGTCTTTTTTGTTTGTTGGGTTCCTTCAATTAATTTCCAACTTATGCTGACCCTAAGGCTGAGACAGTGTGACTTTCTCAGTGGGTTTTTATGACTGGGTACAAGTTTCAAACCACTATACCTATTGCATCCTATAGCTATTCATGAGAAGCAAAGGGTGGGTAGTAATCTGATTTATAAAAGATATTGAGATGGGTGTTAATTTTAATTGTATTTTTTGTAAATAGCAAAAACACACTTTATGTATTTTAACTATATTTGCCCATGTTAGTACTTGAATAGGAAACTGCTAACAAATACCTGGTTCTATAAGCTACATTTCAAGGGAAGGAACCAACAAAAAACATGTTCATAATCCTTGCCTTAAGAATCCCTTTATGAAATTCAAGGGGTTGCCATGAGTCAATAGGCGATGTAAAAGTGCATGCACATATGTACAAGTAGCCTTGAGTCCCAATTTGGAAAAAAGTGGGATATTAAAAATAATGACAGCAACAAACATTTAATAAGGTTTTCTGGTGTATGTCAACATACTGTGTTGCACTGACTGTTACATTTCCTGAAATTATTAAAGTGTTATGATAAACTAACTTTGATAATTTATGTAAAATTTAGCTATTTTTTTCATGAACCTTGTGTACAGCCCTGTTACAGAAAGTCCTTTATATAATGTATTTTTAAAAATATCTAATACTTAACATTTCTAGCATGTTAAAATTGTTCTGTAAGAAATAAAAGTGTCCCTTAGGTTTTACGAACAATAAAGTCTCTATTTTATGCTTTCTCTTATTCTTTTTGCAGGTGAAAGATCTATTTCATTCTATGTCGATAGAATATAGTGCTCTAGAACTTGATAAGACAGGTAAGTGGCCTAATATGTCACAAAACTTTGAGAGGAAAGATGCTGAGTCATTGGAAATAATACAGAATTCTGCTACGGATGGATGAATATAATCCTGAAACAGGCATTTTGAGATGAATAGGAAAATAAATCTTGAATTAAGGTGCTTTCTACGAGTTCTACTGCTAGCCCATTGGAAATTGTAGAAATTCTTTTTTTACCTGTTCTATACTTAAATGGTTTACTTTAGTGAGGTTATAAGTATTTACTACACATATCATTGCATGTTTATTGAAAAGTAAATTCCACTACATTCATTGGGGCGCACAGCTGCACTAATGATTTCACAGAGTGTTCACATAGAACATAGAGTATTCAGTTCACATGCCAGCCACTATATGAGAGGGCCTTGAACTAGACAGAAAAGAAAACAAGAGTGATACAAGAAAAAGAAAAATTCCTCAGAGATATCCAATTAGTAACTTAAAGAAAAGATACAATTTAATGTATACTGAGATTTGTTCTGTTTGTCTTGTGTACTTTAATTTATGGCATTGTTGGTATCTTTTTCTGGATCCCTTTGCCAATGGGGTTAAAAGGCAGGCTTGATTTTTAAAAATAGGGTTACATTTGGATGATAAGTATAGAACTGATGCTGTTTCAAGTATGGAATTACCTTCGTGTATGTGAAGGGTTGAAAAGCCAAGTTGTCAGAGCACACACATTCTTGACTTTTGTATAAATTCCCAATGAAGTGATTAAACCTGAGCCTTGCCAAAATCCACTTGAGCTGTATTTATATATCCCTAGGCTTGGGTTTCTGTCAGTTCATAATTACAGTGTGTGTGTGTATGTGTGTTAAGTAGGACTTCACCCCCAAAAGACACTGCATTGGTTAATAGTCTATTTTAGCCTTCTCCGTAAAGCATACTGCCTCATTACTACTATACTGAATTATGTTTGCAAAAACCTCTAGGCTATTATGGTACTTGCAGTAGGAGTTGCTGCTTTTTAAGGTCAAGGATTCTTAATTTGGGGTACTATTGCCCTAAAATTTCCATGGATAGGCTCCAAGGGATCTATGAATCTGATGCAAAAAAATGTCTTTTTTGCATTTTTCTGGGGATGGGAGTTTTATTGCCTTTGTAGATTCTCAAAGGATTCTATGACCCAGAAAAAGGTTAAAAGCCAATGTGTTAGAACACTAAAGGAAATTAGAACAGTCCTGCAACAACCTAAGGGTGGACATGTTTTATTTTCATGAACTGCAGTGCAGTTGTTTAAATTCCTTTTACAAAGTAGTCTGTGGTCCATGAACCAGGAGAACCTAAAAGAAGCTCCTCTACTCTCTCAGCTGCAGAGCTGCTTCTGGCCTTTTTGAAAGCTTGAGTGGGAAAATGATGGGAGTGTCCAGGGGATGGCTGGCCCCCTGAGTAGGCATTGGTACTTTCTCCTTTTTATAGAACAGTCCTCAACTTATCCATGGATCATATCAAATTACATATTTTGTCCATGACTTATCTGGGCAAACAATTTATACACAAGTATACACAGTACTTATGATTTAGCAAGTTGCTGTCTTTGCTGTCTTAGGGATTTGGTAATATGTTATGCTTTCTTCATGTCTGTGCCATAAGAGAAAGTGTCCAAGTTGGAGGTTTTATTAAATCCAAATGCAGACAGTCTGAAGATGCTTTCTCGTGGCATTTTATGTTTTTGATATTTACATTTGGCTTTCGTAAGTTCTGCACATTTTCTTTAAAAGCATCAAGGCTTCCATTTGTTGCACCTCAGATCGCGGACAGCCCCTCCCCCCCCCCAGATCACATACACCAGGCAGATGCAATAAATGTACTTTTATTTAGAATAAAGAATAGTTCAAAGGTATAAAGATGCAAGGTAGTTCAATCCAATTCAAAAGGCAATTCAAAAATAGTTCCAAAACAGTGGTAGAAAACACTGGCATAAATCCCATGGACAACAAGATTGCAAAGGCAAACAATCCGCTCCAGTGGATGACGAAAACTTGAAACCCAGGACCCAAGTCCTTTCAAGCTGAACATAGCTTCAGGACTGACGAAAACCCTCCCAGCCTGGTCTAATAAAGGAATCTATTTCCTATGTGACCAACACACCCCCTTTCTCAAACTCCAATCTCTCTGGGAGGATCTTATGCTAGCCCTCCTGTCGAATTCCTCCTCATTAGCGGCCCCAGGTGCATCACTATCACGCTGGGAAACTTGGTCCTCCCTATCCTCTGAATGCTGGCCTGGCAAGGGAGTGGAGAGGTTCTCGTGAGAATCAAGGTCACTGGGCCGCTCACTGTCTAATTCAGAACTAACTTCCATGGAGTCATCATTATCCCCATCTTCAGGCCCATAACCCATGTAACCATCATCCCAGGCTAATTCTTCATCTGCAGACCCGTACCCATCTGGCCACCCTTCACCCCCGTTCTGACCCTGGTCAGCTGGAACCCCCGGTGTCTGTCTATGGCCACTAGGCTGGAACACCACACCATTGTAATTAGGGAAATACTGGTTTGGGTCCATTTGAGTCATCTTGGTGACTGCAATTGTTTATGCTCCTTGATTTACCATACCTAAATGGACTTTAAGAGAGTGTTAATCTTCTTTATTGCATGTGTCATTTCAGTGAACATTGTCGTTACAATCATAGTGTTTCTCTTTTTGTCTCTAGATGAAGGACCCAGCATCCAAGAAGTATTAGTAGAATTAACAGGGCAAAGGACTGTTCCCAATGTGTTTGTAAATGGAACACATGTGGGTGGATGTGACCAGACTTTTCAGGTAATCTTAATCTCTTTCTTCTGTGACATTGTAATAAGACCATTATTCTGGGCTTCTCCAATTAGTACCAGTTTTGCAACTTCTAATTATATAATGTAGTACAGTTGGAGCAAAAAAGATTGATTCAGAACTATGCTTAGATTGCACATCTGGTGTTTTTAGTTGGGGCAGGACTCCACCCACTAGGATTCAGATTCTGTTTGCTCATCATTACATCACACACTGTTCCATAATCTGCACCGTTACCTCTCTTTCTGATGTGAAAGAGAAATAGTGTTGCATGTTGATAGCCACTGATAGTATTTTGCTCCAGATATCTTCAAAATTGTTCACCTTCATAATATTCATAGTATTAATATAAATATTAAATAACATTGGGAATATGGACAACCTTTCCAATTCAGTTAGGTGCCCAGGACTTCCAGTAATGTGGAAAAATATAATTAAATTCTGTTTCGTTTTACATTAGAGCAGACCTTTACAATCTTTGGCCTTCCATGTGTTTTGGATTTCAGCTGACCATTGCACAAGCTGGCTAGGGCTTCTGGGAGTTGGAGACAGAAACACCTGGAGGGCCACAGGTTGAAAAGGCCTGCTTTAAATAGAGAAACTCTCTAGGTATCTCTTCAGCATGACTGTGGTCGACTTCTGGCTGGAATGGACCATAGAGTTGCACTGGAGGATCTGGAGATTCCTAAAGAGAACATTTGTAATGAAATCAGTGAATAATCCTATTTGAAGAAGTCATATTCCCAAATATGGAGGGCCAGTTGTACATTAGAACCTTGTTACACCTTTAATAGAAGTTACCAGGTATCTCAAAAAGCAATGCTGAATTCAATTCTCTAGAACCAGCATAGTAGGTAGAATCACAGTGCTCCCAGTTCACAATTGATACTGTAGACGAAATGTAGCAGATTACCATACCCCCACAAGGCAGGCTGCTCGTGCAGACGCAGTAGAAGGAGGAGACAGACAACAGGATTTCTCAGAAAGCTCAGTTTACTTTGTTTCCACAGCTGCGGGTCCGTCCCGGCACAACATGGTGCTTCAAGGGGGCGGCCCCTCCTCCTTGTGAGGCACATATTTATACAAGCATCAGGGTCGGTTTAAGCACCGCCTCGTTCATTCATTTCACTGGCTAACACTTATGATGTGCTCTGATTCTAACCAATTAGCAATGCATTATGTAATCTAATAATCCATTGGCTAACAGACATTGCGCAGTTTATTTTCCTGACCAGTGATTAAAGCTTTGTCTGTGTGCGATTGTCCCTATATTGTTACTTTTCTGATAAGCTTTCCCACGGACCGGCCAAGTGGGTGTTTCATTAGGCTAACACATGTGATGTCTCCTAGACCAATCACTGTCTAGTAAACAAAGAGCACATGGTGTTTCTCTAAACCAATTGTAATGCACCAGGACAACCAATGGGGTGGCGTCCCTTCTAAACCAATCACTGCTGTTCTCTAGCGTGCTTGCTAACTCTGCCTTCTTCTCTATGCCTAGCCTATGCTTGGGTAGCATTCTCTCCTGACGTTTCTTCTGCAACTCAATGAGTCTCCTTCAAATGGTCTCAAAAGCCACCGATGGATCAAGCAATAATAGAATGAGCTATTATTGCTTGGTCCATCGGTGGCTTTTTGAGACCATTGTTTGTCTCAATAATTGTCAACTCTCAGAGCAGCAAAAGATTATTGAAAACATGAAGAACAGGTGCGGAACTCAGAGCTAGACAGTAACCAGTCTTTCCTCATCGTGGTCCCTGTGAATCGCACATTTGGTATTTCCTGCGCCTGCGCAGACAGTTCGGAATCTATTAAAAAGATATCATCACTTTAAATGGTAGCCCCGCCCACACTCCCCTCGAGCATATATAGCCAGTGGGAGGGGCTGCCAGCTCAGATCCTTTACTCCGCCGTGTTGCGACAGCTAGGAATCTCTCTCTCTCTCTCTTGACTAGCTTTATGGACTGCGTAAATTTTTACTTTATTTGCTTTGTTGGTAGATATTTATATTATTGTATTTTTACTTTTTTATTCTGTTGCGGTTGTGGTAGATTAATCACCACTTGCCTCCATTGCGACTTGGGAGCCTTTGTTGGCTTTTATTTCTCTTCAGTCTGACTGCCTTTGAGATTACCTCAGGCTTGTAAATGTTGCGGGATAAGCATCAGGGGCACTCTTTTCCATTTTGGATCCACTTGCCTTTTCAGAGGCTTTCTCTGATGCTTGTGTAATACACAAGGAAGATTTCTCCTTCCTCAAAAGAGGGCAGTGGGAGCTCAGATACCCTAATTTCCCACATAAATACAGCTTCTCTTAGTCTCCTCAAAGCTGGCAGGGTTTGGTCAGAGGGCGCCATCTCTGAGGTAATTATTTTCAGCCCTGACTGGAATTACTTCTGGCCACCTATAGGTGGTGCACTCTCCTGCAGAGTTTCTGTCAGCCTGATATTGAGGGAAAGCCTTTAAGCTGTTTTTTGTAAAAAGGTTTCTTCCCACACAATCTAAGCCTTCTCAACAGATGGCCATCCAACCTCTGTTTAATAATGAGAATAATAATAATGATATATTGGGATCCTGGAGTTAGAGGGGACAGCGCCCTCTACAGTATATAGAAATGCTATTCAGGCAGTATTGCAGCCATCCTGTAGGGCGCAGCCTTAGCCATCTCGGCAACCCTCACCTATGGTCGTTTGGCAAGTACTAGACCACAGCGCCTCTGCCCCGCCTTCTGGCGTCCGGCAAGCACAAGGCCACAGCGCCTCTGCCCTGCCTTATGGCATCCAGCAAACGCAAGGCCACAGCGCCTCTGCCCCGCCTTATGGCGTCCGGCAGCGCAAGGCCACAGCGCCTGCCCCGCCTTCTGGCGTCCGGCAAGCACAAGGCCACAGCACCTCTGACCCGCCTTCTGGCGTCCAGCAAGCACAAGGCCACAGCACCTCTGGCCCGCCTTCTGGCGTCCAGCAAGCACAAGGCCACAGCACCTCTGCCCCGCCTTCTGGCGTCCGGCAAGTGCAAGGCCACAGCGCCTCTGCCCCGCCTTCTGGCAGCCAGCAGCGCAAGGCCACAGCGCCTCTGCCCCGCCTTCTGGCGTCCGGCAAGCGCGCAAGGCCGGCAGCGCCTCTGCCCCGCCTTCTGGCGTCCAGCAAGCGCAAGGCCACGCCTCTGCGCCTCTGCCGCAAGGCCACAGCGCCTCTGCCCCGCCTTCTGGCGTCCGGCAAGCGCAAGGCCACAGCGCCTCTGCCCGCCTTCTGGCGTCCGGCAGCGCAAGGCCACAGCGCCTCTGCCCCGCCTTCTGGCGTCCGGCAAGCACAAGGCCACAGCGCCTCTGCCCGCCTTCTGGCGTCCAGCAAGCGCAAGGCCACAGCGCCTCTGCCCGCCTTCTGGCGTCCGGCAAGCGCAAGGCCCACAGCGCCTCTGCCCGCCTTCTGGCGTCCGGCAAGCGCAAGGCCACAGCGCCTCTGCCCCCCGCCTTCTGGCGTCCAGCAAGCGCAAGGCCACAGCGCCTCTGCCCCGCCTTCTGGCGTCCGGCAAGCGCAAAGGCCGCAGCGCCTCTGCCCCGTCTTCTGGCGTCCGGCAAGCACAAGGCCACAGCGCCTCTGCCCCGCCTTCTGCCGTCCGGCAAGCACAAGGCCACAGCGCCTCTGCCCCGCCTTCTGGCGTCCGGCAACGCAAGGCCACAGCGCCTCTGCCCCGCCTTCTGGCGTCCGGCAAGCGCAAAGCCACAGCGCCTCTGCCCCGCCTTCTGGCGTCCGGCAAGCGCAAGGCCACAGCGCTCTGCCCCGCCTTCTGGCGTCCGGCAAGCTCAAGGCCACAGCGCCTCTGCCCCGCCTTCTGGCATCCGGCAAGCGCAAGGCCACAGCGCCTCTGCCCCGCCTTCTGGCGTCCGGCAAGCACAAGGCCACAGCGCCTCTGCCCCGCCTTCTGGCGTCCGGCAAGCTCAAGGCCACAGCGCCTCTGCCCCGCCTTCGGGCGTCCGGCAAGCGCAGGGCCACAGTGCCTCTGCCCTGCCTTCGGGCGTCCGGCAAGCTCAAGGCCACAGTGCCTCTGCCCAGCCTTCGGGCGTCCGGCAAGCTCAAGGCCACAGCGCCTCTGTCCTGCCTTCGGGCGTCCGGCAAGCGCAAGGCCACAGCGCCTCTGCCCTGCCTTCGGGAGTCCGGCAAGCGCAAGGCCACAGCACCTCTGCCCCGCCATCGGCGTCATGCGATTGGTGCTGGACGGCATCGAGAGCATGCTTGTCATACCAGAGGCCCTGCGATTGGGTTTGTGGCTGAATACCAGCTCCTTCCTCTGCTATTGTTGTGCAAACGGTGCATGCACAGGGGCTCTCAGCACTGGTGTCGACATCGACACAAAGGAGAGCTGGTGCAGGTGCGCACTAATTGTGTTATTCTCATTGGAGATGATATGATTTTGCAAGGAAGGCACAATTTAAGCCCTCCTGACAGAGGGCCAGCTATCCCTGGCTTAATAATAACAGCAACATCAAATCCCTGAGTTGGATAGGACCCTAAGAACCATCCACCAACCCTCTTCTGCCAGGCAATATTGGGCACATTCAAAACTCTCAGGGGCTAGCATCCTGCACTTGGGAGGGAACCCAATTAAAGCATCTCCAACAGAGAGCCATCCAGCCTTTCCTTAATATTAATAATGATACTAATAATGATACCTATTAAAGTAGAGTCCAAAGGTAGGAAGATATCCCAGAGGGTATCCAGTCCAAAAATAACAAAACAAAAAAACCACATAGGTTGGACAAGATCCCCTAATGAACAGAATCCATCGGCCTCCACGGCCTTGCAAGCTCTACCATGCCTCTAAAATGGACTTCCCTCTAATGAAGGTTTTTACACCCTCAGAAGTCAAATATTGTTGTTACTGAGGCTGCAAACAGGGGACATCCTAAAGGGGAACCACAATGAAGGGTTAATGACTCTGGGGCAACGAGGGCTATTCCATTCGGCCCTCCTCAACCTCGGGTTGTTGGAGCTGTTCCCTCACCATCAATTGGTTCGTCCCTCGATATCAGCATACCCCTCCCAGCGGATAACAGCGCTCCATGCAGTCTTGCCGGCCGCATGACCTTGGAGGTGTCTATGGACATTGCGGGCTCTTGGCTTGAAATTGAGATGAGCACCAGAGTCCAAGACACAACTGGACTTAATGTCAGGAGAAATCTTTACCTTTTACTCATATAATAATAATGAGGTGTTTACTTCTTCGGGTTGGCACTAGAATCATGGTGTGCATTAATATAGTTGGTATCAGCTAGGGTTTGAGGTTTTCAGCCTGCCACTTTTGGACTCTTGATTGCTGAGTATTTATTTATTGTATAAAGAGCAAATCAATGTATTTGAGGTAACACAAGTACAAACTTGGCATTCTAGTAAATATCCGTTGACCAGTAGCTCGAAACTTGGAGTGCCTCTGCTGTTGCTAAAAGGAAGTCTCCCACTGTACATTACAAGACTCAGGCTGCATTGAATTGGTTGGTCTGTGGTTTGCTCTTCTCCACACTTGCATGTTTTGGACCCCACTTCGTATTTCTGGCCCTTTGAAAAACACCTCACAGACCGGGAACACTCCACAGGAGCCAAAGCTACCCACCTCTGATGAGGCTGACGTTTTTTCCAGCCCATAGGGTGTATATGGAAAGGGCATTGAGCTAACCCATGTGGGAAACATCTATCCCAGGGGGCGATCACACTTTCCTTTGGAGCAGCACCACTTGCTGGCTCATGCAATATTACCTTTGTTACCCTTCTTTGGGTGACTAGCTGGATTACCAGGCATTGTGCTGGTGTTCGTCCTTCCTATCGCAAAGTGAATAGATTCTCTCTAGTGGGTCATTCTCACCCCCGCAATACGTGGTTCGCTCATTGAAACTAAATTCAGTAATAGTGGACATAACCCTGTAAATCTAAGACAACTCCATTGGACAATGGGAGCAAGAAAACTGACCCTATGGGAGGAGAGGTGCATGTGTCACCAGGCTTGCTTACTGGCCTGGCCCAATACGATGCTTATATGGTCCTATCAGATGTTGATGTGATCAATGGTTACATTCCTTGGCGGGCAAGATGCTGAAACATAAGCAGAGAAGGCATCAGACAGCCCACAAACGTTGCTTTCCTGATCAACCCTGAAATGTCCGTGATGATCCTTTCAACTCTTCTTGTATCTCATCCCTGAAATGTCCATGATGATGCTTTCAACTCTTCTTGTACTCTTTCACTCGCAACATTTATGTTGTGCTTTGAGTGTCTCCTTAATGATCTTCTGTGTGGAGCTTATTGTTAAGTGACTTGTATTGGTGTTTACGCTACTAGCCTTAGCCTCAGTAGGGTATGGGATAGCCCCAAGTGGGTACCTTATGATGTGCTATAGTCAACCAGCAGTGGGCTATTAGCACTTGACATCTGTCTCCCCTCCCTGTGTGGGAGGTCCAGACCTTATGACAAGAGGAGGCGGCCAATTGCATCCTTCAGTCTTCTTCCCTTGCTTTTCTCCTGCTGCTACTGAGTACCTGGGAGAAATAGTGGCTAGCGTCCGGACGTTGCACCAGCCAAACATCTTGAATTGCTCAATCCTCCTTACGTCTTAAGTGTCGTTTATTCGTTGACTGACATTTAAGAAAGTTTGTCAATTAGAAATTTAACCATAATGACATTTAGGTTCGTTACTTAGGTTCGAGTACTGGGAGGATGCCAGTGGCCTCCCAGTTTTTCCACACCGATTGACTTGTTCAATCATCTCGACGGCCTGTCTGATTTACCATGTGACTGGGTGCACTTTACCTGAGCAGGTTAAGGATCACTCCACTAAACCTGCGGTAGCCTCCACTATCTTTCTGAGGGGCTTTTTTGGCCAAGATCGCTGTGTGATAGATGCTTGGTCTACTCTATTCACCATCATCATGCATAGCAGGCTTGATACTTCTTGTCGGTAAGGTGTAGCCTGTAACAGTGCAGTCCTATTCTTAGTGATGGCATGACGCCCACCAGCTGCATTATTAGCTCGCTAGTCTACTACCAAATGTGCGATTCACAGGGACCACGATGGGGAAATATAGGTTGCTTACCTGTAAACGTAGTTCCCCGAGTGGTCACCTGTGAATTCGCACAACCCCACCCATCCTCCCCGCTGTTGTCATGCCTCAGTCCTTCAAGCTGCTTTTTGCGGCGGAGTGAAGGATCTGAGGTGGCAGCCCCTCCCACTGGCTATATATGCTCGAGGGGAGTGTGGGCGGGGCTACCATTTAAAGTGATAATATCTTTTTAATAGATTCCGAACTGTCTGCGCAGGCGCAGGAAATACCAAATGTGCGAATTCACAGGTGACCACTCGGGGAACTACGGTTACAGGTAAGCAACCTATATTTCTCCTGTATTATCTTGCCTGTGCCAAAGCTACCTCTAACCTTCTGAAGAGAATGCTAAGATGTAAACAGGGCTGCAGGGGAAAAACCAAATTCATCCAAATAGTTCCCCTTCCATTTGCAGAGGCAAGTCTTTGAGCACAAAGCTTTCTGTGAGCAGAAGAGTATTGTTTGCAACCCTGTGCCATAGGTTTGATTTTGTAGAACTAGTGAAACATTCTGATATTTGCATCATGTCTTCTTATCACAGGCTTACCAGAGTGGCAAATTGCAGAGTCTTTTAGGGGATGGTAAGGGTGAAGAGATTGAAAGCGTTGACTATGACCTGATTATTATTGGTGGAGGTTCTGGTGGACTCGCATGTTCCAAGGTAAGTAATCTGTACATCAGTGCTGAGAACACCATGCAGTTAATGCAGTGCATCTAAGTCAGGGGTGGGCAATTACTGGCCCTCCAGGTGTTTTGGACTTCAACTCTCAGAAATCCTAGCCAGTTTACCACCTGTTAGGATTTCTGGGAGTTGAAGTCCAAAACACCTGGAGGACCAGTAATTGCCCATCCCTGATCTAAGTGCTCATTCGATTTATCATTTGGTAATTTTGGTTCACATCCCTGCTGTGAAACCCACTCAGTAACCTTGGGCAAGTGACACATGCTGAGCCTCAGAAGAAGGCAGTAGCAAAACTCTTGCCAAGAAACACTATGGTGGGGCTGCCATAGATCAGAAACGACTTGTACAACAGTCATCTGAGCAAAGCCATAGAAAAAGCATCTTGCTTAATATTTTGTTTTTAAAACAAAAAGGTCTGAAAAGGCTTTGGAAAAGTTGATGTTGTCTTTGAGAGTTTTGAATTCTAGTCTAGTCTTTAAAATTTGCCTGGTAAAATTTGCCTGGAAGTAGGCTTGGTTGACTATAGTGGAATTTACTTTTCTGTAAGCATGCATTGCTGAGTTCAGTAACTGATTTTCTAAATTTAAAAAATAATTGTAGCGCCCTAGAAATACTTTTACTCCCTCTGAATTATTTTCCATGCTTAGGTCATATTATAAAACTTCGTTTACCATATCAAATAAACATTTTGTTGTTGTTAGGTTGGCAAAACCCCTGGGAATACAACTTTTATACTCTGCAAAACAATTAGAAATGTTCCAAATTTATCATTTAAGAAAAGTATATTCTTGCATATTTGAAATTATTCGATAATACAGTGAGAGGGACAGCATAATATAATCAATGAATTGCCTTTATTACAGTTAACAACCCTTTGGCAGATACACAAAAGAAAAAAATACAAGTAGAAGTCACACGTAAAACACAATACAGGTTATCAGATGTACGTATATTAAAATTACTGGCCTTAAAATTTATATCTCTAAAGCTAGTACTATTTAGAACTGTGTAGGTTTCTGCTATTTAATATACTACAGTTATAATCGCATAAAGACTGTAGTTAAATTTCTCAGCTTCTCTTCAGTTACTTTTCTTTAGTTAAGATGCTCTTCCAGGTCTTTGAGGCATGAGCAAAAAATTTTGCTATCTCCTCTGTCACTTTTTTATTTGAATCCCTCAAGAGATACTTTAAATACCATTTTAAAGATCTTCCTGACCAATGGCAGATAAGAGGTGTTATTACCTTCCTTCTTTCATTCCTATAAAAGGAACATTCAAATATGACATGCAGTAAAGACTCTACTAAGCCCCTCCCCACACGGACAAAGCCGATCATTGTAGTCTTTATGTTGAAAACGTCCTTCTAAGCTGGCTGAGGGAATAGCGTTGAATCAGGCTCTGCTAAACGCCTGTCGATATTTAGGGATGTTTAAGTTTTCTAAGTATTTAGCTCCACTTATTGTCTTGAGGGTTATTTGTGACAAGGATTTCGTCTTTATTAAAGGTTCAGTTAAAGTTGTAGGAAGACCATGCATTCTGATTAGTAGGTCTTAACTGCCTGTATGTCCTTCCTCATGTCTGTGGCGTAAGTTATTAGGTGTTCTAACGGTGTAAGATCCTTTGCATTATTTGTTGCTCCACATGTTCTAAATGCACTGTTGGCTTCTGCCATGTGAGCAGAGTTAGATTCATTCACTGGAGGATCCACGGAGAAGCAACTATCCTCCCTATGGGAGCTGTTGTTTTGTGTTTTTTCGGAAAAAATAAATTCCTCTGCTAAGCATATTCCATTTATTTCATTTGTTTCATAGGGGTTAAACAGTATATTTCTGTGATCAAGTGTCTAGTCAAGTCCTATTTCAGAGGGTAATTCTAGTACAGGGTATCTTATTTTAACCACTGGTGAAAAGTATGTCTCACTTTCAATTTGCTTGGCTGTATTTTTCTTCTTTTTTTTAACAGGAGATGACTCAAGTTGTATTTCTGGTAGACCAAGCTTTTTATGTGTTTTCTTGTTATAATTACCATTATTATGGTTAAAGGAAAACCTACAACTGGCTCTAAGTTTTGTTTATCAATCTCTCATTAGTGTTGTTGGTCAGGTTGTTTGCTTAGAGAGAGAGAGAGTTATGTAGAAAACTTAGGGAGAGGCTTTCTTCAGTTCTTCCAAATAATGATTAAAACCTCATCCAGATAGCAATTTCAACCTTCACTTCTCCAGATGGCAATTGAGAACTGAAAGAAAACTAACTGCTGTTTCACAACTTTTTGCAACCAAGGGAGTACGAAATAATATAAAACAGTACGTAACAGGATTTACTTCAGTAGGTTGCAGTGGGTTGCAGAGTAGTCTGTTATGGCAAGATTATCTTCACTGTTTAAGCTGAAAAAAGAATAAATAGCCCTAAGAGTGAAAGATTATAAAAGTTTGAGGTCGGAGCACACACAGCTACTCACGCCAGCTAGTTACTAGTAATAGGAACTTCTTTTCTCTTTACCGAGATAATGTTGTTTAAAAGTAGATTAAACTAAGCAGTTCTTCTGATAAAATCCCAGTAAGGTGAGAGCAGTTCTTCTGATAAAGTCCCAGGTCTCAAAATGTTTCAGATAGAGAACGAATAAGCAAAGTAAGTAAGCAAAATAGAAGAACTTGCCTTGGAGCGACAGGGGAAAGCGTCTTGCTCCCTTTAAAGCTCCACCTGGATGTGAGGGCCATCTGGCTGCGACATCTGTCACCCCATTGATCGCCAGGGTTGATTTGGCTGATCTGGCTGGCCAGGCGAGTGTCCCCTTCCTCCCTCACCATTCCATGTGCGTCCATCCCGAAGCTGCGTGCTCGGTGGAAGAGGACGACGTCCCAGGTATAGAAGGAGTGTACCGAGGTCTCCAGTCTTTGGTCCTGGGTTTATGATAATACAAGAGACCTGGAAATAAGAGCAATAGAGCAGTTTAGTAAGGAAATAGCTAGGATGTGGTAGCATTTTTATTTTATTTTTTATTGTAAACTCCAGGCTGCTAATGTTCAAATAAAACGGAATAAAAGATAAGTAAATCAAAACACATATATAAAACAGAAATCACAGCAGTCAAACACCTTCAATAGTAAACTAGCTTAGATGTCAAAGACCTGTCTTAACTTTTAAAATCATCCCTTCTTAGTAAACCAATGGACAAAGAGCCAGCCAGGCAATTCCATAGGCTGGGAGTGACTACCAAGAAAGTCCTTGCTTGCATCTCTCTATCAGATTACAAGGGGACATGACCTTGAACAATGCCTTATTTACAGGCAGCTAATAGCTGTGGTCCCCAAGTCATGTCAAATGTAAAAATGTGTGTTTGATAAATTGAGTTGGCATTTCAACCTGTGCCTGCTTTTTTTTTGTCACAAATGATACCTTTGCCATTAAGGCAAGGGCTTTCTGCAGTCCATTGACAACTTCAGTTTTATGCTATTTATTAATTAAGTGCATTTTCCTGGGTGTGGCATGGAAAGTTTTGCTCATATTTAAAGGGGTCCATGCTCTCCCTCCAAGTTAAGTATTACTGCTTAAAATATGATACATTTCATGAATGCACCTCTAAATAGTTCATTGGAGAGCAATCTGTCTTACATCTATATGACTTCTTACAGGAAGCTGCAACTTTAGGAAAGAAAGTCATGGTACTAGACTACGTTGTACCAACACCAATTGGTACTACATGGGGTAAGTTTTTAATCAGTTCCCCTATTGTTGCTTATTAAATTTGCTTATGTTCTCTTCTTTTTATTCATGTGTCTTGCTGTGTGTGGTTAGTTCTTGAATAGATGCTTGATGAGTAAATATTAGTGATCGATATCGTTCCCAACATAAGTTGACTTCAAATGTTAAATCCAGTCTTTGGGGTGTTGTTTGCAACAGAACCTTCCTCCTTCTTCCCTCCTCCTCCTCCTTCAAACTGGTTCTGAGGGCTTCTCAGCCAACTGGAACCAATTTTAGGAATATACTGGATATTGTAGTGGAAAAAGAAACTTGCTCACTTTTTGATTATACTGCAGTGACTCATCGTTAGTATTTTTATCTGAAATGGCCATTCTCTGCAAACACATGCTTTTTCACTGTCTATATTAAAATTGTATGAGATTTCAATACAATGTATGATGCAGAATGTGTATTTTGTTATGAGAAATGGTGTGGGGAACCATTTGAAACAGGCTTTTAGACAGTGTGGAAGGGGAAAGCCTGATTTGCTTAGCACAACTTTGGGTTTAAGTCTATGTGATGCTTTCCACTATGAACATAGAATTGCAGAATTAAAAATAATCTTAGCTGTTACAAAGTTCAACCTGCCAATGCATTAAAGCACTGCTGCAACACTCCTGATAGAGGCTATGTAGCCACTTTCTTGGAAAGTTCACCTTATTTGGCAATCTGTTCCAATCTTTATAATTTTGTACCATATGCAAAATTAAACACACTTGCCAATTTTACCTGGGTGACCCTGCTTTCTTTAATCTATTGTTGGGAAACCTGGTACTTTGAAAAGTGTTGTTCTCTTATACTGTCCTACACAGAGAGCAATAATACATGGATAAAGTGTAAAGCTACAGTATATGTTTGAAAATGTCTTAAATTTCCACGTCTTGTCAAGTTATTTGTATTCAAGTTGTTTCTGATTAATGGTGATACTAAGGCAAGCCTATCCTGTGGTATTCTTGACCAGTTTGTCCAGATGAGGGTTATTTTTTCCTTCTTTAGAGGCTGACGGGTAGCAATTTGTTCAAAGATTACCCAGTGGGTGTCTGTAGCCAAGTGTAAATTTGAACTCCAAAAGTATAGTCCAGTGTTCAAACCGCTACACTGCTCTGGATCTTACTATGGAGTTATACTGATGCTTAATGAAAAATTGATATGCAGTAAGGGTACAGGAATGTGAATGGGGAACAAAGATGCTATATATGTAATTTGTGTGCATCATGGATCACATTTATTAAAGTAATAGTAACTTCCGTCAAGCATTTTCACTTGCCTAAAGTATTGTAACATCTCTGGTTCAATCTAATCCACTGTAGTATTGAATAGTAATGCTGTTTTTATTTCGGGATGTTGTTTTGGTTTTATATTATGTAAACCACCTCGAGCCTACGGGAATGAAGCGGTATAGAAATTGAATAAATAAATAAATAAGCAAGATTCTGTTTCATTGAATATATACTTTGCATTTCAGGACTTGGTGGCACTTGTGTAAATGTTGGCTGCATTCCTAAGAAGCTGATGCATCAGGCGGCCCTTTTAGGTCAAGCTTTGCAAGATTCAAGGAAGTTTGGCTGGGCGTATGATGAGCAAGGTTTGTAAAAATTAAGAATTCATTGATAAGGAGAGGAAGGACTTGATTTGTTTTCATGCTTAGGAGCAAAGCCCTGTAACTGATAAAATTTGAGAAGCAATTTGTATCTCTTAAAGGAAATGCTGCCTTTCTCCCTCCACCCTTTCTTCACAGCCTTAGGATTGTGACTGCTTCTATGTTATTTTTATTTGTCATATTTAATGAAGAGCAGGACATCTAGGCTATAAAATGTCAGATTTTCTAAAGTGCAACCAATTGTTCTTTTATTGCAAATAGGTTTTTAAAAAAAAATGTTGACAAATATTAAGGTTCAAGTGAGATTATTTTAAACTGTCTGGATTTGCTACATTGATCTACAAGTGTGTCTTATTTCTCACATAGTTAAACACAACTGGGAGACCATGGTTGAAGCGATCCAGAATTATATAGGATCCTTGAACTGGGGTTATCGGGTAGCCTTGCGCGAGAAGACTGTAACATACCTCAATGCTTATGGGGAGTTTGTTGGGCCACACAAAATCAAGGTAATTACAGAGTTTTGCTCTCATTAACCTTTAGTCTTCTTAAAGGCTTTGCTTGCATAACACAGCCCAACAAACAATTGCTTGGTTCTGAGACCTCTTCCTGGGGTTGTTTGGGATGCTGATTCCAAATACTGCATTGGATAGCTGTAATTTCTTAAATATGGTTAACATGGTTTTCTATGGGCGAGCTGATGGTGATTGGTGTAATGCATTGTTCTGTATCTCAAAACCTAGATGTGATGGGAGAAAACTGGTGCCATTTTTGGAATCAGAGGTCAAATATACTCAGAAATAGGACTAACTTTTGAAGCACTAAAATGTGTGTTTAGGCAGTGATACTTTATACAAACTATTAGTTAAATGCATCAAAATAATAAATAAACAGGAGTGACTGGCCACATCCAACGATTAAGATGTGGATTTGGCTCAATCACATGGTTTTATTTCTGAAATGAACATGTATTCGTTAAAAAATATTTGAATGGCATTGGTCAGGCAAAGAAAAAAGGCGATAAAAATTGAGTATCCCTTGTCTGAAATGCTTAGGACCAGTTACGTTTTTGGTTTTGCATTCTTGGAATGCCTATTGTACATATGTACATAAGGAGATATCTTTTAAGATGCAGCCCAACTCTAAACACAGAATTCATGTATATTCCATATATACCTTATACATTTAGACTTAAGGTAATTTCATACACATTATTTTAATGTTTTTGTGCATGAAACAAAGCTTACGTACATTGAATGCATCAGAATGCAAAAGGTGTCACTATTAGTGACCTATCTGAACTATTTTAGATTTGGCATATTTCATAATTCCAGAAAAAAGTTGTTCAACCTGTCCTACGGATTCATGTACTGTACTTATATGGAAGACAGACACAGAAGAAATTAAATACATGTATATGCCTCATACCAAATTGTTTACAAAATACCTCACAAAGAAATAATACATTGAACCAGATTATATTGCATGCATGCACACGTGTGTGTGTATACACACACACACACACACACACACCAGGCAGATAATGTAAAGCTCTTCGTTTAGATAACATAAATTGTTTGTAGTTTGTAGTTAACATTTTTTTATATTTAGGGTGTAGTATTATTCTAGAAAAAGTATTTTTAATCTTTTGTTGTTGATGTTTTACAAGTAAACAAAGCCTTGTGGAAACAACTGTCACAATGCTAACCCCTCCATTAGGAAAATAGCTTAGAAAGAAATTATTGTTGATGTTTTGTTTGTTGTTGTTGTTGTTTTGTATGTTTGTATGTAAGTTTTGTTGTATTCTGTTTAAATAAAAAATTAATAGATTTTTTTTGCATGTGTGTAAATACTCTGAATACTTAGCAAAGCAATTTGAAAATCAACGTAGGGGATTCCAAGACACTGTTTCTCCAATGGTTGCCTGGAACAGATATTTCTTAAGGTATCTCAGGGTTTTATTATGATTGTTGTGCTGCAGTTAGAAATTCCCATCATAAAGGTGAAAAATAAGCTAAGAAATATGGTGTTGGCAGTATCTTATGGAAGCACATTGACTTTTTGAAAATATCTATTTTGTTTAATTCTTGCTTTTACTAGGCAACCAATAGGAAAGGACAAGATACTTTCTACACAGCTCAGACATATGTTATTGCTACAGGAGAAAGACCTCGATATTTAGGTATTCCAGGAGACAAAGAATACTGTATTACAAGGTGAGCTGAAATGTAAAGGTTTGCCAATAAATTACAACAGTATTGTGCTTTCTGCAACCGGCCTATCTCAGATTGGCCTTTTTAGTCATCAACGCGCTTGTAAAAAGCATGGGATGAGTCCTTCCTAAGAATCTTCATTCGCGAAGTAATGCCAGAGAAAGACAACAGTATTCTGAATCTATTAAAAAGTATTATTTGTACTAATATTTTTGTGTGTTTTTGTTTTTAGTGATGACCTCTTTTCCCTGCCCTACTGTCCGGGAAAGACACTGATTGTGGGGGCCTCTTATGTAGCTCTGGAGTGTGCAGGATTCCTTGCCGGCCTTGGTATAGATGTCACTGTTATGGTTCGCTCCATCCTTCTTCGTGGCTTTGATCAAGAAATGGCAGAGAGAGCAGGGGCTTACATGGAGACCCACGGCGTAAAATTCATCAGGAAGTTTGTTCCTATTGAGGTAAGTATCTTCATTTCTTAAGTCAGTGAGAAAAACAATGATGCCTGACATTTTTTCTGTAGAACACTGAGTTGATAAAGATGTAAACGTTGTGGGGTGATTCACCAAGGCAAATGCAAATGTAAGTGTGAAAAACCTGTTAGGAATACTCTTGTGGCATGAAATAAAATGTCTGTGCTCATGATCATTCACGCAGGTCATAAAGTTGGAAGACGGCATGCCTGGAAGACTCAAAGTGGTTGCGCAGTCCACAATTGGGCCAGAAATGTTTGAAGGAGAATACAACACTGTAAGGAGAAAACAACACTTGTATATTTGTGTGAATGGTAAACCGGTTTTGTTGAATGGCAGCCTTTAAAATCCTGAAGCATTATCAATAAAAAATACATTAGTGCTCCCTTTAGTCTTCATGTTTGCATTTTCCAAGTAATGGTATAGAAGTGTTGGCTGGGATAAATTTTTGATAACTTTGAAATTATTTAATAGCTAAATTTATGAACAAAACGTGGCTTGAAAGCATCTTGTCACACAAGGCTGTCCAGTTAAATATGATTCATTTTGTGCAGGTTTTGATAGCTGTGGGTCGTGATGCTTGCACCAGGAATATTGGCCTGGACAAAATTGGTGTGAATATTAATCCAAAGTGAGTATTCTAATGCTTTGTTTTCTCCCACAACCCACTGATATTTTTAATGGATGTTTACTTGGGTTGTTAACAGATCGCTCCTGCCATATTGCCCCCATAAATGCACTTGATTTTTGAGAAGTCAGTTGAAAAACTATTAGAAATTAAGTAGTGGGTTTCTAAGTATTGAGAATGATTGTCTTAAGCATTGCTATCAATTTGAATTTTTGTCTGTAAACACTATGCTTAAGATTCATTCTTCAATGGCTTAACTGATTGAAATTAGCATGAACTAAAGAAGGGATGTCATCTCTTTGGATTAAATTGTCATTCGAAATTGCTTGGAGGAACATTTGAAGTAATTGCATCCAGCATAATCCTTTAGGCAGTGATATGTATTGGACTGTGTGAAGCTGCCATTGTAAAGAGAAATCTAGTTTATTACAGGTTACGAGCCTTAGGGTACAGTTTCCAATGGAAGACCATAAAGTCATGCTGGAGGACATAGAAAGGTGTTCTGTCATGTAAAATAATACTTTATCGAGATTTATGTGATACCAATACATAAATATACAAAAATAATTGGGTCCATTATTTTTCACTTTCACAGAGGTCTGTGCCCGTAGCTCTAGTGCAGGCATCCTCAAACTGCAGCCCTCCAGCTGTTTGGGCCTCCAACTCCCAAAAGCCTTAACAAGCTTCTTCAATTGTCAGGAATTCTGAGAGTTGGAACCTCAAATAGCTGGAGGGGCGCAGTTTGAGGATGCCTATTCTAGTGGATGTGAAGGTCTGACCATACTTTTTAGATAGAAAATGCTGTAATATAAAACTATACTGCTGGAATATTTTTTTACTTCTTTAAAAAGGAATGGAAAAATACCTGTAAGTGATGAAGAGCAAACCAATGTGCCTTACGTCTATGCTGTTGGAGATGTTTTGGAAGGAAAACTTGAACTTACACCAGTTGCCATACAGGCAGGCAAACTTTTGGCCCGCAGGCTTTTTGGAGGGAGCTCCATAAAGGTAAATCTTTTTTAAAAAGTTTGAATGTGTATTTATTGATTTTAACTGATTTTAATATCCGTTATAATTAATTCTGTTTTAATGATCATAAATTTGTAGATTTTAAATTTATTGAAATGTTTGAATGCATCTCCTTGTAGAGAGAAATAGAAGGGTATAAATAAATAAATCTATACTTCTTGATGGTATTGGCAGCTGTACATTTGAACAAAGAATTGGGTTAGGTTACAAAATTGTGTTTTGTTATGATTGAGAGTGGGGGGTTTTTAATTTTCTTTTCATCTGGTTAAAGTGCTCAAATATGTTTTTTTTCTCAAAATTTGAAATCAAAGCTATGGTATTATGTTATAGCTAGTGCAGACTTATGAGCAATTGCTAGCCTCGGCTACTTCTATGCTTGGGTTCAGAGGTTCAGTGAAAGATAGGGCTAATATTCAGATGATAGTTTGTGCTTCTTTTCCATCTGCTGATACAACAACAGTCACTGTTAATAGCATTGGCGACCATCACTTGTTCACAAGAAAGATTAGAATTACTGCACAGGATGGAAATGAATGATAGGAAAGCAGTGGTATAATGGCAGTAATGAGTCCCAGGTATCTTTGGGGCTGCTGGGGTTGGTTTGAAATATTAAGCTTACGTGTCTTGTGTAAATGTGTCCTTTCAGGAAGCATTGCTTTTTTGTTGAAGTGTATATCCTTTTTGTGCTGTGACCAAAGAAATGGCTTCTAGAGGACAGACTTATTGGTGTTTCATACTTTTCAGTTTGTGCTTTCAATTTTAGTGTGACTACATCAATGTGCCAACTACAGTGTTCACACCCCTGGAATATGGATGTTGTGGTTTACCAGAGGAACGGGCTATTGAAAAACTTGGGCAAGAAAACATAGAGGTGAGATGAATTGAAAACTATCCATGTGTACTTATGCATATAGTGTGTGGGGTGTAGTTCAGCCACATCATGCTTTCTAACTTCCTTTAGATTAATTATACATGTGCCACCAATACGTTTTATGTAATTTTCCCTTTTGGAAAAAAACTATGCACCAGAAAGCTGAAGGAACCGGCTCCATTCATTCCTGTTGTTTTCATTGTTGAAAATGCAGTTCCTCTCATTGCAAGAAATGTATTTTCCTAGCCATGTTCTTCTAGGAATTAATTCATAGAAGCATAGAATTGGAAGAGACCATATGGGCCATCCAGTCCAACCCTGTATTTAGGACTGCTAGTTAATCGACATGTATTAGATGGCTGCTATGATACCTTAAATGAAGCACTATTGTCAGTCATTTCGATGTAATGTCTCATAATTTGTTTTAGTGTGTACATAGTAATGTTTATTTATGTATTAGTCTTCATGTCTTAATGGATTGTTCTATATTAATTTGATTTGTTCTACTGCTGAACAACTCTTACAGCTAGGACATTATTGCCAATGTTTGGGTGGAATCTCCTTTCCTGCAATTTGAACCCATTGCTCCAAGTCCCTGATGACATACTACACTACCTGGGATATTTCTTGGCAACATAAATGATAAAATGCTTTGACTTCTTTTACTTGCTGAGAGGTAGTGTACTATTCTTTGAAGGATAGTTTGACCACCCCTTCTCCATTAATTTGATATCCGCAGTTTCACTTACCCATACTCCAAAAAATATTATCTCCCCCCCCCCCCCCCAGGTCTTTATGGGCCTCTCTAGGTCCTCCAGGATGATTTTATGAAATGTTTCTGATTCAAATATTGTTGTAATATAGGGTTAGCTATTATCCATGGTTTCAGGTATCTATGACGGATCTTCTAATGTAACCCCCTGAAAACATAGGGATTTTACTGTATTTAAAATAACTCTTCACCATTATTAAGAGCAGAATATATCTTTTCAACTGTTAATGAAATACCTCTTTAAAATATTACATACGTTTCTTCCTGCCCTTGTTAGAAAATGTTTATCTCTTAAAGCTGCTTTGAACAATGGGTGTACCCAAAGAGGACATATGGGAAATGGTACTGGAGCTGTAACCTCCATTTATTCCATATTGTAATAAGTGTGTGTTTTTTTTAAAAAAAGATATGGATTCATGTTACAGATTTTTGATGATAATGCTAGGCATATATAAAAATTCTCAACATTATGGTCCATATTTATCTAATCATTTTTAGCCAACTGAAAAGTGTGTTTTAATTAAAAGATGTTGTAATATAATATAGTGCTAGGTGTTGCTGAATTTCTATTTTTAGTTTAAGAGTATTGGAAGCCTAAGGGCTTCCAATAAAGATGTGTGAAGATTTTTGTTTGCTAATTACCAGCTCAAATTTTCTTTCTAGGTATATCACAATCTATTTTGGCCACTTGAGTGGACAATACCTAACAGAGACAACAATACCTGCTATGGAAAAGTTATCTGCAATAAGCTTGACAATGTATGTATTTTGATCTAAATATTTCCACCACCTTAATTTGCTTTAACAGTCTATACTCTGACAACATATATCCAGTTAAAATATTTTGATGCATTAAATGCAAGTGTATATAGCTCTATTACAAGTATTCATATATGTAGGTCAGGAGGCATCGCTGTATCATATTAAAACCAGAAATAAAGCTTAGTTTCTGAAGCCTGGTTTAGAGAGGTGTGGACAGATTCCGATCTTATGTCTTTTCCATTCTCTCTTTAATTTTTATTTGTGGTTTCAAAGCATTTTACTTCCTGCTTTCCTCACACACCCTGATCATGTGATGTGTGGGAACCTATGCTCAGGAAAGCAAACTTTTTACTTAATAGAGCCTTGCTGTGTCTCCCTTAATTAACTGAAAATTCATTTTAAGCTTCCATTGCTGCTAACCAGTTTGTCATAAAAGCAAAACTCAGCAAGTTGTGTTTGTATGTGTGTCGATTTTTTGCTCCTGGAACAAAACCATGTTTATATTAATTCAGTTTAGGTATTTTCAATTGTTCACATAATTTGTTAAGACAAACAAATAAAATGAACATGTTGTTGGCTTCACCCAAGTTAAGTGTTGCTGGCGGATGTGTGTGTGTGAAATAAGTATATATATAAAAATAGAAGTTCCTGAAAGCAGCTGCCTACAGTGGAAGATAATATTTTAACTGGACTGTTTTTTATTTGTTCTCCCTAACTCCTTTTAAACAAAGAACCGTGTAATAGGACTTCATGTTCTTGGACCTAATGCTGGGGAGATTACCCAAGGCTTTGGGGCAGCAATGAAATGTGGCATCACAAAGGCAATACTTGATGAAACAATCGGCGTACATCCAACATGTGCAGAGGTAATAATAACTGCATTATCCTGAAAATTATGTAATCTGCACTGCCTGTTTTGATTCATCTAGAAATGATTTGTATCTTCATCATAATGATGTCTTAAATATCTGTTTATTTAAACGGGCATCTATGTCCTATTACAATTGCACCTTACAGTACTCATTACCTCCTGCTTCCCCCTTTTAATATATTGGTTCAAAATTGTCTAGAGCATGGGGTTTCTTTAGCTCAATGGTTCCCAACCTTTTTTTGATCAGGGACTACTTTTACCAGGGACTATTATTATTATTTTCTACATTTGTATACCGCCTTTCTCAGTCAGAGGCGTTCCATAGCCGAGGGGCCACCACTGAGAAGGCCCTGTCTCTCGTCCCCGCCAGACGCAGGGCCTCCCCAGACGATCTTAAAATCCTAGATGGTTCATAAGGAGAGATACGTTCAGATAGATAAGCCAGACCAGAACCATTTAGGGCTTTATAGGCTAAAGCACTTTGAATAGTGCCCGGTAGCAGACTGGCAGCCAGTGGAGCTGGCGCAACAGAGGAGTCGTGTTCTCCCTGAGCGCTGCTCCCATTAGCAGCCTGGCGACCGCTCGTTGTACCATCTGGAGCTTCCGGGCAGTCTTCAAAGGCAACCCCATGTAGAGAGTGTTGCAGTAGTCTAGACGGGATGTAACCAGAGCGTGGACTACCGTGGTCAAGTCAGACTTCCCAAGGTACGGGCGCAGCTGGCACAGAAGTTTTAATTCTGTAGATGCTCTCCTGGTCACCATGGAAACCTGGGGTTCCAGGCTCAACAATAAATCCAAGATCACACCCAAGCTGTGAACCTGCGTCTTCAGGGGGAGTGTAACCCCACCCAACACACGTTGTAACCCTATGCCCTCTTCAACATTAGTATCAAAAGGGTTATGAATCTGTTTTTGGCCAACTTTAGATTTAGGTTGGTTATTTGGTGTGCTGATTCAGAAAATTACATTGGATAGACCACATCAGCTCTTGTTTCTGATATAGAACATATACCATACAGTAGTAGCAATTTGCTTGCCCACAGAAAACCATATTTCATAATCTAGAGCTGACGTGGTAGTCATAATCTTGGTGGGTAGTCAGCCTCTCCCTTCCCAACATCCCTGTTGCCTCAGCATAATAAGGTTTTGCCAGACTAGTCACTCTCATTTCTGTGTAGTTTTGAGGCAATGGTGTAGTAATGGTGAGGCCGCGGACCAGACCATATTTTCATTCTTGTGGACCACAGGTTGGGAACCACTGCCTTAGCTCAATGTTGGGGTCTCAGAAAATTTGGCAGTGGTAGACCCTGCAGAAAATGCTTCATCTGTATTTCATAAAAAAGGGAAATTGGTCTGTTTAGCAAGCCTTGATTGATTGATTTTCAGTCAGTGTTTGATTTTATACCTTTTGTATATATCTCTGAACTCGGGGTCGTGTAAAAATTACTTGGGTGGAAAGAGGATCTAGATCTAGACTCTAGAGCATTTGTATCATTTGAAAGTATAGTAGTTGAAGATACATGGTTCCTATTCAGCAAAAAAACCCTTCATTGGACAAACCTTAATGTTTTGGAACCATGCTTTTAAGTGCTAAGACCCCACCACTTTCTTTTGATTTCCTCCCTTTCCTTTTCTTACAAAGAGTTAGAAGGATTCACATTGTTGGGCTTTAGTTCCAGTCGTGCAGATAGAATGGTATTATTTGGTTTGTAGATTTTGGAAAGTAAGGATCTTAAAAATAATTGTTTCATTCTTTTTCAGGTGTTCACTACGATGGATATTACAAGAGCCTCGGGGAAAGATATTACTCAAAGTGGCTGCTGAGGTTAAACCCTGCTGTTTTAACTGGTTCCTTTTGCTCCACTTACCTCTATTGAGAGTTTTAAGATGCACACAAACACATGTGGGTAAAGAAATATCAGATCGTAGTAGAGTGCATTTCTGAAACTTGTCTTAAAGGTAGTGGGTGTCTACAGGAAGCAATTTAAAACAGCAGGGTTAACTTTCATCTTGACTTTCTTAGAAGGGCACGCAAGTGTATTTTTGAAGTTTTGGCTCTGAACCCCATTTGGAGGCGAGTCATGACAGATTACTTCTATGTAAAGTTGGGAAAACCAATTCGTCCAAGTCAAACAAGTAGATTCCTTCTCGAGGAACCTCTTCAGTTGCACAAGTGAAGTTTAACGTTCTTCGTTTTAGTGCTTTTGTATGAATGTATCAGGAACAGCTGAAGGCTTAGTTGGTAACTTTTGCTAGCAGCTCCTCTCAACTCCCGTGAATCAACAGTATGTTTCATCTGTTGTTGACATGAATTATGAGGTCTGTTTGCAGTGTTTATAAATATCTCTCTTTAAATTGTCATACATTTGAAAATAAGCAAACAAAGTTTAAAGCATTTTTCTTTATATGACTCAGAGCTCACATGATACATAATGGGGTAGTTGTATGTTTAATGCGCTATCTGTTTGGTCGCCAGAAGAAAACTGTCACCCTGAGGCATACAATTACCTTTTCTTTTTTTTAACAGATTTAGTGGTCTAGATTATCTTAGCAGAAAAAGATGAAAAATGTCTTTTTTTTCCTTAAGTGATTGTCTATCATCTCCAAATTCCTCTCAAATTTTTCACAAATGAAGAAAAATATCCTAAGTTAAATTGGAATCCGTTCACAGTAACTTAATCTTGTACCATTTATATAACATAACCAAATTATTTCCATCCATAAAATCAAATGCATTTGGTTTAGATCACGTGTGCAAGTACTTTGCTTGATTCTCCACAAGCACCCATTCATTTTGCTTTGTAAAATTCCCAGTACCATGAATCCTTTTGGACTGTCCATTTGAAGAATTTTGGTTGGGTTTAGTTTGTTTTGTCTAAATGTGTGTTCTGAACTGCTTTTTCAAAAGCTGTATCATATGAACAGTTTTTTTAACTATTTATGATGCATCATGGAATTAAAAGTTTAATAAATGAGTAATGTCACATGATATACTGTGTCGCGTTCTTAAGAAAAATGAATCATTACTGGAATATATTTTGGCACCCTACAAGTGAAGAGAACCAGATCAGTGGTCTAGTGTACATTCTCCTCTTTTTCTTATATTCTTATCAACTGTTTAAATGTCCTATTTAATTCTTTACTATTATTTAAGGAAGCCTGTGAAACCTGTTTCCCTAGACCATGAAGGGGGTAATAGTGGTCTTAATATTGCTGGACTCCCCCTCACTATTGACTACGCACCCCAAGATGGTCAATAGAGGTGTGCATTTTTTGTTAGTCCTCGTAATTTGGATCAAATTTGTTAAATTTGTACTTACAGGGCAATATCTGACCTGTGGGTGTGGCCCGCACCAAAAAATTTAATATTAAAGCTTACCCCATACTTTTTCTTTTTAGTTTTGTAAATCTCGGAAGGCTCTAAAAGTCAGTTTCATATTCAGTGCAAGGAAGCAAAGCAAAACCAAAAAGGCTACCTTAGTGCCTTGCTTTTCCTCTGTAAATTAATAGCGTCTCGCCATTAGGAGTGGGGAAAAAAGGGAGCAGTATTTGCTGGGAACACCACCCAACTCTGACAAATATAGTTTATGAAGGGAGGATCCCTAGGCCAAAAAATTCAAAAGGCCTTGCCCTAAACTACATTTCCCAGAATGCAGTGCACTGCTCAGCATCAGAGAGATTTGTAGCTCCATAGCCAGCCAGAATTCCAATAAATTTAATATTCCACACTATGATTTTTGTTCCTGGGTTATAAATGTCATTTTCTAATTGGTTCTATCATAAAAACATGGAGAAAGTTTATTAAACTGCAAAAACTTTGTCTTTGGGTGAGGGACATTGTATTATAGCTCATTTTGTTGTTGTTTCCAGTTTACCCACTTAACATCGTCATCCACCCATTTATCAAAGCTTTTGGTGCAAAAACAAAATTACTGGAGAAGAACTGCTTTCAATGTAAGGACTACACAATTAAACAGGAAATAATACTTCCAAACTAGGAACATATTATTATTATTATTATTCAGAGACTGGATGGCCATCTCTCGGGGGTGCTTTGATGGGTCTACACTGTCGATTTTGTTCCTGGGTTATAAATGTCATTTCCTAATTGGCTCTATCATAAAAATATTGTGAAATTTTATTAAACTGCAAAAAAATTGTCTTTGTGTCAGGGACATTGAGTCCCCCTTTGGGAGAGAAGGGCGGAATAAAAGTGCATGAAATAAATAAATTATAGCACATTTTGCTATCCAGTCCACTGATTTAAAATCATCATCCACCCATTTAACAAAGTTTTGAGCACAAGTTCCCTGTGTATCCTATTTATACCCCACCTTTCTCTACCCCAAGGGGGACAAAGTTAAGGACTACACAATTAAACAGGAAATAATATTTTCAAACTAGAAACATATTTTCTTTATTGTTTAAAAATGTTGTTTATAAAAAATTTGAAAATTTCCCAAAAATCAATTTGTGGATAAGTGAAACATTCTGAAATATGGTGGGCTATGAGTGTTCTATCATTGTGGTGAGTTTCACCCTAATAGCTGTAAAAATGAGGGAGAAAGGAGCCCCTGAAGCTTCCCTGATTGTAGTAATTATGGGCAATTACTGTAACAAAATAACAACATTTTGTTGCTCTCATTAAATTAACAGTTTTAATGGATCGCACATCCCTAATAGTCTGTACAAACATCAGAGTTACAGTTGCCTACCTCCAACCTTAATCATAGTCTGAAAGGTTCTACATTCACATTTCACAGTTAAAGAATTTTTTTGCTGCAGTGGCTGGCTTGGGGAAAAGGGGTTAGGTTTATTAGCGAGCTGCCAGCCACAGAGGGCAAGGCTAGAAAATAACTACCAGGCTGTTCCTGAGACAATGTTCTTGGGAAGAGGAAGGGCAGCAACTGGATCAGAGGCAGTATGGATGCAGGTTATCCCTAGCCAGTTCCAAACAAGTTACACAGGTTCAGAACTGGAGGACAGAATCTGAACTGCTAGGAAACGTAGGACAACTACTCAAGATGTAAGCCACCCACCACTGATAAAACAACTAGGCGGGATATGGGGTTGCTACCGGGAACTGGGATTGTTATCAATGTGATTGGGGGCAGCAGTGATTCTTATGTAGCTTTATCTCAATTGGGCCCAGATCTGTATGCACTTAAGCTAGTAAAGATCCAGACTCACCAAAAGCACATCCTTGCACCTGTGCAAATCCTCAGTGACTCTGAACCACAACTCACCAATAACACCCAATTTAAGACCAGTGTGCATGGTTCCAGCAGATTTGCTTGCTTCTCTTAAGATGTTGACTATGAGGCAGTTTCTGACTACTGGTTAGCAAGTAGACCCGATTCTACCATAATTAACCTTGCCAGTTCCATAAGCAAAGAATTCTAGAAACCACTTCCTCCATTTACCTGTCCCAACCATATCCTGATACATTGGGCAGCTGTATCCAGGAATCTGTGAAGCAACTGGATCATAGTTCTCTTCCTGAAGCTTTTTCTGTTTAATAGCATTGGTAGGTCCTATAAAGGCATAGGGAGTGGGTACAATATGATGCTCAGAATGGAGCAGGTCATCCCACCTTGCACTTAAGATGTATGACTTCTCTGGGTTTGGATAGAAGCTCAAACCCAGATGTAGTAATAGCTATTGGTGAAGGTCCACTTAAATCAGCAGGACCTGGCCGTTGAATTTAATGGGTCTGCTGCGGGTATGGCTAAATCTGGATGAAACCTGTAATGTGTAGTCAAGTCATGGTTAGTTAAAAGCAGAAGTAAAAGGTGCCTTTATGACCTCATCAGAGGAAAGGGGTGGGGATGAGAGGGTCTACAGTTGAATGAGAAGAGTGCCTTCAGGACAAATAAGCAGTTAGATTTGTTCCATGATGAACATGATATTGATATATTTACCTTAAGTGTTAATGGGTTTACAAGTCATCAGGTAGAATCTGATGTTTCTTGCTTCGGTTCTGACATTTAGTATACAGAGATGAAGACATTAAAAATTGGAGTGCCTTCAAGAGTTACAGAAGCAGTTTTGTTTGTGGAAAGTAACATGAAACCTATAATTTTAAAAAGCTTTCAACACTGCCACTGTTTTGCGGTCACTTGAAACCTCACATTCGTCACATTTTTAAAGTAGCATAAATGTTTGAAACCTTTAATGCTGGGGTGAACATCATGTGGTTTTCCAGAAGTAGTTGGACTGCGTCTCCCAACATTCTTCATCTTTGGCAGTACTGCCTCAGGCAGGAGAGGGTTGCAGTTCAAGAAAACCAAGGAGCAGAGAATTGCAATTTAACGCCTTAATATAATGATAGTAGCAAAGTACTGCAACAAAAAGTGGTGATACATATTATTGAAACCAAGTAGGGATGCTAGCATCATACAACCCAAATAGCCCTTTGTCACTTTGGTTTCAGCCTACATTAGATTAACCAGTTATTCGGGAATTCCAGTGTTATTGCAAAAGTCTACTCAATGAGAACTATTGACTTAGAGAAAGGAAAGGGTAGACAAGCTTTCCAGATAATTATTGATGCTTCAGAAAAAGATACTTTGGTGAAATAATCAGGTTGAATAGGGTAGTATAGTGGTTTTAGCGTTGGTCTAGGATTATGGGAAGAGTTTGCAACCGGGCACAATTGAAATGGAATCCAGACAAGACAGAGGTACTCCTGGTCAGTCGCAAGGCCAAACGGGGCATAGGGTTACAGCCTGTGTTGGATGGGGAGATGGTGGCGGCGTATAAAGTTTTATTATTATTATAGGTAAAAAATACATATAAGTTAAAATACATATAAAACCATTCACCAAGTTAAAAACATCGTCCAACTCAGTCCGCACACTGTGGTCAATAACTTTAGTCTTTACCGGTCTCAGCCGTCACGCTGCAAATGCCTCATTCCAAAGCCTGGATTTCAATTGCTTCCTGAGGAGGGAGGGGGCAGACCTAACTTCATTCGGGAGAGAGTTCCATAGCCCGGGGCACCACAGAGAAGGCCCCATCTCTCGTTCCCATCAGACACGACTGCGAAAGTGGCGGGACCGAGAGCAGGGCTTCTCTGGAAGATCTTAACGCCATTGATGGTTTATACTTCTGCTGTGTCTTCTGCTATTTTTTAAGTGATATTGAAGCAGCAACTCGGAGTCCCAGAACTCCCAAGGCAATCTGGCTGCAAGTTGCGTGCGAGCACAGGGAAGAGATGACGCGACAATTTCTACTGCAATTCAGGAAACCAGCTTTATTGCATTACATCAGCTGATGGGTCCGTCCACCCTGTGCGGAAACGTAGCCGCTGGCAGACAGGAACCCAGAACTTTCACAGCAGACAGGTTTTATACCAACAATGGAGTCAACATTTAGTCCCTCCCTTCTTCATGCATTGTTACTGGTTAGCATTCATGAACCCATTTCACTCTATCCAATTAAACAAAGCATTCTAGCCTCTGGATCCTATTTGCTAATGACTGTGGCGCAGTGTGAATTTCCATCATTGTTCTATGTTATGGCTTTATGAGCAAAGTGTTCTCAAATTGTTACATTACTACTGGGCTTTCACCTGGTTGTCTGCCAAGTGAAAGCTTCATTTGCCATGCGCGTCTCCTAACCATTCACTTACTTTGTAAACAAACGCACATGGGAACTACTAGGCCAATCAGGACCGTGTTCTTATCTAAGGCACATGATATTCTCTGGCTAATCACAGCCTGTGCTTGTGCACCAATCAGAATGAATTATTCTCGTCACTATTGCTGGCAAGCTATTTCTGTACTCTGCTACTCCAACTCTAGTCTATTGCATCGCCTCTCTCTGACATTTCTTCTGCTAAGATGTCAATTTCTCCTTTAATATCTTTACCCAGATTTTCATTTTTGGAGATTACCTTGTGAGCTAGCTGTAAAAAGCTCAAGAGCCCAGTGAGTTTCAATAGCAAACTAAAGCCCCAGACCTTGGAATCAAAGCCAGGTCAGGGAGACTACAAACAAATGCCATGTGCTCCAGGCCAACTCAAACTACGACTTTAAATTTTTCATGCGTACTAGTGTTTTAAACTTTGTTATGTTAATATTTGCACTTTTATGGCTTTTCGTTTTATCTGTGCCTAGTCCAAACGCCTTGGAAGTTATGTGCTTCTCGCAAGCTGTGAGAGGCAGATAACTTCTTGTTTCAGGGCCCTTCCACCCTGCCCTATATTTCAGGATCTAATCCCAGGTTATCTGCTTTAAACTGGAATATATGAGTCCCCACTTGCCAGATAACCTGAGATAAGCAGATAATCTGAGATCAGATCCAGGGATAAAGGGGCAAATGTGGAAGGGCCCTGAGGTGGAGGCAAACATTCAGTGCTAGAAAGCATTTGTCATCATTCCAAAGTGCTTCCCAATCTTGGGTTCTTCCAGGTCTTTCTGGACTTCATCTCCCAGAATTCCTGGCAGTTGGCCAAGCTGGCTGAGACCTCTGGGAGTTGAGGTCCCGCTTTTGCTTCTTAGAGCCAGGAGGCGAGGAAGCGTTCGTCTCATGGGGGCGCATGCGCAAAGAGACAGGGCCAAGGCTACTGGGCAGCCGCGAGAGGCGCGTGCGCACAAACACGGCCAAGCGAGGCCCGTCAGCAGAAGGAGACGCACGCGCACAGTGCCAGCACATACATATATACACACACGGATACGCATGCGCGAGCGAGCGAACGGGCCTCTCGGCTGAAAGCGGCGCATGCGCAACCCGGGCCGGGCGAGGTTTTCGAATGTCTGAGGGCTCTGAAGTCGGTTGCCTTCGCCGCCCCTTCTTCCTGTGAGGCGCGCGCCTGCCTGATGCTACTACAGTCACGCAAAATGGCGTGCTCGAATTGAAGGGGAAGCTGAGGCCTTCCTTCTTCTCCTTCCTGTCGACGCCTCCGTTTCCTCTCTCTCAGTCTCCACGCCCCTCCACCCTCCTGCCCACAAGGCCTCAGCATCCTGGGTGGGTCTTCGCCCTCTTGTCGTTCGTTGCTGTGGCTCTCCAGAAGTGGTTGGGCCGCACCTCCCTGCATTCCTCATCTTTGGCAACCCTGAGGAGAGTTGCTGTTCAAGAACAATATCTACAATATAATAATATATAGAAATAATAACATTGTAATGTAATAGCTCTCTCTCTCTATATATATGTGTGTGTGTGTGTGTGTGTGTGTGTGTATATATATATATATATATACACACACACACTAGCTTGGGGACCCCCTGCCCGGGTTATTTGTGAAGCGCAGCAGGATGTAGAGTGGGTCATGGGGGCTCTGTGTGCCAAGTTTGGTCTTGATCCATCATTATTGGGAGTTGCAGTGGTATCATGAAATTACTGAAGGTAGTGCAAGTCCCATCATCTCTGTCCCCCCCCAAAGTGTAGTAGGATGTAGATTGGGTCATGGGGGCTCTGTGTGCTAAGTTTGGTCTGTATTGGTGAATGGATGAGGGATGCATTCTTTTTCGGAAGTGAGTGAAGGTACTTCAAGTCCCATCATCCGTGGTCCGTCTCACAGTAAACTGCACCAGGCCTTAGAGTGGGTCATGAGGGCTCTGTGTGCCAGATTTGGTGTCAATCAGTCATTGGATTAGGTTTGTAGCGGGATTGGGAAGTGAGGGAAGGTACTGCAAGTCCCATCATCCATGTTCTCTCCCCCTCCAAACTTCAGTAGGATGTAGAGTGGGTCACTGGGGCTCTGTGTGCCAAGTGTGGACTTTCTCGGTGTTTTTTGGGGGCCACAGTGGTCTGTGGGAACAGAGGGTGTGAAAATACTACAAATTCCATCATCCATTGTCAGTCCTCCCCGAACCTCACCAGGACGTGAAGGCAGTCATGGGGGTTATGTGTGCCAAGTTTGGTCTCAGTCGGTCATTGGATGAGGGTCGCAGCAGACTTGGGAAGTGAGTAGAGGTACTTCAAGTCCCATCATCCATGGTCCACCCTCCTCCAAACTGCACCAGAATGTAGAGTGGGTCATGAGGGCTCTGTGTGGCAAGTTTGGTGTTGATCAATCATAGGATTAGGTTTGTAGCAGTCTTGGAAAGTGAGGGAAGGTACTGCAAGACCCATCATCCATGTTCTGTCCCCTCCAAACTTCAGTAGGATGTGGACTGGGTCACTGGGGCTCTGTGTGCCAAGTGTGGTCTTTATCAGTGTTTGTTGGGGGCCACAGTGGTCTGTGGGAACAGAGGGGTGTAAAAGTACTACAAATCCCATCATCCATTGTCAGTCCTCCCCAAACCTCACCAGGACGTGAAGGCAGTCATGGGGGTTATGTGTGCCAAGTTTGGTCTCGATCAGTGATTGGATGAGGGTTGCAGCGGACTTGGGAAGTGAGTAGAGGCACTTCAAGTCCCATCATCCATGGTCCACCCTCCTCCGAACTGCACCAGGACGTAGAGTGGGTCATGGGGGCTGTGTGTGCTGAGTGTGGTCTGTATTGGTCCTTTTTGGTGGCCTCAGTGGTCTGTGGGAACCAAAGTCTTGGAAAGTACTACAAATCCCATAATACGTGGGTCATGTCATAGGGGGTTATTATGTGTACCAAGTTTGGAGCAGGTCCATCACCCGCGCTGGTCGCTGTGGCCTGTGAAAGTGGCTGCCACATATCCGCCCTGGCCTGTGAAAGTGGCTGCCACATATCCGCCCTGGCCTGTGAAAGTGGCTGCCGCATATCCGCCCTGGCCTGTGAAAGTGGCTGCCACATATCCGCCCTGGCCTGTGAAAGTGGCTGCCACATATCCGCCCTGGCCTGTGAAAGTGGCTGCTTCCGCCCTTCTGCCCTCCCGCCCTCCGCATACACACATACAAACATTCCGTTTTATAAAGGTATACAGATATATATATATAATATGGTTTGGGGCCAGTGTACCTGAAGGAGCTGCTTACCCCATATGCGCCCAGAAGATCACTGCGCTCAGAGGGGCTTAACTTACTTGAAGTCCCGGGCATGAAGTCCTGCAGGCTCTCTACCACGCGGCAGAGAGCGTTTTCAGTGGCGGCGCCGGTTCTATGGAACTCACTGCCGCCGGAGACACGAGCCTTGCAGGACCTGATGGCGTTCCGCAGGTCCTGCAAGACCTGGCTGTTTAGACAGGCGTTTGATGTCTGACAGCGCCTAATTAACGCTGGCCATCCGGCCATACCCCTACCATTCTCCATGTACCAGCTATGTCTGGCTATGATTTTATGTGACTGTTTTAAGATGTAATTTAAGTGTTTTTAACCATGTGTTTTATATGCAGTTTTTATGTGTTGTAAACCGCCCTGAGCCTCGGGAAGGGCGGTTTATCAAATCGAAATAATAATAATAATGTCATGATATATATATATACTACAACTTAAGATATAGTACAATATATAATACTAATATAGTATAATTAGTGCAATATAATATAATTGTATATTATATATTACATGTAATATTACTAATAATTTTGCAGTGCAGTGGTATACTACAATATGTTACTATTCTAATATTGTGCTAGGCTAATATATTGTATATACATATAATATTGAAAATAATATTATAATGTAATACAATATAATACTAATAAGAATACAACATAACTATAATATTGTAATAGAGTAATAATAATATATTAAATATTAATTATCGGAAGCCCCCAATGGCACAGTGGGTAAAACCCTTGTGCCGGCAGGACTCCTGACCAAAAGGTTGGCAGTTTGGGGTGAGCTCCCGCCTGTCAGCTCCTGCTTCCCATGTAGGAACATGAGAGAAACCTCCCACAGGATGGTAACATCCACACATCCCCTGGTCAACATCCTTGCAGACAGCTAAGTCTCTCACACCAGAAGTGACTTGCAGTTTCTCAAGTTGCTCTGGACACACACACATACTACTGATAATATATAATGTTATACTGTTTTATTGTATATTTTAAGTTGTACTGTTTTCGATTGTGAGCCACTTTGAATCTCCGTATGGAGAGAAAATGCGGAATATAAATATAAATAAATAAAAGATCTGGAAAAGCAGGCACATTCCAATGTAACGCTTTAAAGCAGTGAAAAGTCTGGTTTTCCCGGTGTTTGGACCTCAGCAGCCTCAGTCACTTTAGCCCAGTAGTTCTCAATCTGCGGTTCCCCTGGTGTTTTGGCCTTCAACTCCCAGAAATCCCAGCCAGTTTACCAGCTGTTAGGATTTCTGGGAGTTGAGGGCCAAAACATCTGGGGACCCATAGGTTGAGAACCACTGCATTAGCCAATGGTCAGATTCTGGGAACTGAAGCCCAGAACACCTGAAGGACTGGAATTTGAGAATCACTGCTTTGAAGTAAGGACTCCAATACAACAAAAAGGAGGGCTTGCTTTATATTGAAATGTTGAGTATCCCTTAATCAAAATGCTTGGGACTAGAAGCCTGGGATTTCCCCCAATGAAAGAAACTTTATTTCTATCCCACCCTATCTCCCCAGTGGAGATGTATTGGAGATGTGACCCAAGTCTAAACACAAAATTAACTTACATTTCATATATACCAGTATGTTTTCTATGTTTTCTATTTCCCTCATAATTGTAGACTAGAGATTATTTTATACATATTTTAAAATAATCTTGGGCATGAAGCAGTTTGTGTGCACTGAACCTCTAGAAAGCATTCTCTCAGACACCTATAAGGACACTTTGGGATTTTGGAATCTGGACAAGTAATAAAAATAATAATAATAAACTTTATTTATATCCTTCCCTATCTCCCTGTGGGAACTCAGGGCAGTTTACAACAATTTGTGGCAAACTTTCAATGCTGTATAATACTAAACAAAGAATGAACTAACCGAAACCACCCAAATCATACCCAGCAGCCACATCAAAATAATAAAGAAAGCACCAAACAGACAATGACAGAACTATGGTACGTTTTCACAGTTAAACATTAATAATAGACTGGAAGATAAACACCAATAGAGATGAAATCTTTTTTTAAAAAAAATCAAGTGATATGTTCAATCTGTATGTGGTACTTGACGTTAGCATCATACATGAATCACTTCAATTTCAACCTTGTGTTGGGGTGGAAATATTTCACTTGAAGCCTGGGAACGAGTACAAGGCTTCAACAAACATCCTAACTTCTCTCTCCTCCACTACTTTTTGCCTATTTCAGTGCATCCGTATATTTCTCATTCATTTGCACACCCCTTAGAAGGAGGAGAATATATTTCCTTTTCTTCCTTGGATTGCTCCGTCCTATTAAGGCAATTGCTACAGTGGTCACTGAGACCACATAATAGCCATTTTAGGCTTGCACAAGTTGCTGCTGGTCCTAATATTGGCACTGAACTGCTGTTACATTTTTAAAATTTATTTATAGTGCTAGAAGACAATCTAGATATGTGCAGCTTTTCAAAGAACAAGGGACACACACATATACACACACATCACAAAGAAATTATAGGGAAATAACACAGGGTAAATAAGAGCATAACATCCGTAAGCAGGGCATAAAGGCCTCAAGATTCCTCCATTGTCTGAAGAGTCAACAAAAGCTACTTGGAGTTGCACTATCTTGAAATGTGTAGGTTTGATTTAGCAGTCATATCTTACTAATTTGGCTATAGTGTTTTAATGTAATCTAAAGCAGTGCTTCCTAAGCTATAATAATAATAATTTTTTTACACACCTCCCCCCATCTATCCGAAGGGACTTTGGGCAGCTTACATGGGGCCAAGCCCAATCAACACAGTAACAAAATAAAACAACATTATAACAATATATAAAAACAGGCATCAAAACCAACAACCAATAATAAAATTAAATTTTTCATCATGGGTAGGCGGACTAGTGCAACAACAATTTAGACGATAGGGTTAGTGAATAAAGTGCATGGGTCATATGGCAGCAGTAAGAATAAGAGCAATGTAAAACAGGTCATTATAACTTTGGGTACAAAACAATAGTAAAGTGCGAGGACAAGATTTTGGGTCTAAGCTACCATATTCTATCTCTCTCTCTCGGCATTACTTCGCGAACGAAGATTCAGGAAGGACTCATCCCACGCTTTTTACAAGCGCGTTGATGACTAAAAAGGCCAATCTGAGATAGGCAAGTTCGGTTGCAGAAAGCGCAGCAGAAAGTCTCCTTGGGTGATGTTTTTCCAAGTTATGGTTCTTTCTGCGTTGTCGTTTCTCTTCGAGACCCATTCGGCGTGTCTTCTCGAAAGAGGCCGCAGCATTGTGGATAGTGCGTCTCCATGCCTCCCGATGTGAGGCCAGGGTGGACCATTGTTGGTGATCAATCTGGCCAAGCCTGAGATGTTGTTTCAGGGAGTCCTTATATCTCTTTTGGGGGGCGCCTCTCTTGCGCTGACCTGTGGCGAGTTCACCGTAGAGTAGTATCTTTGGGAGGCGGTGGTCCTCCATCCTAGAGACGTGTCCTGCCCAGCGCAGCTGTGTTCTCAATAGCATGGCCTCAATGGCCTACTCATGTATCAATCAACCTCATGTATAAATTGAGAGCAGGTTTGGGGTTAGTATAATGGATTTTTATACAATTTGTAATTTGAGAGTCATTCCTGCAAGAGGAAAAAGCACCAATGCGTTGTCAGTTCATCACCCCCAGCCGCTGTCATTCTCCCACCCAAGGATTTAAAAAGGTCAGAAGTGCCACAGAAGAAAGAGTAGAAGGGGTCTATGCTTCTTTTATGTTCTTCCAGAATGGACTGAGCTATTCCTTTTTAATTCTTAGTGAAGGGGATGGTTCCATTTTTGAAATGACTTAAAAGAGGACAGTGCTCACCTTGATCCATGGATAATCCACCCTAGGGTTTTTTTGGATTGTTTTTTTTTTTACTAAAATGTCTAGAGTCGACTTATACATAAGTATATATGTGGTGGGAAACCAACAGTGTTTTCAGTGTGCTAGAGATCAGCACAATTGTGCCCAAATTATTTCTTTCTGTCTGAAAACTCCCAGCAGACTGAAAACTCCCACCAGACAATAGTGTGTGTACCACAGGTTTGAATAATACTAGTTTAAAGGGATGAAAACCACCACAGATTATGGCAGCACATTCTAGAAGTTATATATGCCATGGGTAAAAAGCATTTTGTTTTATCTGCCCTAAACTTTGCCAAGCAATCTGCTGAGTGGTTGAGTTCTGAGAGTATCAGAGGGGAGACAAAAAAATCCAGCTTCTCTACGATATTAATATTCCAAAACCAAATCTATTTTAACATGATAGAATGACCTCATGAGGAAGACAGCATTCAAGCTGTTTGAGACCCACTTCTTATCAGGAGACCAGAAAAGATGCATGCCAGTTTAGTATTTTTTATTATAATAATATTCAAGAACAAAATAAGATAAAAGAGTTTGCTACAGGTACACTCTTCTTGCATCTTTCTTTATAGTTACTTAACCCAAATATTTGTTTCTTGATTGTCAAACTGAAAAAGACCAGGGATTTAAAGTGAGGCAAATTGATATCAAATTACTTTTAATTCCATAGATAAACTGAGAAGTTATTGTCCATATAACCACTGATTGTTTTATTGACTTTCTGCATAGTACATTTAACTTTTAAAAGAATCTTGACAAAAACAACACTGACATTTAGGTGTTTTACTATAATACTATTATTACACAATTCTATGTATCTGAAAACTTGGTGCCTGTGCAGGCATGTAGCCAGGGGGGGGGGGGCTAAGGGGGCTTCAGCCCCCGAAATTCTCAGGGTGGTCCGCGAAAAGGCCTTACTGGTACATTATTTAAACTGTTATGTTTATTCATATCATGATCTGATCACCATGCTCATATCCCACATTAATGGGGTTATTGGGATAACAATACAAAAGGTTTGCTAGGGTAGACCCTCTTCCACCCAGTCTCAGCCCCCCGAACCAAACTCAGCCCCCCGATCAAAATCCTGGCTACGGCCCTGTGCCTGTGTATCACTATTTAAGTCAGAGAGTTTAAATATCTGTATGCTGGTTCCATCTTCATGTGTGTCTGTGTTCTTAAGGCTGTTCCTGTATTTATTTTCTGACTCTTTTATTTCTCTTTCTTGAATTTGGTCGTTCTATATTAATACTCTATGTTTCTCTTTTTCTCCCTTTCTCTCTGTCTTGTAGTTTAGATTTCACATTCTTGGTTTGTAGGCAGAGGGATTGAAGGAAAGCAATCATCTTGTTGCTTTCCCGTATCATTCTTATAATTATCTAAAACATCACATGTCACTTAGATATTGTTTTTCTTCTATTATTTCTTTCATATTTGCATCCATTGTGTCCCATTATTCTTGGATATTCAATGTAATAAAGTGAGATTTAGAACTGAATAAGGAGTTTCAGGTCTCTCCCCCCCCCCCCCTTTGGATAGTTAGTTAGATAGATAGATAGATAATATCTCCATACTATTCCAAATCACTATTGGCTGTAGACTTGGCATCTCACCAATTTCTCTTACAGCTGATCGAAAGTGCTCTTGTCAATAGTGAGGGACCTAGACTACTATTCTTCTTTGACTTGGCTTCTCATCATGCAGCATAACAAAAAATAAATGAATTTTTTTAAAATTAAAAATGAAACATGCAGAATGAATTTCCAATCATGAAGTTCACTTCAGGAGCCCAGTATTGTAATTAAGTAAACTGGGTATAGCTATCCAAGTTAATATTAAGACCCAGGGAGTAAGCACCTGCTTCAAAATCCGTTTCCAAATTAATTTGACATTTAATGGAAAAATTAAGGTGTCCATAAAAACGTATACAATACATATACAGATCATGGGAACTTGACCATGGTGTTCCATGCCTTAGTTACCTCAAGGTTGGATTACTGTAATGCACTCTTCATGGGGCTGCCCCTGAAGACGGCCTGGAAACTGCAGTTGGTGCAAAGGTTCCCAGCCAGATTGTTAACTGGAGCAAACTACAAAGAACGGTCAGCCCCCCTATGTAAATAGCTCCACTGGCTGCCGATAAGTTTCTGGTCCCAATTCAAGGTGCAGGTCATCACCTATAAAGCTCTAAACGGTTTGGGACCTGCCTATCTTCGCAACTGCGTCTTCCCTACGAACCCACACACCCATTAAGATCCCCTGAGGAGGCTCTTCTCTTGCTTCTACCTCCGTCTCAGACACGGATGGTGGGAATGAGAGGAAGAGCCATCTCGGTCATGGCCCCCCAGCTCTAGAACTCCCTCCCCAATGAGGTCAGATTAGCACCCTCCCTGACTACCTTCTGCAAGGACTTAAAGACGTGGATGTTCTGTTGTGCTTTTTGCTAGGCAATTCCTTGAACAGCTGGCCCCAGTTAGAACCCCCGAAAAAATGTCTTGTCCCCAAGCACTTTACGATTGCTATATCCAAATCCTTAATGGTAAATGGTTCTTATCCTCATCACTGCTATATGATATTTGCACTTTACAAATTAGCTGTATCTTCTAATGTCCTCCCATCCAGGATGATACATTGAACCGTGCTATTGGTTATTGGTTTTGATGTATGTTTTATATACTGTTTACAGTTGTTTTTATTTCTTTATATTGTTTGTTGTTATCATTTTGTTGATATGCATTTTAATGTGTTATGTTTTAACTGTTCTGTTGGGCTTGGCCCCATGTAAGGCGCCCTGAGCCCCTTTGGGGAGATGGAGGTGGGGTATAAAAATAAAGTTATTAAAGTTATTACAGTCGAAGGCATTTTTACAACTGAGCTTTTTCATTAATAAATATATTAATGTTTTTAGGTTTTTTATTTCAGATTATTAGTTAATAATACAGAGGATTGTCTTGTACCTGAGAAAAATCTAGTTGAGATTCATCCTGAACTCTCCAGCATACCACTCTCAGAATGGAATTAGGTCAGACAATTGTCAGTGCTTTGAAAAAGCCTAAAACATTAAGTACCAGGACTAAGAAGAAAAGGTAAATTATTTTTCTGTAATGAATTAATGAAATATGTTTGCATTGCTTTATCTTATTATGGGGTTATATGAATCTACCATTTAATATATTTCAAATGGATGTCAGATTCTGACTCATGGTAGATAAGAATGGGGACTGGTGTGTGTATGTGTATGAGATAACAGGAAGTGAGAGAAATCTGCCCCTCAGAAGGAAAATCCACTTCTTGAGGAGTTATCATGGGGAAAAGTGTGAATACATTTAGAGGAGTCAGGATCACACTCTGAAAATAGAAGCAGTTCCACCGGCAGAATAGTGAGAGGACAGTTTCACCTCCTGCCACATTTCATCAAGGCCTGCCCAGGGGAGCTTGGAAGCCCTTTAATGCAGACCTTCAAGCATAATTTTGGGCAGGGGAGTGGAGATGTGTGTGTGTAGCTGAAGTTACACTTTAAAATGTAACTGTTCCAACTTACATACAAATTCAACTTAAGAACAAATCTACAGAACTTGTTCGTAACTTGGGGATGTGCCTGTATATCCGTACATAGCAAGACGCCAGTGCTGACATTATCACATTTCTTACAGTCAGTAACTTGAAAAAGAAAATAGTTATAAAGCTGGATCCCAATAAGCTCTGGCCAAGGTCTAGCATTTTTCTGTTTTCACTGCCATTTCCTGGCTACTCTCAATGTATTCACACTGTATTTCTATTTACACTTATGACGAAATACATCATTAAATTCTGTGAGAATTACTTTTGAGGGAATATGTATAGGGCCTTGTTCCCAATCTTTCTTATTGGAAATTCATTTTATGAAAATAATTCTTTTTAGATTCCTTGGCAGCAATCAAATTAGTCTGTACTCATATATGTTTATAGCACTTCAAAGGAGATGGAAGATTTCCATATAATTGAATGGTTGGGTCTGCTTTACCAAATATATTTCTTGCTTTAAAGGCAGCTTTGTTAATATACTTTGCTGTTTGCTTTTACCATAGTTTAATCTTTATAGCAGTGGGTTTTCTATTAAGAGTGTTTGTTTATGAGATAACCTGTTGCAGCACAAGAAAAGGTTTCTTCATATCTGTCCTAATCCCACATAGTTATCCTACTTGTTGCTGAATTTGCAATTACGGTATATTGTTAATGGTGTGTTTAGCTTTCACTCAGCATTTACTGATGTTTATTCTCCTTTTGACAAGTCATCACTTCTACTATATATGGTGAAAGCTAAGATGACACATTTTTAGTGAAGCCATACTATGTCATTATCTACAATGAACAGTGTGTTCCTCTAGCTATGAAACTTTTTTTTGTCAAATCAACTGAACTAAACATAACATGAAGATGCTTTTGTTGACTCTGTCTGTTAAATATATTTTTAAAATTTGCCCTTACAAAATCTGTGGATGAATAAACATCCTCAGTTACTGAGGAATGCTCATCTGACCATTTGAAAGGTGAAATGGGAAACCAGGGGAAGGAAGTACAAAACGTAGTATTCAAAATCCTAAACAGATACACTCTAAAGTGAAACACTTGCTGCAGGCCTCACTGATTCCTCTGCTATGTTTCAAACACTAATTAAAACCCACCAGTCAGTGTACAAATTCTCATTCTTCTGAAGGTTTTTTTTTTGCTGTTGTGTATTCTGTCTATTAATTTTATCATCATTTAAAACTACACAAAGGTTGGAAATACTTTCCTAACTCCAATGTATATTCTATTATTATAAAGAATAACCTTTGAAGATGAAGAAAATACTTTTAAATCCGAAGAGAATCTAACATTCGAAGACATAAAACAAGCGTAAGTACATGAATGTATTAATTATAAGACCTGACTAGAATAGAATCTATCTCCTAAGATATCAGCAGCTATGCTTCTTTCCTCTTGAATTTTATATGCAAGGCATGTTAGAATTCCTTGCTTACAGGGCGGGCAAGTATGTTGATGAGCTCTATTTGGCCATATTAAAGGGCCTCACACACCACTTTGTTGTGACTGAAAAGGGACATAATTTTATTAGTTGCACCTGAAGACCTAACCTATTTTGAAGCCAATTCCAGTAATTGATTGAGTCATCCATCAGTGGATGGAGACTAGTTTTCTCAGCCAACCTGCTGGGATAATCCGGAATGGCAGATAAGAGAGTCCACATGGACAAAAGCCACCACATGATTCCCCGCACCTGGATGAAAAGCAAAGCTGGATGTAAGCATGGCTGCCTCTACTCCAAGGTCCCCTACAGGGAGACCTGAGTGATGTACAATAAGCTTCCGGGCAGCCTCATCATTTCAAAGCGGATCTGGTCCCAATTTCCCATATACCAGGGAGTGGCACTTATATAGTGGCAAACTTGAGTAAAGATTTCACAAAAACCCAATCCCCTGTCATCCAGTTTATTGCTACCCATTGCCTTGTCTTCATGCTGTTTTTCCTGAAGCCTATGAATTGCATAGGCTTCTCAGAAGGGGAAAGCCAGTCTACCAAAAGAAAATGTCATCTAGTCCATACTTCACTCCCTTACAGACAAGAGGCCTGTAAGGCACAGAGCTTTTAATGATGGTGCATTTTTTCCTGTCAGAAACTCTCCAGTTGTTTGTAGTGTCAGTGTTGTAACAAGTTATGACATACAGTGTTCCCTCACTTATTGCTGGGGTTAAGTTCCAGGACCTCCCGCAATAAGTGAAAAACCGCGATGTAGGGACGCTCTATTTTAATATCTATACGTTATTTTAGTAGTTCTTCAAGGCTGGGAGGATGGGAGGACTGAGGAGGGAAAGTACCTTGGACAGTGGCGGCAGCAAAACCCCGCAAAACAGCGAAAATACCATGATATATATATTTTAAATTAATATTTTTTGAAATCCGCGAAACAGTGAATCCACAATAAGCGAACCGCGAAGTAGCGAGGGAACACTGTATTTGGTTATTTATTTGGAATAAGATCCAGTTTATTTTGTTCCTAGCTGTTTTTGTACATTTTCCAGAGTTGCTAATTAAATAGCGAGGAAACAAATGCATTTAAGCTGTACAGGAGTCATGGCTTTGTTATTTTTTGTTGGTTGATAGCATTGCTGACTTCTTCCAAACTAGACAGTGCTGCAAGCTCATCCCTGGTTTGTTGTTGTGGGATTTGTGAGAGAACCTCTTCGGTCACATTGGAGCTGCGATTCAGGAGGCTTTGGTAGTGTTCTTTCCAACGTAGTGCAATTGATTTTTTGTCCTTCAGAAGTTGGGTTCCATCTGATGAGTGTAGAGGCTGTATGCCATGGTTTCTTGGTCTGTTGATGGCCTTTGTGGCTTTGAAAAATCCCAGAGTATAATGGGTATCTGCCAGATGTTGGATTTCTTCAGCCTTCTTTGTCCACCAGTTGCTCTTGAGTTCTCTTGTCCTTCTTTGGACCTCAGCTTTTGCACTGGTGTAGATCTTTTTCTTAGCAGCACAGTTGACATCTCTCTGCCATGTTTGGAAGGCTTTCTTTTTCTTGCCAATTAGCTGTTGGATCTCTTCATTTTCATCAAACCAATCTTGATGTTTATTGGTTTGATATCAAATAGTTTCTTCACAGACTGTGATGATGGAGGTCTTCAGTTTGTTCCAATGTTCCTCAACATTTTTGGGGTGTTCTATGGGTAGATGGTCCTATTAGGGCTCCACAGTCACCTACGGACCCACCGCCAGTACACCGACCTTGGAGGAGCATCATCCTCGGACTGCAAGGGATTGCCTAAGTAAGTAAGTAAGACTTGCATTTTCAAATATTTCTTTGAAAATGTTTTAGTTTTTTCCTGACCTGCAAGGGGAAAAAACTAAAAACATGGCTTTGGGACAAACCTTTCAATCAGCAAATGGGAGCAGTGCAATAAGAGACTATAAAATAACATAATAAAAACTCAGATCGGCCTTGGAAAATGACCTGAATTGTGTGATTTTAATTAATGTTTTAATGTTTGTGTTTTAATTTGTTTGGATTTTAATGCATTTGTTCATTCTCTGTCTCTGTCTCTCTCTCTGTGCGGAATTGAATTGTTACCTTTGTTACCTTCGGGGTGAGAAGGGCAGGGTACAATTATGATAAATAAATAAATACATAAATAAATGTTGTTAGTAGTCTTATCTTCTCCAATATTCTTTTTATCCACAAAATTGTTTATGTGTGTGTCTCTAAAGTGTTAAATTATTCTCCACGTTGCAGATTTATGGAAAGGAGCACCAACTTTCTGACATTTGGTTTTGTTTTCATTAAAAGCTTCTCCCAACAAGGTTTAAATATAGTGGGAGGTAAGAGAAAATAAATTCTAATCAATTAAAGACAAATTGTCTGAAGGAACTTTATTTACTGGGATCCATACTTTGTCTCTCGTAAATCGAGTGTAGCCAATTATACTTCCCTAAATATGTTCCAGGAAATAATGTACAATGAAAGATGACATTGGGGATACAGTGGAAAGAAGAAAAGTGTCTTGCTCTTTTTTCCCCACCAACAGGAATGTCTTGAGCAGAACACCATCCAGAAGGTCTGGATCCAACGCTATATATTTTATTTCTGCTTCAGTTCTCCATTTAATTTAACAATGCTTTTTGGTCACAGAAAGACAGATTTTTCATTTTCTTTTCATTTACAGCCATGATCTAATATATTTTTCTTCACAAATTATTTTAGCAACTTATAACAGCCGAATTAAAAGACTGGTCCTGGCAGATGGTAAAGGATTTTTCAGCTTGGATTTGCTTCCTAATCAAAATGGTGAGGTGAATCTATGATTTGCCTTGAATATTATTCTACATACTGCATTTGTTTAGATGTGTAATTTTCACTGGAAAGAAACACATAAACAAAATAGTACATGGTGTATCTATTTAATTTCAAGTTAGTTTTGACTTGAGGAAATCCTACGAATGAGAGGCCTCATGTCCCATGTTGCCAGAAATCCCCCTTCCATAAATGTCCATATTTCCTCATAGATATACCTATCAAGGGCTGCATGTTGGTGGATTATCAGAGTGGGCACCAGATGCAAAACTAAAATGGGTCACTTCTTTTTACTTTATCAAAGAATGTGGTTCATAATTGAAAAAAAAAACCCCACAAAAATAAAGATGGTTACTACATTTTATTAAGAAACCAAAATACTGAAACAACTGCACGGGTGCTTGAAGTGAAGCAATAAAAGTTACCCTCCATGATTTGCTTTTGTAATGGATTAATGCATTCGTGTAGAAAGTACAACACTGGTTATATGTAGCATCTAGCACAATTTTTGCGCCATCACAGTACTTCCATATCTCTGGTTTTTTAAGTGTCCTTTTCTTCCTGATTCCTCCTTTCTTTCACTCTCTGCTACTTATTTTCCTCTAATATGGAGGCTTGCCAGGGAGGCTTTACAAAAGGGATCCTCAACCTTTTTAAGCAGAGAGCCGGTTCACGGTCCTACAGACTATAGTTTGAAAAAAAGCATGAACAAATTCCTAGGCACACTGCACGTTTCTTATTTGTAGTGCAACCCCCCACCCCCCCAACACACACACAAAATAACAGTACAGGTACAGTGTTTAAAATGAAGACCAATTTTAACCAATATAAAACTATCAGTATTTCGTTGGGAAGTGTCGGCCTCAAATTAATTAGGATTGTTGTTGTGTGTCTTCAAGTCATTTCAGACTTTGGGCAACCATGGGGGCAGGTAAATGACCTTGGAGGGCCACATCCGGCCTGTGGGCCTTAGTTTGGGGACCCTTTATTTACGTACAACCAGTCTTTGCAAGAAGTCAGGTAAAGAAAGTCTGTTATTTCTCTTGCCTGCCAGTCTCTTTGGCAGAAGACTTTTTTTTCTTTAAGCAGATAGTACCCTCATTTTTAGTGCTGCCTGTGGAGTAGCTAATACAAGTTGTTTAACTTTTTTTGCAAGCCTATAATTTTTGTGGGTTTGTTTACATTAAATTACCAAGTTTGTCTGTGTTTCTAACTTGCTTTGTTTGACATTGTAGTTAGAAGAGAGATGAATTTTCCAAAATATCAATTCAGCATCGCAAGAATAATCACTTACTCTGAAAAATTCAATGTTTACTTTGTTCTACAAAAGGATTTTTCAATCAAGGTAAAATTATTTATTGCTGTGAGAAAATAGTCAATAAAAATAAGAAGACAGTTTAAGAGCTCCATGTCTGTGATAACTGAATTCAAGAATTTCGAGTAGCATGATTCACTGTATGTTACAGTGAAACAGGAATAAACAGTTATGACTGAATGTATGCATTTAAAACATATGGAAAACAAAAAATTTAACAGGAAGACATGAGGTCATTTACCCTTTTCCCCAGTCTGTCATTTCACTGCAAACTTTGGGGAGGTGATTAAGTGCCTCCTCTCCCTGAAGAGTATCCTGCTTTAAAGTCTGCTTTGTACTGTGTATCATAACCTGCGTAAATTGAAAATCACTTTTTTAGAAAAATTGAGAGATATCTAGTTTTTTCCAACACATGTTCAGTAATGAGTGCATATTAAAATCTGTGTATCACATACTTACAGAGTCAGTAGGTTCCATTATGTGTTTGGAATAAAAGTAAATATCTGTTATACTTCTCTGTTTTCTAACTATTTTTGCGTATCAAAATAATTGTCATAGAAGTATACCTTAAACTTCTTTCAAAGACTTATCAAGTAGTCTGTCATGCTTGTGGACATCCAGTAAACTATCTGATGTAGCACATTTTCATTTTCCCCTAATATGCTAGAGACTGGAACAATATTATTCTCATACTTGTGTTGTTTTCTAGAAACTCACCATATACTGTCAGTTTATATCATGCAGATTAGCATCAGTAACACTATATGGTGCAAGTCAGATTTAGTTTACTAGTGAAGACTTATATTTTCAGATTTATATTGTTCAAAGATTCAATCTTACTTTCAAATATCACATACTAGCTGAGGACCCGACGGTGCCCGGGTTATTTGAGGAAGGCATTGTGTGCCAAGGTTGGTTCCTATTAGATGTGTATGTGGCTTGCAGTGGTCTCAGGAAGTTAGTGAAGCTACTGCAAGTCCCATTGGCCATGGTCCATCCCCCTCCCAACAGCACCAGGATGTAGAGTGGGTCATGGGGGCTCTTAGTGCCACGTTTGGTGTTGATCATTCATTGGATGAGGGTCGCAGTAGTCTCAGAAGGTGAGTGAAGGTACTTCAAGTCCCATCATCCATGGTCCATCCCCCTCCAAAGAGCACCAGGATGTAGAGTGGGTCATGAGGGCTTTGTGTGCCAAGTTTGGTCTTCATTAGTCATTGAATGAGGGTCGCAGCAGTCTTGGGAAGTGAGTGGAGGTACTTCAAGTCCCATCATTCGTGGTCCATCCTCCTCAATACTGCACCAGAATGTAGAATGAGTCATGGGGGCTCTGTGTGCCAAGTTTGGTCTTGATCAGTGTTTGGATGAGGTTGGCAATGGTCTGGTGAAATGAGTGGAGGTACTTCAAGTCCCATCATCCGTGGTCCGCCCTCCGAACTGCATCAGGATGTCCATTGGGTCATGGGGGCTTTTTGTGCCAAGTGTGGTCATGATTATGCACTGGATGAGGGTCGCAGCGGGCTTGGGAAGTGAATGGAGGTACTTGAAATCCCATCCTTCATGGTCCATCCTCCTCTAAACTGCAGTAGGATGGAGTGTGGGTCATGGGGGTACTGTGTGCCAAGTTTGGTATTGTGGTTCAGGGCCACCTTGGTCTGTGGGGAATGAAGAGTTTGAAAGTACTACAAATCTAATAACCTGTGATGGTACTTCAAGTCCCATCATCCATAGTCCTCCCTACTCCAAACTGCAGTAGAATAAATCATGGGTCATAGGGGCTCAGTGTGCCAAGGTTGGTTACTGTTAATTCAGGCCATACACAATGTCCCATTAACTGAGGCCTAGTCAGGGAAATCAAGTTAATGAAGCCGTACTGTAAATTTTGGGCCTGGTTTGTGATTTGTAGGGGCTACAGTGTTTTCTGGGAAGTGAATTGGGTGAAGGTACTGCAAATCCCATCATTCGTGGGCCATCCTGTCCTAAACTCTCTTGGGGCCTGGCCATACACAATGTCCCATTAACTGAGGCCTAGTCAGGAAAATCAAGTTAATGAAGCCTTACTGTAAATTCTGGGCCTGGTTTGTGATTTGTAGGGGCTACAGTGTTTTCTGGGAAGTGAATTGGGTGAAGGTAGTGCAAATCCCATCATTCGTGGCCCATCCTATCCTAAACTCTCTTTTGGGGCCTGTAATGTTCTGGCCTGCTCTGCTGGTAATTGGTAACTTTAAAAGGTGGAATGGCAGGCAGCTGTTTTCTAAAAGCTGAGGGGGAGGAGAAAACAGGAATCCATTTTGTTTTCACAGAGCCAAGTGGGGAGGGAATGTTGATGGTGCATTTTTCCCCTCAGTGGGAAGAAATCCTGTTTGAATGTAGAGGCCTGGATTCTGGGATGCTGGCTAATCAGTGGCAATCAATGCCCTCTGTCTGGTGCCTTAGAATTTTGGAGTGGCGAGGCTGGCCAATCAAAGGACTTTATGCAAATAGCTGCCACATATCCAAATCCTGTTGTTTGAATGTAGAGGCCTGGATTCTGGGATGCTGGCTAATCAGTGGCAATCAATGCCCTCTGTCTGGTGCCTTAGAATTTTGGAGTGGCGAGGCTGGCCAATCAAAGGACTTTATGCAAATAGCTGCCACATATCCAAATCCTGTTGTTTGAATGTAGAGGCCTGGATTCTGGGATGCTGGCTAATCAGTGGCAATCAATGCCCTCTGTCTGGTGCCTTAGAATTTTGGAGTGGCGAGGCTGGCCAATCAAAGGACTTTATGCAAATAGCTGCCACATATCCGCCCTTCCGCCCTCCGCACACATACATACATACATATAAACATTCCGCTTTATTAAGGTATACAGATAACTTGAACATAATGTTGACCAGTATAATTGGTTTATTTGCATTATGCACATGGTCTGAATCTGTTGGTTATTTAATTTTAATAAGATATTTAATAGATTATTTTAACCATTTGTTTTACCATTTGTTTTCTTAAGGTTTACAACAAGAACTTTGTTCAGACTTGCTCAGTAGAAAATCGTTGTTGTGGGCGGTTAATATTTATATCATTCAACCCAGTTAAAAATGAACTCATAAGTGGAGGATTTAAAGGAGTTAAGGTACATTGTGAATATTAGTTACTGATACTGAATAAATCTCTTCCTGCAATAGTTCTGAAGGAATAGCATCAAAACATTGCAACTTGGGTTTCACATGTTGCTTTTTTAAAAAAAAAAAAATACATCATGAAACATTTTGCCTTATGAGTCAGTCACTGGAATCCTGATTTATTAATAACGTACTGCCTTTTCCCTTTTTAATTCTTTTGATTCCCTAATTTGGTAAATGGTGGACATGCATATCATACAGGTATAATTGAGCATAACAGCAGATTTTGTCACAGAAAACAAGAACCATGGAACTCAAAGAAATATGAGGTGGTTTTTTTTACTAAATTGCTCAACTGGGTTACCCTGAAAAAGAAAAAAAATGTAGTTCTATTTCATGACTGTGCAGCCTTATAATACTCTCATTTCTCTTTCATGATTTTTGCCTTCAAATAGTTCTTTTTGGGAATACCGTATTTTCCAGCATAGAAGATGACTGGGCATATAAAATGACCCCCAACTTTTCAAGTTAAAATATAGAGTTAAGGATATAGTCGCTGTATAAGATGACCCCTCTTCCAACACTATTCTATTGATTCAAGAACAACTCAGAGAATGCCTTGATTGGGTGGCCTTGCTTCCTTCCTCTTGGAGGCTAGCATTTGAGACAAGGGCTGTGTCTCTCAATGAATGCACCCTTGTTCCGTAAAGGGACTTGCTCTGTGCAACTCCCAGGTAGGACAATAAGGCTGAAGCCATTTGGGGACAAGCTCCTGGATGGCATGTCCAAAAACGGCATTTTGGAAACATTTGGCTGCTGCTGTCCTCAGATATTAATGGTAGTTTATGTTTCCTATAATTCCAGGAAGGAAGGGTGACTGTTGTACCCAATTAGTTCAATGAAACAAACCTCCCCTTTTCCCATCCTCTGAGCCTGTGAGAAAATATTCTTGGCAGGCTGGAAGGAGAAATAATGGCTCTTTCCATTCCTCCTTCCCAGTTCCTTCCTTCCCTCCTCCATTGCCATTTGTACAGCTCCTGTGTGTGCCGGAGCATCATATTTTCATGAATGAACAACACCTTCATGCGTATGGATGAGCTATTTTGCATATAAGACATACAGTAAATTGGCCCAGCAGAGGCTTCCAAACACCTCCCTTGGCTTGCATGGGCGGCCACTTCCCCTTGTGTGGCACCCTCCGTCCATCCCAAAGATGGGCCCTTGCTTCAAAGTAGAACTGGGAGAGCGGTGGGGGCCCTCCCTCCTCCTCCTCCACAGGCTGCACCACTTGGATTTTATTTTATTTTATTATACCCGGCGTATAAGACTACCCCTAACTTCAGCGAGGATTTTACAGGGTGAAAAAGTCATCTTGTACCGTGAAAAATACGATAATTTCTTTGTTCACTTAAATTTTGTAATACATATAATTTTATTGTTTTAAGTATATAACTATATGTTGTGTAATTAATAAAAAGAAATACCATAACCTATTTCATCTTGTTATGTATTAACTGTTTTTTGTAGTTGCCAAAATAATTAACATTCTGAATTGTAAAATGCTTTCACACTTTGAGCTTAATTATATACATATTGGCAAGGAAATCTAACCATACACCATTTGGCCTGCGTGGGATTGCAATTTTAAACAACTTGATCTTTGGGTTATTTAAGTTTATCAATTTGGTTTATAATCTTTTCTCATTTAGACATGGACGTTTAAAGAAAAGAGACCCCCAGAAGATGCTGCTCCTGTTCCAATGTACAATTACGGCCTTTTCCCCAGGTACTTGAGGATGGTTTCAATTTCGATACATGTCCCTTTATGTGTTTCCCATAAAGGGAGATGTTTCTCTTGATATACATACCAAGTATATCTTCATATGAATACAAAAATATGCAGGAATGTAACTGTAGGGAATGTATTATTAACTATTATTACCAGTTTTTAGAATTTAAATTACTACCTTAATTTTGCAATGTTATATTCCCTCTTGACTATCCTTCATTATATGTTAATTCTAGTGTGCTGAACGGTTCTGATTCAAATCTCACCTGAGCTATAAGCTCAGTTTACAGTAGGCAACTCTACCTTACTTTCTCTTTTTGGTTCAATCCTCTCTCCATGCAAATTGCATGCATCTTTTAGGTTTAATGAAATTAATGATACTACTTCTGAAGTGTTTGTTGAGAAAACCATATTTAAATCCTTCTTTGTTATTATTTTGGCTCAGTTTTATTTAGTCTCAATAGCCTCTCCCACTGCTTCTTTCCCATCCTGTTGATATTTTCATTCTTGTAGCTTTGTTAACTATGAACCCTGAAATTTGGAATTCTCTCCAGACCTGTGCTTATGTTGCAATTATTTTGTAATTATTTGCAACAAGCATCTCATGTTTTAAACATCTCCAGGAAGAGGATTGAAACCAGGATTTCGTCTAAACCCTCAAATTCGGACGTTGTCTGATTTGCTCCAGACCTGTGCCAAAGGTCTGCAATTATTTTTCAATGTTTTGTAAGAAATACTCTGAGTTTCTCCTAATAAAATGGCAACCTATGTGTAATATATCTAAAGGTGCTCCTCCTCCTTAGCTCCTCTGTAGAATCTTTCCTCTTTACCACATTATAGGCATCTAGGGATACCCGGTATTAGTGCTAAATGATATGACAGTCTTACCAAGCAAATTGACTCTGATTCTGAAGAGGATAGTGATGTTTTTCCAACATCTGTCCTACCTTCCTCAGGTTTCTAACATGTCTATTTTCCCTTTACTTTTAAGTAGGGAGGAAGAACTATCAAATTATTGTTATGATTTTAATCAATGTGTTAATGATTTTAATTTGTTAATGTTGCTTTTATGATGTTGTTGTAAACCGCCCCGAGTCGCCTTCAGGCTGAGAGGAAGCAGTATACAAATGTGCTAAATAATAAAGATAAAGAAATAAATAATAAAGAAGAGCTTTTAGATTAATAGTGATGAATTATTTTCAGACAGAACCAGAAAGTTAGGCTTTTCTTTGAAGCTGACTTTCCTACCCTCCAACATTTGGTATGAATCTATCAAATGTCCCCAGTTACTGTCACAAATGCTATCATCCCTATCAAAGCACACATTGCTTTCTTTTGTAGAGGTGGGTGGATGGGTGATTTTATATAACATTTTATCCACCTTTTTATTATTTGTCTCATTAAACCTTAACATCATTTTAGTCACATGGTAGTGTTTGAACATATGTGTTCTTTTGTATCTCATCATGTTGGATTTGTGTCAAATCACCTAATAACTTAATAGTAGAAGAGTACAAGTATAATTCAGTGTTTTTGTGCATAGAAATAAAATAAACTCATAGATTAAGGTTATACACTTTGTACAAAGCTGAAATTCAACTATGTTTTGATTATCAGAAATGCTGAAAAAGAATAAAGTGCAAAGTTGATCTGTGGATCAATTTATATGAGTCTCAAACTACCCAATATGCACATATATTTCAAAACTTATTGCACAATAAGCAGTTTCCTATACCTTTACTAATGCATGTTGTATCTGGCACACTAGATAGTTCAGCCTTGCTTGTCCCACAGCTTTCTAGAAGCCACCATTTGATTCCTTTGAAAGACTGCTCCAAGCATATTTTTTTCCTATGCAGGCAGTCCCTGAGTTACAAACATTCAACTTATAAATGACTCCTAGTTAATAACGGGTGAGATAACAGGAAGTAAGAGAAATCTACAAACAGGAAGGGAAATTTACTCCTGAAAGAGTTATCATGGGAAAAATGTATTTCAACTGAAGCTCAGCAGTCCTTATTTCCACAGCAAGCCAAACAAACACCACAGGGGTGTTAAGAATGCTCTCTGCTACCCAAAGCTAGTGCTATATCTATCTATTTATCCATCCATATATATATATACATATATATATATACATATATATATACACACACACACATGTATATGTATATGTCTTGAGTTACACTTACAAAATGTATCTGTTCCGACTTGCATACAAATTCAATTTAAGAACAAACCTACAGAACCTATCTTGTTCATAACTTGGAAACCGAGTGTATATTTGTTTGTTTTTTTTAACCAGGGTTTGTTTTTAGATTATATTTAAAGATTTTTCACGTTGGCAGTGTTTTATTGATGTTTTGCAATACAGTGCAGTGTATCCATACATGGGGAAAAGCTGGTGTACAAATATGGATTTTGATGTTTCTATGCAAAGATACTACTGTTTTTCCGAAGGCCACTTCTACTGTTATGACATCAAGGGGAAAATGCTATTTCAGATACTAAATGCACATGAAACCGCTATTCTTTGTTGTGTCTACTCAGCTGAAATTGGAATTTTTCTTACTTCCTCCAAAGGCAGTGAAAGTAAGTTTATTCAGTAAAACAATAGCTTATCTGCACTTGGAATTTACCCCTTTATTTAACAGCAGATTTTATTGTTTAGAACCATAAATATCCTCTGAATTATTCACTCCCCAGAATATACTGTTGAAATATATTTTCCTAGGCCTGCTTTATGAAAACATGATATTTTGGAGCTTCAAGACATCTGAGGTGTTTGTAACATTGCATTTAAATGGAAAAATTGTGCCCCCTCACCCCAGTGGTACAGTTTGCTGTTTGGGTACAAAAATACACAGTGGGGATGTTGAAGAGTTGCAGAAAAATTAGACAGAAACTATGCTTTTTATCTCATACAAAGTTTGATCTAGCTGCTATGATCATGCTCATAATATCATTAAAAATAAATTTACTATTAGATTATTGTGTGATCTCTCCCGTCCAAACCTCAGTTTTGATTTTAACATCACAATAATTGTGAAGACATTTATGGAGGTTTTGATTGTATTTCACAAAATGAGAACAAGAATCGTAATATATCCAGAAGGATTCATGAGATTGTCCAGGATTTGGGGGTGGCATTCTTTAGAAATTAACATTGATCACACAAGTAGTGTTAGTTGATGCTATGACTCTAGGGAAAGAATTTCCACTAATGAAGGCAGTTGGACTTTTTATTGATCTTCCATGATTTGCATTATGTTGGGTAGAGTATTGGAAAGTAATCTGCCAGTTGGATCCAGAGTTTTGATATGTGAATAGAATTCACTTCATGGAAAACATTTCTCATATTATAGGCAAGAAAATAAGATGTTTATTTGCTTGGATCCTGAGAAGTAACAAGAGATTGTAGGTGGAAAGTGGCTGTTCAATCCTCTATTCTCCTACTATCCTTTTAAAAGCTCATTCTCAAGACTGGAGGGCCCTCCTAAATCAGGTGAATTGTGCAGGAGGTTGAAAATGCTCATCTGAAATCAGGTGAAGATACCTCTGTGGGTTACAACCATTCAAGAACATTCATGTATTTTTCAAAAGAGTGCTAAGAAGGGCTTGTGTGGAGGGCCTTTCTCCATTTCTCCTGACACTTCTCAAGAGCCAACCCAGATAATAGCTGCAAACTGTCCAGTCCTATCACTGTCTCTTGTTGGTTTTATCTGCATATTATCCAGTCTTTTTAAAAAAGGTAATTATGGGAATTACCACATAAAGTAAGAGAGCCATGTCCCCCATCATCCCAGTAATCCAAGTATAGAGAATCAGTGGATCTTGGTAGATGGAGCAATGTGAACCTGGAGACTAAACCGTGCTCAATCATGCACCTCACAACACAGATATATGACTTTTTATTTTATTTGTCCGATCTTATATTCCGCTCCTCCCAGCCGGCTCGGGGCAGTTCACATACACATCAAAGCACACAGTTAAACAGAAATACATCATAAAACAACAAAGGATAAAAGTTGCAATAATGCAATGATAGTAGCAGTAAACAATTACAATATCCGGGGGCATTCAGTCAAAAGCAAGCCTGAACGGGACAGTCTTGCAAGCCCTCCGGAATGAAATGAGCTCCGCCATGGCCCGGACATCGTCAGGTAATGCATTCCAGAGCACTGGGGCAGCAACTGAAAAGGCTCGTTGTCTTGTACTAGAGAGATGGCAGGAGCGGACTGATGGTACCAATAAGAGGTTTTGCTTCTCCGAGCGCAGTGATCTCAGGGGAACGTACGGGGTGAGGCGGTCCTCAGGTGTGCTGGCCCTAGACCATGTAAGGCCTTGAAGGTCAGAACCAGCACCTTGAAGACAATTTGGTACTCGATTGGAAGCCAGTGCAATTGCTGGAAGATGGGGGTTATATGCTCTCTTGCTGGCGCTCCTGCCAGCAAGCGAGCTGCAGCATTTTGCACCAGCTTGAGTTTCCAAATTGTTGACAAGGGAAGGCCTATGTAGAGGCCATTACAGTAGTCCAACCTTGAGATGACCGTCGCTTGGATTACCGTGGCAAGGTCGTCCCTGAATAGGTAGAGGGCCAGTCGCCTAGCCTGTCGCAGGTGGAAAAATGACATTTTGCTGACCGCGGCAACCTGAGCCTCCATGGCCAGCAGTGGGTCCAGCTGGACCCCCAGGCTTTTAATCAAAGATGACGAGCTTAGCTGCTCGCCATCCAGGGTAGGCAACCGGCACTCATCCAACCCAGGGCGACCAGGCCACAGGATCTCCGTCTTCGATGGATTCAGCCGGCTGGAACACAGCCAACCAGTCACGGCTGCAGTGGTTCTCAAACTTTGATCCTCCAAGTGTTTTGGACTTCAGCTCTCACAATTCCTAACAGCTGGTAAACTGGATGATACTTCTGGGAGTTGAAGTCCAAAACAACCGGAGGAGTGTTGAAGATTAAGAACCAATCAAGAACACCCTTGATTTAGAGGTAGGAAGCTCATTCTGCTTCCCTGTAATCTTTTAAAACCAGATCTCCATGTACTCTGTTCCAGGTAATTTAAGATCAGATTAAACAAACATTTTGAACCCAATGCAATAATACCTGTAACTCAATTATTGGTACGTGATGAGTGTTTTCCTTTCATTTTATACCCAGTAAAATCTTGGAATGGACAAGGCAACTTGCTACATGTATTTCAAGGTCATTCCAAAACTGTCACTAAGATTCTTCTACACCCAAGTATTGCTTCTTTATTTATCTCCGGATCTCTTGATGGATCGGTCAAACTCTGGTCGTTTGATAGCATGGAAGTTTTTTACAGGTAGTGTAATCTAATTTTTCAATATATAGGGCTTGGCTGCAGATGTGTCCTTTCAGAGGTGAAAGGTGCCTCTGGACCCAAATTATTTAGTTTGCATACAAGGTATGAAGTAATATTTCCAATGGGGGGAATTTTATGCGTACTTTGGTGGGAGTAAACCTCATTGAATTCACCGGAACTAACAAGTAAATGCACATATTATAGAGTTGTCCTGGAAATTCATTGTGTACTACACTAGAGACAAATACTATTTTATTCAGATAAGCATTTGGCCATTAGAAGGACTTTAAACTGTGGCTTTGCCAAAAAAAATTATTTTTTTTTAACATTTAGTTTATATTTTAATTTCATTTGCTGTATATACAGTTTTATTAGTTTTTGGGGAGAAAGAACTGGTTCCATTGCCAAACCACTCTTATTGTCAAGCAGTACCTTGTAATCTATATATATAAAGGAACAGTCGTCATGTGAAGACTACCTCAAACAGAGAAACCTTACAACGCAGAAACACAAAACTTGCCAACAGAAATAGGCCTCAAGCAAGGTACGTTTGTAGCAAAGAAACCTTCCGCCCCCAAAACCTAAAAGGCCCCCAAAACAAGTAAAAATAAAACTACATTTCCCAGCATCCTCCGGGGCTGCCAAAGACTCCCCCAGCCTCTACATTCTGACAACATGATTGGCTGCCAATAAGGGCGGATTTGCATAACTGCTGTACTGGCCAGCCAACATGAACATTCCGACCCATAACAAACTGTCAGATGAGTGCCACAGCCTCCAACACTTTCAAATCAGAAGACCATGATGGAGATCAACACCATTCAGGGGGAGCTCTTCTTCCTTTCCCAAAAGATCTCCAGTGGCTTGGAATTCCACATTAATAAGAGGACCATCCAGCAACAATGGGGTTTGCCAAGGAGGGTGCTCCAGCCCCTCTATATGCTGGCTCCAAGGGATGGAGGTCATCACCAAGTACCTTCTGATGCCCAGCGCTGGAAGAGCTCCCTCAGATGGCCTGTCCATGAGGAAAGCCTCATCGGACATCGACCAATGGGTGCAAAAGACACAGAGCAGGACATCTTGAAAAAGAGGAGCAGAAAGTAAGCTAAACATGAAGATCTTGAGAAAGCTGGCTAAAAAGGATACGGAAAGGATTTTTAACAGTCCCCCAACAGACACTGGATGCACCTGTGAAGATAGAGATCCCCTGACAGGACAAGCCCTCCCCAAGCTGATCCGCCCTGGCCATGGTACAAGTCAAACCCGAAGGACTGCAGGCAAAGAGCTGAGGCACAAACATAAAACATCCAATTCACTAACAACAATTCCAACCCTTACATACTCAGACTTTCTCACATCTCCTAAATAGGGCACAGCAACGCGTGCCGGGTACAGCTAGTATTAAATAAAAATCTACTTTCTAGTAATATCAAGCCATTAGGCACTTTGGACTACATATTCCGTCATTCTAAAGCAGGATAACCCGGAGTTATGAATATAAAGGCTGTAGTGCAAATAGGGCTGGGAAATATGTGTCATTTTTAGGCTGGATCTACACTGCCATATAATCCAGACTATCAAAGCACATAATACAGATTATCTGATTTGAACTGGATTATATCAGGCCCCTTCTATACTGCCATATCATCCAGATTATCAAAGCAGATAATCCACATTATATGGCAGTTGTCTACACTGCCATATCATCCAGTTTAAATTAGATAATCTGGATTTTATATGGCAGTGTAGAAGAGGCCCAAGTCTACACTGTTTTATAATGGTCTGGGGCCAGTGTACTTGAGGGACAGCCTGTCCCCATATAGTCCCGTCCGTGAGATCACTTTGTTCAGAAGATCAGAACCTTTTAGCTGTCCCTGACGTGAATTACCATCTGACGGCAACCCGATGAAGGGCTTTTTCCATCATTGCCCTAGTCTTGTGGAATGATCTTTCATCTGAGACTTGAGCCTTGCGAAATCTAGTATCTTTTCGCAAAGCCAGTAAAACCTTCTTGTTCAGACAAGCCTTCGAATCCTAATATTATTTTAATGTGCATTGTTTTACTGTTTTATTGCTATGTTGGAACTCTGTAAACCGCCCCAAGCGTACAAATTGAATAAATAAATCTAGTGCAAAGCAGATAATCTGGATTTTGTATGGCAGTGTAGATGGGGCCTTACTCTTTCAGTGAATTTGAGACTTTGATGATAGGGATTTCAATCTAGTTCCTTCTGTAGTTTGCACAGTGCGTGTCCTTCTCATTGTTTATACAATACTGTTTGCTCATTTCTAGCATATCACTGTTCCAAGAAGGAATATTTTGGATTGGTATAATGGAAGATCAATTTCTGTACTGCTGTTCTGCCCGCAGTCTACATATATATGATTTGAATTCATTTACCAGCTTTTGGACTTCTGTCAGTAGTCCTATCAGTAATCTCTACCTCTGTGGTGCTGATGGGAAATCCAGCAGAGTAGTTGCTATGGGCGTGGACAACAGGTATGTTGGCTTATTAAGAAAAATAGCAAAAAAAATTGTAAACCTGTAGAATGAATAAAGCAAGACAATGCAGAATATCTTTGAAAACAAATCACATTTTGAAAAATCATTACTGTTATTTTTCTCGAAACAAATACTTTGATATCATTACAGTACATCCCCCATATCTGTTGGACCATTACTGCCATTTCACCTACCTGCATCTGACAAAATATGCCCTCTCTAGGAATATTTGAGGTCTTCCACATGATTCTATGATGTTTTTCCATTAGAAGTTGCTATAGAATCTCATTGGGTAACTTCTATAGAAAATGTTCAGGTCCTACAGAGAGATTCTATGGTAATTTTTTGCAGACATAATTTATTTCAGTAGAGTTCAGTTTCCTATCTGCACATAATTTCAGGAACTTGTTCTCAGGGATATACTGCATCTAGACTATACCTCCCAGGAACACTACTGTCATTTAAAAAAATAGAGCTTTGAATGGCTACTTTTTTGTCTACAGTTCTCCAAACTCCATCCCCGCAACTAGCACCAATCTTGGTGCTAGAAAGATTCTTGTAGCCATAGTCCATCAATCACCCATGTTCTAAGCTATTATGAGAATTAAAAAGAGCTTTCTTCTTTTACAAATTTTTTGAAATGTATTGTTTATTTCTCTGTTTTTTTTCAAAGCTTAAGGATATTCTCTCTTCATAATGGAAAAAGGTTAAGCACAGTTCTGCCGCCTCCTTCTCCTCTGCTCCAGTCAATTCTAAGCTTTACATATAACCGAGCCAGTGGAACAATTTACCTTCTCCTGACACCCAGGGATATATGGGTCTATACAGCAAGGTAATAAAATGATGGCAATGTACACATTTAAAATAAGTTATAATAGAATAATTTGTAAGTGTCACAATGGGACACAACTCAGATGATTTTGGATTGCTCTTCTGCATATCCACATAATAACAACAGGTGCCCCAGTCTGTTATGTTAAAAGAATATAATTAATGAGGAATGAAAGAAATTTAGAGAATTTACCTTATTGTCAGAAGTATAAAATGAAGCCAAGGTATAAATCTCTTTGTTGAATCTTTGGTCAAGATGGAGAATCTTAAGTGTTTTTCTTGATTTTGTGGAGTCTTGTGGAATTTTTATTCAAGGGGGAAAATTATACACAATTAATGGTGAAGTTTATTGATCTTTACCTCCATCTAATGTTGGGAAGAAATATTCCTTATTCACTATGGACAACACTTTATTTCAGTGGTTCTCAACCTGGGGTCCCCAGATATTTTTGGCTTTCAACTCCCAGAAATCCTAACAGCTGGTAAACTGGCTGAGATTTCTGGGAGATGTAGGCCAAAAACATCTAGGGATCCCAGGTTGAGAACTACTGTTTTATTTAATGGTATGATAAGTCCTACAGCTTAAAAGGAACACATTTTAGAGAATTGCACTATAAAGTTTTCCTTCAGGGCTGTCCAACTGTTGGCCCTGCAGGTGTTTTGGACTTCAAATCCCAGAAATCCTAACAGCTGGTAAACTGGCTAGGATTTCTGGGAGTTGAAGTCCAAAACACCTGCAGGGCCGGCGGTTGGACAGCCTTGTAAGAAGCATCAAAGCAGAACATTATTTGACTACATTTCCCTTTGTTGCCCAATAGGGATAAATGTGACATTAGAAACCCCAACAACATGCCTATATAGTTGTATGAACATAAAGCTAATTGTATATGTTATTTTTATTTATTTAAAACATTTATATTCCGCTCTTCTCACCTCAAAGGGGTCGCAGAGCAAAGCATATATACGACAAACATTCATTATTGTACGTCTGTAAACATAAAGCTAATATAGACTCCCTGCAAGTTGCAGCAACAAATCAATTTAATTTGGAAATTTCCTAACTGAGCTGGAGATGGAACTATGTATTGGAAACAGGCCTAGTATATATGTAAATGCAGGCATTCCAAAATCCAGTCAGCATCAGAAAATACTTTTGGCCCCAGGCATTTCAGATAAGGGAAACCCAACTTGTATTCAAACTAAGTTTTCTGTATAGCAAAAAGACTACAGGTGCATTTTTTTTGCTACAAACCTGCAATATCTCAAACTCGAATGCAGTTCTCAAAAAGTGTTCCAGGAACAAACAAACAAAAAAGTTCTCTCAATTTACAGAAACTTTTCATGTGTTGATTTTCTTCTTGCTTAAGTTTCTTGAAGTCTTAAAATTAAACCCCGGGTAGCACACTCACACATTTTCATTCCATCCTTAATGGGAACAAAATATAATGTCATGGAAGAAATACATTGAGAAAATATATAAAAGAGATGAAATGATGATGACTTCTATTTGAAAATAAATCCAAAATGCTAGAAAGGGAACTGGATTTATTCAAGGCCGCTGCAAAATGCAGGTGTCCCAAACACTTCCCTGGCTCTTAACACACTTTCTACCACACCCTTTTAGTAAAGTAGCTAGGAAGAGACGATGACATCTTAACCCCATTCTCACTCTGGTAGAGTCGAATACTCTGTGTGCTAGATACAAGTGGGAACCAAGGGGGTCACTTCACACTCAGCCCTATGGGTGATATCTGGGGTTCCCAACCCATAGTGTGAGGTCATTAACAGGATGAAAGATGAGTGAAGAAATATCTGGCACATCTGCCCTTCACAGGAATTGGTCCATAGGGCCTGAAATCCTCCCTGCACTTGGCTCTCTCTCTCCAAATCTCCAACAGTGAAGGAGTAAGGTAATTCCCATGGAAAACCCTAGTAAGTGATGGTGTGAGATCTGTTCTCCTTTCCCCCAAAATGGAAGTGGGCAGCTAGCAGAGAAAAAATGAGGTTTATGGAGTATTTCAGATTTCCGCATAAGGGAGACTCAAAAGTGTTTGGCATGTCCATATGTGTGTTAACAAATACAAACTGCAATATAAGAAAAATTAAAAGCAGGTTTTAAAAAAGACTGCTAATCTTTTGTATGATTTATGTAGCAGTAAATGATATGTTTTCTAAGTTTAGGTGGAGAGTTTATGTCATTATTTTTAAGGATTGCAATAACAACAGGCTTATTATCTCTCAGTCTGTTCCCGTTGTTTAGTAATAACATGATTTCTGAAGCATTTTGAACATTTAAGTAGACAAAGCATAATTATAACCGTGTGTCAAACATAATGTTTAAACTAATTATGACCCATGGAGTGACTGTCAAATTTGGTCACACCCATTACTGTATATATGACAAATACTGCTATCATTCACTTTAAACAAACTAAGGTTCCTATTAAGTTTGATTTTTAAAAAAGAAAAGTTGGCACAAAGAAAAGTTGCGTAACGAAACTGACTAGAGGAAATTTAATTTTGAAAATATTGAAGTAGAATCCCTTAGTATTACTGTGAAATACAGTATGTACTACAAATTCTATATTAATTAGAAAATGATGTAGTTGAGAAAATATCGAAAGATTATTGTTGAAGACTTTCATGGCCAAAATCACTTTAATTTGGAAATTAAAAGTGGTTTCCGGGCTGTACGATTGTGTTCTTGCAGCATTTTCTCCTGACGTTTCGCCTGCATCTCTGAAGATGCGAGCCACAAATGCAGGTGAAATGTCAGGAGAAATGCTGCTAGAGCACAGCCATATAGCTCGGAAGCCACACAACGCCTCAATATTGAAAAATTTATGAAAACTGAATGGGGACACTTTTCATAAATAGAGCCCTTCTTTCTATGAAAGGCAGAACCTAAAGGCAACTAATAATCTGCAGTGTTTCCATGTTTGAATATGTGAAATACCTTATGACTCAAATCTAATGTTAACATTATTGGCTAATTACCTTGCCAAAATTGGGGTGCGCAAAAAGGGGAAGCTGCTTCAGGAGCTGCATCTGGAGTTCCTATTTGAGGGATGTGATTTCTAATGAAAGGGATAGGGCCCAATGCTAAGGAATCCTGGGATTTGTAGTTTGGCGAGGCACCAGAATTCTTTGGCAGAGAAGACCTTTTTGAACCTATCTATCTGTATGTTTCTCCATCCATGTATACATCAATCTGTCTATTTAGATATTTCAACTGAAATGTGCTCTCATTCTAGAACTGAACCTGCATGTAGAGCAGCAGTGTGGACTATTGGAGAGCTACAGCAACATTTACACAGAAAACACCCCTTAGCCTCGTAAGTCTTTTTAAAATTTTGCTTGTTGGACTCTCCTATTGCCACATGTTATTGTTTCACAGTTTTTCTGTTCTTACAATAAGCTATATTCAGTTATTGCACATAAATTTAGTTAATATACACAGCTTTCGAAATGTTTTTTTCTTGCAAGTTCATTGCCCTACTTTTGTAGAGCACTATATTTGATCCCTAGTCAACAGTAGGATATTAGTGAAAGTTAATAGGACATAGTACATTTCTAAAATATATTTAATATTCCATTGGAATAACTGACTGTTCTGGGTATCAAAGTAAGTAATCCACTACCTTTTGTATTCGCTTGTGAATGAGCTTTAGTCCATTAGGTTCTATATTACAGAGAAATTGATTTAAAGTTTTTAATAAGAAGTGTTGTTTATTCGTTCATTCATTTCTGACTCTTTGTGACTTCATTGACCAGCCCACTCCAGAGCTCCCTGTCGGCCATCACTACCCCCAGCTCCTTCAAGGTCAAGATAGTCACTTCAAGGATACCATCCATCCATCTTGCCCTTGGTCGGCCCCTTTTCCTTTCTCCTTCCATTTTCCCCAGCATCATTATCTTCTCCAAGCTTTCCTGTCTTCTCATTATGTAGCCAAAGTACTCCATCTTTGCCTGTAATATCCCTCCCTCCAGTGAGCAATTGGGCATTATTTCCTGGAGTATGGACTGGCTTGATCTTCTTGTGGTCCAAGGCCCTCTCAGAATTTTCCTCCAGCACCACAGTTCAAAAGTATCTCTCTACCAACATAATAAGAATTTCAGTGTATATATTAAAATGCTAACTATAAAATCCTGGCACTTTGTGCAAATCATCCAATCTGCTTTGCATCATTTAACTCACAGTCATTATATTTATAAATTTAAAATCAATAAAGTATACAAAATGTTTCAGGGGTAATGGAAATACAAGTATGTGGAAAGAAAGTATTTTTTCTTATTAGTTCTGGAACAATGACATAATCAAATCAGCCATAGAAAAAAGTGTTTGAACAAGTTATTATCTCAGAGTAGTTTACTTGTTTGTCCAAAACATTTTATTCTCAGAAAAGAAGACATATAATAGTACAATAATAATAATTCAAATATGATTGGAAAAAGCAAAATAAATGAATAAATAAAATAAAGCATAGAAATACACTTTTCTATTTCCAATGGGTTGTTTAATATTGCTATACAAGGACTGCTTTAGTAACTATTATTGTAAACTTTCTCTTTCCTGTCATTTATTTTAAATATATTGCTTAAGGCAATGTTTCTCAACCTTTTTTGAGTCGCGGCACACTTTTTAAATTAAAAAAATCCTGGGGCACACCACAAACCAAAATGACACAAACACTACTCACGCCCAGGGAAAGATCAGGAGGAGAAGGGGAGCCAGGAGGGCAGCAGGCTCGCGCCCCCATGGCTCGCGCCGAAGCAAGGCCCACCCTCGCGCGCGCTCACTTGCTCAGCCTGTATGCTGTATGCCAGCCGGCAGGCAGGCATGCGCGCGCCGGGAAGGCCTCTGTGAACAGGCCCAGCTCCAGGCCCGCTTCCGCCGCCTCGCCCACACAAATGGGCGTCGCCATCTTGCCAAGCTGGGGGCGGGGTCGCCGAGCGCCGTTCACCTGGGCAGCATGGCAGATGTGTCCCAGCCCCTTCCCCCTCTCCTCTGCCTCCTCCTCCTTTGTGCTGCGGGGGAGAGGGGGAAGGGGCTGGGACACATCCGCCACGCCGCCCAGGTGAACGGTGCTCGGCTCAAGGAGGAAGGATTGGATCCTCTTCGTCCTTCCTTCTTGAGCCGATTGCCAGAACGGTGTGGCGGATGTGTCCCAGCCCCTTCCCCTCTCCTCCACAGCACAGAGGAGGCGGAGGAGAGGGGGAAGGGGTTCAGACACATCCGCCACGCCGCCCACGTGAATGGCGCTCGGCTCAAGGAGGAAGGACGAAGAGGATCCGATCCTTCCTCCTTGAGCTGAGCGCTGTTCACCTGGGTTGGGTGGCGGATGTGTCCCAGCCCCTTCCCCCTCTCCCCCGCAGCAGAAAGGAGGCAGAGGAGTGGGGGAAGGGGCTGGGACACATCCGCCACACCGTTTTGGCGATCGGCTCAAGAAGGAAGGATGAAGAGGATCCGATCCTTTTCGTCCTTCCTTCTTGAGCCGATGGCCAGAATGGTGTGGCGGATGTGTCCCAGCCCCTTCCCCCTCTCCCCTGAAGCACAGAGGAGGCGGAGGAGAGGGGAAGGGTAGGACACATCCGCCACGCCACCCACGTGAACGGCGCCGGCTCAAAGGAGGAGAGGAGCCCAGTGGGCGGCTCCAAAATGACGCAGCGTCATTTTCCAGCCGCCCATTGGTCTCCTCTGCTCCCTTGCGTGTTGCCTGTGTTTGGGGAGGGAGCCCAGTGGAGGGGGGGAAGGAAGGGGGGCAGAAAGCTTTTTAGGCGGCACACCAGGAGCCCTGCCACGGCACAGGAGTGTGCCGAGGCACACCGGTTGACAATGACTGGCTTAAGGCATGTATAGGTTACAAGTTAATTTTATGTAATGGATTTCTTTATCAAATAGAATTTGTATACAGTTTTTCTGGAATTATCAGTTCTGGTACACTGGACCGTTGGCTTGCAATCCATTATGTACATGCTTATTTGGTGCTGTTTTTATATATTTCCCTAGCTGTGTTCAGGAAAATGAATATTTTCAACATACTCGAAAAAGAAATGTTAAAACTCCAGCCAGGTGTGAATGCCTGTGCAGCTTATCCTCACATTTATGCTATTTGACAGATGACGGAATGGTGTATGCAGATAACCAGGAATTTCTGGTCCTTGGTATGCAGGTAAAAAACCCCAAAATATGTATCTAATTAAATTAATTAACTAATTTGAGAATGATGTATACATTTGCATATTTCATACTTGTTGAAAACACACATACTAGATTCTGTAAAGGTGTACATATTTGATACTTAAAGGTGTGCCAGATTGTCCATATTGGGTTTATTAGTGACTGCTATGAATGCAGCCTTAAGAATATTGGTTAGATATTTTAGTCTCTTTTGTGCAACATTTTAATTTAGGGGATTTCCCACTCTCTTCCTTGAGGAACTGGCTGAGGCAAGTAGTGTAATTGTTTAAAGGGCGTGTTTCTGGAAACACAGAGTGGTTAAAATACTCCCAGGAAGTTTATTTGGATAATATCTGAATTAAGTAGGTCAGAAATTAAACTCTTCAAACAAGCAGATTATATATTTGATACAGAGTTTCTTTATAATATTGGTCCATCCATCCTAGGAATCTCATCTAGTATGTCAGATAATAGTATTCCAGGGTCTCCAACAGAAGACTTTTAGAAATTGGCTATCAGATATTCTGTTTTCAGTTCTAAAAATTCAGTGTGGGTCCCTTTGCCTACTATTAGTATATGCTATGACACTGAGTTTGGTAGCTGACATTGAAAATGCTTGCAGAAATAACTAAGTGCTACTGGAGGAAAAAGATTTAAAATCAAGGTTCCATTTTTGGTTTTTTCCTGTTCTCTTGCTTTCTCACTGTAGACTGGTTGTTCTTGGTCTATGCCTTTAAGTCATTTATTTGAAGACACTGGGGCATTCTTGGCAAGATATGTTCAGAGGGAATTTGCCTTGTCATTCCTCTGAGGCTGAGAAAGTGTTGCTCAAGGTTACTCAGGGCGTTTCCATGGCTGAGTGGGATATGAACCCTGATCTCCAGGGACCAACACTCAAATGCACTATGCCACGTTGGCTCTTCTACAGATTGGTACTTTCAACTTAGTTGACTTCCTTCCATACATCTCATCCCCTCTTTTTCACTCTTAACTAGTAGTAACAGACTCAGTGTTTATATCTCAAGGATATCGTTCATTCAGATAAACTCACTTTAGTGAAGATGGTCCTTAGTGATGACAACAGTTTCCACTTAAACTAACAACCGGGCCCTAATAACCTCATCTAAAATCTTGACATTGTATTTTGAATAGTAATAATAATTTTGATAATGAATTATTAACAGATTTTATTATTATTGGTCTTAGAAATATATCAAAGATGTTGTGGAAAATCTAGGCTGCTTCTAGAAAAGGCTTTTCCAATGTCCTCTCCATGAAAGTTGACAAAAAATGTCAACTATGGAACTTCTGGTTCGAGAATGGCGGCGGCGGTAGCCTAACGGCAGAGCTCCCTGGAGCAGCAGATTGCTATCAAGGTTTGGGGGAAGAAAACGGCAAACCCGGCTGATATTCGAAGTAAGGAATTCAGCCCAAGCTACAGAGAGGACTTTGGACGGTTGGGGGGTAACTCAAACTGGAAGAGGAGAGTTTTCTTCCCCTCACCAGAACCCTCCTGGTAGCCAAGAGCCGATAGCAACCTGAGGTGTTTGCATCCTAACGGAGAGACACCACAACACCGCGCCCTCCCTTATTTCCTTCAGTGGAACAAGCTTGAAGAAAAAAAGACCGCTGAAAAGAAAATTAAGCACTGAGGAATCTCAGCAATAGAATTCTATAAATAAACAATTCGAAAGAAAAAACTGAAAAGCTGAACCTGAGGTGCGTTGCACTTTAAGAGGAGGCGGTGCGACACACGTAAAGCACGCAAGCAAGGCTGGTAAGAGACTCAGCTGTGGAAGAGACGGGATGACGTGTGCGAGGAAGAGGCGAGGAGGAGGCAAAGAAGAGGCGGGAGAAAGGGAAACCTCGCGGGACCCAAAGGGAAAGATGAGGCTAAGATACCGTGAGACCTGTAACGGCCGTAAGGGAAGCTGCCCAGAATCCGGAAGTAAAAAAGTGGCGGAGGGACGGCCCTCGGCAAATAAAATTGATAGGAGGTGAAAGTTTGGAAATGGCTATATAGTGTGAGCTGAGAAATGATGAGAGATTGCCAGTGACGACCTCGCAAGACTGACAGTGTGGAGAGGCAGAGAAGGACCCAACTATGAAAGGTAGGACAACTGAAACCGGAGCGTAAGGACAAGGTTATTGATAGCGTAAGAGAAGCCTGGGCGGATAGGAGTATTCTAGGAAATGGCTACAAGGAGAAGACCGGATAGAGAGCTCAAGATTCCTACAGGGAGAAGGGACTCCCTACAGGAGGACTACCAAATCAGAGACCAACTAAAAGAACTGATGTATGAGATGAAGAGGATAGGTGGAATGGTGGAGAAGGGGATAGAAGAACGTAAACAAATTAAGGAAGGGATCTCAGATTTGAGAAAAGACATGATCACAATGAGAGAGGAAGTGATAGCACTTTATGACAAAGTAGATTCTCTGCAGAGAAGAGAAGATATGAGACAAAAATACATACTAATCATAAAAAAATAAATGAAATAGACAAAGTCCAGAATGAAATTGAAAAAAAGAATGTACAGCTGGAACTTTTCCAGAAAGATTTCCAATTGAGATTGCGTGGGATGCCAGAATTGGATAAAGGAAAGGAGGAAGATACTCTGAAAATTGCAATAGAGATGTCAGCTACAGTTCATCAGAAAGAACCTTCATTAATTGCAGATAAGATTGACAAAGCCTACAGAGTGCAAACTGCATACTCTACAAAAAACAAAACAGAATGTGACATACTGATCCAATATAATTCGACAAGGATCAAAGAAGAAATTTTAAGAATTCAAAGCAAAACTCCCTACATATATAACAACAAAAGATTATTATTCTAAAAGAAATACCAAGCTCAATCCTAGAGAATAGAAAAAAATACTATTTTCTCACGGACTTATTAAAACAAAAGGATATCAGGTTTAGATGGGAGAAGATAGAAGGATTACAGATTACCTTCAAGAATGAAAAGTATTGAATAAATTCATTAGAAAAAGCTGACGATTTCTATAAGAAATGGGAACATATCCTCACTACCAAGGAGAAAAAACAAAACTCTGGGGAAAGGGACCTAAAACCTACGGATCACAGAATGCACAACTCACATTCTATAATAAGACATCCAGAAAGCAAACCGAAAGAAGGGGAAGGTGACGAAAAAGAGAAACCTGCAAGAGACAGAGAACCAACTAAAGAACAAGAGGTGGAACAAGAATTCGAGTCTGACCAAGAGGAAGAAAAAGAAACCTACTCGGAGGAGGAAGATGGCGTGGTGGATGATGAGGAATTGTGATAAAATATGGAGGTAAAGTGCTTTTCTCTTAATGTGAACGGTTTAATTTTGCCGGAAAAAAGGAGAAAAACCTTCCAATACTTAAAGAGACAAAAGGCGGCTATCTATGCCCTCCAGGAGACACATATAAAAAACTCTAAAATTGATTTAATTGAAAATAAGAGCTTAGGCACTCTCTTCTCTTCTAATGTTGACAAAAAACAGAAAGGGGTTGCATTGTATATTAAACCGGTTTTGAAACCAAATAAGGAATTCCAAGATAACGAGGGTAGATGTGTAGGAGCTTCAATTGAGGTGAAGGGGAAAAAGATACTGATTATTTGTGTTTATGCTCCAAATGGTTCCAAGGTGAAGTTTTTTAAATTTCTAAGTGAAAAAATGTTATCGGTTGAATGTGAAGGTATTATTTTAATGGGAGATTTCAATGGGATTGTTAACCCAAAGATTGATAAAAAATATAATAGCCCAAAAAACAAGACTACCTCAAGTAAACTCCCTAAAATTTTCTTTGACCTGATTGGGAATTTTGATTTGTTAGACTCCTGGAGGTTTCACAATGGCAATTCTAAAGATTACACGTTCTTCTCGGGAAGGAGAAGAACGTGGACAAGAATTAACATGATTTGGGCCACAAAGGACCTGATTACAAAAAGTGCTGAAGCAAAAATTCACCCGAGATTGGTATCCGATCATGCTGCAACCGAATTAATTATAAAATCTGGACTTAGGCAATATATATGGAGATTAAATGATGGACTCCTGAAGACGGAGGAACAAATATCGAAAAATAAGAAGATTTTGAAAGACTACTTTGAAATAAACGATCAAGAGGAAACTGATATAACGAGCCTGTGGGATGCAAGTAAGGCGGTTATTAGAGGGCATTTTATAGCCCAACAAAGCTATCAGAGGGAAAAAAGAAATAAAGAATTAAATGAACTATATATAGAACTCTCAAGAGCTGAAAAAGAATTAAAGAGAAATCCAAAAAGCCAAAAAATAGTCAAGTGTCAATAATTAAGAAACAAATTAATCTCATAAATATGGAACAAATGGAAAGAAAATTAAAATTTGTCAAACAAAGGTATTTTGAAAATGCCAATAAACCCGGTAGATTACTAGCTTATCAATTAAAAAAACAAAAGCAAAGTAATATTGTAAACAAAATCAAAAAAAGGAGACATAGATATAACTAATGACAAAGATATCATAAAAGAATTCAGGGAATTCTACCAGGACCTATACGGAGCAGAAAATTCAAACAAGGATGCTATCCAAAAATATGTTAGTAAATCCATACAAGAGAAAATAAATGAGGAAGAGAGAGAAGGCCTAAACGCGTTGATTACAGATGAAGAGATAGAAAAAGCCATTAACCAGCTGAAAACAGGGAAATCACCAGGTCCAGATGGCCTAACGGATAGGTATTATCAAAAAATGAGAGACGTTTTGATCCCGGTCCTTAAAAGAGTAATGAATAACATATTGATTACAAGTAACATCCCAAATTCATGGAAAATGGCCAATATTATAACATTCCCAAAGGAAGGGAAAGATCCAGAACAGGTTGAAAATTATAGACCGATATCTCTCTTGAATCTCGATTATAAGCTGTTTACAAAGATCTTAGCTATGAGATTTAAATCATTTCTCAGTAAATGGATCTGTAAAAACCAGACAGGGTTTCTCCCCCGAAGATTTATGAGAAATTATATAAGGAACATCTTAAATATTATTGAATATCTGGACAGGCATATAGGGAAGAAAGTAGCTTTGGCCTTTATAGACGCTGAAAATGCATTTGATCGTATAAACTGGGATATAATTGAGATTCTTATGAGAGAATTAGATATTGGCCACCAGTTCATAACCGCAATTAGAGGATTATATAAAGAACAAAATGCAACAATTATAGTAAACGGCCAGAATTCCGAAAAAGTGGATATACAAAGAGGGACTCACCAGGGGTGCCCACTATCCCCTTTAATATTTAATTTTGTCATGGAGTTACTTTTAAGAAATATAATTTCAGATGAAGAAATTAAGGGTTTAAAAGTGGGAAAGCTAAATTACAAAATGTATGTGTTCACGGACGATATTGTCTGTATAGTAGAAAATCTGGAAAACTGGATCGCCAAACTGGTTGAATTTGGAGAATACTCCGGACTCAAACTAAATAAGAAAAAAATGAAAATCCTTGTAAAAAATATAGATGAAAAAGATAAGATACTATTAGAAAGAATTTCCGGAATAGAGGTGGTCAAGAAACTGAGGTACCTAGGTATTGACATCACATCTAATAATTGCCAACTAATAAAAAACAACTTTGAAAAAACCTGGAAAGAAATAAAGAATAATTTAGACAACTGGAAATCCCTAAACCTATCCTTTGTTGGAAGAATTTCCACTATAAAAATGAAGATTTTTCCTAAAATAAAATTTCTTTTGCAGATGCTCCCAATCTTGAAAAATGACACAATACTTAAAAGATGGCAATCGGAGCTTGCCAAATTTATTTGGCAAGGCCGTAAAGCCAGGATAAAACTCAAATATCTACAGGAAAAGACGTATCACGGTGGTATGGGAGTACCAAACTTAATGAAATATTATGAGGCGAACTGCTTGGTTGCAATGAAAGAGTGGATAGAGTTAAAAAATCAAGATTTGCTGACCCTTGAAGGATTTAATAACAGGTTTGGGTGGCATGGCTATTTACTTTACAATAAAATTCATCAAGATAAAAATTTTAAAAATCATACTATCAGAGCAGCAATCTTTAGAGTGTGGGAAAGAACAAAAAAGAAACTCTATACTAAAATTCCCTTGTGGGTTTCTCCCATCGAAGCCTGGCAGATTAGAGAGCCAACTGAAAATGTCTGGCCCAGATATAAAGATCTACTTAAAAAGGAAGGACAAAATCTACTTCTAAAGGATAATAGGGAACTCCAACAATGGAAGCTAAATTGGTTCCAACTTAACCAGTTGAAATCAAGATATAAAACAGATCAAAAAGTGGGCTGGGATTGGAAAGTTAATAAGGGAGAAAAAATCTGGTTACAAACTGAAAAACGAACGGTGAGTTTATTATATGATTTTTTATTAGAAACAGATTATTATAAAGAATCCAAGAAGGATTATATGAAGAAATGAGCTTCAAATTTAGGCTTTAATATTGCTTTAGAGGACTGGGAAAACTTCTGGAGAGTTAAAATGAAATATACTTATGCATTCTGTCTAAAGGAGAATATATACAAAATGATGTATAGGTGGTATGTTACTCCCACCCAAATTGCAAAAATGAATAAGAATGACAATGATTATTGTTGGAAATGTGAACAGGAGAAAGGGACCCTTTATCACCAAATGTGGACTTGCAAAAAAGCTTGCCTTTATTGGAATATGATACACAAAAATATTCAAGAGATTTTACAATTACAAATGGCTAAACAACCAGAGTTCTACCTTTTGAATATTCTAGGACATCAAAATAATAAGGATACAGAAAGGCTACTGACATTCCTCATCCCTTCGGCAAGAATAACCTACACAAGATATTGGAAGTCTAAAGAGATCCCTAAGGAGGAAGAATGGCTAAATAAAGTTTTTGAAACCGCCGAAATGGATACATTGACTTGCCTCCTTCAAGAGGATACATCGAAACGATTCGAACAAACATGGCTCCCCTTTATTAGATATATAGAGTACAAGAAAAAATATGATTTGAAAGGCTTTACGATGTAAAAATCCAAGTTAATCTTTCGAATACCTAATTTGATATATATGAACAAAGATGATTCTATATGCTTTGGAGATGTGAAGTCAACATGTTGTTTTAGATTTCCTGTTCATTGTCTTTCCCATATCCCTTGTGTACCCCCTACCCCTTTACCCCCTGATTTCTTGTACCGTGCTGCGATGTTTTTTATGTACCTCTTTCTCATAATAAAGGACATAAAAATTTTTTTTAAAAAAATGTCAACTACAGCAGTGTTTTCCTATAGTTTCTTTCATCTTTCTTTTCTTTGGCAGATAAAAAGAACAGAATAACTGCACATTGCTTTATTCTGAGAAGTAAGAGCCCAAATCTGCCTAGAAACAGTCCTAGTAACAAATATTAAGCTATAATCAATATCATTTTTGAAAAGAGAAATGAATTATATGCTTATACTATTCTGCAGCACTTTACCTCAGTGGAAAATGAAATTGTAAACAAAATCTTGCAGCCATTAGAAACTAGTTTCCTTGTTATATATGCTTATTGCCAATTTAGTAAATCTACTAAATAATAATTTCACCGATTTTTGTCAAGATGACTGAAAGTGAATGTTTATAACAATTTGAAACAGAACACGCAAGCTCCAAATACTTACATTATTTAATTTAGGAGTTTTAAATATCTGGGCAGATAAAAATTATTTAGGTTCCTGATTGACATAAGAACCTCCCTATGCACAATTGTGCCTCTTGGGAGGAGCAGTACAGACTCTGGTAGAGTTATTTCCCCACCTTTGATGTATCTCTGGTGCTTTTTACAAATTTGAAACATTTCAATCTGCCCACCGCTTCAGCCTACAAATATCTCCATGTTTAAAGGAAGCTTTCTATTTATTGTTTTTATAATAAATGAAGAAAATATATCCTGAATGCTTCCCTTTTAGAAATGAATTTCTTCATAGGGGCATCTCCATATAATAGTTTATTCAAAGATGTTTCATCAAGTGCCATATACCCCCCCCCCCCTCTCTATATATAGTGTGCTCCCTCACTTATTACAGGGGTTATGTTCCTGGACCTGGCGATGTAGTGATGCTGTATTTATTTTACTATTTATACATTATTTTAGTAGTTATACACTATTTTAATTCTTCTTAAACTTAAAATGAAGTGAAGGAAAGGACTTTCAAGGCTGGAGGGAGGACTGAGGAGGGAAAGTGGCAAAAACCCTCGAAACAGCAAAAATACAGCAATATATATTTTAAATTAATATTTTTGAAAACTGCGAAGTAGTGAGAGAACACTGTATGCTGATAAGGTTTTGAAATTATTGTGCAGCTATATGCATGCAAAAGTTTTGTATTGTATTTGACATAATGATATTTCTTAATTCTTAAAAGGATGGGAGAGTTCTTTTTCTTCATACCTCAATACAAAATTTGGTGTATTATGAGATGGCAGCCATTAAAGATCCAGTAAGTACAATATTTGACTTTCACTGATTATATTAAAAATTAATATTTATTACTATATAATGTAGATGGGTTATTTTTATTTTTTTAAAAAGAAATCTGCAAACAGTAATACAACCATAAACAGGATAGATTTATATTTTTACATACAGGTCATACATAAGACCTATATTCCTTTCTATACAATACTTGCTATACTTTTCTTTCTATACATCTACACCAACCATCTGGAAAGAAAGGCATGGGCAAAAGTATGATAGCTAGGACCCAACGCTGGTTGCTCCATGCGGGTCTGAATTAATAAGGGGAACACATGCACGAGAGAAAGCTGCGAGTGAGAGACGCAGCTGCGTCAGAGTCGTGGGAACATTGTTCACCAGAAAGGGGGAGAGGAAACATTTCTATCCAGTTTACTGTCTTCGTAAGCCATTGTTTATCATTTAACAGTAAATAACTAACATTACTTCACTTGCCTTAATGTTGCACTTCAGACAAGGAGCACCCCCCCTAGTCACACACACAACAGATAGTCTCTGAATAATAGGCTTTGATTGAAACAAATATAGTGTCCAACAAAAGGGTTAAAAGAAGATCAATAGTAGAATATATCCAAGGTAAAACACACCGTTCAATTAGTCCCAAAATCCAAAGGCAAAGGTAAAAAGCTTGATGCAAATCCCATGAATAATACAAGGCAGCTATAGGAACAAAATATGCACAAAGGCCTAGGCAAAATCAGGAGCTTGGAGACAAGACAAAACCTGGCATGGTATTCTGAACGAAGCCTGGAAACTGAAGACAATTTCCCTAGCAATCTAATATAAAGATAAATCAGTTTCGGTTTGCAAACCGACTGCTGGCAGCCTGCCTAGATTCTCGAATTCTATCTCGGTGGTTGAATGGAAGCTCGTTAAGATTCCCAGATGTCCCGTTATCAACATCAAGACCTTCAGAGTCCTCAACACAAGAATTCTCATCTAATGAAGCCCTGGGAAGAGAACTGTTCCCAGGAATGCAAGCCTCATCTGAAAGTTCACTTTGTATCTCAGAATTCTCACTAAGCGTCCCACCATCAGCATTTTCAGTAACCATCCCTTCATCAGCATTGTCAGGAACAATTCCATCATCCCTAGCATGCACATGAGCACCAGGCTGAAACACCACACTTAAGCACTATGCTTCGCTGTTTGTTGCCCCCCCCCCTGCCCTCCCCCCTTTCTGGCAAACTATCTTGCCACAATTCTGTCACACCTGCATCTCTCACTCGCCCCGCTGTCTCACGCACATCTTCCCTTCATTAATTCTGACCCACGTTGCGCACGTCTTCCCTTCATTAATTCTGACCCATGTTGCGCGCGTCTTCCCTTCATTAATTCTGACCCGCATTGCGCAAGTAGCGTAGCGTAAGGTCCCAGCTATTATACTTTTGCCGAAGGCATTTTTCACCTGTGTACCCTTCTGATGGTCTGCACTGCCATGCACAGTATGACTAGAAGGGTTTAGTTTGTTTTCAACGAATTGGGACAGTGGGGTGTAGCTTTGGGTGTATATGAGAAGCTTGAGAGCTTGTTTTCAACCAACTTTGAGGGGTAGGTTTTAGGGTATGTGATCAGCACGAGGCAGCAAATCTTCTACTATTTGCAATACTTTAGACCAATGTGGAATAGTTTTAACGTGAACAGCACCTGGATTTTTTTTTAATGGGAAGTTGGGTAAAAACGGGGCTGGAGGCTTTAGGGCAGATTCAGGAACCACTAATTAGGGGCCCAAGAGTCTCTTGCATCCTGTGCCCTATCTTTTTCCCAGTCCTGATCTACATCATGTACAACATTCTGTATATCTGAATGTTGAATATATAACAGCACATTTAATATAAGAATAGAAATGAAACAAAATGTATTTTTAAGACTCATCCTTTCATTATAATGATTTAAAATAATTGTAAATTAGTCTGAAGCTGTTGTTATTGTTACCATAACATATCAATGCATAGCTCTAAAACATCCCGGTTTAAATCAACTGCTATATTCATGTTGATTTGTGAGATTTTTAATTTGAACAGGTATGTATCCATTCAGTAACCGCTGTTACTAAAGAAACCCATCAATTAATTTAGGTGATCCACTTAAGACATGATGCAACCCATCGCCAACTGATTATCATATACCAGAGGTCAAAACACAAATTGATACATTTCAGAAGCTTGCCTGCTCTGAAGCTGGTTTTCCAGATAGAAGTATCGGATGATACCACTGTTTTTACAAGGCTGGTGAGCAACAAGAATAATGAGTACTATTGTGAGAATGTGATGTGTTCCTGACAGGACTATTATTGCGTTGTTATAATTGGCTGATTTTATCAAACATTTTCTCTAAAACACCTAGCATGGACTTTATGTGGCTTTTGATATTCTAGTTAGATCTCTAGATAAATATTTTAGGACAGAGTATGATGTTACTTTTGTTATTACTTTTCAAAATTTGAAAAAGATTCACAGAAATAATCCTGACAAATACTTATGTTAGCACAAGCAAAACAGAAAGCACACACATACATACACACACGCACGCGCACTGCTATTTCAATCTGTTTATAAGAATTTCTGGGCACACAGACATTTATGCAAAGTCTTCTAAGTTACATACTCTACTATTTGCATAACAGTTGCAGCCCAGATTTGAGAAATGCTTATAATCATTCTGAGTGTGAAACAAAAGTATTAAGTTGAATGGAATAACAACATTAAGATAAGATCCTACATTTATGCATTTTATACAACAAATACATAATATATGCCCAATTACCTGTGGTAATGACCACTGCCAAAGTAATTCCACCAATCTTTCATATAATATTGTAAAAATGATGAAAAATCAAAACTTTGGGGGGGAACCCCAGCCATTTTATAAAATAAAGAAAAATGAACATTCAGTAGAGTGATAGACTAAAATGCTGTTCTTTTATTAATTATATATTAAAGCTTTAAGCAGAAAAGAACGGATTTAATATATCAAACTTAACAGTATTCCTATTTCAGAACGGTTCACTCATTATTGGCCTAACTTCTGGAATTGTGGATATTTTAAATATCCAAAATGAAGAGAAAGGAATCACATCTTCTGGAAAAAATATGAATGAGAATGGTAAGATTACTGTTAATAACATGAAAATGTAGGCAGGGTAAACACAGCTCTAATGCAAAAAAATTAAATATTTAATATGGGAATAAATCACCCATTCAAATAGGAATAAAAATAGAATTGCTTGATTTTTATACAGAATATTTTGCTGGCTACATAAATGGGATTGTGGGGGATGGGGGCACAAGGCACTAGCTTTGTCAGTCAGAAGGATCAAGATGGTCACAGCTGCTTTGAAAGGAGGTATGACCACATATTATCTCAAGAAAGCATTTACACCTCACCTGCAGGATTCATGTGGAGTGCATGGGGTTTAAGGGCTGCTTCTCACTGAAGTTCCTCCTTGTCCCCAAAGCCCCTCCCCATCCTTGAAGCTCTATGTTGAGGAATATCATTATCATCCTCATCAAGGCCCAAGTGTAGATTGAGATAGTAGATAACAGTGGGAATCCTTTCCAGGGAAAAATATAGACAGGAAGGGCGAGAAATCTGAGACTTGAACAGTAGTAAGATTCCTCTTCCTCATGCCCCTTCAGGGCAGAAGAGGGAGAAATTGTGCTTTTGCCCCTGGTCTGAGAGCATTTTCGAGACTTTTAATGACCAAATCTGGAAATAGCAGTAGCATTCATTTCCTTCCTAATCTACATGAGTTTCCAGTGAGGAATGTGTTTTGGGCACATATGATTTATTTTATACAAAATTATGATTTAACCAACAACCAAATAGTTTCAAAATCTATGTAGTCCCTTTTGGGTTTTTTTTTTCATTTGGTTTAAACACTTTAGTGTATGATAGGGGCCAAAGAAGGAAGTGTAAAGATTTGTTGTCTGTTTCTACCTAATATAACACAAGATGTGTACCTTATAGTTTAAGATTTCCTTTGTGGTATATTTATGTAAATGGTGATATATAAACAGGCTATGTGTCACAATTGAAGTTTTCCTTTAAAAAAATTGGTCAAACTTGACTCATATACATTGCAGGTGAGACATGCCTGCTGAGTGTAGAACATCTCCCTCATCTTCTTGCAACAACTAATTCATACCTTCCTGCCCACAATGCTAGCATTTCTCTTCTGTGTAGGTGGCATGCTGCAAACCTGAATTTAAGAAGGAAAAACTCTTGTTTGTTCAGTTCTTACACTCATGACCATTGCAAAACAACACAACTTGCCTCCAGCACTTTCACACAGAGATTTTTAACTGCTACTCTATCGAAGAAGTAATAGAATTAATTGCCATTGCAAAGTTAAATCCATAGCACAAGAAATGTCCTATGCTAAATTCAACAATGATTGTGGGGGCAACATAGTTTAGTGGTTGTAACCATTGTAGGTCATATCCATTTTTATACATATAAATAAATAGTTATGTGCAGGATTGATTTCGGAGTGTTGTTTGTGGGTGCATTAAAAAATACAGCCCTTTTTGGAGCAACTACATTTTTCTGTGAATCAACCTGATTGAGTTTCCACCATTAGATATGCACATAATATGTGTCAGCTATATTGACAACTGAAGGAAGATTCAGTGTAATGTTCAGACACCGATACTGCCTCCTCACCATGAAGGGATGGGCTGAGCATAGGACTATGTCAGAAAGTTGAGTAACAGCTTCATGATCAGTAGCTGATTAATTTCCTCTGGGATTAATCACAGAAACTGCATGTCTCAAATGTAATGATTCCACAATTAAGTTTAGTTTTTTAAATATTCAAGGCAGGGGGAATAAATCAAACTAGCTTTTTAGAAGTATAAAAATTATAATAACTACATAATTAACTATATATTGTCCTCTACTACTAAACTACAGACCTCACAATCTCTGAGGATGCCTGCCATAGATGCAGGCGAAACGTCAGGAGGGAATGCTTCTGGAACATGGCCATACAGCCCAAAAAACTTACAACAAACTACAACTAAGCAATTATTAAAACTAAACAGAAAAACAACAACAAAGAACAGAACAAAGAAAGCACATACACACTTACACAAAATGAAAAACTATGAACTTCCCACACTATCTCATTATTATTATTCCTTCTTTATCTACTCCATTTAAATGATAATGTAATAATACTTCTACTTCAGAAAACACTGTACAAATTCATTAATCTCACCGTTGGTAAATGTCCCCATCATCGTTGTGAAAAAGTAATGAATAAATCCCAGTCTTTCTTAAAGTTAGTCAAATATAGTTTACAATAAGACAGCAGACTGCATGTGGCTAATTTATCAGTTGGCATTCCCATTTAGGGATCAGATAACAGTTGAGGACTTGAAGCACCCCTGCCAGTCAGAGTAAACAATATCTAGGGTAAATAAGCTTCAAGCCTGACTTTTTTTATATAGCTGCTTTTGCTGAAGAGTGTATTGACACTATTCCAGAAATGTAAAAACTCTCTCTCTCGGCATTACTTCGCGAACGAAGATTCAGGAAGGACTCATCCCACGCTTTTTACAAGCGCGTTGATGACTAAAAAGGCCAATCTGAGATAGGCAAGTTCGGTTGCAGAAAGCGCAGCAGAAAGTCTCCTTGGGTGATGTTTTTTCCAAGTTGCGGTTCTTTCTGCGTTGTCGTTTCTCTTCGAGACCCATTCGGCGTGTCTTCTCGAAAGAGGCCGCAGCATTGTGGATAGTGCTTCTCCATGCCTCCCGATGTGAGGCCAGGGTGGACCATTGTTGGTGATCAATCTGGCCAAGCCTGAGATGTTGTTTCAGGGAGTCCTTATATCTCTTTTGGGGGGCGCCTCTCTTGCGCTGACCCGTGGCGAGTTCACCGTAGAGTAGTATTTCTGGAATTGACACTATTCCAGAAATGTAAAAACTAATTATTTTATGTATAACTTACCTAAAAGAGTCAGCCAGTTGAAGACATTTTGAAAAATAATTTATTCATAGAACTTATGTTTTGTAAAACAAAACAACCATCCGTAATATAGTAGCATGTTTTATAGGATATTATCATTGAAGAAATTATTATACTATACATAATCTAGGGAAATATTCTGATATGTGGGATCTTGATGATTCTCCAAGTATATTCAAAACCTGTATTTAGATACTTACAATTCACATATTATTTCAATTTTCTGTTTTTAAGGGGAAAATACTTATTCTGGCTTTGACAACTACCATGCTGGCCCTGTAGTAGCAGTTGATTCCTGTGAGAATCTTTCTATCTTTTTAAGTTGTGGGTAGGTAAGGATATCAATGTGATCTCTCTTTATAGAAAAAATAAGAAAAGAAATACAGAGGATATACTACACTGTTAACCTGCATAGTATTGGCTCTTTGATACATTTGTTTTAAAAATATAGGGCCAAATTCCCCAAAGAAAAGTTATGGACAAGGTGACAACAGCTATCACCTTAATTATCCAGATTCAGTGGAGAAAATTAAGACAGTGGCTATTGAAATCAGTTTACTTGGTGTTTTTCTTTCCATTGTTGGACTTCCCATTGCTACCTTCCTCTTGCTTCTCTCTCCCTCCCTTTTCCCCAGGATTATGGCTCAAAGTTGTCTTACTGGGAGTGGAGCAAAAGCTTACCTTGCCCTAGTATCCTCCAGAGTATTTAACCCCTTTCAAAATGACACAATATTAATATGGCTGCTGTATAATGTTTCTCTCTTGCAAGATTCCATCTTGTAAAGTACAAATTATAAGCAATAAAATTAATTTCTTATGGGTGAAGATCCCTATGTGCCTCCTTAGGAAATTAATTTCACAAGTTTGCAAGGTGTTTCCAAAGTATTATGTTTAAACACATACCGTATATTCGCTTTAAATTTTGCGGGAGTAAAATTTGTTGCAATTGTGTGACATAGAATCCATCTGAGATTGTTTTCTATCAAAAACAGTTCTGTATTCTCTCAAAATATCACTAGCAGCTTTCAAACTCAGAGGAATCTCATAAATCTAAATGTTAATTGGAATGCTGTGTGTTTTCCATCCTGATGTAGGCCATAGATTGTGACTTATATTTTGACTAATGAAAGATTGTTTCTGAGATCTCTGCCTCATTCCACGAAAGAAATGGGTGTTGTATTTTGTAAGATTAAGGTAAGTAAGGTGTATGTTTTCTACTCACCTGTTAACGTACCGCAGGGCTGTCCAACTGGCGGCCCTGGGGCCGCATACAGCCCCCCAGCCCCTTCCCTGCGGCCCCCTAAGCTTTTTAATAAAAAATAAAAATAAAATAATATAATAATAATATTTTTAAAAATTACCCAATTAAAAAATTCGGAGCAAGTATCGCGAGACTACGGAAGCCACACGGGATTTCGCTCTCAACACGAGATCACGCCTGCATTGAGAGCGAAATCCCGTGTGGCTTCCGTAGTCTCGCGATACTCCTGTTGCCGAATTCTTGGCTACTTATTCCCTGCGGCCCACGCAGACGCGATTTGGACCTTCCCGGCTGCTGCCTCGGTCGGTCGTCGCCTCTGCTCGTGGTCCGGCTACTCCTGGATCCTGCGCGTTTGGGAAGGTAGGCTAACCTTTATGTTATTATTATGTAATTGTGTATGGATGCCCCTTATGAATTCCCACCCTGCATTTCCCCTTAGTAAAAGATTATATTTGATTGTATGGATGCCACTTAGGAATTGTAAGTAAATTGGAGCCAGGGGAGGGGCGGGGCGGGGGTGGAGCCGGGGCGGGGGCGGAGCCGGGGCAGACCCTTCGGCCCCCCAGGTCATCAGTGACCGGAATTCAGGCCCCTGGGCCGGTAGAAGTTGGACAGCCCTGACGTACCGCATCCCCTGGAGTTTCATAAGATTTTCTTAGGCAGAGATTACTCAGGGGCATTTGGCATTGTTTTCACTCAAATATAGCATACTTTCCTCGTTATTTCCTGGTGATCTCCCTTTCGACTACTAACAAACCTAACCTTGCTTAACCTCAAAGATTGGATAGGATTTGGTGTCATTGGGATATTTGAGAAATAGATCACTGTGAATTTATTCAGGATGCCCTGGATGACCTCAGTAAACTGTAGTGGTATAAATAGACTGCTATGTTGTTCAATAGTACAAAATGCCTTTGTAAACACCTCATTGGATTTGGGACTCATCAGGTAGAAACAGAAGGAAAGAGATCATCAGAAATTAGTCAGTCTTAATGACTCAAAGACACTAGCAGAGTGTAGGTGTAAATGAAGGTTTTTATTTCTATTGAGAAACTGACTTGGTTCTTACATAAGTATTTCTAAGGCCCCTTCTACTCTGCCCTATATCCTAGGATCTGATTCCAGATTATCTGGCAGGATAGACTCATATAATCCAGTTCAAATCAGATAATCTGGGATCAGATCCTGGGATATAGGGCAGTGTAGAAAGGGCCTAATAGGAATAGCTATAATTACCATACCTCCTTCTCTGTCTCTCAGATCTCACCTGCGCTGCTTCACTGCAGTCCTCAGGAGTGTGATCTGAAAGGCAGGGAAGGAGATACGGTAATAGGATACAAGGGTGGACCAGACGGGTGAAAAGGGCATTTTTTTTCTGGGAACATCACCACTCTATCTCTTTTTTCCATACCCCGGGTGTCCTGGATGCCTGCAGCTTGCTCCACCCTTCACTTACACCTTCCTGGTGAGGTGCCCCCTCACCTCGTCATCAGGACCACGTTAATTCACTTCTTTCCACGAATCCTTGTGAGTGGATTTTCTTCTACCGTACTTGTACAGCACCACCCTTGCTGCTTTCATACGGTCACAACATATAGAAGGGATGCGGCTGCAGCCATTTTTGAGCTCCTCCCACCATATGCAGTGACCGCAGATTTTCCAGTCCGGCTCAGAAGTTTCAGCACCTGCCCTATAAGATGACACCCGGCATATAAAATGACCCCTGACTGTTGGGGAGTTTTTCCTGGGTTAAAAAGTAGTCTTATATGCCAGAAAGTACATTATATTTGTTTTCTTGTTAACTTAAATTTTCTTCACATGTCAGGAATAAACAAATGCATAAATATGAATGATATGTTATGGTTACTTCCCAATATGTTTTCTTTTTTCTTTTATAGTGCAGATACTGTAATAAAACTCTGGGATCTTCAAAAGAATCTCTTGGCTGAGATCACTCTTGATAACACTTTGAGCACAGCTTGTTTCTTGAATAGTTCTGGTGACATTTTATTGGCTTTCAAAAGTGATCTTTATATATTGTCTCATACTACGGCACTGGGTGTATCAAAAAGAAGTACTGAAACTTCAACAGTATTAGAAGCAGGTAGGATATATCATGGAATAATAGAAAGTGGACTTCCACGTGGGTGTGAAACATTGCATGGTATACGCACCACATAGAGTCAAGCATGTTCAATTGCTTCCAAGCTGGATGTATTCCTGGAAATGCTGTTCCCAGGATCCCTTAGCAGGGATCTCCAGAATGGAGAAGATGGACCCAAAGGAAAGATCTCCCCTTCCAAAACATGATCTGTTCCAATACCAAAGCCACCAATAGTTATGGCAAGGAGAAAGAAAGAGCAGATTGCCATATAGTTACAGATCTAAGTACAGTTGCAAATTTCCCCACATGCAAGAGCATAATCAAGAGAGGATGGCAAGATCACTGAATGAGAATCACTGGCAATGTGACACAGTCTCCCTCTGGAGGATCAGAGAAGAATTTATTCTGTGCAGTCTACCTTGGGACCCAGTCCCAATATGGATGGTTCAGCCACTGATTGACTGGCCAGGAGAACATGTGACACAGGAGCCATGTCTCTCATGAAAGAAAGTTGGTAACTCACAAGTCCAGTGCCCATGTTTACGAACGCAAATGGACTCTCTGATTAGTCTGGGACCTATTCTAAGAACATTAATTGAATTACTATGAAATATTTTGTACTCATGGAGTGATATTTCTTTTTTATTCTGAAACATACCTCATTGTATTTTGTAGAAGGTTGCAGTCCTAGACACAGTAATTTGAAATTTATTTAACACCTCAATCTTATTTATTTTATAATTTATACCAATGCAAATTGCCCTGTCTACTAATAGTGGAACTCATTCTCCATGCCTGCAAAATATACTTATGTAAAAAATACTATCTGCACATAACAGATATAATTACACTTCTGGTAATTCCAGTCTTTGCAGAAATAAAAACAAAAAATATTTAGGAAAAAATCACTTGCACGGAACCTAAAATAGTCCAATTATGTTTGTGCATTTTCTGTAGTCACAGAATGCTGACTGAATAGTATTTGGGGTACAGGAAAAGGTTGGGTGTGGGAATGGAAGGGAACATCTGAAAGACCATATCTCCCTATAAAATCCAGCATGAGTTTTAAGATCTGGAGTCCCACCACCTACACAGGCACTTTTAGGGGGGACATGGGAAGGAGTCTTCTATGTGGCTGTTCCCATCCCCTCCATAGAAGATCCAACAGGATATCTTTCACCAACAGGTGAACAGGGTTTTTTGTTTTGTTTAGCTAGAAGTTTGGGATATGAATTGTCTTAGCAATAGTATGTGTGCTATATTTTATTTTTACAAGTAATTTCTGTTTTAATTATTTTTAAAATTTTAGCCATTATTTTGACAATGGCATTCAATTCTCTTTTTAATTTTTGTAGAGTAGAATTTTTAATGTAATGTTGTTTTATATTTTTGTATGCTGTCTTGGGTCCCAAATTGATTAATACAATTGGCCTAATGGAGTCTGTATCTGTGAATTCAACAATCCATAGATCCAAAATCTTCCCAGAAACAAAGAAACAAAAAAAATATTATTTTGTCATTTTATATCAGGGGCAACATTTTGTTCTGCTATGATATATAATGGAATTTGAGTATCCACGAATTTTGGTATCCGTGGGATCAAACTCCAGTGGACATCAATAGCCCACTGCATGTTCAAGTACAAAATGTGACCAAACCTGCCCATAAAATGAGCACGTCCTATATTTTCCCAGTTAAAGCAAGCCTTCATGATTCTTTTAAGGAATGGGTTCAAGAAAGTTAGGAATCATCTAGCACTCACCCAAGAATTCAGCTGACTCCCAGTCAGGTGCTAATGAGAAGACCTGTGTAGGATGAGGAAGAGGGGTGTGAAATGCAGCAGGACCAGCTCAACCAATTTTAAAGGAAATAATGTAATACACCTTACTATTACACCTTATCATTAGTCACGTCAAGTCAAGTTCACTTTATTACAATCAATGACCAACTCAACATCATTATCATTAGAAGATTACCCATACTCCAATAAAATTTGGGAACTATTACCCGTCATACAATATATATACTGTTTAAAACAAAATAATAATAACTGTAAGTCCCATGCAGCAAGGAAGGTGGAATGTATGTAAAGTAAATACATCCATTGCACCCACTGTATACAAAGTGTTACTAGTAAAAGGTTGGTATCATTTTGCATTCATTTATAGAGTACAAATATTTTATATGGATAACCTGAGATTTGTAAATATCCCAATTATTAATTTTGCTGTTTTGTTATGCCCTGTGTGTAATTTACAAAAGAGAGGCCACTGTCAAAAATACATATTTGATCTTTTGCAACACCAAATTTCTTACCAATTTCTAATACAGGTTGGCATACAAATCCCATGGTACTAGTAATTGTGACCACAAATCAGATTTGCCATCCTAACCAAAATCTGAAATGAGTTTGCAAATTTTATTTTATGTTCACTATAATCAATGAAATCAGATGTAATAATAGCCTAGAGGTGAAACTAACAAAAGAAATTTTCTTATTTGAGTAGGAATTGAACTTTTCTCATCCTTACATGGAAAAATATAAGTTGCAAATATAATGTTGTTTCTGCATTAATTCATAATGATATATTATTTCATGGGATAAGGTATCAAAAAAGTGTTCCTTTTGACAAAGCACTGAAAAATAGTAGTATTTTATTTATTTATTTATTTATTTGGACTTCTATGCCACCAAACTCCCTGAGGCTCGCAGCGGCTTACAAAGCCAAAAGGCAAACAAAAATGCATCATTAGTACACAGACAGGGAACAATACAACAATAGGAAAAGGAAGGGAAGGGAACAAGGTGGAAGCAAAGATCCGGCAGGAGAGTGCCCAGCAGGTCAAGCGGGCCCTACTCTCCCATCGAAGGGGGGGAGCAAAGGCGGTCTCAAAGTGATCCCGCAAAACTGGACCAAAGTGGCCAGTCCCCCATTGTCCAGGGGTCCGGCAGGAGGTGCCCGATCCGCACAGTTGGTGACCTTCTTCCACTGTGAGCCTGCAAGAGGGGGCCTCCGTCGCCTAAAGCCCGGACCCCAGAAAGTTCTGGCACGCAGCAGATTCCAGGGCTTGGGCTCGAGCGATGCGGGCCTCCCATCTCTTGGGCAGGCAGTGGCAAGGGTCCCAGGGCCAAGGAGTCTGCTGCTCTTCGGCCTCCGACGCCGCCTTCTCCGACGGTCACCTGGCCTCCCTGTTGGATACCCCCCGGGGCTTGCCAGTTCCAAAGCTGATCTGCTCAAGCTCAGTGGACCAGTAGTAGGCCTACTATGATCAAGAAAGAAACCTATCTGATTTCTTTGAGATATATATTTTTAAAAAACAGCATGCTATGTAAAAATTATAAATAAAATATACTTTTATTATAATCAGTTCACAATAATATATTTTAATATGCATGATAACATATAAATTCTGCCCTTTTGATCTCTTCCAGAATCCTTTATTTTTGAAAGTCCACTTCCGGAAAACATTTATGTGTCTAAATCCATTGAGATGGCATCATATCTGGTACATTCTATCTTGCCATTACATTTTAAACTTTATGACTAAAACAAATCTTGAATACAGAATTATGTCCTTATAGGCATGAACTATTAAAATGAATTGTACCAACATCTGCTGCAAAGTCTGCCCCCCTCTGTTACATGCCCAATAGTGCAATGACTCCTCGGGGAATTTCTGATTTTAGGGTTGTTTTAAAACTACACTAAGGACTCATCTACAGCAAAAAAAAAAAATCTGGAATGTCGGTGTCTGGCTCTCATGTATTATATACAGTGTACTTGTCCACCTGTTGACCTGACACTATTCTAGATCTTTTTTGTCTTTTATCATTTCCTTCCAACTTTGTCATACAAGAAATATAATTATTCTTACTCTTTATTAGATGTTTTGGTGTGCAGATCTCAGGCTGATGGCATCATTGACTTAACCATACAGTAATAACTAAAGGACTGAAAAGCCCAATAATTCTAATCCTATTTCTTTGGCGTCCCTGTTTTACAGAAATTGGCACAGAGAGGCCTAACTTATTCATTAATTAGTTATTTGGAAGCTTTGCATTGTGCAACTACAAATCTGAACAGGATGAATAACGACACACATTATTTTAAAATTCCAATTCACCGCTATGATCTTAAGTATAGATAACGACTTTAGGTATCTAGCAATGCTCAGGTTAGGTGTTTTGTGATTATAAGTATTAGAAAAATACATTGGTTGTTTCTGGATTTTATGAATGGTCCTATTAGTTATACACATGGATGTCTGGATGTAGGATACACACAGGTCTTCAGATCTGGGAGCTACATTTCTCATCCTGTGTCAATTCCTACTAAAACCCCACCACTATTTTAAGTTGGTTATGATGGTTAGGTGTGCTAAGTTTGATCAAGTTCTGTCATTGGTGCACATGATGTGGCTTTTTTGATGTAGGTGAACTTATGTATCTTATGTGCCAGTTTTGACCAGATCCATTGTTGGCGGGAGTCACAGGGCTCTCTAGCTGTAGGAGCCATCTTGGAAAACACATACTTACACTTTTATTGTATACAAAGACTGTGGTATTTTTTTACATACTTAGAATTAATGTTTATGTAGGATCAATTTTCAAATTATAGAAAGAAATACTGATTTTATGGTACAGTCCTCTTAATTTCACAGAACTGTAATACTGTACCTAGTTCTTTGGTACTTAGTCCAGTTTAATTCAATGGAACCTGCTACTGAGTAGGAATACATTGAATGTGTGCGTATTGTGTGGTTTTATTGTGATAGTAATGTTTTGTAATGTTTTAATGTATTTGAATTTGATTTTAATGTATTTTAATTTTATATTGTTATTAATAGAATTGTTACCTATCTTAAGCCACTTTGTTTCCCCTCCGGGGTAGAGAAAGGCAGGGTATAAATAAAGTAAATAAATAAATGACATTATGAAATTTAAAAGTCTAAATTATATAATACCAATTTCTTATAGCTCGAAATTCATGCACTGTATGACCAAAAAAAATATCAAAATTTCCCTAAATATCTTTACTGTTTTCTAGGAACCTTACAAGGGGTTTGCCTTCACTGAAGACTTTACATCAGAGTTGCAGTTTTTACGTAAGAAGAAAGAAAAGGTTAGGTTATAAAGAACTTGCAGTGTAAGAAAACATCCTCCATACTGTGGATGTGACCATTGTGATCCAGTCAACAAAATCTTGGCTTTGACCAACAATACTATATTGCTATGTATAGAAAATTATACATAGCAATATAAAATATATGTGCAAAAAGAGTGTTTACCTTATATTTTTTGGCAGATGGTACTTTCTTATTTAAAGATAACATATATACAGTGACCCATTAAACTGAAAATAAGATACCTTCCTTCCATAGTCATCCACAGTGTTTTACGGATAAAATGTGATAACCTCATAAATTCTTCTCCAAGTTCAAAAATGCAGTTCAAAAGTGATATATAATCAATGAACATTATGGCTATGTTAATTAATATACATATAAACATGAAATGTTATTCTTTGATCAAAACAGGTAAAGCTTTAAAGGCCTGAGATGAAAGTATCAATTTTGTGTATTTTTGAAAGTATGTTTGCTTTAGTGTTTTGAAAGTTACCTGAACAGGAAATGAAAAAGATACATTTTCTAGCTATGACTAGAACATGGGTTTTTACTACTGTAAAGTGTTATTGTATCATTTAAGAAACAAAGTATCTTCTAGTACCTCAGAATAGTATCTACTCTGTTTAAGTTATATCCAGACTTATTTACATTTAATTGGTTGAGTATTCAGATTTAAAAATAGGTAAGTTAGAAACTGGCCCAGCTTACTTGTCCAAACGCATCTGCCTCTACGTCCCACCTCGTAATTTAAGATCATCCGGGGAGGCCCTGCTCTCGCTCCCGCCAACATCTCAAATGCAGTTGATGGGGACAAGAGACAGGGCCTTCTCGGCTGTGGCTCCCCGCCTGTGGAATGCGCTTCCAAGTGAAATATGATCAACCCCATCCCTCCTAGCATTCAGGAAAAAAGTAAAATCTTGGCTATGGGACCAGGCCTTTGCACAATAGCATAATGCAGCACCTTAGACTGGAATTGGACTGTCAAGTTGACTGATGAGAATATGGCTTACTGTTTATTAATCTAGGTTTTGTGGACGGAATACTGTTTTAACTTAATTGAATGTTGATTAGGTGTTTTAATTTTTAACTGACTATGTAATGTCATATGTTTTATGGTTTTATATTGTATATCATGGCATCGAATTGCTGCCTTTGAAGCCGCTCTGAGCCCCCCCCCCCTTGGTGGTTGAGAATGGTGGGGGTAAAAATACTATAAATAAAAACAAATAAAACCATTTAATTAATTGACACTCTTAAATACTCATCTATTCTTTCTTTTCTCCTGACTTTTATCTATTAGCCCCCTTGGAGATTGCCCATAGCTCCGTCAGAGATCTACTGCTCTCCTTGCACTTCAGAAGGATCCCTGAAGATGTTTGATTTTCTGATCCAGGGGGGACCCCCCCATTTAGAAGAACAAGATAAAGTTAAACGTAATTGTTTTAAGGATTTTTCTAACTAAACGAACATAATTTGAAACAAGGTGTCTCATCACCTCATGGGCTTTTTGTTGCTGTTTACGGCTTTTTTTAATCACTAGGTGTGCTCTGTCCTTCATCCCAAGATTGTTTATCTTAAACTCATTATTGAGTTTACCCTTATGTTTTTGGCTGATTTGTTAAAGACAGACTTGTTTCTACAGGATACATTAAGATAGCCACCTTAACTGAAACAAGCTGGGAACTAACTTATTGTATGTGTGTTTGGGTATTCATGTGTATGTATTCGTGTCAGTAGCGACTTGAGAAACTGCAAGTCACTTCTGGTGTGAGAGAATTGGCCGTCTGCAAGGGGATGCCCAGATGTTTTGATGTTTTACCATCCTTGTATAAATGAATTCACTGTTATTAATTGCTATCAAGTCAACTTCAACTTATAGTAAACTGATGAGAGACCTCCAAGTCACCCTATCGTCAGCAGCCCTGATTAGGTCTAACAGGCTCAGAGCAACGGCCTCTTTGATTTTGGCATGAGGCTTGCAAATAATTGTGACCTTTAATCATAATATAGCCAGTTCCCACTAGTAGGATTTTTTTTCCGTGTCAGGAGTGGCTTGAGAAACTGCAAGTCACTTCTGATGTGAGAGAACTGGCCATGTGCAAGGACATTGCCCAGGGGATGTCCAAATGTTTTATCATCCTGTGGGAGGCTTCTCTCATGTCCCCGCATGAGAAGCTAGAGCTGATTGATGGGAACTCACCCCGCTCCCTAGATTTGAACCACCATCCTTTCAGTCAGCAGTCCTGCCAGCACAAATGGTTTAACCCATTGCGCCACTGAGGTCTCCTACTGATAAGGTGAGAAAGGTATTAACACATTCCTCCACTCCCTTTTTATCCCATTAATCAAAAGAGGAATGAATTAAGCTGCATTTATTTATTTATTTTAAGCATTTATATTCCACCCTTCTCACCCCGCAAGCAACTCAGGGCAGAGCACAACATATACACGGCAAACATTCAATGCCGGGACATAAAACTATAAATATAAACAAACATTAAAATCATGTATATCCACTTAAAATCAGTTGCTTAAAAACCATCTCAGGACACCATTCTATTGCCTCATTGCACTGCCCCAAAGCCATTTCTAAGAAGTAAGAGTGTTAGTGTGACTAGAGTAGACCCATTCAATCAAATATATACCTATGCTTTCTGGCTGAATGGGAATTTAGTAATTGATTCATGGATCTACTCTAGATGGAACACACCAACTAAGAGTTCTAACCATGTGCATTAAGATGGTGGACCAGAGAATTGAGGAATTTCATTGAAATGACAGTGCTTCTCTCTCTCTCTCTCTCTCTCTCTCTCTCTCTCTCTCTCTCTCTCTCTCTCCCTCCCTCCCTCCCTCCCTCCCTCTCCCTCCCTCCCTCCCTCCCTCAAGTGTCTAGAAAAATGATAGTAACAGAGGATAAGAAATATGTGCCTGAGCCAAAATCTTCCCCGCCTACAGATTGGGAAATACCTTTCTTTGGGGTTTCTCCATGTTCATCTCTAATCCATGAAGAGCCTGAGGAACAGGTCAGTATGAGGCCTTATATATGGCTGCCTTCTCTTATTAAGTGGGAGCACCGTGGCTGTGAGAGCCTATCCATTGTCTTCCCATTGTTCATGATTTTATAATTTCTTCTTTATATAGTCGTTTTACCCACTTTCCCCCCCTCCCCCAGACTTCCTTTTTCCTTTCCCACTTCTACTATTTTTCTTTCTTTTCTTTAGCCCCAAATGTGACCAGATTAGTTAAAGCATTTTTCTTTTCTATCCTGATTTTCTAAATGACAAAACTATGGCTAATTCTTTACAGTTTATTCTGGTTTATTAAACACTGGATCCAGTTCATGATTTTTATTTATCTGTATATATTTCTACAAGTTTGATGTTACAGTTCTAGAATTGCTATGTTTTAACATATTTGTGTGTGTGTGTGTGTACACACATATACATATACACGCACACACGTATATGAGGTGGTATAGTTGAATTATAGTTTTGTTTCTTCTCATGAAATACAATACTGCTTTAATGATTCTTAAGATTTCTGAGGCAGAAATTGAAGCACCTGCTTTGGAACAATTACCAGAAATCCTCACTGAAAAACAGAATCTAATCAGCGAAGAAACATCTTCGGAACCATTGGAAATAACACAAGGGAGTGCCACTAGTTTGAACAAAATAGAGGTCTCAGAGCCAATACCAGAGATCTCAGAGCCAATATCAGATGCAGGTATTCAAGACAGTTATTTTAATTTTATTTTCTCAATGTATCTTAAAATATTTACAAATATTCTTTTAGAAGCAGACATTGATTTGATTTTGACCATTAGCATACCTACTCAACAGTTGTGATGATTAAGATCAGAGGCACTTCCACACAGCCATATAACCCAGAATAAGATAGAATCATAGAATCAGGGAAGAGACCGCATGAGCAATCTAGTCCAACACCCTTCCAAGATGCAGGAAAATCCCATACAAAGCATTAGGGCAGATAATCCACAATATATAGATTGGAGAGGGCAGGACCATATTCCTGGTCACTGGCTGTTTAGGTTGATCTGATATATTTTATGATGTTTTATACTTTGCTACCTCTCCGTTGGCGCCCCCTTGTTGTGGGGGAGAGGTTTGCGTACCCTAATGAAGTTGTGAGCTATGCTGGCGGTGGCATAATAGTCACCGGTAGGGCCTCCCATGCCAGACAGGTCACAACTGAAGGGTCTAACAAAGAGCGTCAAAGGGCAGGATGGGCTCTCAAAGCCTTTTGGCAACCATCTTAGGAGAAGGAAAACTCTGATTTCAAACCTGGGCATATGGTGCTCATTTAACCCTGTAAGGTCAACCATCTAAGAGAAGGAAACTCAAACCAAACCTACGACCTGAGGACCTCACTGCCACCGTCCCAGCTTGCTAGGCCCCAGGAGACGAACCATTGGTTTAAAGGGTGAGGCCAGTTCTGTGCATGCTGCGCTCCACCAGAAAAGCCAATTGCACAGGCTCGAAGGACACATCCAACCTCCGAATCATCAATGCGCTTGTAGAAAGCGTGGGATCAGTCCTTCCTGAATCTTCATTTGTGAAGAAAAGCCAAGGAGATACTTTGCTGGTTTTAATTGTTTTAATTAAATTGTTTATATCATATTATATGTTATGTTTTAAATTGTGTCTTAGCTTGTAAATTCTGTTGTATGCTGGACTTTATTTATTTATTTATTTATTAACTTCGATTTAGTATACCGCTCACTCCGGAGCTCAGAGCGGTTTACAAGGAAGCATAGACACAATGAATATGATGAAACAAGTTAGGCAGTTAAAACACATTAAACATTAAAACATTAAAACAGTTAAAACATGATGAGGCAATGGCCCTCAACGAAGGCTAGAGGGGCATGATGAACATCTGGGAACCATAGGCGATCTGGCGCACAATGGGATTGAGCTAAGGGCTGAACGCCTTCCTGAAGAGCCAGGTCTTCACCGCCTTACGGAAGGGCAAAAGAACACGGATGGCCCGGATCTCCTCCGAGAGGCCGTTCCAAAGACTTGGAGCAGCTACAGAGAATGCCCTCCGCCGTGTGGAGGCCAATCTGCAGGTTCCGAGGGACGGCACCTCTAAGAGGTTGAGCTCCTCAGAGCGCAGTGATCTCGCAGGCACATAAGGGGTAAGTCGCTCCCTCAAGTACACTGGCCCCAAACCATAAATGGCCTTAAAAGTTAGAACTAACACCTTGAAGAGGACCCGAATTCAATCGGGAGCCAGTGCAGCTCGCGCAAGAGTGGAGTCGCGTGGTCGGATCTTGAAGCTCCCATAAGGAGACGCGCTGCGGCATGCTGCACTAGCTTTCCGGATCATCGACAGGGGAAGGCCAATGTAAAGCGCATTACAGTAGTCGAGCCTAGAGATGACCGTGGCTTGGATCACTGTGGCTAGGTTGTGTTGGGAGAGGTAGGGAGCCAAGCGCTTAGCCATCCGTAGGTGGTAAAATGCTGTCCTGCAGGTGCAGCCGATCTGCTCCTCCATGGACAGCTGGGCGTCCAGCCAGACCCCCAGGCTTTTCACGGATGGCTGAGGGCAGAGGGCCACACCATCGAACGTTGGCAGCTGGGTCGCTACAGATAGCTAGTAACCAGAGTTCATGTAGTCCATGGATATTATAGTTCCCAAAGTCCCAGAGTGCAAATGTTCCTGGATGGAAATCAAATATGCCCCAGTACTTGCAACATAATCAACAGATAGGTAGGTGTAGCTGAAATAAGTCCAGGTCAAGCCTTGTAAACAGCCATAACAGACGCTGGGAGGGCCCCAGTAACATGGAGGATAAGGTGATGGTTGAGTGACTAGGGACTCGAAGTGGCTTATATGGGGACGGCCCAGCCACAAGATCTCCGTCTTCGCCGGGTTCACCCTCAACTTACTGGCTCGCAGCCATCCAGTAACGGCTTCAAGGCAAAGATGGAAATTATCGGGTACAGAGACTGCCCCGGGGTCCAACCTCAGAATGAGCTGGGTATCATCAGCGTACTGATGACACTCCAGCCCAAAACTCCGCACCAGTTGGGCGAGTGGTCGCATATAGATGTTAAATAACAGCGGGGAAAGGATGGCCCCCTGAGGGACCCCGCAACTCAGCGGGGAACCTCCGGAGACCACCCCTCCCCACTTCACTCGCTGCTGACGGCGTTGGAGGAAGGAGGACAGCCAGTTGAGGGCTGTCCCCTCACCCCGCTACCGCCAGGCGGTGTATCAAAGTTGGTAATCGACGGTATCAAACGCTGCCGTGAGGTCCAATAACACGAGCAGCGCCGATCCACCTCGATCCAAGTGGCAACGGAGTAGGTCTGTGATGGAGACCAGGACAGTCTCCGTCCCATGGCCTGAACGGAAGCCGGACTGGAAGGGGTCTAGCCAGGTTGCATCATCCAGGAACGTCTGCAGCTGGTCCATTGCTGCCCTCTCAATCACCTTGCCCAGGTACGGAAGATTCGACACTGGGCGGTAATTGGAGGGAGCCGCAGGGTCTAGCCCGGGCTTCTTCAGCAATGGACTGACCACTGCCTCTTTTAGCTCCTCTGGAAACGCCCCTTGCTCAAGGGAGCAGTTGACTATCTTCAACAGAGGGCCTCGTAGCCCCTCCACACAAGCTCAAATCAGCGTGGAGGGGCACGGGTCGAGGGAGCAGGTGGTCGGTTTAAGAGCTGCGACAATCTTGTCAACATCCTCTGCGTCCAGTGGTCGAAACCGGTCGAAGGTGGACCCGGCGGAGGGCCACGGAGTCTCCAGCTCCTGAACTGTAAGAAGTGTGGAGGAAGCGCCAAATTATCCTGAACAATTGAGCTGGGCGTGAATCCGCAGACGCTATCAAGGAGGCATAGTACACTTTTTTCGCCTCCTTGACGGCATGCTCGTAGCGTCCATAAAAGCTTATAAGCTGATGTCGCTGGTCCGTCACGGAGCTTCCTCCACCTGCGCTCTAGCCGTCTCTTCTCCCGCTTCATAGATCTCAGTGCATCTGTATACCAAGGGAACAGGATGCGCGGGGTAGAGAGGGCGTTTAGGGGCGATGTCGTCGAGAGCGGAGGACAATACATGATTCCAGGTGGTAACCAGCTCACCGGGCGAGTCGCTGACAGGCTCCAAATCCCTCAAGGCATTCAGGAACCTAGTTGGTTCCATAGGTCCCTTCGGGCGAACCCAAATTGGTTCGGCACCTTTGCCGGGGGACGGTTGCTCAGCCCGGACTCCCAGAGCGCAGTGGTCCGACCATGGCACCTCTGTAACAGAGGTGACGGACACTTGGACACCTGCATGGAAGTACTGGGGCATATTTGATTTCCATCCAGGAACATTTGCACTCTGGGACTTTGGGAACTATAATATCCATGGACTACATGAACTCTGGTTACTAGCTATCTGTTGATTATGGTGCAAGTACTGGGACATATTTGATTTCCATCCACGAACATTTGCACTCTGGGACTTTGGGAAGTATAATATCCATGAACTACAATACATTAACTCTGGTTACTACCTTGATCCTTGATGTCTTTCCCTTTAACACCAGTCTGTATATTGTTCTCTTTGAATCTTTCTCTTTAACTCCAGTCTGCATATTGTTCCCTTTGCATCTTTCCCTCCTGCACCCATGTTTATTGATGAAGGTGTATGCTGCAGCCAGGTTTTGCTATGGTGTTGATTTCAATATGTGTTATGTATGATGAGATATGTTTAATCATGAGTAGATAAATCAGCTTCAAGAGAATGAAAATATATTCAATTTGATACTTTTGAAAGATTGATTCAATTACTTGTCCCTTTTGTGGTACAGCCATTCCCAAACAGGCAACCCCATTCTCATGTGCTGTTACATGCAGAGAAAGAGTGATGACATGGTGCCCCTCTGGACGTTGGGCCAAGCTGAATTGTACCTGATACAGTTGCCCAGACTGCTATGGAGCCCTGGAACATTCCATTGTTTCCAACAAGCTTCAGAGAATCCCCCAAATTTGCCAAAGATGTGGCTAAGTTGAAGCAAAGCAAGACAACTCAATACTCACTAGAAGTTGAACAATGCGGGGACAGACATTTTTTCTTGACTATGTAGACTCACCCTTAATGTGAAATATAAAATAGCACTGCTGTAAAGACAATACATCTGTGTGTATAACCTACAACTAATTGATAAATGATTTGCACAGATTTAGTCTTTGTTTTTCATGAGGCTTTTATTTTTTTTATAGATTCTGATTTTTATAAAAAAGAAGGAAAACATCCTAGTACAAAAAGAGAAATCGAGAGTGTCAAGGTAACACTGATGTTAAAAATATTTAAATGATATTGGTTTTATAATGAAGAGTTTTCCCAGATTAAAAAAAATCTATGAAAGTTTCAGATTGGTACAAACCAATTTTGTTTTGGAGATTTACATGATGTTTTATCAACTGAAATATTTACAGAGAATTCCATTCTATGACTCTATATACCTTTGTTGTGTCATACTATGAAATATCTACCTTGGTACTGCCAAGAAACACAGCAGTTGTTCCCAGAATAATAGAAATCAAGCAAAGAAAGGCAAATGTTAGTTAAAAAAAGAAAATGGTGTTAATGCTTAAGTAATGTAATATTGCTAAAGTAGTTTAACACTTTGGCCTTTACTCCTGGGTAATAATTAAAAAGGGTTCAATGGAAATTGGGGAAAGGTTATTTTTGGAAAGTTCCCTGTGTGTAGATGCAACACCTGCATTTTTGCCCCATTGTTCTGCTTTGTTTTGTGGCATGGACAGGGCCTGCCATGCCCCATCACATGACACACAGCAGTCCCCACCCACATTTCCTTCCAAAGTGGAGTGGAAGTGCCAAAAGATGCTGTCTCCACCACTACAGGGAGAAAAGTGTATTTGGGGTAGCTCCAATGGAGGCACCCACACTCCCCCCCCCCCTTTTCTCCATATGATGGGGGAAAGGGTGGCAGGGCAATGTGCATTGTGAAGAACATGGGAGTGGGCCTTTTCGGTGGCTGCTCCCAGACTGTGGAACATCTTCCCATGAGAGGCCAGGATGGCCCCAACCCTGCTGGCTTTCTGCAAGCTGCTAAAGACATGTCTGTGACTGCAGGCATTTAGGGGAGGATAAAAGGCGCACTGCTAGGGATGTTATGGGTAGAATTCAGGGGTGGAGGTGGGGATTGGGAGTTTTAAATTATTTTTTTGGCCTTTTAACCTAAATCCACACAGTGCTATTCAATTTTTTTTTAAATGTTTGTATTCACTTTGTTTTAAACTGTGACCAAATTGTGTGGTTACTAGGCGCCTTGTCCCCACAGAAAGTAAATAAGAAAGGCAGCACTTATTTTCATTTTAAATCATCCATCAGTGGAAGCAATTTTGAGAGAAAGAGTCAAATTCAAAAGTTGTTTTGAAAAAATATTAGGTGGACTGCACAGATGTATGTTGTGCTGCCGACATCAAAATCTTCATTTCAAACTATAGGTACACTAAAACTACAGCTGGTTATGCACATACCTCTGTAGCAGATGTAGCACACCAATTGTAGATCCCTTAGCTCTTCTCATCAAGGACTTGTGCCTAGACTTGGTTTTATATGAGTGCTAACTACATGGATTATGGGAAACTAGTGGCTGGAAGGGCTATCCTGAAGCCCCTATCTAAGACATTGGTTTGCAAGCCCTGTGAATTTCCATATTTATATATTTGTCCACTTTACAGCAGTTCGGGTGATTTAATAGTTGGAAAGGTTGTTCTATCTCCTTTGTATTATTTTTAAGTCAGGTATATTAACTTTGTAATGAAGAGGTAGTTGAGAACATTGTTATGGTGGATAGGTTACTATTCATTGCACAGTTACAACGGCACACTTCAGGGGTTACTGATCAGAGATTTGTAGAGCATTTTACCATATAGTCCATTGTATAATGTGAGCATGGTTCTTTGTTGTCTATTTTAATTATTAGTTTGCTACGCGGAGCTCTCATCCTGAGGAAAAAGCCACATCCTTGAAAGTTAAGGATATGAAGGCATTGTCAAAGGTTTGTTCATATTTATATATTTATCAAACTCATTCATAGATAAAGAGATTTGGAGAGGTTAAATACACTAACTTCCAATAGTAGCAAAAATGCACCAGTTGATTTCTGAAGTGCTGTTGTTGACCTTTAGGATGGCATTGGTACAAGATGTATGGATATTATCTGCTACTGCAAATTGTCCCCTGTGGCCAAAGCCATGGTTTTCTGACTGCAATCTGTTCTTTCCTTCATGTATAATATTGTCCAAATGATGCTCTCTTCAGTTATTGAGCCATATTGCCCTTTAATAGGACTGTATTATGTATTATGAAAGAGCTTCAGTGGAGATGTGTACTGATTCCTGACTCACTTTCAGTATTGCACTACTTACGAGCAATGGTGCTATTAGAGCAGGACTTGGGACAGAAGTTCTGGATCCCACTCAGCAGAATGAGCAAAAGGTCTCCCAGATGTAGCAGGGCTGCCACCACCACTAAGGGAAGTGGTTGCCACCGCTGCCACCCTTTGAGCCCATTGAGGCCTACCTGCCATCTAGAAGCCAGAGGAGAAGAGCATATTGCAACTGCTAGAGTTGGAAAGAGGCAAAATAGGAGCAAAGCACAGGACTTTGCTGCCTGAGGAGAGGAGAGTAATTCCCATATGTTTGAAATACATATTGTTATGCAATATAGTATAAATGCCACTATTTAATTTTGGCCTGCCACATGTTTATTGGGGGGCTCTAAATTGTTTTAATGCGTTTTAATGTATTTTTAACTGTATTTTAATGTACCTTCTATGTCTGCTTCACTTTCTGTAAACCGCTCTGGGCTCCAGAGAGAGCGGTATAGCAAGTTGAATTTAATAAATAAAATAATAAATAAATATATAACATGTTGTGTGTGGTATGTTTAGAAACCTGTAGCCACGGAGCACATGCAGAAAAAGCTCAGAATGGAAAAGCTGGGTTTGAAAAAAATGCAGACACCAAAACGTGCAAAGAAATTTCCAGCTCCAAAGGTACTCCTTTTTGTGTTGTTAAACAAAATCATACTCTGGATTTTTACAAGTTTATTTGAATTGCTTCTTGCTTGACTAGAGATAAAAGGAAGTTTGTCTATATATATTAATTTTATACACATCTTTTTTTAGATTGAACACTTTAAATAATGCACTAATATTGCTTTTAGGTGTTAATTATTTGGAAGGGCATATGGGAGACAGTATGGTACTGCATCTAATTTTTTGAAAGAATAACAAAAATATTGGTGGTATAACACATAAATTAGCATGCATTGTGGACAATAATATCCCTTTGGTGCTGCCTTTAAATCAGGGATGTCCAAACTTTACAAAAAGGGCCAGATTTGGGTTGTTATGAGTTTTCTTGGTTGTATGGCCATGTTCCGGCAGCATTTTATCCTGATGTTTCACCCACATCTATGGCAGGCATCCTCAAGGAACCTCACAACCTTTGAGGATGCCTGCCATAGATGTGGGTGAAATGTGAGGAGAGAATGCTTCTAGAACATGGACATACAGCTCGGAAAACTCACAGCAACCCAGTGATTCCGGCCATATAAGCCTTTGACAACACAGGACCAAGTTTGGTGAGGTGAAAATGTGTAGGGGCTGATTCAGTCAGTCTGACATTCTTTGAACCATTAACATTAAATGCAAATTAACTATTTTATGAAATTTTGCAAATTTTCATTTCTTCAAACAGAACACAAATAAATCTAAACAGGTTTTTACAAACATCACTCTGTCTTTCCTATTTGAAGACCACATAAAATGAAGAAAAAAGTCTGTCTGAAGAAACATATCTAGATTCATTTGAAAGATAACGTATTATTCACTGTTAAATGCTCACCCTAACTTCTAAATTCAAACACGTGAACAGGAAAATGACATTAACAGTTATCTTATTCAGAAGTACAAAACATTGAGGGCCATATGAATCAGCGTATCATTTGTTCTTTTGTTTTTAATTAACTATCAAAAATGTACAAAACAAAATGTTTGATTTTGAATCGGATATCAAAAACAAAAAGGCCATGTTTTTTCATTATTTTAATTTTAAACTCAGATCAAAAATATAAAATGGAAAAAGGAGTTACCAGACCAAATTTAATTTTAATATTTAATTTGTCAGGTTTACAAGACCTGGTTTGATTGTCACTTGAAAAACAAAAGAACAAATGATACATGGGTTGAAAAGACTCTTTACATATTCAGAACTGTGGTTTTGATCATCTTCTGGTAAAATATAAAATAGCTTTTTGTATGTATTTTATACTGTGGTCAACAGTACTGCTGGGCCATATATTGTTGATTTTTTGACAGAGGTGGCAGGCCAGTGGAAATTTGAACATGGGCCGCAATTGGCTCCCAGGCCAATATCTGAACAGAAGAAATTTATTTGTTTATTATTATTTACATCATTTCTTCCTGCCCATATCAGCCTGAACGCAACTCAGAAGTAGTAAGGGCAAACCATATACTACATGGGCAATGAATGCAATAGGAGCATACAATATGAACAGGGTGAGTGCACCTCTAAAGAAAAAGAATTGGTAAACAAGAGAAGCTTCTTCAAATATATGTAAAACGTTTATCACACACACATGTGTATAGGCAGTTGAATTGTTACAAAGAATGCAAAGCTCCAAGCATAATGCACAAATGAAAAACTAGCAAACATATACAGATATATGCCTGATTAATAAGGAGCAGGAATATGCATCACTTGAGGGAGCAGTGTGAGGTATCACAAATAGTTCAACACATAGTAATCGTTCTGCACATGGGATAGTTCAACACATGGTAATAGTTCAGCACATATAAGTCGTTCAACACATAATAATACAACACATCACACATGGTAATAGTTCAGCACATATTAGCAGGTCAACACATAATATTACAACATATGATAATACATATGAGTAAGGCTACGCATGTAGATGTGAGGGAAGACGCGCCAGACCGGGTGTAGGCCTGGGGATGCAGTGCGGGCGAGAGCGGCTTCTCAAACGCCAAATGGCGAGAAAAGTTCTTCCTTGGGAAAAAGGTGAGGCACAGTCGCGTTTCGTGTTTACCAATTCTTTTTCCTAGAGGTGCACTCACCCTGTTCACATTGTATGCTCCCATTGCATTCATTGCCCATGTAGTATATGGTTTGCCCTTACTACTTGTACACATCCTTTGTGCAAGCACCCCCGCTTCGTGCTTTGTTGTATCCGCAACTCAGAAGTATCAAAACTATTATGTTTTTCTTGAAATTAATAATGATAATGTTGTATGTTGTGCGTTGGCATCAAATTGTTGCCAGTGTAAGCCACCCTGAGTCCCCCCTCGAGGGTTGAGAAGGGCAGGGCACACATGTTTGAAATAGATAAATAAATCATTTTTGTTTATCCTTGACATTGACATTTCTGGTTCTATAGAAATGTTTCTTTCATTAGCTCAGGCAAACTGATAGTATAAGAACATGGAATATGAGATATAGACAAAGATAACTCAGGTGTTAAGAAGAATCTGGCGGACCTCTCCTGAAATGTTTTTAAATAGAGATGAATTGAAATATTAGTGGGATGAATTGAGAATTTACACATTCAGGGTAAGGGTAGAAAGCATTTTTCATCCTGCTTCATTGTGTGTTGAATGTTATTGTATGTTATTTGGCTCTACTCTTTGAAAACTGTCACATGGAATCAAGACTACTGATTCCATGTGACGACTTACAGAGAATTAAGCAGACTGTACAGACTATGAAACTTTTTATGTTTATTGTACTCATGCTATCTCTGATACCTCTGGGATGCAGCCCTGACAACTTCCCCAAATTACAATTTGGACCCAAAGCTGAAAAATCCTAGACTACATTATATCTGACTGAGATCAACTCAAGAAAAGGTGATGCAGAAGCTGCAGTTTGCAGAAAGAAGCTCTTATGGACCCTCAAACATATGTTTCACACACTGAAGAACAATGCAGATACGATGGGTAGTTTTGCACTGCATGTAAGGCTGAAGCTGTAGAACTAGTATTGTTGCAGGACAGGGTCGAATATAACTAGCTAATGTCTTGAAAATTTCTATTCCAAATACTGGAGTTCTAAGTGCTGTAGTTGACTTTTGTTTGAAATCCAGGTTTGGAAAGTTTCCACATCCCGACTACAAGGGGTATACAGGGAGACCCCTAGTTACAAACATTTGACTTACAAAAAATTCATAGTTAAGAATGCGGGTGAGACAACAAGTGAGAGAAATCTTCCCCTAGAAAGGTAAATGCAGTTCTGAAAGTGGAGAAAATACATGGAGAAAATGTATTTCAACTGAAGCTTTATCACCAATCCTTACTTCCACAGCAAGCCCAATTTTGAAAACCCAATTACCACAGGAATAGGAAAGTGAGGTAAAATCTTTTGAACAGGACCACAGACAGCAAAACAAACACCACAGAGGTGTTTACCTCTGTGTTATCGAAAGCAAATCCAAAACAGAGGTGTTAATCCTGTGTGCTATCCAAAGCTAGGTAGATGACACTTAAAAATGTACCTGTTTCGACTTACATAAAAAATCAATTTAAGAATAAACCTACAGTAGTTTGGAGGGTATGTGGAGGGCTACAGGATGTGTCTACTCCATTGGTGACTTGAGTTGCGTGAAATTTGTTGCAGGAGAATAACTTCCTTTTTCTTTCGTCTAGAGTGCCATGAGGTCAAGAGATGTCAAGTATGTCCCCTATCCTCGGTCATCCCAGTCAGTTATTTCTATTGGTAAGATCAGGTTTTCTGACATTAGATAAACTTTTCTTCAAGGAAAAAGGCAGTAGTAGGACAGATGTAGGTTCATTTCAAAAAAGAAATAACTGTCATTAGTAGGAAATATTGTGAAATGAATATTGCATGTAATTAATATTTCCTCATTATCGTGTATCTTTTAAGAATAGGCATATCTATAGTTTAGGCAAATCATGCAATACAATACCTTGGTTCTTTTCACCACCCTACTCTGAAGCTCTATGTATAGGTGATGATGAATCTTTTAGGCATGTATTAGATTTAAGTGTATTTGACAAGCACTTTCATGAATCAAAATATGCCTGATGATCAGGAGAGGCAGCAGGTTGAATGCCACTGGTCCACCCACTGCAGATGCTGGCCATTCCTTCTGTAAAGGAACCAGTAGTGATTGTCTTTAGGAGCACTGCATTACTGTGTTGCAATCTAGAACTGTGGGGATGCTGCCTCTATGGAACGGGAAATCTGCTTCCACCAGGTTTTGTTTGGAATATTTCTGACATCTTTACTTGATGACTCTATCAATTAATATAATTACATTACATGATGTAATTATATCAGTTCTTTGAGGCGTAGGAAAAAAGTTTGCTGTATAGTTACTTTAATTAACCAGTAGGTGGAGCACAAGCTGCAATGTCTTGAAAAATAGAATTCTATGAAAATGTTTACTTTTTGAACACTGTTAAATCTAATGCTTCTCTCTTCCCCAAAACATTGCCTTCTCTGTAGACTTTTAAAAACTAGTTCTAAGAATTTGGGACTATTAGAAAAGTAACTATAGGATGCAACATTTACTGTTGTTATATATTTTCAAGTCAACTCTCACTTATGGCAATGTTGTCATAGTCATTGAGAGGTTTGTAATTGCTTTCCTCTAATTTATTTATTTATTTATTTACAGTATTTATATTCTGCCCTTCTCACTCCGCAGGGGACTCAGGGCGGATTAAAATGGGACTTGCTCAAAGGCACCTAATGCTTTTCCATGCCTAAATGGAGATTCAAATCCTAGTCTAAAACTTAAAACACTGCACCATTCCAACTTCTACTTTCTTCGTTGGCATCTACTAAAAGTCACTAGAATAGTGAAATGAGGTCATTATAACAATTTTATCATACTTTTTTATCAGGTGGAATGTCAAGGAAAAGGGGAAAGGAGAGAAAAATACATGGTTGTGCAGTGAAAGGAGAATATATGTGAGACAGATAACTAGCATGGATAGAAATAATTTTGCTAGTTCTTCTTGTTTGCTGTGGCTCAGATGTGTACTGTCACACTGCAGGTACATGACATGTTACACCCACAAATGTAGGAGCATTATCTATAATTCACATTATAATTGCCTATAGTACAGCCAGAAGACCTGCTCAACAAATTTAAAAGACCCTCCGAATGGAGCAATACATAATTAGGATTATTATGTGAGGACATTTTTTGCTTATATGTGTGTGGCAGATATCATGAAAATTATGCATGGTTTTTTTGTTTGTATTTTCCCCATCAGCTATTGTTAGTGTTAGTGGCCCATGACAATTCTTCTTGTTCTTCCAATGTGGCCCAAGGTAACAGAAAGATTAGATAGCTATGTTTTAGGCTATTTTACTTAAATATTGACTTAAATTCTCTTTTCTTGGCCAGAATCTGCATTTATTAGTTACAATAGTCACATTTTGGCTATTTCTCTTCTGTCTTTTTCCAAAATATAGAATGCTCTTTGAGAAATTGCACATGAAGATATATTTTCAGAACAGAAGGTCTAAATCTTCACTCACATTATTATTGTATGGAAGAACAAAAATACAGGATATTTTCTACCTGTTGGACAAAATTAACTCAAGCTTTTGTTTATTTTCAATATTTTATACATTTTGGACTGTTTTGTTAAATGTTAATGACAAAACATCTTATAGCAATTAACATTTTTCCCCCTCAATACCCTTCTTCCCTTTAGAAAGCAAGAACATTTGAGAATACTTTTGCATTCCTTAATAATACTACTGCTTTTTCCAATTTGAGCCTGAACAGTTACCTCAACTGTGTACCTATGAACCATCGCAGAGATTAAGATCCTCTGAGGAGGCCCTGCTCTCTGTCCCACCATTGTGCCAAGCTCAATCGGTGGGGATGAGAGAGAGGGCCTTCTCGGTGATTGCCCCCCGGCTATGGAACTCCTTTCCTGGTGAGATCAGATTGGCCCCCTCCGTCCTGTCCTTTAGAAGGATGGCAAAAACTTCACTGTGGGACCAAGCTTTCGGGACAGTGCAATAAAGCAACGATACCTTACCAGGCCAATTAGATTTGACGCAGATGATCAAGACAGTTTTAAATTATTTAATTATTTAATTTTTTTTTACCAAGTGTGCGTTACATGCTGATATAATTACTCCCAAATATTTTGCTTTGTTGGCTATAGAGATCTCTATGCGTTCTTGTATTTTCCTCTGCTTCTGTTTATTTAATTTTTTCATTAGAATGTTTGTTTTTAGTTTGTTAATCCTAAATCCAGCTAATTCCCCAAATTCTTCATTTTTTCTTATCCATTTAGTTATTGAGATTACTGGCTCTTCCACTATACATACAACATCGTCCGCAAAGGCTCTCACTTTAAAATTAAATTTACCGACTGATAGACCTTTGAGTTCCAAGTCTTTCCTTATTGCTTTAAGTAATATTTCTAGAATTAGTATAAATAACAATGGGGAGATAGGACAGCCTTGTCTCGTTCCTTTTTCGATGTTAAATTTAGTTGTCTCTCTTCCATTTATCATCAATGTGGCTTCTTGGTTTTTTTATATTGTTTGAATCGCTGAGATAAATTAGTACCCAAAGTCCATTTCTTTTAAAGTCAGTTTTAAAAAATCCCAATTCACTCAGTCAAATACTTTTTCGGCATGAAGAAATAATAACGCAACTTCTTTTTGCGTATTTGTTTCTTAAACTTCAATGGTATCTAATATAATTCTAATATTATCTCTCAATTGTCTTTTTGGTAGGAATCCAGATTGATCTTCTTCTGTCCACTTGATTAAAAAGGTTTTAAGTCTTTCAGCTAGAATGTTTGTAAATATCTTATAATTTGTATTTAATAGTGATATAGGGCAATAATTCTATACATATTTTGGATCACTATTTCCTTTATATATTACTATTATTTTGGCTTGGGTTTATGTTTGGGGTATTTTTTTGTTGATATGCTTTATTCATAATTTCTTTTAGAAATGGGATTAATTATTCTGAGAAGGTCTTGTAATACGCAGTAGTAAAGCCATCTGGCCCTAGAGCTTTACCAATTTTCAATTTCCTAATTGCTAGTTTTATTTTGTTTTCAGTAATAGGGCAATTAAATTATTTTCTTTTTTGGTCATAATCTTTGAAGTTTCTGATTTCCAAGATATTTGGAAATATCTTCTTTTTCAACGTTATCTTTCTGAATTGGTGTATTATTTCCTGATATGTATTGTATGTTTTCTCATCCAAATGTAATGTTGTTATCATTTGTTGTCTTTTTCTGGTTTACTTTCCTAGCTAACAATTTACTTGGTTTATTCGCATTTTCAAAATAATTTTGCTTAATGTTTTGGATACCTATACCATGTTGATCCTCGACCAGGATTCATGCCTATCTGAATAGTAGGTATAATCTCTTTTGTTTAGGTTTCTTACTCTCCATGCATCTTGTAATGCAAAAGTTTCTTACAAGCACAGAAAGTTTTCTGTAAGTTTCCCTACATTTGATTGTTTTACCTTTTTCGATGTTGTTCTCTTTTTGTCCCATTTTGGGCCTATGACCCCATTGAAATCTACCAATAGAAGATTTTCCAATTCTTGCTCTAATAATTTGTTTCCAGATCTTGACAAGCTTCTTCTTCTTATTATTATTATTATTATTATTATTATTATGTCTGCTTGTCCCTTTTAAAATGTGTGTACCCCATCCTTCCTCTTGGAAGCAAAAGGGAGATAACAATAACATGCATTAATATCACACTGCGATGACACCAGGTTTGCCATTATGATGTAACATAAAGTGCATCATGTTTAATGACATGAAATTATTTAAACAAAAGCTTGTCTGCACCACTTTGATAACATCCTCCTCAAGCTGAGCAGGTAAATCAAATGAAGTGTACTTTAAACCAAGATAAAGTTTTTAATTTGTTGTTAACCACTGTCAATTCTACTTGGACTTACGGTGACCTTATGAATGACCAACCTTCAGGTCTCCTGTCATCAACAACTCTGCTCAGGTTTAGCAGAGTCAGGGCCATGGCTTCCTTAATTGAGGGATGTAGCAATCTTTTCTATCTTACCAAGCATTTTATTTCTAGTGAATCATGCCTTCTCATGATAGGGCCAAAGTCCAACAATATCAGTTAGTCACCTTCACTAATAGGGAGAATTTAAGTATTATTTGCTGTTAGATCCACTTATTAGTCTTTTTTTGGCAGTCCATTATATCTGCAATACCATGGACTTCAATCCTCCAGCATCATATTTTAAATTAGTCCTCTTTTGGTTTTGGAAGAAGTATCACAATATTTACACCATTCATTTATTGTTTTGCAATGTCTAACTTTCCCTGATTGATGTGTTGGTAGCCACAGTGCTCCTCATATTAGTCCTCTATTCTTCACCAGTAGCTTTTTGGGTGCCTTCTGAGTATTTTGGGTTGGTTTTTGGTTTTTTATACAAACAATATCTTCCTTTTTTTATTCTTTTAAACATGAATTTTATTTTATTCGATACATCCCTACAATTAATAAACATTTGTCATACAAGACTTATTTCAGAATACATTATTCCAAAAGTAAATATATGTTAAACTAGCTGTACCCGGCACGCGTTGCTGTGCCCTATTTAGGAGATGCGAGAAAGTCTGAGTATGTAAGGGTTGGAATTGATGTTACTTATGGTCTTGGTGGGGTCATGTGCGTATTGTGTTGTGTGTAGGTATTACTTTTTTGGTGAGTTAGTGGGTGTGGTGGCATTGTGGGTGGTAGTATGTTGTGGAATGCTTGTGTGGGTGGGGTGTTTTAGGTGTTTGTCAGTCAGTCAGTCAGTAGCCTCTATTTCGGTCAACAAACCATCGGCTAAGTGTTTGTGTGTGTTTGTAGAGTATCAGTGTAGTGTTGTGGTTGGAGTATAGGTTGAGTTGGTTTTTGTTTGTGGTGGTGGTAGGTGTTGTGTGTGTGGGGTCCCGTGAGGTTGGGGGGATGGGTTGTGATAGGAAGTTGTGTTGTGTTGTGTGGGTAGGAATTGCTGGAGTATTGTGCCTGGGACGTGTGTGTATTTGGAGGTGTGCGTGGTGGTGAGTAGTGAGTGCAGTCCTGGGTTTTGTGTTGGGGAAGTTGTCAGGTATTTGTGGGGTTTATTTTGTGTGTGTTGTGGTGACATAGTTGTCTCAGTCTGGCTGTGTGCTGGTTGTGATGTGGAGGGGGTGTGGCTTTTGCCAGTGGTGTTTGTTGTGAATTTTGGTTGGGTTGGGTTTTTGTGTTGCAGGATTGGGTTTTTTGGGGTTTTTTTTGCAAGTTTGTGTTATTCCGGCGGTATGTGTTGGTCAGTGGTGCCTGTGTCCCTGGTGCCCTATTTGTGTTAGTGTTATGTCCTCCTGGTAGTTGTTATGTCCTCCTGTGTTGGTTGGTTGTACTGTGTAGGTTTCTGTTTAGCAGTGGTATTTATGTGCTGTGTGTGTTGTGTGTCTGTTGTGTTGTGGGTCTGTAGAGGTAGGCATAGCAAGTTGTGTGGCTGTCATGTTGTGGGTGTGGAGTTTGTAAAGTGGAGGATTGGTGGTGTGTGGGTGGGATGGTGGTTGGAGAAGAGTTTGTGGTGTTGAGTGTGTAGTTTGTTGTTGTGAGTGTACAGTGGTAGTGTGGTGTGGATGTATGGTGTGTATGTGGGGTGTGTTAGTTGGTTGTACTGTGATGGTTTCTGTTTAGCAGTGGTATGTATGCATTGTGTGAGTTGTGTTGTGGGTCTGTAGAGGTAAGCACCGCGAGTTGTGTGGCTGTCATGTTGTGGGTGTGGTGTTTGCTAAGTGGGTGTCTTTTGTTGTGGGTGTCTTTTGTCCTGTGAGTGGTATGTATGTGCTCTGTGCACATAGTATCTTCTGCATATTGGCGTTGTGTGGTATTTTGTGCCTGTGTGGAAGGAAGGAATGGCATACGAATGGGTTGAGCAGTAGACGCAAGGTTGTGTTATGTACGTATTGTGTTGTGTGTAGGTATTACTTTTATGGTGAGTTAGTGGGTGTGGTGGCATTGTGGGAGGTAGTATGTTGTGGAATGCTTGTGTGGGTTGGGTGTTTTGGGTGTTTGTGTGTGTTTGTAGAGTATCAGTGCAGTGTTGTGTTGTGGTTGGAGTATAGGTGGAGTTGGTTTTTGTTTGTGGTGGTGGTAGGTGTTGTGTGTGCGGGGTCCCGTAAGGTTGGGGGGATGGGTTGTGATAGGAAGTTGTGTTGTGTGGGTAGGAATTGCTGGAGTATTGTGCCTGGGACGTGTGTGTATTTGGAGGTGTGCGTGGTGGTGAGTAGTGAGTGCAGTCCTGGGTTTTGTGTTGGGGAAGTTGTCAGGTATTTGTGGGGTTTATTTTGTGTGTGTTGTGGTGACATAGTTGGTGATGTGGAGGGGGTGTGGCTTTTGCAAGTGGTGTTTGTTGTGAATTTTGGTTGGGGTGGGTTTTTGTGTTGCAGGATTTTTTTTAGCAGAGGTATGTTTAACCCACAAACACCAACTGACTAAATTCAAATCACTCAGCATTCTAACCTAGCCTTGGCTGGCTCAACCCACCGTTACTATGGGAACTCAGCCTCCCTACATTTTGTGTGGGCCAATGTCGGCCAATGGGATTCGCTGGCGGCCTCAAAGGACGCTGGGAAATGTAGGTTTTTTATCGTTGTTTTGGGGGCCTTCTAGGTTTTGGGGGAGGAAAGTTTCTTTGCTTAAAACCTACCTTGCCTGAGGCCTATTTTTGTTGCCAAATTTGGTGTTTCTGCCTTGGATGGTTTCTCTGTCTATGGCAGTCATTCCATGACGGGACCTCCTTTATATAATAGATGACACTATATACATCCTTAGATGTGTATCACTCATCTGAGTTGGAAGTGTCATCTTCAGGCTCTATTTCTTATTTCATTCTAGATTGTTTCATCATAGGCTTTTAGGTAAATGGTTTAGAAGTGGTTTACTATAGCTTTTTTTTGTACAGTACTAAAAAGTATTAGCTATGGTGCTACTGCCATTGTCTCTGAGACATCTACCAATGTCATCCTCTACCACTGCTGCTTCTCAGTGGTTATTTGGGACATTTTATCTGGCTCCTCAGCAAAAGCCTGTCTGATGTGGGAAACCACCAGCAGTCCTGCTACTAGTATCATAGCCTCTTGTCTTGCCAAAATACAGAGTCCCACTACTATGGAAAGGTAATGTCATGATGGATTTTAATTTATTCCTTTTCTAAAATGATAAGTCTAAAACCATGCTATCATTTTGTGACCATTGCAAATTCATTTAGTATTTTGACGGACCAATTTCTCAATATTAATTATAATTGAAGATTATCTCTTGGCAGTTCTACCAAGAATACTTTATTTTGTGATTAAAGAAAATGAAAATAGAATATATGTTTCGTAGTACTGTATCATAAAGCCAATTTGTTTTGTGAGCTGAATAAACGTTAAAAATGCTTTTCTTCAGATGCCTTTACCATTGTGGTGTCTGGATGAATCTTATAAAGATATATACAATATGTAGTGACAAGATTTCCTTATGAAGGAAATCCAAGAGATCATGTGGAATATAATTTTGATAACTAGTATTCTAAACAACTAGTAATTGTACAAATGGAGCTGGAAGTGGAGTATAGAAATGTGAAGATACAGACCAAGGAGTAGACAATGTGTGGTCATCTTGATGTTGTTATACTAAAACTCCTATCATTCATCACCTAATATTGTGTGGTAGGGGTTTGAATCTAACACCATATGGAGGGCCACAAGTTGCTATAGCCAATGGATGGATTTAGATTTTCAATCTTGTGTGGAGACAAATAATTTCTATTATATTCTAAAAAGGGAATTACTGGGCCTGTGTACTGGGATTTATAGTTATTAAGTTGAATATCTCCCTGTTGTTGCCTTATTATTCTGCACTTATGTCATACATTCTATTCCATTTTATTTCTGGCAAGGTGATTTCTGGAAAAAAGAAGGAAACATGTTCAGAAATAAACCTATAAATATAAATTCTTTTTTGTTTACTTTCTTGTGTTTGTTTGCCTATTAATTGTTGTTGTGCAATTTTCTGAATCATTTTCAGCTCCCTTAGAATTGTAGAGGTTGCTCAGTCATTTCACTATAGCTATATGCTATATTAACAGGTGCTGTTAATGCTCTCATTGCTTGTTGGTAGAGTAAAAAATATTTATGCAGATTCAAATTGTCATTATAATTTGACACTATTCACTACAGAAACATATAACACCTCACCCCATACTATTTTAGAATACTCAGACTCCACTGAGCAAAATTAGTTATGCAATTTTATTTAAATCAGTCTTATGTTTGCCACAACTTTAACAGTTATCATAAATTATTGTTTGATATTTTCTTGATAAAACTTGTAGATGTATGATACCAATTCTGCATAATTTTGTAAACTCTTTACGATTAAATGTCACAATTGGCCTCAAGAAAATATATGATTCCATGTGGATTCTTTTTATTAAATATTATCTTGTTTCTTTTTCAGATGGAGTCCACATGAACTTTTAAATCTATTTATGTGCAGCATATTAAAATAACACTAATCTCAGAAATATTGAAATATTTTCCTGTGTAATAAAGAAACAACACAAAACAAAACCTTACGCGTGCCCACCTTCCCCACAATCACATATTTCCTCTAAAGTCAAAGGAGCTTCCAAAAAAGGCATTATCTAGACGAAGAAAACTAGATAACTAATGAAATTCTTGAACCAGATGTTTATTTAGGAATAGCTTAAGACAATAAAGTATATATAATTTTATTTCTTGTCTCGTCCCCTTTTTTCTACACCAGGTCAAAAAATATGCCCTCCCCTTGGAACTAAGGTATGATATATTTATGTTTTTGCCTTTATATTCAAAATAGAATTGATGATACATTTCAAAGAGTCTTGGATACAATGGATTGTTGTGAGATTTCCGGGCTGTATGATCATGTTCCAGAAGCATTCTCTCCTGCCATTTTGGCAGGCATCCTCAGATGTTGTGAGGTCTGTTGGAAACTAGGAAAATTGGGTTTATATATCTGTGGAATGTCAAGGGTGGGAGAAAGAATCCTTGTCTGTTCGAGGTAGGTCTGAATGTTTCAGTTGGCCACCTTAATTAGCAATTAATGGCCTAGCAGTTTCAAGTTGTGCCTTCTTGCTGCTTGAGGGGAATCCTTTGTTGGGAGGGGATTAGCTGGCCCTGATTCTTTCTTGTCTGGAATTCCCCTGTTTTTGAGTGTTGATCTTTACTAGTATGACAATTTTTGAACGTTTCAAACCACTCATAGATGACTCTACGAGAGAGAATTTTATCATCATATTGAGTGCACACGTGGAGATGAATTTGTGTTCCTGGCACACCTGCCCATAAAAGCATATGACACAACACTGTTCCCCTTAGGTGCAATTTATATGTTTTGCAGCTATATTCGCCAAAGCATAACTTTTATACTAAACTGCAAGGTCAGATAGCTTGCCAGACAAACTAGTCACAGGACATTCTTAGACACAACCAATTATTACTTCTTCCATCCTCTCCCTTTCCAGCAAAAATATAAAAATGTGGAGACTTTTTGAAGACCTATTGTAATCTTTTGTAAGGAGCAGAAAATAATTTCTCAGAAAGTTTTCAGTATAGTTAATGAACATCTACCTTCTTCGTATAAAAAAACCTGTAAACATACATATTATTTTACAATCTTTCATTCATGAGGTGTTTCCCTCTCTTTTAGGAGTTCTTACCTTATGAAAAAAGGTATGTCACCCTGGAAAACCTAGTGAATCCTAAATGCAGTACCTTTTGTTTTTAACTATATTGCTTTTTAAATTGTTAGCTGCTTTGGATCCAAATCCTGTTGGCGGGGGGTGGGATATAAACAAACATAGTAAAACAATGACAACATGTGGTGGAAATCATTAATTTCAATAGAGTGTTATAGTATCCACAATCTCCTGTTTCCAAAATAAGTTCAGGAACATATCCCCTGCAGATACAGAGACCATACTACGTATATGAATTTTTCAAACCTATATGTACACTTCCAAAAAATAAGATTTGTCGAGGTCATCAAAATAGGTATTTGTTTGTGAGATGATTTCATTGTTGGAGTCAAATCTCTTTCCGCTGAGCCATTTCTTCAGGTTTGGAAACAAGAAATAGTCACTCGGGGGTAAATCCGGAGAATAGGGTGGATGAGGGAGCAGTTCGTATCTGAATTCATGGATTGTTGCCATGGCAACTGCACATGTGTGCACCCTTGCATTGTCCTGGTACAAAAGAACTTTTTTCTTGGCCAAATGCGGTTGTTCCCCCCCCAAATCCTCATTAAATCAACCCAATAAGTTGGCATAATATTCGCCATTGATTGTTTTACCCTTTTGAAGGTAGTCAATGTGGATTATACTGCGTGCATCCCAAAAAAATGGTTGCCATTACTTTATTGGCTGACAAACCCACCATGGCCTTCTTTGGCGCTGATTCACCCCGAGAAACCCACTGTTTTGACTGCTGTTTGATCTCTGGTGTGTTGTGGTGGATCCACATTTCATCCACGGTTATGAAACGGCGCAAAAACTCATCCATATTGCGGTTGAACAACACCAAACACTCCTGCAAAATTGTCACACGATTGCGTTTGTGGTTGATTGTGAGCAAACGCGTCACCCATCTTGCGGAAAGCTTTCTCATACCCAAGTGATCATTTAAAATTGAAACCACTGAGCCATGTGAGATGCCTATGGCTTCCACAATCTCTCGCACTTTCAATCTACGATCAGCCAAGACCATATCATGAATTTTTTTCTATTGTTTCGGGTGTAGAGACCTCAACTGGGTGTCCAAAACATTCGGCATCTTCCGTGCTTGTACGGCCCAACGAAATTCACTTTTTTACCATTGAAATTGATAGTGCAGAGTCCGCATAGTATTTATCAAGCTTAGCCTTGGTTTGAGTGATGGTTTTTTCCGCAAAAAATAGTGTTTAATGAGCACACGAAATTCACTTTTTTCCATTTTCTCCTCAAATCACGCGGTAGTCTATCAATGGCTGTCAAACACAAACTAAATGAATATGGAACCCTTCACTGGTACATGATACAAATATGAGTGAAATTGGTGTTGGTAAAGTCAGTGTACCTTGAGATTTACTGGAAGATGTCTTTGGACATTTTCTGGACACACTGAGTCGTTCTGAAAATCTTTAGAAAAAGGGGGATATCTACAAAGTCCATATAGATATAGATGTTGTTGCTGCTGCTGCTGTTGTTATTATTGTATAATCTTTAATCAAGAGAATGTTATTTCAAAAAATAAAAATGGTTAAAACTTGAGTGACAAAGTACATAATATTTTAGGTTGTAATTGTACTGTCTAAATTTAGACCCAAGATGAAAATTATACTGAAAAATGTTCCTGATACATTTTTTCAATCCGAATGCATTATAAACAGTTGATCTATAAACCAATACATGAATAGAATTCCTTCAGATGTCAATTATTTCAGTTTTTACATAAAACACTGAATTTAGTTAAAATCAATTTTTTAAAATTCATATACCCCCTTCAAGAAAGAAGACCACGCAAGAGGAAAAGGAACATTATGAACTGTCTCGTGAAAAAGATATTATAAGGTAATTACTTTTAAATTCTGTAACCTGCTTTTCTGTTTGAAGGTATGCTCAGTGTGATTCTATCTAAATTATGGGAAAGGAACTGGGGGACATAATCTAGCAGTGGATAGGGCAAAAGACACAGGATCAATGACAAAGTGAGTGACACCAGATGTAATTATTACTGATGGAGTTAATTTCCTGTTAAACATACAAAAATACATGTCTACTTTTCAGGAGTAAATTTCTCCCCAATGCAACATCTGTTCACATAGCATAGTTCAATTCCATGCAGCTATTCTAATACCTATGAACCGTGTTTCAAATCCATGTGGACCCACTTTTCCCCATGCATTCGGTATTTCCTTACAGAATATTATTTTCAACTGTGCCCAGAAGGCAGTTCTTAAAAGGATCATCCTGTCCCAAATGTCTACTGATTGACTATGTGATGGTTCTAGGAATGTTCCTTCATACTGCCCATCATCTTCTCTGAGTAGTGTTTAAAGGCAAGGAAATATGCATTGGTAGCCTCTATCCTCTTTATCATAGTGCCGCTTCTGGTCCTTTTGAACACCTAGGGAAGGAAGTGGTGGCAGCTGGCCTCCTGAGACAGCATTGGTGTTTTCCTGTCTTCATAAAATGACCTTCTACTTAACCATGGGTTAAGTATTATGTATTATGACCTCCAATCATGCCATTGACTTATACATGAAAATATATCATAATCTAACAGCCTAGAAATATCAACAGATGAAATAACAACTGAAGCACTTTTGCATTCTGAAGTTTAGCAGTAATTAACACTAGTTCAGCTACTGTTCTAAACATTACAGTGTTCTACTTGTTGAAGTAGAAATCGTGAAATGGTATTTTAAACTGTAAGTCGCTCGGAGCACCTGGTGGTGACCGACTAATCAAGAAATAAAGTGAAGTGAAGGCTGTCCAGTCAAAAGACTTAGTTTTGCGAAATAAGAAACTGACAAGCTAAACAATAATCTCTACAGATATTAATCTAGTCTCTTCTGGTTTGCCTGTAGAACTTCAATTACAACACTAGGCATTAATGCTACTTTGAAAACTGCCAATTAAATTAGTATCAACATTTCATGCTGTCCTTTTTATAGAACGGTGACTTGGAAAAAGAGGCAAAACGAACGAATCTGGCAAGCAGAGGAGCGACGCATATTGCTAGAGCTTAACAAAAGGCCGTGCTCAAAGAACCGTTGTTTCACACCTACCAACTCTCAACAATGTAATTGATTTTTTATTATACCTTTCTCAAATGTAAAGCATTGGGGTATCAGAAATGACCAATGAATTAAGCCCAGCAAGGTATAACAGTTTGAGCAAAATCTACCTTCTTTCTTGTAGTCCCTTTGCTCCACAAAGTGTTCCTGCACAAAGATCCTATTCAGAAAGTCCTGAGATGAGTAACTTTTGCAGGAAATCTCTTTCTTATCCTATATCAAAGATATTAAGCCCTCCATGCTTTCTTTTTTGTCTATTGTCAAAGCAGCTTCACGGTTTCAGTTTTTGCTGAGTAATTCCATCTTCATACCCAAGATCTTGAGATTTGTCTTTTTTCTTTCTCTTGGCTTATTTTTTTCATCTTTCCCTTACTGTCTTGTTGGTATTTCTTTGCTTAAACCCAGTCAAAATTAAATTATGAATTTTAAATTTACATTGTATTAGTACTGTGCTTTAATCTTTGTACTATGAATGTGTGTGTGTGATGTAGGTATTTTAAGGTAACTATTTTATGGTGATGTGCTTTAACTGTGTTGTACTCTGCTGTAAGGAGAGGTGGGTAACAAAGAAAATGGATGATGATGATGACTTTAGGGCTACAGATAATGCAGAGCCACAAGGTATTACAATCTTTGTTTCTGTAACCATTCCTATTTCTGACAATAAGCTTTTCAATTACCCATTGTATGAGGAACAGTGAAAAACAGGTTGCTTACATGTCACTGGATGTTTGGGTGTTCATCTATGCCTTCACACAATCTGCCCCATATCCCCCTTCCCCCCCCCTTTGGTCACAGTATTCTCTATTTCCGGTGAACTAGAAATCAAGGAAAGAATGGAATTCCACTGTGGAACATTTCAACTGCGATCTCTGCTCCTCCTTTTACTTAAAAGTGTTCGATCTAGTTCTGCCCTCTGAGATAGTAGAGGAAAAACCTAACCTCTCACCTCTGTGAAAGCCCTTTAAATATTTAAAGAGTGCCATCATGTCATCCCTTAGCCTTCACTTCACCAAGTTAAACACGACCAACTCCCTCACCCTTTCCTCATATGCATTGTTTTCCATATCATATTTATTGCTCTTGTCTGAACCAGTTTTAATTTCTCTATGTCTAAACTGTCCACAAAATTTTACCAACAATTTAAGATATAATTGATACCACTGTACTAGCAGAAAATAGCAAAGACTTGGAACGATTACTGAAGAAAGTCAAGGAAGAAAATGTGAAGGCATGTTTACAGTTGAATATTAAGAAAACAAAAATAATGATGACAGTTGATTTCAATAACTTTGAAGTACATTATGAATACATTGAAATTGTTCAAAGTTTTCCATATCATGGCTCAGTAATTAATCAGAATGTAGACAAGTCAAAAAATCAGAAAAAGATTAGGGCTTGGAAGGGCTGCTGTGAATGAACTTTAAGAAAATCCTGAAGTCTCAAAGTATAACTGAATACTAACATTAGGAATGTTCCTTCCATTTTATGGTCGTGAAAAGGGGACACTAAATACAGCTGAAATGTGTTGTAGTGACAATTTATAGCCAGTTACGTATGTTTTCCATGCCACTATAGGCCAACGATATAAGCAAAATCAGTATTCTATTGGTTTTCCCCCAAAAAATAGCTCTTCCATTATATAGCATTATAGTGGATTATCAGTTAGAGTTAGGCTCCAGGACCTACTGTTGACACCCAAATCCTTGGAAGCTGAAGTCTCATTTTATACAATGATGTAGTAAAATGGAGAGAGAGTAGAGGATCTGTGAAATGATAGGCAGCTACAGAAGGATATGCCTAAAAGTGTGTACTTTGGCAATTTCCCATTGAATATTTTCAAGCTACGATTGATTTAATCTGTGGGTGTACAATCAATGGGTATGGAGGGCCAACTACAAAATTCTGCCATAAAAAAGATGTGCAAACTATTTTGCTTTTAAAATACAGTTTTACCTGTATATACTGCTTGCTCATGTGAACAGACTGAATGCAAACAGAACTTAGTTGAGTGATAATTCATAAAGTCTGTCGGTTGGTGAAGGGATAATGGAACATATAATCCCATATATCCACAGTTAGCAGAGTAAAAAACAGCAAACGGTGTCTGATGGGTTATTGGCAAAATAGAAGCAAAAAGAACAAAGTTTGGCTTTATATAAAAAACACAAACTTTTATTTTCAACATATAGCTTTCAATAAACAAAAAAGCAATACCATGCTCTTTTAAATAGTCCGTGTAGATATTGAAAAAACAAATCAAACAATGCAGTTCTTCTTCAATATATTCTTCTACACAGTCTTTAGCAACAAGCATCTGTGTTACCATACCAGTGTTGTTGCAGCTCACGAATGCATTTCTTCAGATTACAGCATTCTAGCATTTCAGAAATACAGGATATCATTTACTCCAGGCTTCAGCTTCCAAGCATTTAAATGCATTTCTTCAGTCTACAGTATTCCAGCATACCAGCATCATAGCAGTATATCAGCCAGGAACCTTCAGTTAGCACAATAGCCAACATAGACATTCAGAATCTGCAAAAGCCTTCTTCAGCATACACATACACACAGTATGCACACTCCACGATACTCCCAACGTACTTCTCCTTCACAGCAGCACCACAGCCACCGACACAGCCACCCACCACAACTGTAACATAGAAGCTTTTATGCAAACACAGCTGCCACACCTTACTTGATTCAAGAAACACTCAGCTGCATCTATTCATTCTTAAAACAAAAGCCTTACTCCTAACATAAACTCAGAGAAACAGTTACACATAACTCAAACAATTGTTTTAAATCTTTACAGTCTGACAAAGTCAAGCTATAAGGTGTATTTAAAAATGAGCAAAACAGCAGGTTACTCATATTTAAGACATGCCTTCATAACATCTCTGAAAAATCCAGGTCGGTTGGCATCACAGAAGTCAAAAAGTTTTCACTCCTCAAGGCTATATACAGTCACACACACACACACACACACAAAACACCTGAAGACAAGCTCATTCTTATCTATGATCTCATACTCTGTACCAACATGTTCATTTTCAGTGAGATGCCTAGTGGGCACCTTACCCATGCAGCACTGCATACACCTGGCACCTATTTGTAATGTTGTCCTTAACTATTGCTTATTCTGCGTTAGCACACTGATGTGCTTCCCAGGCTACAGATCCATGCCAAATGTTGCATACAAAGGAAAGAAACCAAATTTAAACAATACGTTGATCTGAAGAAGTAAGTTCCATTAGCTGGCTACAGTCATATTTGCATTGAGACCAGGTGTCCGTATGGACAATACAAATCTAGTTTTGGGAGCACATCATGTAATTCTAGTTAAATAGGCCATGTTTTCTAAAATGACTTAACAAGTAGCTTCTGTTCAAGTGCACTTGTCACACAGTGACAAGTATTTGTGCAGAAACACAAAGTGTAAAAATCACACATTTTAGATTGCTTTGGATAGCATACAGAAGCACAGTTTCTATCTTATATTAAAATACTGTTATATGTCTGCAAATCTATCTGTTTTCTTGTGGCAGATCTTCAGGAAACTTGGAACTGGTAAAGATTGATTTTCACCCATTTTGGACCACCATTGCTTAGTGTCAGATAAATCTCATGTCAGTTAACACAGTGAATTAAGTTAAATCAAGGCAGTTTGAATCATTACGAATTTACATTCATTGATTTAATCAAAATGTCCCCCTTTCCTAATCAAACATTGCTCAAATCATTCGGAATTGGGTAGTTCTTTGGAAGAACACTGTTCCACTGTGAAATGCAAAGGCTGTTTGAGTAATGCAGTTATTATAATTTTTAAAAACTCAATACAGACCTCAAATAGTAACAGGGCATAAATGGGATTATAGTGAGCCCTTGGGTATCTGCCACAGTTTAGTTCCAGGACATTTTGTGGGTACCAACATTTATGTATGTTGAAGTTCCATCATATACAATGACATAATAAGACGTTGCACATATATAAATAACAAAATCAAGGTTGGGTTTTGGATTTTTAAAAAAATATATAGAATCCATCGATAAGAAATCTGTGGATACAAAAATTCGAATATATGACTGTACTAGCGAGTTCAGTTTCTAATGCTGCTGAGGAAAAACCATAGCAATAAAATGAATCCACAAAATCAGTAAATACAATAAAAATATACACAACAAAATGAAGAGCAGATTTAAGTATAACTAACAATCAAATATACAAATGCAAAAAGACCAAAAATAAAAAGGCCCTCATCTAGAACTAAAAAGATACTATGATAGATGCTGCCAAGTCTTCTGGGGCAAAAGCATTCCATTATAAGATTGATGCAGCTACTGATGTTTCCTTAAGAATTATTAAGATAAAAATATCAACCCAGCTTATCTGTCAGAACGTATCTCCCTCTATTTATTTATTTATTTATTTATTATTCGATTTTATATTCCGCTCCTCCCTGCAGGCTCGGGGCGGATCACAACAAGAATAAAATGCACAACACATACACAACAAGTTCCATAAAAACAATAAAAAGCATAGTCAATAATCGACTAATTACAGATCCTCGGTCTTAATTCGGACATTAATGAGTCTCTTCATTCAGGTCAGCCAAATGCTGTTCTGAAGAGGACAGTCTTACAGGCTCTTCGAAAAGGGCCGAGTTCATGCATTGCCCGGACGTGGTTTGGTAGCGAGTTCCAGGTCATGGGAGCCACGAATGAAAAGGCCCGTTGTCTTGTACTGGACAGGTGGCAGGAGCGGGGTGGTGGAACAACCAACAGGTTCTGCTCTTCCGAGCGCAGTGATCTCGGGGGAACGTACGGGGTAAGGCGGTCCCTTAGGTACTCAGGCCCTAGACCGTGCAAGGCCTTAAAGGTTAACACCAACACCTTGAAGGCAATCCGGTACTCAATAGGAAGCCAGTGCAGTTGCCGCAGAATGGGCGTAATATGCTCCCTCACTGGTGTTCCCACCAGCAAGCGATCAGCGGCATTCTGCACCAGCTTGAGTTTCCGGATTGTCGACAGGGGAAGGCCCACGTAGAGGGCGTTACAGTAGTCCAGCCTCGAGATGACCGTCGCCTGGATCACCGTGGCCAGGTCGTCCCTGGACAGGTAGGGCGCCAGTCGCCTAGCCTGGCGAAGATGGTAAAACGCCGTTTTGCTGACCGTGGAGACCTGAGTCTCCATGGTCAGCAAAGGGTCCAATTGGACGCCTAAGCTCTTTACGAGGGATGACGGGCTGAGCTGCTCGCCATCCAGGGTAGGCAACCGGCACTCATCCAGCCCAGGGCGACCGGGCCACAAGATTTCCATCTTCGACGGATTCACCTTCAGCCGGCTGGCACGCAGCCAACCAGTCATGGCTTCAAGGCATAGATGGAAACAATCGGGTACGGTATCCTGCCTGCCGTCCATTCTCAGCAGGAGCTGGGTGTCATCCGCGTACTGATAACACTCCAGACCAAAGTCGCGAACCAGCTGTGCCAGGGGGCGCATATAAATGTTGAATAATAAGGGCGAGAGGATGGCCCCCTGGGGGACCCCACAACTTAATGGGAGTCTCCCGGAGACCTCCTCTCCCCTCTCCACGCGTTGTCCCCGGTCCCGGAGGAAGGAGGCCACCCACTTAAGGGCAGTCCCCCTCACCCCGGTCACGGCTAAACGGTGGGCCAACAATGCATGATCTACGGTATCAAACGCTGCTGTTAGATCTAACAAAACAAGCAGGGCTGACCCACCCTGGTCCAGCTGGCGGCGAAGTTGGTCTGTAATGGCGGCAAGCACGGTCTCCGTCCCATGCCCAATACGGAAGCCGGACTGGAAGGGATCGAGTCCAGCTGTGTCTTCTAAGAACTGCTGCAGCTGATCCGCTGCTGCCCTCTCAATTACTTTGCCTAAAAAAGGCAAGTTGGAAACCGGCCTGTAATTGGAGGGAGCCGAAAGATCTAACTTCGGCTTCTTCAGCAGCGGTCTTACCATAGCCTCTTTCAGTCCCCCCGGGAAGACTCCTTGCTCAAGGGAGCTATTTATGATCGTGCCCAGGGGCACGAGCCCCTCCCGGCAAGATCTAATTAGCCAGGAGGGGCACGGGTCGAGGGAGCAAGTAGTTGGTCTAGCTGCAGTGAGTAACTTATCGACAGCTGCTGCGTCCAGCAGTTGGAAACGGGTGAAGGTGGGCCCGCCGAGTGGCGGCGGAGTCTCGAGTTCAGCCACTGTATCAAGAGTGACTGGGATGTCCCGGCGGAGAGTCGAAATCTTGTCGGCAAAATAGTTCTGGAAAGCCTCAGCTGTGGGGGCCGAATCCTTATCGTTTGGGACCACCAAAATTGTAGTCAAAGACCGAATTATTCTAAAAAGTTGAGCTGGGCGTGAGCTAGCCGACTCTATCAAGGAGGAGTAATAAACCTTTTTGGCCTCCTTGATAGCACGCTCATAAACATCCTTGAATTGTTTATAAGCTGATTTCGATGTCTGGTCACGGAGATCCCGCCACACGTCCTCTAACTGTCTCTTCCTCCGTTTCATCGCCGGAGCCCTCGGTAAACCAAGGAGCGCGATTTCGACGGGGGGCGAGAGAGCGTCTGGGGGCGATCTCGTCTAAGGCCGTGGTCAAAGAGGTGTTCCAGCAGTCCACTTGCCTGTCGACTGAGTCGCTGGGGAGTTCCAAATCCCTCAGAGCATTCAGGAACCTGGAGGGTTCCATAAGTCTCCTTGGGCGAACCAAAATGGGTTCGGCACCCTTACCGGGAGGGGGGGCCACTTCAAGACGGACTTCCAGGACACTGTGATCCGACCATGGAACCTCTTCTAAGGAGGCTAGGGTCACTTGAATTCCGGCCGCGAAGATCAAATTCAGGGTATGCCCGGCCTGGTGCGTGGGACCGGTCTTACAAAGTGAGAGTCCTAATGTCTCCATGGTGGACATCAGGTCCATGGCTGCCGTTGAGGGGGCATCGGCGTGGACATTGAAGTCCCCAAGACAATAAGCCTGGGGAACCTCAATGCCCACTCCGAGACCACCTCCAGCAGCCAGGATAGACTCCCTGCCGGTGCGTTGGGTGCTCGGTCCACCAACAGGAAGGCCACGCTCTCACTAAGATCCCACACCATGCTCGCAAGATTCTATTCCTGGGATGTTCAAGGGTCGGAATCGTCCCTGGAATTAAAAGTATCACGGCTGAGAATGGCCACCCCTCCCCCCGTCTCTCTGTCCTCATCTGGTAACTGGTGGTAAACCCTGGGGATGCCAACTCGTGCAAGAGGACCTCGTCCCCCTCCTGTAGCCATGTCTCAGTGAGGCAGGCTAGATCTACCTGCTTTCCCAGGAGGAAGTCCCTAATGGTCCCCGTTTTATTTCGCACGGACCTAGTGTTCACCAGTACCAGAGTTGGAGGAGAGTTAATTGGAACTTCCCCATCTGAGTGCCTAGGGATAGCTCGTAGGTCAGAAGGAGGGCGAGTCTTAACCCGACTCGTCCTCCTTCTCTCATAAGGCCTACGCCTACCGTCCCCACTTACCCCCTTCCCGAGATCACCGGTATCTCCCGCCCCTGCATAGTGTCCCTTGACAATTCAACTAAGTGTCTGGCCTCCTGCCCATCCTCCGACAAGGGGGGGGGGGTGAGCCAATTTAGGCCATCAACCCTTTGGTCGAAGCGACCTGATGGAAGGGATGGCCTGGCATCGCTCCCTATGAGGTTGTGTTGTGGTCCTTGTGGTCTCTGAACCAGGGATGGCAGTTTAGGGCCGGCAATCGACCTTGTGTTCAGGGATGCCGGCTTAGCAGTGGGAGCGGCGTCAGTAGAGTGTCTGCGGCCCCAACTAGTGAAGCCTCTATGAACCATCTTGGAAGTTAAGATCTTCTGGGGAGGCCCTGCTCTCGGTCCCACCACCTTCACAGATGCGGTTGGTGGGGACGAGGGGCAGGGCCTTCTCAGTGGAGGGATTTCCCAGTGTTGGCCCCTCGGCTATGGAACTTCCTCCCCAGCAACATTAGATTATCTCCCTCCCCTCTAACCTTCAGAAAGAAACTGAAGACATGGGCTGTGGGACCAAGCCTTTGGATAGTAATGCAGTGCAATAAGTGATGATGGAATATGTGAAATCATGAACTAGAACGGCTCTTGACATTGATTTTGGATTATGCAGTTCTTGCTAATAATTGGTTTAAATGTTTTTATGTCTTTTAACCTTATGTTTTAATGTATCTGTTTATTTTATTATATGTCTGTTCTATGTTTTTATGGCATCGAATTGTTGTCTATTGTAAGGCCGCTCTGAGTACCCTTTGAGGTGAGAAGGGTGGGATATAAATACAGTAAATAAATAAAAATAAATACCTTAAGAGTTCATTCTCTTGATCCTTGGTTAACTAGATCAAAATCTACAACCTTCTGAAAGCCTTCCTGAAACTTTGTTTTCCTGGATGAAGCCCGACAGACAAAATCAAAGCCATCCATATGGTGTGATGGAGGAAACTATAATTAAACTCCCCAGAGATTTTCCATACAGGTAAATGAAACATATTTTAACCTATTTATTCAACTTTGCTTTAAAATACTCTAAAGTTATTAATACAAATGAATTTCATTTTCCCTGAAATTAATAAGGGACCATATCAGATACTCTAGTTACACTCATTTATATTATTATTGGTACAGAAGACTAGAGATAGTAGTTGTATCAAATACAGTGCAGATGAAGGAAGATGTTTCCCCTCTTCATTTTGCTTTTTTCCAAACTTCAGTTTAGAGCTTTATATTTACCAGTCCTTGGCAATATCAACTGTTTCGTTTGTCCTGCTTCACCTCCTAATGTCTTGAACATTGAATAACTCTGTCTTTCTTGTTTACAAAGACTAGAACTGTTCTTCTAGAAACACTGACCTTCGGTTGGCAGGATATTTTTCCCCTGGTAGAGCAAAGTGCTTTTTATTCATGAATCATATATTCCTCACCAAAAAGTGTAGTACCATGAGAATTCACTTTCCTCTTTTGTTTATTAATTTGCTTTGTTAATTCTACCTTACCTTTTTCCTGTGTTATTAGCGTATTGGACTATTCATTAGATTTATTTTTTACTAGCTTGGGGACCCGGCAGTGCCCGGGTGTTTTGAGATGCGTAGTAGTTGGTCTGTAGCAGTTATTTATGTGGCTCACCGTGGTGTCAGGAAGTTAGTGAAGGTATAGCAAGTCCCATCGTCCATGGTCCACCCTCCTCCAAACAGCACCAGGAGGTAGAGCGGGTCATGGAGGGTCTGTCTGCCAAGTTTGGCCTTGATCCATCATTATTGGGAGTTGCAGTGGTATCATGAAATTACTGAAGGTACTGCAAGTCCCATTATCCATGGGCCACCCTCCTCTAAACAGCACCAGGACATAGAGTAGGTCATGGAGGCTCTGTCTGCCAAGTGTGGCCTTGATCCCTCATTATTGGGAGTTGGAATGGCATCATGACATTACAGAAGGTATTGCAAGTCCCATCATCTGTGGTTCACCCACCTCCAAACAGCATCAGGACGTAGAGTGGGTCATGGAGGGTCTGTCTGCCAAGTTTGGCCTTGATCCATCATTATTGGGAGTTGCAGTGGTATCATGAAATTACTGAAGGTACTGCAAGTCCCATTATCCGTGATCTGCCATCCTCCGAACTGCAGTAGGATGTAGAGTGGGTTCCTGGGGCTCTGTGTGCCAAGTGTGTTTTTTATCGGTGTTTGTTGGGGGCCACAGTGGTCTGTGGGAACAGAAGGGTGTGAAAGTACTACAAATCCCATCATCCATTGTCACCCACCCACCCCCACCCCCGAACTTCAGCAGGGCGTGAAGGGAGTCATGGGGGTTATGTGTGCCAAGTGTGGTCTCAATCAGTAATTGGATGAGGGTTGCAGAGGACTTGGGAAGTGAGTAGAGGTACTTCAAGTCCCATGATCCATGGTCCGCCCTCCTTCAAAGTGCACCAGGACGTAGAGTGGGTAATGGGGGGATGTGTGTGCCAAGTGTGGTCTGTATTGGTCCTTTTAGGTGGCCGCAGTGATCTGTGGGGACCCAAGTGTTTGAATGTACTACAAATCCCATAATCCGTGGTCCATCTCCCCCAAACCGCACCAGGATGTAAAGGGGGTCAGGGGTGTTATGTGTACCAAGTTTGGTGCAGGTCCATCACCCGCGCTGGTTGTTGTGGCCTGTGAAAGTGGCAGCCAATCAGAATGCTGCCACATACATACAAACAAACATACAAACCCACAAACATTCCGCTTTATTATATATAGAGATGGAGATTCCTGAATTTTGGAGCTCATCAAGACTATCCATTCTATCACCCCTCTGCTTATTATGCATCAAAACTTGTAAGAGTCTAAGAAGAGCTATGTTTTGGATAGAGTTGCCACTTTTTGATAAAAGAATAAGGGACAGGTACCAAAAAAAGGAAATTTTTCACAAAAATAAGGGACACTTCATAAAAATGTGAAAATCAATTGATAATGTTCAAGTTTTTATGAAGTGTCCCTTATCTTTGTGAAAAATTACCTATTTTAGATACCTGTCCCTTATTCATGTGGTAACCCTAGTTGGATCAAGACCAAAGTCCTACTTAGTCAAATACTGGGTACACGCAGTTGCCAATCAGTTGTACATGGGAAACCTACCAGTAGAATATGACTGCAACTGCACTGTCCACTTAATGCTCCCAAACAACTGATATACAGAGGCATAGCTGTCACATTGCAAGTCATTAATTGAAAATGTTATCTTGACCGCAGGATTTTTGTTGAGACATTTTGATCAGAATGTTTTTTTAAAAACAAAATGAAGTACTTTGTGTACAATTAGGCAGAAAGGTCACAATGTCTTGTTTTCATGGAATTATATTTCAGTTATAGGGCTTATGGAGAGAGAGAAAGTGAGAGAGGGAGGGAGGGTGGGACAAACCAAACTGCCATCTGAATTCCAAACATCTATTTTATTAATTTGCTATAAATCTCCATGAATAGTGCTTTGATTTGTCTCTTAACAATTCCTCTTTGTGCTACATTAGGCTGGCCTGGGGAACACCAGCCACACAAGATCTGGGCATTAAGCTGTATTGCCCTAAGATGAAGCTGAGTAAGGAACATAAAACGAACAACCTGCTTATTGAGAAGAATTTGCAACCAACAAAATCAATCCCAGAAAAAGGGTATGCTTAAAACCTAACAGTCATCTTCATACAACCATGCCTCTGCCACCTTCACAACTATATTTACTTCCTTGTGGATGTCATGCCACTGCTGCAGAAGTCACCATAATCGTTTATTATTAAAATAGAAAGAAATATAATATTCACCATGCATTTTGTTTGTTTTTCAGGGTTTTTAAAAAGGATTTATAACTTCTCTCTTTAGAAAACCCTAAATAAATGTGCTTACTTTAGGGAAGAAACAGTAGCATTGCATAACAGAAACTAAGATGATGACTTGCTGAATACTTTAATATAAAAGTATTGTAATGCCGGTCTCTCTTGGCTTTTCTTCACGAACGAAGATTTTTAGGAAGGACTCATCCCACGCTTTTTACAAGCGCCTTGTAGTTGGATGTGTCCTTCGAGCCTGTGCAATGAATTTTTTTGGTGAAGCGCAGCGTGCACAGAACAGGCCTCACCCTTTAAACCAAAGTTAGTCTGCTGGGACCTAGCAAGCTTGGACGGTGGTAGCAAGGTCCTTAGGTTGTAGGTTTGGTTCGAGATTAGCACCATCTGCCCAGGTTTGAATTTAGAGTTTTCCTTCTCTTAGGATGGTTGCCAAAAGGCTAGAGAGCCCATCCTGTCCGTTGACGCTCTTTGTCAGACCCTTCGGTTGTGACTTGTCTGGCATGGGAGGCCCTACCGGTGACTATTATGCCACTGCCAACATAGCTCACTATTTCATTAGGGTACGTAAGCCTCTCCCCCACAGCAAGGGGGCGCCAATGGAGAGGTGTAATACCGGTACATCATATTATTTTCAGAAAATGTGTAAATCTGGAAATGTGAACTAGCAGAATCTGCCATATTTGTTTAGGGTTATTTATCAAAAATGGCATTAAACTCCTTGAGGCTCTCTCTTATGGCAGATGATTGACAGAGCTCCTACATGGCAAGTATCACCTAATGATGTCAGTTCTCCATTCTACAATCTAGAGATCATTATGCAATTGTCCACCTAGGTAGATTAGACAATTTGTCCAACACCATATCACAATTGGAATAATCTAGAAGAGGACTACAGAAACATGTCACCCTTATACCTGTGATATGTCCAGGGCCCCATTTATATTGACCACTTAGGTTGATGTAGAGGTGGATTAGCCCTGTGGTGGCCAAACATTGCTTGGGGCTGATCCATGCTAACGTGGAGCAAGGACACCTTAACAAGGCCTTGCCACACGTTAGTCAGTCAGGGGAAAGTCTAGATTTTACCACAGAATTTGTACTCCCCCCACCACCACCCTGCAAAGCTAGGGCCTGTGGGAACAGTTGGGCTTATTCCAGCATATGGTTAACAATAACATAACAATTCTGAAATAATATCCATATTGGCAAGTGTCGGGTAGTATTACTAATATATTGAACCTCTCCCATGGTATTGAGAAAAAGTATACCACCAACATGAAGACTTTAAGTCTGCTATATGAGTCCTTCCTATCTGCTGGCATTTGCCATGAACCTCTCCCCCCTCCTTTTCCAGCAGACCCCCATCACCTTGGCCGACATCACAGCATGCAATGGCAAACAGATAGGACCCATGTCAAAGTTGTACTGATCTGCCAAATATACCACTGTAAAATAAAAATCATAAGAAGTTCAATTCCCTTTCTGGGTTTCCATTCCTTTGTTTTTTGGGAGAGATTATTGAGGATGCCAACAGAGTTCTCTTTAGAGAAGAAAAATGAAATTATATTGCCTCAGAGAAAGATGTAAAATTAAAATGCAGAAAACTATTCCTGCTATATTAGAATGCGAAACAAAACCTTACCTGAGTATTCAAACTCATTAATTCATAATACTGATAATTCATGATTACCATTGGTGTGTGGGAATCAGTGGCACTAAGAAAATGCATTATAAGTCAAGAAACTAACTGCCTTCAACCTTGTTGGAGGATGAAGTCCTCAGTTCATCCTCATAAAGCTTCAGTTCCTGGAGATCAGGGCCGTAGCCAGGATTTTGATTGGGGGGGGGCTGAGTTTGGTTCGGGGGCTGAGACTGGGTGGAAGAGGGTCTACCCTAGCAAACCTTTTGTATTGTTATCCCAATAACCCCATTAATGTGGGATATAATGAGCATGGTGATCAGCTCATATGAATAAACATAACAGTTTAAATAATGTACCAGTAAGGCTGTTTCGCGGACCACCCTGAGAATTTCGGGGGGCTGAAGCCCCTTAGCCCCGGCTACATGCCTTCTGGAGATCGTCACTATTGATAACAAACTGCAATAACAACAAAGGCGTTTAATCTTTAATGCTGCATAGTCCACTCTGGTCTAAAGCTGTTTTTATGTTTTAATCTTTTACTGTGATTGTGTTGGTTGTTGTTGTAAACCACCCTGAACCTTCTCGGTAAGGTGGTATATAAATTGAAATAATAAATACATAAAAAAATAAAGCTTAACATATAGAAATAACTCCTTAGCATTAGTAGACAGATATAAAACAATTAGAAATAATGAACCATTAAAGCTTTAAAAGTTCATTTTTGTTTATTTATTTTATTTATTTCTTCAATTTTATATTCCGCTCCTCCCTACAGGCTCGGGGCGGGTGACAATAAAATACACATTTTTGTGTCCCTCTTTTTAATTCCTTCACTTTTTCAGGCTCATTGCTACTTTATTTTTGGAACTTCAAAAAATAAATTAAACATTTATTTCTCTTCTCTCTTTCAGGAGATACCTTTTAGTGAGTGACCAAGTTCCAGCACCTTCAACTCCTCCTATGAGCCCTCTGGAGAGCAAGTTACTCAGTGCGCGTTTCCCAAAGATGAAGGAAAAGATTCTTTGTTCTCTCATGTCAGACTTGCAAGGATCATACTAGTATTTCCTTTAATTTTCAGCAGCCTCCATTTATGCATCCTTTCAGTATCTTCTGTTCCTTCCATGGGTTCACTAGAAAGCAAGGCTCTAAGGGTGTAACCTCCTACTCTCACACTTCTCATATTAACTGAATAAGTTCCCAAGGTTGGTTGGCCAAGTAATAACACCAGTGTTTGAGCTCTCTTATTCCATCTTGTGGTATGAATTATTTTTATAATGTGTCGTTTGCTGCTTTTGATTGATTTCTCGCATGAATATTTCATAAATAATAGTTCTCAATTCAAACATATTTAGTAAGTATTAATGACTAAAGAAAATATTATTTATGGATCAATTATGGATTCAGCTAAACCAAAAAGTCTTACTTGTACAGATGTATCATAAATTAATGCTGTGGAAGTCTGGAATCCTGAAAGGATAAAATAGGGTTTCTCTTTGAGGTCCATCTCATGTTAACTTCTAATGCATCATTAAAGATTAAGCATGTTCTTTGCTTTCCTACATTTTTCTTCACCCCTCCCCCCCCCCCAAAAAAAACCCCCAAACAAATAATTCATTTCAAGCAGCCATTTAAATACCCAATTGCTTGTCTAGAGGGGCCACCACATGTTTTAGAACAACCTATTCAATAAGCTGATCATCCATTCCTGTACATTCTTTTCTTCTTTATTGACTAATTTGTAGCTATATTAAAGGTACTCACTGCTGCTGATGCATTTTGGTGATATCTAAACTAAAATAATATAGAGCTGATTTGTCCATATGAACAATGAGAGGTATTCATCTTGTGAAGCTCATCTATCCCTGTACATCCATTCTTCCAGCTCCAAAATAGTTGTATGTATCAGACCTCAGCTGATTCAAGTCTACTGTTTGTCTTTTATTTGGTATTTTTGGTTTGGAAGATTTTCAAGATGACTTAGTACATGCTCACTGAAGAAATCCAAGGACAGTATACCATTAACCAGTTCTAGAAATACCTTAGTCCGTGGATCTTAAACCCAAATATTTGATATCAAAGCAAAAAGTGATACAATTATGCTAAATCGGTAAATACTATGCATTCTAAAAAGGTACTCTTCGTTAATAGTAATTTTCTTGTATAGGATTTTGTCTTTCAGATGGACTCTGAACATTTGATTAGTATATTTTTCAGCTATCAATTGGAAACAATTCCATGTATTTCTTCATTGTACTACTATGTTCTGCATCCTTAGCAAACCAGCTGTATAACATTAGAACAGAGGCAATGTGAGAGGCCTTAGTTCTGACTTTACCATGAAGCAACACAAAGCAGTTTCTTTTACTTACTGTTTCCAGAAAGAAACAAATATCTGTTATTCTTTATTAATAAAATGAATTTCATACCTTCATTATTTGACTCCTGTGTGAAAATATCTAAGGATTGCTATGGAAAGCATTATTCTCTTTAACTTAACCTCAATAACTCTTCTCTTTTCCCCCCTAAACTTCAGCATTTTCTAAAATATTGCAAGACCTTTCTGTTTGGGCAGCATTCAGCAGCTCAGAATGTCTATCTATGTGTTTTCTATCTAACAAGTTGTAGTCAGTGTTAAATTATTTAGTGTTTAAATATAATTTAACTCAATTTATGGGACTAGCACCTACTACCTAAGGTTCGAACTAGAGAAAATGTTTCAATGTGTTTTTACATTGAACTGAATGCACCAATATGGGATTCCCCCCTCCCCCAATAGTAATAATTTTATTTTTGTATCCCACACCATCTCCCTGGGGGGACTCGGGCGGCTTACATGGGGACCAAGCCCAGTCTGACAAAGTTAAAATATAACACAGTAAAAATACATATAACAACATCATAAAAACATAATTAAAACATCATACAACAACCAGTAGCCGAGCATAATAGATGTTTCTGAGCTAAGTGGCAAGGAAAGGTTTGTGCAATACAACTGCCAAGACAAGGGCTGATGGCAAAGTGTGAGAGATAAGTAATAAGTTAAGGCTGAAAGGGCCGAGTCAGATTCCTACAGTACAATTTCAGAGCAGAGACAATAGTCAAATGCAAGCGTCGAGAATAAAGTTATGGCTAGATGGCCAATTCATTTAGTGAAACGATTAATCAAAGGCACATTAGAACAACCCTGTTTTTAGGTTTTTACGGAAAGTGGAAGGGTGGGTGCTAATCTAATCTCCCTAGGGAGAGAGTTCCAGAGCCAGGGGGCCACCACTGAGAATGCCCTCTCCCTTGTCCCCATCAACTGTGCTTGTGATGGAGGTGGGAGCAAAAGAAGGGTCTCCCCAGCAGATCTTAGAGCTCGTGCAGGTTCATAGGGGAAAATGTGATCACAAAAACAGGATGGACCCAAACGGTTTAGGGCTTTGTAGGTAATAACCTGCGCATTGAATTGGGACCAGAAACTTATCGGCAGCCAGTGAAGCAACTTAAGCAGCACTTCAAAGGCCTTCAGAATGACCCTTCAAACTTCAAAGGCAGTTTTGAGCAGGACCTCAACAGCATGTATTTTGGGGTGAAGGAAGACGATTAAACTCCAGATCCTTCCTCACCAGTCCTAGTAACTGACAATCCCCATACCTTTAGAAATGTTCGTGTAAAAAACAGTATATGCAGTTTTGCCGTTGGTGCTTGTGATTCAAAAGGGTTGTGTATCTTTTTAATGCCTTAAATTTAATTGAGCTCTAGTTACGGAGAACCCACTGATTTAATGGAAATTATATATGTGTTAACTTCCAAAGTTCAAACAGATTTAATATGTCCCCTTTGTTTGAGGTAAATAATTGGATTTAGACCTATTATCACATTTAGAGATTACCTATATATAGGTATATCACACACACACACAAAGATATCAAAATCATAAAGCATATCTTAAAATAAAATTGTGTCCTTGCCAATTTGTTTTTTTAATTATTATTCCACTTGAACACAATTGTCCAATTAGACAATACAATGGAAAGGAACAGAGTGCTTCTGAACTTTAACCTACATTCCTGTTGTCATTCCTCCTGTGCATGCCCAATGACACATGCAAAGGAGAAGTTGTATTATGTCCAATATTGGACTCCCCTATTTTGCAGCACTTCTTAGATCATTCTCAAAATCTTGCATTGGTTCTCAAGACAGCAGCAAATTCAGACCTTAATTTATATGCTGTGCTATTTGAAGCACAGCTCTTGCCACAGAGGCTATAATTTGCTTTGCAGGCAGGCAGCACACGCACCACACATACACAGGCTTTATCATGACACTGGATGCATTTAGTTATATGCTCTGAAGAAGTTACACATTTATTCATTTTTCCATCAGCTGGAAAAAGCCAGCTGAGTAGCATCCAACGTTGCTTGAACATAGTCCCTGTGGAAAACTTCATTTTCAATTCACCTCTTTATTTCAGTCTAATAGCAAAGCTTGAACAGCCAAAGTATCTTCATTGTTCAGTGACCACTCTCCAGTTTAAGGTAGGCAGCAAATTTATCCTAGAATACTTAAGAAAATTAGAGAACTGGTATTGGAAACAAGCTATAAAAGAATTTGGTTGCTCCAAGTTGGAAGCATTTTTATTTTTAAAAATATATTCTGCAGTGTAAGCATTTTCCCCATACGAAGCACTCATATTGCTTATTGAGCTTTGACTACTAGAAACATGATTTTGCTTACTTACATGCAGTCTGTAAACACCAAACTTTGCCCCCACCCTTAATCTGCAAGTCGTTTCTTTTTCCTCTCCAGCATATCATCTGCAATTATTTGAAAGACTAACAAACATGATTTTTCTCCGCCTTTCTCTGGGATTGTCCTCATTCTGCAGCTGTAGGTATCTGACACAAGCACACCTTCATTTTTTGCCACACACTACTCTCCCACAAAGATTAAAATACACTAGGCTATACATTGATACCTTGACTAAAGAGTTTAATTTGCTCTGTGACCAAGCTCTTGTCTCAAAGCAATTTTCCCAATTAAATGCTATTAATCTGTTCTGGCCCTCCCAACTCCCCCCCCCCATTTTTGTTACATGTTTTTAAATAAGACAATGCATTTTATAAATAACAAACAATGTATAAATGCAAATTCGCACTGAACAATAAAAAAGGAAAGATCAACTTTAAAATGGAGAAGCACAAAGTTTTGGCAAGGAAGGACAAAGTGAAGAGGCAGAAGCATAATTTTCCTCATTCTGTACTGGTTACAGCCTGCTCTCTCCCTCCATGAAGCCAAACATACCAGGAATAAAAACCACACAAAATCAAGTAACAAAAAATGTCTCAATGAAGACAAGAGCTAAATGGACAGCAATCTCTGAAAGCAGACAAGCAAAGCAAACAACACGAGGCACAGAGGCTGCTCCAGTAAGCCCTAAAACCCTGAAGGCTGGTGCTAGTGCCCTCTCTGGTGCTAGCTCTTAATTCAAAACACTGCTCTTATGACAAAGCAAACCCTAGGTTGAGCAACAGCTCTTAACTCAAAATGCTCTTAGGTTGGGATGCTCTTAAGTAGAGGTTCCACTATACTTCATAGGAAGGCACTGCTAAATCATTTCTAAGTATTCCTATGACATTCATAGGGGTTGCCATAAGTTGATAAAAATCATGTCTCTTGGATCCTCTGAATCAGCATAGAGGCAGTGCTGCAATGTGAACATGCTTTGGTTTGCTGTGGAGTAAATGTAGAGTAATGTTATGTAATTCTGACCATATTTATTGTATGTGCCATAGGTATGCCCCACCTCATCCATGTTGACAACTGGAGTGCTCATGAATTAAAAAAACTAATCTTGTATAGTCTGGTGTCTCATTTTGAGTCTTTATGTGGTAGTTTCAAACAATTTTTAGAAAGAAGGTACAATGGAGATATTCCCAGATTTTCATGCAGAAAAATCCGAAAAATAAAAAGGGGTCCTAACAAAAGTCACTAATGGCATTATTCTGACATGGTTGATTCCCCCATTCCAGGTTTGTCAGTTGCATCATCATTTGCAAAACACAGGTTTGTGGACAATTCTTGAAGGAAACCAAAATGCAGTTTTCTTCCTATTTGTATATGTATTACTTTTATCCACACAGCCAGTTCCCCATATCCGTGGATTCTACATTCACAGATTCAGCCAAACATGACTTTTACACACACACACACACACACCCTAGATCCTCAGGTTCTCCAACACTTCTTTGAACTGTTCAACATTTTATATAAGAGGCACCGTTTTACTACATCACTATCGTGGGACTTGAGTAGTCACAGAATTTGGTATCCATGGGGAGACCAGGAATCAAACCTCAACAGATATTAATGGCCCACTATACAATGGTTTCTTCTGTAAAGACACAACTAGGATTGCCAGAACAGAAGAACCATGGAAAGTGAAAAGTACTGTTTACTCGGAAATAAGTATAAGCAACCAATTGTGAAAGCACTCAAAACCCTACCCCTTTCCCTGTAGTAATGGTGTAATGATTTTGATCCACATAGCAACACAAAATAATTATTTCCATTCATAGTCTGCTCTTTGAATCCCACATTGACAGAAACAATGTACATAAAATGACTGAAATCATAAGTATCAGGTTTGGAATGGGTGATCTCGACAGAAAAAAAAACCTCAGTGTCTAAATTTAGATGAAGGCAAATTAGGTGGTTTCGTTTACTTCTGAATTCAAAATTTTGAAAATTCCAAATAAAATGGAAACAATCACATTTTCCCCATCTATATCACCCACAGCTTTGCTGTAAGAATTGCTCTTCTATTTGGGGGGATACCTCCTGCAAAAAATTGGGGAGAATTAATTCATCACTGGAAACATTTCTGGAACACATAATTTCATTATAGCAAATAGTGTTTTTATGATATATTCAAAAGTTCTAATTTACCCAAACCATACTGAAATGGGTTGTTGGCTAGGGAATTATGAGAGTCTCAGCACATCTGGAAGACACCACATTGTGGAAGGCTGCTATCTAGAAACGCTATGGATTACTATGCATTTGATTTGTCTGGTAATAATAATTGTCCAGCATCAAATTCATTACTTGAAGCAGGGAAATGTGAAGTGGAAATGCTGACTGTTAAATATAGTCCATAAGCACACACACACTTTTATTTGCCAGGAGTTTTGTTAAGATGTGTTGCAAAATGCAAGTACATTTAAAGCAGATGTAAGTACCTCAAACAGAGAAAAATTCTGTAGCCTGTAATTTGGTTTCATCCCATCCTTAGTGTTGCTTTTAAATCAAGCAACGTGCTCCTTTTATTTCAATTATACTAGCAAAGAAACTATAAGAAGCAATGATTAGAGATTTCCTATAAACCTATTTTGGAACTTACCACTATGTCACTAACTAGTATGTCTAGCTTTCCAGTCTGTGTCCAATCCTTTCCAGGAATATTTCCTTAAGCATGACTCTGAAGGCTTTCTTTCTTTCTTTACTAAATGGTATGCGGTTATGATTTCTATTCCTAAATGGATCTGTCAGCAGTTCTCCATATTACCAGTCTAAAAACAACGTAGGGCCCTTCCAGGCAGGCCCCAGATCCCAGGATCTGATCCCAAATTTTCTGTTTATCCTATTTCTTATTTAGTGTACTCAAGCATTATAGATAAGACTGGCATAACACCCGAAGAAGGTATAATGAAACAAGGGGAACAACCCGGAAGACATTGTTGTGTTGCTGTTCCTGGCATTACGAGTTAATGAAGATCCTCCTCTAATTAAAAAGTTGTTATTTTGAAGCTGAAGTGTTGCTGTTCCCGGCGTTACGAGTTAACAAAGAATCTAATATAGAAGTTATTTTGGAAGCTGGATTTTTTTTTACTACCACTGGTATTGGACTCAAGACTTTTCACATCTCCAGGACTTATTAGGACAGGTTTTTTCTATATGCTTTTCGTTATGCCTGTTACTCATTTTGTGAATAGTACAGTATATCCTTAGTTGAATTATAATATGAGAATTGGACTTTTTCTACTGTGAAATTTGAAGCCCACTGGTTGTTGCCATGACAGTTACAAGACACCAAGATATCCAAAAATAAAAAGCAGAACACAATGGAAAAATCACATATAACACAATGCTTGTAAGGAGTTATGGTAGATGCCTTAGAAAGGCTGTGTTCAAGATCGAATTACTGTAGCTGTAAAGCTCCTTGGACAGTCTTCAGAAGTCATAATTTAGCTCAGTGGTTCTCAAACCTTTTTGGCCTACCGCCCCCTTTCCAGAAAAAAATTTGCTCACCGCCCCCCTAGAAATTAATTTAATTTTTTAAAATAGCAATTAAACAGAAAGATATATGGAATCAGGTCATTATATGGCCCAATATTTTGACCCAAGTAGTGGATGGACTGAAACATTGATGAGTTTGATCTGTGTGGCGTCACTTTACTTGAGTGTGATCTTGCCAGTGGAGTCATCAACTGCAATACTGGTGCCAATACATAGTATTGTATACTTCATATACAAAAGAAGACTCACGGCAGCTCCAGGTAATGAGAGAGAGCGGACGCTGCGCATGTGTGCCTGCCAGTTGCTCTCCTCTACTCCGCCCACAGCGCACAGTCCTGGAAACCGCATACACATACACATGGCCCTTTCCTTTCCTACCGCCCTCTTACAGGGGCTCAGCGCCCCCCAAAATCTTCGGAGCCTCCCACCCCCCCCTTTGAATGTCCCACCGCCCACCAGGGGGTGGTACCGCCCACTTTGAGAGCCACGGATTTAGCCTGTTGCACTGGTTTGCTATAAACAAAGAACTGAATACTATGCAAGGTAAACAAAGAAGTTTACTTCTGTCATTTGTCTAAAATACAATAATATCTGTTTGGCAAAGTGTTCCTCACACTCAGTTGAGTCCCCCTGCTGACTAAGTGCTTGTCACACTATACTGTTATACCATTATACCACCTTTGCTTTAACTTTATCAGGTGATGTTGTGGCTCGCCAATTTTTGTTCTGCTGTAGAGTCACTGGGATTTTGATTTTTTTGGTCCTCCAAATAATCTACTAATGGCCTAGTCCTCCTTGCACTTGGATTAAAAACCAGTTTGAATGTGAATGATTGAATAGTGAGTGCAATGTCGATGTGTTTCACTTTGAGTTGTGGAATGTTATTTTTTTGTTGGAATAGAAAACTGGGTTATGGGTATCATACTGTGAGGATTGTAGTGAACAGTAACTTTTCCAAGTTCTGTTCTACTATGGCCTAATAGCTAAACTATCATAGTTTTATATTGTTTGTCTGTTGTTTTCAATCATTTTTTTCAGTTTTCAATAATGTTATTACTTGCTGTATAAATCCATCAGACTCAAAAATGCAGAACTGGGACACCAATACTCAAACATACTTATGTTAAAATAAACAGAACTGACTCAAAATGTGTGTGTATTTCTCATGGCTTTTGGAATGAACATAAAATTTCTCTCCCTTGGATAAATAAATCCAATACAGTCCCCCGAGGTTACAAAAGGAAGACTGGAATATAAATAAGATAGATAAATCCATTGCACATGTGCCTTTTAAGATCCATCTTTAATGAAAAATATACATGGACATGGATGTTGATAACAGCATTATAATGCTGTTGTGGAAATGTCAAGGCTGTTAAAAGCACTTCTTTTCAAAAATGTCCTTGGCTTCCTAAGGCTATCCAAGTCTAGATTGAAACCAAGAAGCCAAGTTATGTTGTTAAGTTTATGTAACCTGTTTTGATTCTCTTTTTGTAAATAGCCTCTGAGAAATAACCTCAGCCAGCTCAATCTTTGTTTTTTCTTCTTGCAAAATCCCTCTGTCCCACATAATGCCAAAGATGTACATGGCATGGCCAGAGAAATCAAAAAGGATATTATTTCACTCTTTCTTCTTCTTAGCCACCCCAAGTAGGGGTCATTTGGGTTAACTTTTTACTGGTTTCTTTGCAGATAAAAAAGTGCACCGGCGATTTGTGTGTCTCCGTGAAATTCTAATGTCTTGCCAAATTATAGCAGATATTGAGGATACGAAGGAACAAAGAAGCAAGTATATACAAGCAGGCTTTGGAAAACCGGTTTTAACAGAAAAACTGATGTTGCAATCTTGCACATTTACCTAGGTCTCCACTGAGTCTTTCGTAGAGGATGCTAAAATTGTAAATTGTTTAGGGTCGGTTTTTTCACAACATGCTTTCTAATTAAAATGTATTAAATTAGTTTTTATCATTATTTATTCAAACCTTTCCCCACAAAAACCTTTAGTACTGACTGAGGCTCAAACTCTTTTGCCCTCTATCTTTGTCTCTGCCCCCCGCCCCATAAAAAAACTGTTAAAATATACAACCATGTTAAAGTCCTCATAATGTTCTTATAATCTTTGAAAACATGTGGTATTGTTCAGCTATTGGAACAGATGGTGTTCCAATAGCTGAACAGTCAGCTATAAATTCTTGCTGCGGAAAAGCAATGGTTGCTTCTTCCATAGCTAGTAATGCCACTGTGACATAGAATTATTTCTTGAACAGTGTTGCATGATTATTTATTCAATTTAACATACATTACAAACATCATAATGCATTACTCTGTACAAATATTTGATCCTAATGCACCAAGATTACCTAGCATAAAAGAGACTTATATGGGAGCTGACAATGAATAGTTTCAGAAAGACAGTGTGGAATTTCCACTACTGATGCCAAGTATTCAAAGTTGACCTCCAGGGCTGACATCTGCGGTGAGCAATGAACAAAAAACCCTTGCTTGAAGACTGGTCACTTTCCACTCTCCAAACCCCCCATAGATTTACCAATAAGCCACTTCTTGGTTGACTAACTTCTCCTATAGTGTTTAAGATATAAATAAATACATAACTTTTAAGAATAACAAGGAAGATGGACAACAGTACAACAGAACGGGAAGTGACCATGCAGATCTTCTAATTCATGATGGACCAATGCAACAGACGCAGAGATACCACATACCTAGTAGATATCTATTCAGTCTCCACCTGAAGACCTTCAGTAAAGAAGAACCCACCATTCTTCTATACTTTTGATGAGCTGTGGTGTGATGGAGGCTCCTTCTTTGGAGGCTTTTAAACAGAGGCTGGATGGCCATCTGTCAGGGTTGCTTTGAATGTGATTGTCCTGCTTCTTGGCAGGGGGTTGGACTGTATGGCCCGTGAGGTCTCTTCCAACTCTATGATTCTATGAGCTACTCTTTCTTTAAGAACCATGCTCACAGGAAGACCAGCCCTTCTATAATTTAAGCCATTTAAAGAAGCAAAAACAGGTGATTGGTCTTCTTTCTGTAAGATACTTTAAGGTCTTAGAAGAGTGCTGTTATTTATCTGTTCAGTCCTTACTTTCTCCAGGATATACATATCATTTTATGTCAATTGCAAGTTATGTAGCCTTCTTAAAGTACGATTGTCAGTTCTGGACAAATAAAGTACAATTGTTCCTGCCAATGATAAAGTAATCTTAGAATACATAATGAAAAACATTAGTCAGATCTTACTTCATTGCAGCTAAAATGGAGTAGAAAGATACTTCTCACCAGGTTTGGGAAACCTTAGATCAGTGGTACTTAACCTGTGCGTCCCCAGATGTTTTGGCTTCAACTCCCAGAAATCCTAACAGCTGGTAAACTGGCTGGGATTTCTGGGAGTTGAAGGCCAAAACACCTGGGGACCCACAGGTTCAGAACCACTGCCTTAGATGTTTTAACAGACTACTCCTACCATTCCTTTCATTGGCCATGCTGGGAATTGGAGTCCAGCAACATTTGAAGAACTATTCGGTTCCCGACCTCTAGGTTAAACTCAACACCTCCATCAGCTGTTAAGATTAATACCCATATAGTTTTCACTAAAATATGCTCAAAATGTTCACAGTGACTCCATGCAGTAGGCTCCTTACAGCTCCCTCTAACACATGTGATGTATTAAGGGATGCTGCTATCCTGATATTACAAGCAGACCCTGAAGCATAGAGATAGTGAGCACACTTGCCACCATACCCATAGTTCTGTTAACTGCTTTGTTCTGCTAATAATTAGGAATGTTTGGCAGTGGCATAAACTAAGAAATGGTGGGTTCTTCACTTAAAGTAGTTTAGCAAAAGCTTAACAGACATACTAGCACTGAGCAAAGGTTAGGCTACTTTGGAACATGGTACCAGATTTTTTTAATTCTAGCATCTAGGATTCCACAACATTGCCCATACTGGCAGGGAGAGTGTAGCTGGTGGATGTTGAAGTCAAATATATCTTAAATTTTACTTGAAACCATCTCGAACCAGATGATCTCCATGGTGTTATCCAACTCAAAAATTCAATGTAGCAATATAGCAGGCACAGCTCAGCTCTGAAGTTCGGTGGCGTGAGGAAAAAATAAAGACTCCAGAATCTTATTTCTCACTCAGAATGTTTAGTGTATGCTCATGTTTCACTACAATGAAATAGTAAAGTATTTTCAATCCATTCATCAAGGCAATCAGATCTATAATTAGCTGGTTTATGAATACAATTTTCCCTTTTAAAATCAGGGCAGGAACCACTGGCACTCACTAGCAATACATATAACAATAATCATTTCCAATATATATGTCAAATGCCAGCTTTAAAAGGCAAAATCAGATTGCCGCAGATGCTAAGAATTAGATTATTGACAACAGAATGTTAATGGGTTTAAGAAGCCAAGCCTTCAATTAATGGGAAATACTGATTTCATACTTCTATCTCATCTGATCTTCAGTGGTGATGGACAAAAAGTGGGGTCCAAAGCTTTAGACTCAGGGCTTTGGGGATGTTAAATTGTTTAAGGAAGGAATAAGAATATCAGTTGGAATACCACTATCTAATAGTGATAATCATTCACATGCATAAGCTTCCCTCAACTTTCAATGCCTTGCTTTCCAACAACTTGATTTTTCACAGACTTAAATTAGAGCCATACACCACACGATCAACTCCTGGTCAGTTCTTTCAACCACATTGTCTCTTTTTTTTCTCACCATCTCCTTGGCACTATCTAATATTCAGTCTTGCATTTGTAAGCTAAAAGAGTTTTTGAAGTTCAGTTTTTGAAAGTGCCCATATATAGATATGGGGGGAGGTGGGGGGGAGAGAACCTTGAGACTGAGAGAGGGTGACTTGCTCAAGGTTCCCCCATAAGTTATTATCTTGTAGCTGAGCCAGGATTCTAACCCTGATCTCCAGAGTTGTGATCTAACACTGATACCACTGCTGGTGAGAGACAGAAAAAAGGAAAGAGATAAGGGGAGATAGAGACCCTAATACCCAAGCTCTGCTTTGAACAGGGGGAGTCACAGAATCAGTCAGAAGAACCAGAAGGAACATCAACAGGGAGCTTGGAAGGAAAATGCCTCTGACCTCAGCTCCTGGTGCCGAGGATTGACTCTGCAGATTGAAGCCCTGACTGAATGCAAGGTCCCAGCAGAAACACTTGGGACCAGAGGCTGGGGGACAAAAAGAGGATTCCTGTGGAGGCCAGGTCACCACTGCAGTGAGGGCTGCCTCTCTGGGGAGCCACTTCGGGCGTAGGTAAGGGCCTGGCTCTTTGCTTGGCTGATTTCAGAAAATTAGATGTTCTGTAGAACCTTATAACCCAGAATATCCAGGTAAATAATCCACAATATCTGCTTTGAACTGATTTATCTGAGTTCACACTGCCATATAATCTAGTTTAATGTGGACTGTATACAGCTGTGTTGAAAGGGCCCCAGGTGTTTCTTTGGGTGTCAGTAGACTTTCCTTTTTAAGCAAGTGATCCAGGAAGAAAGAGGAAAAAATCTCTCCCCACCCAGCAAGTCTTTTCCACTTTCTATGGGCTGGATTCAGGCAGCAGCCGATGGGGTCACTTTGCTCTTGCTTCTGGAGCCATTTCCAGGGAATGTGTGTAGTCGAGCCAGGAAGCCCCAAATCCAGGAGATCTAACCACAGAGAGTCCCCAGTATTCCTCTTGGCCCATGGCCCAAGCTGCACCAGTACCAAGCCTTTTTTTTCTTCTTTTCTGCCTCACCTGGTCCCATACACCACTACATCAACCTTGTCCCTCCCAGGAAACCCAGCCACCATTACCTCCCATCTCCACATTTACAACACTTCATACAGCACATAGTATGGAAGACATTTTGGCCACACGTTACAAAACAATAAATAAACACTCTGCCATTTCTCCCATCGTTTCCTCTTCTTCCTTCCTCTCTCCCTATCCTTTCTCCGGCCTGGGGGAAGCATATCCCAGCTCAAAACGACAGCTTTTGGGGCAGTTCGGCCCAAAGAGATCTTTCAGGGGTGGGTGAAAGGCAAGCATTGATGCCAAAGGAAGATCTAGTTCTCTCTAGTACTGCAGCCTCATTTGCCCCTTTCTGATTGTTTTTCTTCTCTTGGACTGTTCCTGATGTTTCTACCTGGCTGATTTAGCCAAGAAGCCTTGTTTTTCATCATGGACCCTCAGTGACTTTGCCACTGCTTTGCACCCCAAGCCCAAAGGCTCTGCAGTTCTCAAGGACATCTAAGGAAACTATAACTCCCAGAAGGAAGGCAGCATTGTGTTGCCTGTTTTAAGATCACAACTCTGGGAGCAACAGCTGCATGGGAATGTGTTGGGGATAATTGCTGGGGATCTCTGTATTTCCTTCACCCCTGTGTCCCTGTACGTACAGTGTGGCTTCATAAGTTTTCCCTTTGACTCCTTGTAACCCTTCCCTTCCCCATCTCGCCCTTGTTAGTTAAGAAAGACTGCCTTGAAAGTGTTTTGTTGTGTTTGTCAAGAGGAAATGCGACTGAGCCCTGTTCCCAAAACCTTTGTGGATCACCATATTCATATTGCATGCGGTTTCTGGTGGAGATCTTGTTATGGAAAAGCTAAGCTCTTGTCTTAAGCCCCACGCTTCATCAGTCCTGAGGCGGTTTAACAGTCGGATTTCTAGTCTAACTAAATTAGCCTCTGGAACTTGGACAATAAATGTTTGCTCTTCACAGCGGGTAACACACCTGGCCTCGGAAACCAAGGGGTGCCCCAGAATAAGTTCTTTTGTCACCAAAAGGGTCTGAGTGAATCACCAGGCCTTCTTCCTCTTCTCCCTCATTCACATATGGATGGGACACATCAATCCAATGACTTCATCATCTCCAGGTGTTGCCCCAGGTCGTTACCTGGCCCGGACTCTTTGTTTTCATTCATATGCCAACCTGTCAGTAATCCCCGCCTAAGCCTTCCTTCCTGGAACTCCATATATGGCCACAGACCTCTGATTGGCCGAAGCCGGCAAGTGGGAGCGAGCGCTGATAGGCTCCCTGGAACTGACCGGCCTCCCGCCCATCAGCTGGCCTCAACGTTCCAACCAATCACCAGCAGAGCCGGCCAGGAGGAAGTGGGCAGGAAATTCAATTGTTTTGACAGTTCTGTAACCTTTAAAAACCAATGTTTTGAATGTATATGCATGCGTTCTTTGCAGGAATCAGGGTATTGCGGTTCGCATCCTCTCAGCTGAGCAGAATAAACAATTTCATGGCATCTACCTTGCAGTATTGGTGAGCATAATTGGATCTATGGGAGGCGGGTAGACTACGAGGACCTAGTCGCTCCGGGCTCGCCAGGTTAACCGAACCCTCGCGGCCTCTGTCCCGCAGTCGGTCTGCGGGACTTGTCCGGTTGTTCGACAACCGGTCTGTGGGATTGTCTGGTTGTTCGACAACATGTGTAGCACACACCATCATGGGCCATGCAGGAGGCAAGAGTAGAAGTGTTTGTCTACTTTTTTTCAGGTGCCTTGTGTATGTAAAACACACATGGGCAAACCTTGGCTCTCCAGGTGTTTTGGACTTCAACTCCCACAATTCCTAACAATCAGCTGTTAAGAATTATGGGAGTTGAAGTCCAAACTGCCTGGAGGGGCGAAGTTTGCCCATGCCTGATGTAAAACCTTTTGTTCTCTTTCCCCTATCAGAGCTCCTTGATAAGTTTCTGGATAAGGGAGACTCAACCTGTACACTCCCTCTCTCTCTCTCCCTCTCTCCTTCCCTCCCTCCCTCCCTCCCTCCACACATACAAACATGAAGTCTATTGAACACTTTTTTTATTTACTAAAAGGGAAGCTATCTGAGGAATCTTGACCAAGACATTTTCCTGCCTGAAGCTAAGGATAAGATGGTTCCTGGTCCGCATGTGAAGAAGTTGCATGAACGAGCAAGAAAATCTTACTTTAGTGTCCTCCACCAGACATCAAATGAGCAAGAGGATAGGTTACAGAGAACTGGGCCCAGCAGTCAGCCTTTGTACTCCCAACTCCATACTGCCACCTGAAGCAACCTAATAGTAGGAGTAGACCTCTTTAAAGGGACTTAAAGATGGGCTTAAAGCTAAACTTTAAAATGTGGTATAAACACAGAGAAACTGGAAAGCCCTGGCACTCCAGTTCTCTAACTGGAGGCCAGCTGTTTCCAACAATGCTATGGATTTTGAAGAGACAATAATAGAGGGTGAAAGGAAGAAATGTGCCAAGGCACGTCAAGCAAACGCCTTCCACCTGGAAATGTATGTCCTCAATATGAAAGAACATTTAGATCAAGAATAGGATTTCATTGTCATTTATGGACCTACCACCAAGACTCTCAAAGATTCTCCCTTGGAAGAGAATCATACTCGGCCACAAGGGATTGCCCATGATGATGATGACTAGTTACACACTCTGTTTACATCCCATATAGACTACTGCAAAGCTCTCTACGTAGGGTTGCCTCTGAAGACTGCTCAGAAGTTGCAATTAGTCCAACCCTAAGCAGCCAGGTTACTACCGTATCAGGAGCGGGGTACAGGGAGCGCACAACTCCCTTGTTGCGTCAGCTCCACTGGCTACCAATTAGTTTCCGAGCACAATTCAAAGTGCTGGTTTTAACCTACAAAACCCTATACAGCTCTGGCCCAGTTTACCTGTCCGAATGGATTCTCCCCTATAAACCATCAAGGATGTTAAGATCCTCTGGTGAGGCCCTGCTCTTGGTCCCGCCATCTTCACAAGTGTGTTTAGTGGGGACAAGAGACAGGGCATTCTCCATGGTGGCCCCTCGGCTGTGGAACTCTCTCCTAAGCGAGGTTAGATCTGCCCCCTCCCTCTGTCTTTCAGGAGGCTAGTGAAGACCTGGCTATGGAATGAAGCATTCCCAGAAGAAGGCTGAGATTGGTTATAGACCGAGGGAATGACCACATTTACAGACTGTGTTGAACTTGTTTTTAGTTGGCAATTTGGCTTTTGTGTATTTTATATGTATTTTAATCTTGTATTATTGTCAGATGTTTTAATGGTTTTGTAGCATTGAATTCTTGCTGTAAGCCGGTCTGAGTCCCTCTGTGGAGGTGAGAAGATCAGGGTACAAAAGTTTTAAATAAATATAATAAATAAACAAGAGTCCTGTCAGCAATCCTATATATACTTTTTTGTGAGGACCATTGTAAGAGTAACACAATCTTCCTATATACAGCATTTTAAAATAATTGGACCCAGTTTCAAAGCAATATATTTTACTATGGCAACATGTTATAATTACATTATATAATGCAGTTCATACTGCATCATTTATTTATTTATTTATTATTTATTTCTTTGGACTTATATGCCGCTAACTCCATACGGCTCGCAGCGGCTTACAAAGTCAAGAAATAACAATACAGAATAAAAAGACAAACAAGACAATACACCAGAGAATACATAAATAGGGTGAAACATCACAGGGTAAACAACAGATAGGGGAGGGGACGACCAGGCTCATGCCAAGGGGCAGAGCCACCCGGTGGGGCTATCGAGGACGACCATCAAATGGGGGGAGCCGGGGGGGGGTCCCACAAATCGAGGAACATCCTCAGAGACTCCAGATCTAAGTGGAGCGAGTCACTGTGGTGTCGGTTGTTGCCGGCCTGTAGGCCATGCCTTGTCATCGGCGGCTTGTCCACCCTCCTAGGTTGGGGGTTCGCCAGTGGAGGCGCCCCGAACCTACGGGCAGTGTTCGGAACGTCCTGGGCGGGGCCTCCGGGGCACCTTCTGGGCGACAGCCACCGTGGGGGAGGTATAACCGAGCAGGGGAGAGACATCCTCCGGCCCGCCCCTACCCCATCCTCGACCTCGTCTCCGCCTCATCGGGTGTCCGTCGAACTTGGGTGACCCCCCGGGGCCCGGGCTGTCCACAATCAGGGGGGCCGCCGACAGCCGCCTCGCACGTCGCCGGGTCCGCTCCCCCGGAGCCCTCGCCAGGACTCCCTCAATGTCCAACGCATCTGTCATAGACCGCCCCCGCAGCGGCAGAGGGGAGCTCGCGGCTCTGGGCGGTGGGGCCGGCAGCGGCGGCAGCTCTACGACCGGGGCCGCCGGGGGGGCGTTCCCAGCCACTGGGAAGGGTGGAGAGGGCGGGACCAGGGACGCCGGGCTGGATGGGGCCGGCGCCATGTTGAGGCCGCCGGCCGGCGTCTCCACCGTCGAGCTCGGGGCCGCGCCCAGAGCCGCCCACGGGCTCCACCACTGGACCGCCGTCGCTCTCACTGGGGTCTCGGCCGTGGGGGGGTCGCCACCTCCGGGAGGGGGGCCCTCGGCAGCCCGTCGGCCTCTCCCGAAGGTCCATCTGTGGGGTCAGGGCTGGCCACTCCGCCGGCCCTCCCCTCCAGGCCCGGGAGATCGAACAAGGCGACCCCCGCGCTCCGCCGCCGCGCCCCTCAAGCCCAGGGCAGCAGCCCGGGCAGCGAGGGGCGACCGCGCTGCACAGGACGCCAGCGCCGGTCCCAGTCTATCATATGGCAGTGCAGAACCAGCCCAAGCCATGGGATGCAGTATGGCCCCACTTTAACTGCCATGGCTCAATGCTGGGAGTTGTTGTCTGTTGAGGCACCAGCAAAACTACATCTGCCATAATTTCACGCCACTGAGTGAAGGCAGTTAAAGTGGTGTCATGCTGCATTGATTAGTCAGTGTAGATCAGTGGTTCCCAACATGTAGTCCGTGGACCAGCAGTGGTCTGCAAGAACTAAAATATGGTCTGCAGCCTCATTGTTGCTATATCGTTGCAATGAGAATGACTGGTCTTGCAAAACTCTCTTATAGTGCCAAGGCTTATTAAATAGGGTTTTCTGTGGGTGAGCAGATGGTGACTACTGGGTGGCATATATTCTGTATCAGAAACTAAAGCTGATGTGGTCTATACCAGTGATTTTCAACCTTTTTTGAGCCGCGGCACATTTTTTACATTTACAAAATCCTGGGGCACACCACCAACCAAAATGACACTCTAACACAGTAATACATATAGTTAATATGTTTTAAATGTATTTATACACTCACTTAGTGTGAAACCTGGGCCTGTTTCGATGAACGGAAGGGTGTTTCGTTTGGAGATGGTGTTTAAGCTTGCTTGGCACCATGGCGCTACTGGACAGCTTCTCACCACACAACAAGCACAGCGGAGTCAGTGCCGTGGCATCCCCGGTGAAAGTGAATCCAAATGAAAGATAGCTTTTGCTGTATTGCCTCGAGCTCACTGTTGGGAACCATTGGTGTAGACGCACCTCTAGTTTTGACACTCAAACTGCTTCCTCCGCATTTCCAGGCAGGAGGTTTGTTCATCTTGCTGGTGCAGAGGGGACATTCCTAGGGTAAACTAGGTCTGACTTCGCACACTCCAGCAAAGGATCGCGGCATTGTCACGGTGCTGGAGCACCTCAGTGACACCATGTGCGAAACCATGAAGACGGGAAAGTCATGGCAGAGAGGTCAGACTAAATACAATCCCTGGGGAAGGTAATGGCAACCCACCCCAGAATTCTTGCCATGAAAACTAAATGGATCATTACAACCAGAGATAGAGTATTTCCCATAGTAACCTATGGATGTGAGAGCTGGATCATAAGGAAGGCTGAGCAAAGGAAGATAGATACTTCTGAATTGTGCTTCAGAAGTATCTATATGCTCACTGGAGGAAAGGATATTAGAGGCAAAGTTGAAGTGCTTTGGCCACATAATGAGAAGACAGGATAGTTTGGAGAAGATAATGATGCTGGGAAAAACTGAAGGAGAAAGGATGAGGGGCTGACCAATTTGTTTATTTTAAGCATTTCTACCCCGCTCTTCTCACCCCCGCAGGGGGACTCAGAGTGGCTAGCAATGGCAACGATTCGATGCCACAATAAATTACAATGTTAAAACAAGATAAAAACATACAACTACAATAGATTAAAACCACATTAGTTAAACAATCTTAAAGCCTTTTCCATTACAACTATCATATGTTCAGATTCAATGTTCAGTTGCCGTTATATCTATTAGCCAAAAGCCTGGTTCCACAACCACATCTTCAGTTTTCTTCTGAACGAAAGAGGGAGGATGCCAATCTGATTTTGCTGGGGAGTGAGTTCCACAGGTGGGGGTTCACCACCGAGAAGGCCCTGTCCCTCGTCACCACCAGCCGTGTTTGCGAAGCTGGTGGGACCAAGAGCAGGGCCTCCCTGGTGGATCTTAGGCTACGAGGCGGAACATAGAGGGAGATACGTTTGGACAAGTAACCTGGGCCGGAGTCATATAGGGCTTTATAGGCCAAGACCAGCACTTTGAATTGTGCTCAAAAAATGAACCGGCAGCCAGTGGAGTTGATGCACCGGGGGGGGGGGGGGGGTGTGCATCAACTCCACTGATGCTCCAGTGAGCAATCTGCTTGCCTCCTGTTGGACTAATGGAAGTTTCTGAAGAGTCTTCAAAGGCAACCCCATGTAGAGCACGTTGCAGTAATCTATTCGGGAAGTAACCAGAGTGTGGACCACCGTGGCCAGGGGCAAGATGGATGGATGGTATCCTTGAAGTGACTGGCTTGACCTTGAAGGAGCTGGGGGTGGCGACGGCCAACAGGGAACTCTGGCATGGGCTGGTCCATGATGAGGTCATGAAGCGTCGGAAACAACTGAACGAATAAACAACAAACTTTACACAAAGCGGTTTTCTGCACTTAGAATTTACCTCAGACCAAGTGTAGCTAAGAGGAGGCAGCCCATTGTTTCGAAAGAACCACAGGGCCTTCTTGGTGTTGACTCCCCACCTGTGGAACTCGCTTTCCAGTGAAATCAGATCGGCATCTTCGCTCCTTTCGTTCAGAAGAAAACTGAAGACATGGTTGTGGAACCAGGCTTTTGGCTAATGGATATAACGGCAACTGTGTTGTGCAGGGATGCATCTAGACCAGGCACGGGCAAACTTGGGCCCTCCAGCTGTGGAATTGTGGGAGTTGAAGTCCAAAAACACCCGGAGGGCCCAGGTTTGCCCATGCCTATTCTAGAATTTAAATACATGCAGCTTGACACAACTTTAACCGCCCCGACTCCATGCTCTAGACCAGTTTTTCCCAACGAGTGTGCCGTGGCACATTAGTGTGCCATGAGCGATCATCAGGTGTGCCGTGGGAAATTGGAACCTCCAATACCCTTTCTTCCCCCTCCTGCCAAACACTTTTTCTTCTCCACTCGGGCTCCCTTCTTCCCAGCCTCGCTCTGCTTGCTTTGCTTTGCTCACGCTGCCGCTTCTGCGGGAGCGGGGAGGGAGGAAGACGTGACCCGTGCGGGTGCTACTGCGCAGACTCGCCCCATGTCTTCCTCCCTCCCCTCCACAGTGCTCTCTGGTCTGGATATAGGTGAACTACAACTCCAAAACTCCAGGTCAATGCCCACCAAACTCTTATAGTACTTTCTCTTGGTTATGGTAGTTCTGTGTAGGAAGTTTGATTCCATTCCATCATTGGTGTTCAGAATGCTCTTTGATTGCGGGTGAACTATAACTCCCAGCTGTTGAGCAAGACCTTTGTGTGTGTCTTTCTGCCATTCCTGCTAGGATATCTATGTTGTGTTCATCGAAACAGGCCCAGGTTTCACACTGAGTGTATAAATACATTTAAAAACATATTAACTATATGTATTACTGTGTTAGAGTGTCATTTTGTGTCATTTTGGTTGGTGGTGTGCCCCAGGATTTTGTAAATGTAAAAAATGTGCCGCGGTTCAAAAAAGGTTGAAAAACACTGCTCTAGACCCCTGGGAGTTGTAGTTTACCGAGGCACCGGTGTTTGGTGGGTCGTTCCTGTGAAGCGTTGAAATTTTGGGCAGGTAGTGGGCTTGGCAAGGAAGTCTCCCTCCCTCTGCCTCGGAGCGTAGGGTTCCTCGACTCTCTCAGCTGGACGGATCCACTTAGCGAGAGGGGGGGGGGGGGCGAGAAGCCAAAGCCCTGCCTCCTTGACAAAAGTCTCAGTTGGATCCTCCCTTTCCCTCGCTCCTTGGAAAGCTGCCTCGAGGGGACGACCCATTGCGTGGAGCGTGTGCTCAAAGGGAATCCCTTGGAGGCTCTCTTTCTCCCGCGGCTCCCTCCCCCCGCTTGCTGTTTTGGTACGGCCCTGCCCCGTCCAGAGGTTTCCCTTTGCCCCCAAGCGAGAGAAGCGAGCGAGCGAGCGAGGGAAGGAGCAATCAAGCGGGCGGGGGCAGGACCTCCAGCTGCCGACGTGAGCGCCGCGTCTTCTGCTGCTCCTGCGACTTCTCCTTTTCCTGATGCCTTCGCGGCAGAGAGAAGCCGAGAGCCGGGCCATGCGGAGAGGCGGAGATCCCCAGGGTTTGGCCCCTCTGCCCTGGACCTTGGGGCATGCCTGGTAGAGGCCGGGATGAGAAAAAGCCGGGCGCCCCGGGTGGCCCTGGCCGCTTGCCTCGCCTCCTCGCTCCTCGCCCTCTTCTACTTCCAGAGCAGCCCCGACCCAGGTGAGTGACACCTTCGCCCAGGCTCGTGGCGTGAAGCGCCTGCTGCTGGCTCTTGCCTTCTCCCTTTGGGGGCTTTTGCCTCACTTTCTGCCTCATGGGCTGAGCCTGCCTCTCCCCCAGGCATGGGCAAACTTACCGGCTGTTCGCAAGTCCAAAACACCTGGAGGAAGGCCCAAGTTTGCCCATGCCTGCTCCTCTATACTGTAGATCAGTGTTTCTCAACCAGTGTGCCGTGGCACACTAGTGTGCCATGACGGACCTCCTGGTGTGCCGCGAGAAAACCTCTCTGCCCCCCTTCCTTCCCCCCTCCTCCTGCCGAACTCCTGCTGCTTGGGCGAGGATGAGGAAGGGTCGGGCGGCAGCGAAGAAAAAGAAGGGGCCAGGGCGCTGCCTCCTTCGGCCGTTTCCCCAGCCAGCCTCCAATCTGCCATGACTCCCGCCATGACTCTCGCCTCTCGCTCGCGAAAGCCGCATGGAGGAGAAGACCCGCCCAGTGAATCCCGTCCACCGCTCATGCTCCTCCTCTGTGGGAGAGCTGAAGCTGAGGGGAGGGGGCAAGGCATGGCGCAGCCTGGCTCCACCCCCTCCTCCCGGCTTCGGCACTCCCAGCAGCTGCTCCAGCCTTGAGGGGACAGTGCCAATCCAGCATTGTGCTGGCTCTGCCACTGCTGGCTTGGCACTGCCCCCTCATGGTTGGAGCAGCTGCCGGGAGAGCTGAAGCCGGGGGGAGGGGGCGCTGCATGGCGTGGCCTGGCTCCACCCCTCCCGTGGCTTTGGCACTCCCAGCAGCTACTCCCAGCAGGCCACCATCCCCCAGCCGTTCTTTACTGTGTTAGAGTGTCATTTTGGTTGGTGGTGTGCCCCCGGATTTTTTTAATGTTAAAACTGTGCCGTAGCTCAAAAAAGGTTGGGAAACACTGCTGTAGATCAGTGTTTCCCAACCTTTTTTGAGCCGCAGCACACTTTTAACATTTAAAAAATCTGGGGGCACACCACCAACCAAAATGACACAAAATGACACTCTAACACAGTAAAGAACGGCTGGGGGTTGGTGGCCTGCTGGGAGCAGCTGCTGGGAGTGCCGAAGCCGGGGGGGGGGCAGAGCCAGGCTGCGCCATGCCCCCGCCCCTACCCCCGGCTTCACCTCTCCCAGCAGCTGCTCCAGCCTTGAGGGGGCAGTGCCAAGCCAGCGGTGCCAGAGCCAGCACAATGCTGGCTTGGCACTGTCCCCTCAAGGCTGGAGCAGCTGCTGGGAGTGCCGAAGCTGGGGAGGGGCAGAGCCAGGTCGCGCCATGCCTTGCCCTCCCCCAGCTTCATCTCTCCTACAGAGGAGGAGCATGAGCGGTGGACGGGCTTCAGTGGGTGGGGCTCCTCCTCCACGTGGCTTCAGCGAGCAAGGGGCGAGAGTCATGATGGGAGTCATGGCGGATTGGAGGCTGGCTGGGGAAATGGTCAAGGAGGCGGCACCCCGGTCCCTTCTTCTTTTTCTTCATCACTGCCTGGCCCTTCCTCCTCCCCCAAGCAGCAGGAGTTCAGCAGGAGGAGGGGAGGAAGGGGGGGGGCAGAGAGCTTTTCTCACGGCACAGCAGGAGGTCCGTCACGGCACACTAGTGTGCCACGGCACACTGGTTGAGAAAGACTGCTGTAGATCAGTGTTTTTCAACCTTTTTTACATTTACAAAATCCTGGGGCACACCACCAACCAAAATGACAAAAATGACACTCTAACACAGTAATACAGATAGTTAATATGTTTTTAAATGTATTTATACACTCAGTGTGAAACCTGGGCCTGTTTCGATGAACACAACATAGATATCCTGGCAGGAATGGCAGAAAGACACACACAAAGGTCTTGCTCAACTGCTGGGAGTTATAGTTCACCCGCAATCAAAGAGCATTCTGAACTCCACCAATGATGGAATGGAATCAAACTTCCTACACAGAACTATCATAACCAAGAGAAAATACTATAAGAGTTTGGTGGGCATTGACCTGGAGTTTTGGAGTTGTAGTTCACCTACTGTATATCCAGAGAGCACTGTGGATGGGAGGGAGGAAGACATGGGGCGAGTCTGCGCAGTAACACCCGCACGGGTCACGTCTTCCTCCCTCCCCGCTCCTGCAGAAGCAGCAGCGTGAGCAAAGCAAAGCAAGCAGAGCAAGGCTGGGAAGAAGGGAGCCCGAGTGGAGAAGAAAAAGTGTTTGGCAGGAGGGGGAAGAAAGGGTAGTGGAGGTTCCAATTTCCCACGGCACACCTGATGATCGCTCACGGCAAACTAGTGTGCCACGGCACACTCGTTGGGAAACACTGCTGTAGATATTAATGCCCTTTTGGGCCCTCACTTTCCCTGCCCTGGCTCAAGGCTATGGAATCATGAGGTTTGTCATATGGTGAAGCACTAGCACTCTTTAGGTACAGGTAAAGGTTTTCCCCTCCATGACATTTAGTTCAATTGTGTCTGACTCTTGGGGTTGGTGATCATCTCCGTGTCTAAGCCGAAGAGCTGGTTTTGCCCATAGACACCTCCAAGGTCATGTGGCTGGCATGCAGGCATGTAGACAGGGGGGGGCTTGAGGGCTTCAGCCCCCCCTTCCCATTCTCAGGGTGGTCCGCGAGAAGGCCTTACTGGTACATTATTTAAACTGTTGTGTTTATTCATATCATGATCTGATCACCATGCCCCCAGAGAGGTACGCCTAGAATCTACAAGGCGTAGGGCCTTTTCAGTCTCTGCCCCAGCCCTATGGAACTCCTTCCACAATTCCTAACAGCCGGCCAGGCTGTTAGGAGTTTGGTTTGGGGTTGCAGAGACTCCAAAACACCTGCAAACCTGTATTGTTATCCCATGCCCCATTAATGTGGGATATAATGAGCATGGTGATCAGATCATGGAATAAACCAGTTTAAATAATCTACCAGTAACCCTATGGAACTCCTTATCGCCACATGTAAGATCCATGCCCCAATTTACGGTCATTTATGCAAGCTCTTAAAACCTGGCTCTTTGGTAGAGATTTTAAATTGTAACCGTTTAATGTTATTGTTACAAGTTCGTTACTTTATCTGTGTAAGTTGCCCAGAGCACTCCGGTGGAGGGCGACTCATGAAATAATAAATGAATGAATGAATGAATGAATATATCCCATAGGCATAGGGGTATTGGGATAACAATACAAAAGCTTTGCTAGGGTAGACCCTTACTCAGACTCAGCCCCCCCCAATCAAACTCAGCCCCCTCCCTCGAATCAAAATCCTGGCTACAGTATTGCCGGCATGACTACATGGAGCGCCCTTACCTTCCCGCCAGAGCAGTACCTATCGATCTACTCATCGAACTGCTAGGTTGGCAGAAGCTGCGGCTAACAGTGGGAACTCACCCCGCTCCCCGGATTTGAACCTGCGACCTTTCAGTCAGCAAGTTCAGCAGCTCAACAGTTCAACCCATTGCGCCACCAGAGGCTCCATATCCACACTGTAGATATGAATGCCGTTTGGCCTCACTTTCCCCACCCTGGCTCAAGGCTATGGAATCAAGGAGTGTGTCATTTGGGGAAGCACTAGCACTCTTTGGCAGAAAAGGCTCCAGCTACTATTCCTATCACTCCTTAGCTTTGAGTCTTGGAAGTTAGAGTGGGGTCAAACTGTATTCATTCATTCAGTGGTTCTCAACCTTCCTAATGCCCCCTCATGACCCCCGCCCCAGGGGTCCAGACCCCCAGGTTGAGAAAATGCTGCCCTACAGGTTTCTGTGGCTGAGCAGGGGTCCTAGGGTGTATCTTAACCAGGCCTAGGCCAACTTGGACCCTCCAGGTGTTTTGGATTTCAACTCCGACTATTCCAAACAGCCTCAGGCCCTTTCCTTTTCCCTCTCAGCCTCTTAAGCAGTTTTTGAATGCGGTTTGACTCCACTTTCACTGTCATGGCTCAAAGCAATGGAATCCTGGGAGTCATAGTTTATTAGACATTAGCACTCTTTGGCAAGTAATGTCTTGTAAAACCACCTTTTAAAGTGTCAAACTATTTATTTATTTACAGTATTTTTACCCTGCCCTTCTCAACCCTCGAGGGGGGACTCAGAGCGGCTTACAACTTTCACTATACACAGTATAGATCAGGAGTCCTCAATTTAAAGTCTAGGGCTGGTTTATGTTGCAGGGCTGGACTGTAGTTTGAGAGAGAGAAAAAAACCACAAACGTATCCCTATGCCCACTGCACATATCTTACTGGCAGTGCAAAACATCATGAAAGAACAATACAATATTTAAACTGAAGAACAATTTTATCCAACATAAGCTTACCATTATTTCAATGAGAACGTATGGGCTTGCTTTTGGCAAATAAGATAGTCAAGTTAATTAGGGTTGTTGTTGTTGTTTGCCAAAGTCCAAAGTAGTGGTTCTCAACCTTTTCTTTTGACCAGGGACCTCATGACCAGGGACTACTTTGAGTAGGGACCACTCTCCAACATTAGTACCAAAAGTGTTACGAATCAGTTTTTGGTCAACTTTAGATTCGATTTGGTTATTTGGGGGTGCTGATTCAGAAAACTGCATAGGATAGACTACATCAGCTCTAGTTTCTGATACATCCAGTAGCCACCACCTGTTCACACACAGAAAACCATATTTAATAATTTAGAGCTAATGTGGTAGTAGTAATCTTTCATTCAGCCTCTCCCCTCCCAACATCCCCGTTGCCTTGGCACTAGAAGAGCGTTTCGCGTTGTTTTGAAGCAACGGTATAGTAATGGTGAGGTCACAGACCATGCTTTCATTCTTGCCGACCACTGGTGATCCATGGACTACAGGTTGGAAACCACTTGTCTAAAGTTTAGGGCAGGGGCTGCATCCATCTGAGGGCTTTAGTTTGGTGACCCCTGGTATAGATCGACCAATCTTTTCCTATTTGGTCTTCCTTTAACAAATGAATGGTCAGCTAAGCATATCAATTTATCAACTCCTAATTGAACATCACTGTTCAAATTTCAAGGAAGCATAAATCATATTGATAGGAGGCCCCTTCCATACATCCAAATTCAATCCCAAATTACCTGCTTGAAACTGGAATATATGGCAGTGTGGACTCAGATAACCCAGTTCATAGCAGACATTGTGGGATTTTCTGCCTTGGTATTCTGCATTATATTGCTGTGTGGGAAGGCAAGAGTTTAATTCTAAGCGAGTGCCTTGGATTGTGGCCTTGATGGATCACAAAAATCTTTTAAAATCCCTCTTCATTCATTTAAGAGGAATAAATTTGGGAAACTGGTTGGGTCTTCTCCTGACAGTTACGTAGCTTGGCTTGTTATGCTTTCTGAACTGAAGTACACTATGTCTTCATGCCCAGCCTGTGGGGAAAAAAATGGTAAGCAAATACCGACATGCTGGGAGAACTTTCTTAAGCCGAATCAAATAAACAGCCCCCAGGGAATTCACTCAAAGATATTACATATTTTCAAGCTAAGATCACTCTCCTTATCAATGTACATTTTTGCAGGGGGAAATGAAATGCAGAAAGTGCTAACTGAAAAAAACTGGATCTAAAAAACGTATTTTGGCAAGTATAACAATGTCACACAGTGTGGCTTTAGCTGAGATGGGACCCACATGGAGGCTTTTAGATCCAATATCAACTGGCTTCTTCTGGATATATACTTTCTTGTGCTGTTCTAAAGACATTTGCTAAGAAGTAAACCCAGCTCAACACAGTGGGGCTTCCTCTGGAGTGATGCACATAGGACTAAATATGACTTCACACATGAAGTTCTTAATTCAATGCAGATTTGCACAATGCTCTGCTTTTTAAAACAATCTGCATTTATTAAGTCTATTTTGTGTCTTCCTTATTTAATGGGGCGGAAAAAGAGGGACAAAACATTTATTTTTATATCCTACCTTTCTCTTGGTATGGGACCCAAGATAATATACAATATCTTGAAAAATATAACTCAGTTTTACAAAACTCTTAATAGAAAAATAAAATACAATTAAACTAACTTTGTTTTAAAAGTACAGCTTGAAAAAGGCATTGAAAACATAATAAAATAAAAACACTCAATCCTTTCCCCATTAAACACTCTATTAAAGGCACGGAGGCATCCAGAATGGATGGAAAGTTCTTTTGATTCACAGACTCATCCTCCAGCATAGAATAATAATAATCATCATTATCATCATCATCTTTGTTTGTACCCCACCACCATTTCCCCAAAGGGACTCGGGGCGGCTCACAGAAGCACTCCAGGTGCTGCATGCAGACAATACATAAGTATAAATATTATTACGTAAATATAATCAACAGTGCATAAAAACTCAATAATAAAATTATTAAAAATGAAAATTATAGAATTCCTAAAATACAGTGGAACCTGCCAGCTGGCTAAGCTATCTGTCATAACAATAAATCAAAGTTTGGGCCAGTATTATCAGTGATTCATCGCATTGGCCATGGATGATTCAAGATCAAAGGTCTGTCTGAAGAGCCATGTTTTTAGACTCACCCAGAAGGCCTGAAGAGAGGGGCTAATATAATTTATTTAGAGCCGGGGAGCCACTACCGAGAAGGCCCTCTCTCCCATCCCCACCAACCCTGCTTGAGACGGTGGTAGGACCGAAAGAAGGGCCTCCCCAGCAGATCTTAATGCCCATGCCAGTTGTCGAAGATAGATTGGACCCAAAGTGTATAGAACAAGGCTCCTTAAACTTTTTCCACTCATGCCCCCTTTCCACCCAGCTATAGAGGTATATAACATAGTATAAAAATAAAACATTTACTGATCAAAATTCAGCATTTGCAAAGCTTGCTAACAGACTATTTTTCCTTTTTATTACGTAGAGCTGACGCATTTTCCACGGAGTTCACTGTAACTACTCCGCGTTGTTCATAACAGATACATGTAAATGTCTAGGTAGCATGCAGAAACCCTTTTCTATTACTAATTTTTTTGTAATCCCAACATTAAACTATGGGGCCCTATTTGGGATTAAGACCCACAGTTTAAGAAGCAGTGGCCTAGAAGATCCTGGTAGTTTGGGAGCAAAAAAATCACTTTCTAAGCTTCAATGTAGAATAGTTCCAAGATGAGAGAGATCGTTTTGGCTATGATCTCACTCTTACACAGCAGCAAGAGTGAGCCGAAACATTCCTGTATGATGGACAGTAGGGGGCTGTCATTTTTTTGTTGTTGTCATATAGTTGTTTTGTTGTTGTATAGTTGTTTTAGCATTGGACTCTAGGAGACCAGGGTTGGAATCTCTGTTCAGCCATGGTAACTCTCTGGGTGACCTTGTCATGCTCTCTCAACAGAAGCCATTCTTGTTAAGAAAATCCTGTGATAGGTAGGTCACCGAAGGGTCCCTTCTACACTACCATATAATCCAAATTATCAAAGCAGATGGCCCACATTATTTGCTTCAAACTGGATTATGAGTCTATACTGCCATATTTCCGGTTCGACGCAGATAATCTGGATTTTATATGGCAGTGTAGAAGGGGCCTGAGTGTCAATCATAAATGGGAAACAACATGAAGGTACAGAACCACAAAGTAGAGCAGGACTAAGTCCATAAAGTTCTGGTAGGACCATGGGAAGAAGACCTCAAATGGGAAGTCTCTTGTGTCTGCAGTTTGATTTCTAAATTTGTTCAAAGCTATTTTGTATCCCACAGCAGGCGAAAGATGAGATATATATGTATGAAATATATAAACCGAAGAGGAGATCTCCCAGCCTTCAGGAACATGCTTACACTTGCCAGAACTTCTTCTATAGATGTTTAACCTAGGCAAGGCAATTCGGAATAAGTGTAAATCATACACTTTTATTTATCTGCTAAGTATAAAGACATCATGTTTTCCATTCATACTATGGACAAGTGAAGTCCAGACAATTTTAAGTACAGGTTCAGATGGTGTTAAGCACTTGTGTTGGCATCAGTGGGACATTAGCACATGTGTATCCATCAGCTTCAGCTCTGCTCAGATACAAAACCCATCAAGTTCAGTGGAGCTTTCTTGCAAGTAGGTACATATAGGATTTCAGACTTAAAGGTCTAACTAAAAAGTAAGATTTCTAATGGTTTACAGGAGCAATCTTACGAATGCTTGTGTTCAGTGGTGCTATTTCCAGGCTAATCTGCATCAGACAGTAGTCTTGAATTTGACTTTCTTTAATAGTGTGGTATTCTGTTACATAATAAAATAGTCAAGGTTTTTTTTATTTTATGTATGTTGACGACTGGCCCATGACATTCAGAGGATTAGTAATAGAGCTATCAGAAGTCAACTAAGTTCACAAAGGCTTTAATTACAGTTTATTTGAGCCCTCTGGTCAGTGGACTCATAGATTAATACACTAACAATTAGTATTTTAGGCTGTTGAACAAAATAGTATGAAACCGAGAAGTGTCACAGTTTCACTCCTTCTTTCTGTTCTTGCAAGTAGGTTATTTCCCACTTCTGGAAAAATGTTCCTTTGTCGTTTTTATGATTCAACAATATACTAGTATTTCCTGTGACATTTTCAGTCATTACCAAAATTACCATGCCCCAAATCTTGAAAGATTTTTTTACCATTATGGACTGAAAAGTGACAATTCAATTTGATTTTCAAAGAAAAAACCCTGAATTATATTGGTGTCTGAATACCATATTACCTTAGCAAGGAATTATGAAATTTATGTGTATGTTTCATACTGTACCATGAATGTCTTAATGTTTATTAGATGGGTACTACAGTTTTCTGTAAAGTCAATATTGCAGTTCCGGTAATGGTTTCAGGGAATGCCTACAGTTAATCTTGATTGTTTGTATGTGTAATGGGAAAAGCACTGGAAAAATTATACACAATCCAGGCCTCATTGGAATCAATGAAAGTCTCAATGGCTCTGGATCGTGACACAAGTTATAGTCCTTTACGTACTTAACTACGGTTAAATTCCATCGAATTATCTGAATTGCAATTTTGTGGAAGGAAGAATTAGGAACTGAAACATTGTGGTTCCAAGAAAGTAGAAGTTTTAGATGTATTGACAAGCTTAAAACAAATAAATATTTACAGCATTTATTTATTTACAGCATTTTTACCCCACCCTTCTCAAATCGACTCAGAGCAGCTAATATCAGGTCCAGATTGCATCCATCCCAGAATTCATAAGAAATTGCTGGTTTGCCAACAAAAATGTGTAATGCATCCCTAAGATTAGCTTCTGTTAAAGACTTCTGCACAGGCCCGGATTATCATTTAGGGCAGCAAGGCTGTGGCCTATGAGCGTAAGCTGAGGGAAGCGCCAGATCAACGCCAAAAAAAGAGGCGATGACTCACGGCGAGTTGTTCCAGCGGCAGCTGCGCGGCACCCTTCCATGCGGCGCCCTTCCACGCGGCGCCCCATTCACGCAGCGCCGCTGCCTGTGGGACAACTCGGCGTGTCCTCAGAAGGAGGGAGGGAGGAGGAGTGCAGCTCGAGCGACGTCACTCCCTCTGGGGGCGGGGCCCGAGCGACGTCACTCCCTCCGGAGGCGGGGCCTGAGCGACATCACTCCTTCCGGGGGCAGGGCCTGAGCGACATCACTCGGGCCCCGCCCCCGGAGGGAGTGACATCGCTCGGGCTGTACTCCTCCTCCCTTCCTCTTTCTGAGACCACGGCGAGTTGTCCCAAAGGCAGCGGCAGCTGTGCTGCGTGAATGGGGTGCCGCGTGGAAGGGTGCTGAGCAGCTGCCGCTGGGACAACTCGCCGTGGTCTTGGAGGGAGGGTGGAGGAGTGCAGCCCAAGCAACGTCACTCCCTCTGGGGGCGGGGCCCGAGTGGTGGTGCGCAAAAGGGGGCGTAATTCCAAAGTGTGGCCTAGGGCGCAAAAAGGTCTTAATCCGGGCCTGCTTCTGCAAAGTGGCTAATCTGACGTGAGGTTCTTTTTAAAGGAGAAGTTAAGCCCAATATTAGTCATACTTACAGCAGGCTAAATGAAATCAGCCATGATTAATAAGTCTCATTCATTTCAGTAGCACTATTCTAAGTAGGACAAATTGAGCCACTGGAATTTAAACATTGGTTAGCTTTGTGTCTGTTTTGTATAAATTGGCAGTAGCTTTTTTTTAAGGCAATCTTAAGCATGTAGAAAAAAATGTCTTGCTGACCAAGAATATGTACAGGTTAAGTATCCCTTATCTGAAATACCTGGGATGAAAAGAGTTCCATATTTTTATTTTTTATTTTTATTTTATTGGATTTTGAACTACATTGCTTTCTCAGATTATGGAAAGGATGTGCCACAATACCTTAGTGCCAAAGTGGGTAATTTTTTCAGCTTCTTAAGCCACACTAGGCCAGAAACTGGGGGAGTGGCAACTTAAAAACCACCGTTTTTTGACATGGTGCCTAGAAATACGTCTTTTAAACTTCCAGAATTGGGGGAGATCCATGTTCGCCTTTTTCTCAACAATGGCAGGTTAGTTGGCGGTGGCATCTTGGAACTTGCATACGCTCCACAAGCCATACTTTGACCCTTTCGTGCATTACACAAAGTCATGGGTGCAACTACTTGTACACTTTGACTAGTTTGTACAGTTCTGTCCAGGACATTATGAAGCTGCTTCTTGTGCAGAAAGGGAAACCAAATTAATCAAGAAGCTGGGGGCAATTCCCCTGGGGAAAATGTTGCAACATAAATGTTTTTGAACACAGAAATAAGGTAAGACAAGTAGGACACGATAGACAAGTATAAAATAATATATGCTATGGAGAAAGTGGATGAGGAGAACTTTTCTCCTTCTCATAGTACTAGAATGTTTGGCCATTCAGTGAAATTGAATGGTGGAAGATTTGGAACGTAAATATAATTTCTTCCTCACATAACCACAAAATGTAATAATAGCCACTAGCTTGGATGGTCTTGAAAGGAGCTCAGGCACACTCATGGATAATTAAGCTACCAGGTATTTTGTGTGGGTCAGGAGAGATTTGAGAAACGGCAAGTCACTTCTGGTATGAGAGAATTGGCTGTCTGCAAGGATGTTGCCCAGGGGACACCTGGATATTTTACCATCATGTGAGAGGCTTCTCTCCTGTCCCTGCATGGGAAGCTGGAGCTGACAGGTGGGAGCTCACCCCACTCCCCAGATTCAAACTGCTGACCTTTCAGTCAGCAGTCCTGCCGGCACAAGGGTTTAACCCATTGCACCACCAGGATTAAGTTATCAGTGGCTACAAGTCATAACGCCGAGGCTCCTGCTGCTGAAAACCAGTCCCAAAGGAACAGTAATACTGCAGTGGTTCTCAACCTGTGGGTCCTCAGGTGTTTTGGCCCACAACTCCCAGAAATCCCAGCCAGTTTACCAGCTGTTAGGATTTCTGGGAATTGAAGGCCAAAACACCTGGGGACCCACAGGTTGAGAACCACTGAGTAATAGGATAATGTGCTTGCTTCTCTTTATAGGCTTCCCAAATGACCATGGTTGATCATTCCAGGAAACAGGAAGCTTTCAGATTCTGCACCAGAAGTATTTTTTTTGCTTGAAAAAAGGAATGTGTTCTCTCAGTTATTCTTCAAAATAATACTTTCATGTCTTCATCAGATAGACATATAACTGACTTTTGAGGTAATGAAGTTCCTTTCAGTTCTTTGTTTCAGTACTACATTGATGCATATTGTCCATTTAACATTGTGCAGTAATTTTAAAAAAGAATTATGAGCAAATGTACACCTCAAAAGTTTCCTGTAAAGTCATCAAGCTGACTTCTTGTGCTTTTCGGTTTTGGTTTTAAGAGTCATCATATATTCTATTTTTAAGTAAGTTTTGGTGAACCTGACGTGGGCGGCATAGCGGTACGCACAGCTTCTCATTAAGCTTGAAACATAAGATGTGGCATTCATCTGTGTCTTTTCCAGTAAAGAAAATTGCCATATCTTTCCATGAAAAAGGCTTTTTCAAAACAGCATCCATGTCTACACTTCGTATTGTCAGTTGCTATTTGTGTGGTTCATTTTTTTTAGGTTTCCCACTCAGACAATTAGGTAAAGCTTCTATCAGCAAAACAGTGGAGTGTTAAATTGTTCGACTTTCAGTGAACCAAAATATGACTGTTAGTCTGTTTCTGTGCTCCTGGTAAAGAATTACTCATGCCTCTCCAAAATAAGGGCATTTCCAATGTCCCACTTAGATCAGATGCATACAGGCTTCAAACCTGCAGGGTATATATTTTTTTGCTAGACTTTGCTAGGTATATGCCAACCAATGCTACCAAGGTTACAATGCAAACCAGTGCCTTAAGCGTCAAAGCCAGTTGTAAAACAATGGTAGAAAGAAGTTCCTTCAATCAACTTCATAACACAGAAACTGTGTAACACTGAAATAAAACCTTGTGCTGGTACACCATAGGGCAGGGATGTCAATGTCCTTTTTTAAAAATCGAGCAGCACATTAGCCTTCAGTTGCTTTCAAAGGGCCATTGAATCCATGGATGGAGAATCAGTGGGTACAGAGGGCCAACCATAATTTTTTACATAGTGGTCAGTGCTCTTCAGTTTTTACTTAATTTGGGTCCTCAGATGTTATCAAACAACAACTTCGGTCACTTTGGATCTGCTATGCAGACTGGGGATAATGGGAATTGCAACCCAACAGCATTTCTGACTCTGAGGTTGGGGAAAGGCTAAAAGACATTTTAAAATCAGGCATCCTATCCACAAGCCATGTGTCTAAATTCAAACCCCACTCTCCTGTCTATACAGAACAAACAGCAGCCTTTTAGATATTACTGCATCACAACTCCCATCAGATCTAGGAATGATGTCTAATGATAAAGAATACAGGAATTGTAGTACAGCATCTGGAGGGCAACATAAAATGGGCCTCGAGTTTGACACATATGCTTTAGGGTGTCCCTAAGTCAGAAACGACTTAGCAAGTAAGTTTTTTTACAAAAATATATATATCCAACCTGTTTTCTTTTTGTTTAGAGGAAAAATTGGACAAAATAAGATTTACATTGGCCAATGATGAAGACTACAAGTCCAAACACATCTGGCTTCTGTTTAAATGAAGCATCAGATGAGATAGTGGGCTATGTTTTTTTCCTTCAATAAATGTATGACCTACATACATAGAATGTCACTTATTGAAAAGATAGAAGGAAGTCAAATTGTATCTGCAGAAAAAAACTGCAAAAAAAGTATTTGAAGGGCATATTTCTTTTGTTGTTATTTCTAATTAGATTATTTCTTTATCAGTATAGTGGTAAATATGGTAAGTGTTGTGTTAAACTTTTGTATTGTGTAGTTTGCAATTGGCAGTTAGTAGTTTGTGTTTGTTATATACATAATCCGTTTGTATTTTATGTAGTTCTTACATAGCAGTAATAATATTTTTTCCCAAATTAACACTAAACAGTATACACTACAAATAGCAGAACGAGATAAAGTCCATAGGATGCAAATAATTGGGTTTATTCCTCCATAAACTAATCCTTTTTAGAGATTTTGTATACACACACACAGAGAGAGAAAATTAGAGAAAGACACGGAACATTTTCACTGCAGAATTAATGCAGTTTGGCACCATTTTGCTTACCTTGGCTCAATGCTATAGAATTATGGGATTTGTAGTTTGGTGGAGACTACCACTCTTTGGCGAGAGAGCTAAAGATTTTATAAAACCATGACCTCCATGATTCCACAGTATTTAGCAAAGGCAGTTAAAGTGTCAAACTGCTTTCTAGATGAACCCACAGACACATATAAACACAGACACACATTTGATATTGATATCCTAACTCTGTTTACTTCTTTCCTTTCTTTTTGTCCTGCCACATTTTATCAATTTATTCAGCATATTAAGGAGCATTTGTTTGCATTCATTTGGCTGTGCACAGGCTCACATCAGGACCAAGAGTTATTGCAAGGTCAGGAGTGATTTACACCTCCGGAAGTAGTTGGGATGCTAGTCCCAGCCAGCAGAGTCAAGAAGAAGGAATGCTGGCTCTTGTACTTTTGCAACATCTGCAGAGCTGTATGTTTCCAACACCTGCCTTGTGTTATTGGGAGTTCTCATCAGGGGCTCTTTCACACAACATTCTTGTAGCACCATGGTTCCACTTTAACTGTCATGGCTGCATCCTATGGAATCCTAGAAGTTTTAGTTTGGTAATGCAGTAGAGTTCCTTTCTAGCTAATAATTCTAAAAAGCCCTTTCTACACTGCAAATTCTAGGATTCCATAGGATGGGACTATAGTGTTAGAATTCTTCAGTGTTGAATGGCCCCAGGTGAAGCATTTATATACATTGGTTTGCAATGTGTATGTGCCTATTTGCAATATTTAGTGACTATTGAATTTTAGGGACAGGTTAGGGTTAGGGCAGCATATTTGGCATCAAAGGTGAGCTTGGTGATGTGGTCCCATTTTTCTTCTCAACATGCTTGTTCCAGAATTTGTATAAGATAATTTGTTGCACTGAAGTTCCTTATATACTCTAGGACAGTGTTTCCCAACCTTTTTTGAGCCGCGGCACACTTTATACATTTGCAAAATCCTGGGGCACACCACCAACCAAAATGACACAAAATGACACTCTAACACAGTAATACATATAGTGAATATGTTTTTAAATGTATTTATACACTCAGTGTGAAACCTGGGCCTGTTTCGATGAACACAACATAGATAGATATCCTGGCAGGAATGGCAGAAAGACACAAACTTCCCACACAGAACTCCCATAGCCAAGAGAAAATGCTATAAGAGTTTGGTGGGCATTGACCTTGAGTTTTGGAGTTGTAGTTCACCTGTATCCAGAGAGCACTGTGAACTCAAACAATGTTGGATCAGGACCAAACTTGGCATGAATACTCAATATGCCCAAATATGAACGCAGATGGAGTTCAGGAGAAATAGACCTTGACATTTGGGAGTTGTAGTTGCTGGGATTTATAGTTCCCCTACAATCAAAGAGCATTCTGAACCCCACCAATGATAGAACTGGGCCAAACTTTCCACACAGAACCCCCAGGAGGCAAGAGGAGGTCTCTACTTGGGGAAAGGGAGGTGGGCCTTCCCAATGCATGGAGAGGGAGAGACCAAGTAGACAACGGGTGCGGAGGGGGGGTGTTTGTAATTCTGTGCCTTTATTGAGGTAGGTTTCTTAGGGTTTTTATACTTCAACACACTAGACTCCTCCCCCCCCCCCCCCGAGGTTCCAATTTCCCATGGCACACCTGATGATCACTCACGGCACACTAGTGTGCCCCGGCACACTGGTTGGGAAACACTGCTCTAGGAAAATTGCCATGCTGCATGAGAGTTGTAGACTGAGAAATTTCTGGTTTCTAGATAAGTGAATCATAAGTTTACAGAGGCTTATCAAGAGGTTGTGATCCTACTGCTTCTTTGCGCATTAAGTTTACTTAATGTTATTATCTGGAAAGAGATCTGAATACTTTAATTGGTCTGAATATTTATTCATTTAGGATAAAATGTGACACCTTCTTAGACAGGAAATTGAGCAAATTTTCACTGGTTATACAGGAAGGAACTCATTAGCATTTCAGATATTTTGTCCCCACAAAGGTTTTAACGTTAACATTTTTGTTCTCTTCAGTGTTTTGATAGTCGTAACCCTATAATAAAAAATTGGACAGCCATGAAACAGTGAAGAAAGAAAGAGATATCTGTTTATATTCATTACTATTTGTTTTCAACAGGATACCCATCTTTTAAAAACACTTTGCTTTTTTATGATAAGAAAAAACTAAAGAGAGAGAGACACAAAGAGAGAGAGAGAGAGAGAGAGAGAGAGAGGAGGATGAGGAGAGGAGAGGAGAGAGAGAGAGAGAGAGAGAGAGAGAGAGATCTAGTGGAATATTTGTGACCTCATTGGAAACTACTTGATTGCTGTATGTCTGTCCTCCAATTAAATTGAAAATAAGGGAACTCCAGATGGACAGAAGGAAATACTAGGTAGCTTAAAAACCCTAAAGTTGGCAGGCCCTGTCTTATCTTGGAATCTCAGAAGGGTCAGCCCTGATTAATACTTGAGTGAGATATTGCCATCAAATACCAAGTGCTGTAGGCTATATTTCAATAGGACAAAATGCAACATTTTTAAAAGCACTTTTGCTACAGCAAAATTAATATATGCAGTTATATATTGCACTACATGGGGAATCTTTTAAAATGAAAGGAATTGCATTAAATACAAAAGTCTTCATGGAATGATCAGTGTATGTGAACATGTGTGTTCATAAGAATACTCTGCACATTGTAGATGTGGCCACTCAAGCGCACACCTATTTCTTCCTCTCCTGTATACAGGAAAATGTTTTCTGATAGAATTTCTATTTGGAATTCAAGCCTCTATCTTTAATATAGTTGCAAAAAAACCCCCTTCTGGCTATATTTAATAAATTTAAATCAAAATCTTCTGTTTGAATCTAAGCCCTTGGCCCAGTTCAGTTGGAACAGTTTGGTGTTCATAGGCTTCAACTGCATTCTGCATCTCCTTTCATTCTTCCCCAAATTTGACTCAGGCGAACACCATTTTGGACAGTAAATAATAAATATTCTTCTTGCCTCTTGCGAGTGAGGGGGATTTTGTGGAAAACAATAAGACTCAAAAACAATTTGTTCTGAAATGAAATGTGTCAAACTGATAGTTTATCTATGTGCTTACATGTGTAGCATGCAACAGAATAAAAGATGCCTCAACAACTGAGTTCCTTGTGGTTTACTATTTTATTCATTATGTCCTGCCCATTCTCCTTGTGCTTGAACCTTGTTTTAGGGACAGGGCTCAAACCTTTTTGGTCACGGAACCCTTCTGTAGATTTTGTTTTTGTGCAGAACCATCCCTGATTTTTGCTAAGCATTGTGAACCCACAAAATTCTTCCTCCTTTCATCTATTCCTCTTGTCTGAGTATTTTGTATAACATAGTCAGTTTGAAAATGAAGAAAAAACATTTTAAATATAATCACAAACATTTATTTTGGTATAAGAAAATATTGGATTTACACCTAATGTGATAAATGATCTTTTTCACTGTACTTCAAATAGTACTGTAATTGAGCTTTATGCCTGAAATCTGAATATGTAAATCTGGGGTGGCATACAACTTACTTCTAAATTTGATTTTGATTTAAGCAAAAGCTGGAAAAGTGTTTGAAGATAAGCTTCACTCCCCCTTCCTTCATATTAGAAACAATTGAATACTTGTCCATTTATAGTTTTAGTTTTTTTTAAATTTATTTTAAAGATTTTAAGAAACCTTATGATGCCTTTGCAGAATCCTAGCGTTTCATGGGACATAGTTTAAGAGCTTCAGTCTTGGAGAGCTCATTTACAGTTCGGACTGAAACCTGGTCTGCAATAACATGAAAGACACCTCCCTGTGATCGGAGACTGAGTATAACCCCAAACATAACCCACAAGGCTTCTTTACCCCATTTTGAGGCTCATCTAGACTGGGCAGTTTAATCCAGTATAAATATGCCCCTGAGCAGCTCTGGATCTGGCATGTTCACTGCCTACAACTACTCCTAGCTAGACATGCAGCTCCATTTAAGTTCCTGGCTAATGCTCTGTTGATACCCACACAACCAGGAAGAAGAAGGGGAGATTCCCATTGTGGGGATAGCAGTCCATTCAGGGTGAGTCCAGGTTTTTAGGCTCAAGTAGACAATCCTTTGGATATCTACCATTTATGTTGCATACAAACTGAGCAAGGAGATTTCAGTATATAACTAAGAGGAAAAGCAAACCACCTTATGAGGGTTTTTTTTTACCTAAGAAGCTCCTAGGAAATAATTGGATCACCATTGTTTGACAGACTTCTGGAAGACACATATTAATTGGCAACGTTCTCGGCACTTGGTCAGCTCCTCTAGGGAAGTAAATAATTGAAGGCCTGCAAGAAAGTGAATGTTGGGTTAAAACCTTAGTTTCCAGTCACACTGGTAAGGTGAAAACTGAAGAATTCAGTATTTGGGCTTCTGTGGGGATTCAATTAGAGGACTGGTCAGTGGGCAAAGCCCAAGATTCTAGCTTTTCGGCAGTCTAAAATGTGACATGTGGTTTTGCCTCTAAAATGTTGTTGATGCAGTTGTATAGGCAGAAAGAACTTTCTATTTGGTGCTATTAAGACTGGATAATTTCTTGGCATCAATCATCTATTTCTGTTAGCATTTCTATTTTAGCATTGCAAATATTGAAGGTAGCAACTTGGTTTGTTTTTCCTTGTGTGTTTTCTCTTTCTTTCTCTGCCTGTTTCATTGGCAGTGGCTTTGCTTAGAACTGTGCTGTCTTGTTGCTGTGTTTGGGGTAGGTTAAAGTTTCTCTAAAAACTTGAGACCTTTCTTTCTTGCCATGATTTTATACCACATGAAGTTGAACATCTACTTGAGTAGCCAGAATTGGGAAATGCTGTGAAGTCTCCTTTGTGCATTGATTGGACCAGAGTTTCCTAAACTGTGCTCCTCCAGATGTTTTGGACTTCAGCTCCCACAATTCCTAACAGCTGGTAAAGTGGCTGGGATTTCTAAAACACCTGGAGGAGCACAGACTAAGAAACACTGGATTAGACCTTTGCCTTTATTGTCTGCCATCCATTTACCTTTCAAAAAGGGGCAGCAGGGTCCACCACTGTTGATATTATGCTACAGTAAAATGCTCTCGAGCAGCTTTGTGTATCTATTTATCTGTTTTCCTTTGGCTCCAGTAGCAACTGGTCTTGCTAGAGCATATGGAGACTGGGCTGGAGAATGGTGTTATGTTGCAACAACTTTTCTTTGAACTTTTTAAAATTTCAAGACACCTACAAACCTTTTAAAAGGATATTCTAAACCATGGCTGTAGAGATTGGGTATATGCCAGCCCTAGGACATGGGATGTTTGTGTGTGTGTGTGTGTGCATGCATTTTTTTTTATTTATTGTGTCAGGAGCGAACCAAAACAGTTGTATTGCATTAAAACAGACAAACAAACAAAACACAAAGTTTGCAGAATTGGTATTCTATTAAATGTCCTTTGACCAGTAGCTGGCCACTTGTAGTGCCTCTGGTGTTGCTGCAAGAAGGTCCTCTATTGTGCATGTGGCAGAGCTCAGGCTGCATTGCAGTAGGAGGTCTGTGGTTTTCTCCTCTCCACACTCGCATGTCACGGACTCTGCCCTGTAGCCCTATTTCTTAAGGTTGGCTCTGCATCTCGTGATGCCAGAGTGCAGTCTGTTCAGCGCCTTCCAAGTCACCCAGTTTTCTGTGTGCCCAGGAGGGAGTCTCTTATCTGGTCTCAGCCATTGATTAAGGTTTTGGGTCTGAGCCTGCCACTTTTGGACTCCCACTTGATGAGGTGTTCCATATTTACATGCATTCAAATATTCAATCTCTGACCACTCTTCTTAAAGAGGAGGATGCACACATTTAATGTGCAATGTTTTCAGTACTATATTACATTATGATTCTTGAACTAGTGTTTCAGTAGATAGAATGTTACATTCCATGTGTTTAATTGTGTCAGAATTGTTGCAGAAAACAGATCTGATACAGTTACTTAAAAGCTAGCAAACGCATTGTAGCATACATTTTCATAGAGTCCCCAGATTGTCATTCAGTTATTATCCTGAGCAGCTTGTTTGAGATCTCTAATGCTCCCACCCAGACCTCAGCATTTTAACAGCTCAGCTCACGTCCGTTTCAAATGCAGTGAGATCTATTCCAGTCACTTCAGGCAGGAACTACTGATGATGTGCTGGAATGATATGGAAAAGAGATACTGTATCGTTATTCTCCCATAATACGATTGTTGTATTGTAGGCTTGAATTAATCACTTACAGATGTAGCGTTGGCAGACTTGCTAACCAACGTTGCACAACTTTCCAAGGAAGGCTAGGCAATGAGCAATGTATCATCTAGGAAATCTTTTTCTTCTATGTGTTTGATAGTGAAAATTTCCAGAACTGATGTGTTGTTGCGCAAAAACAGTAAATGATTGGGCAATTTGTAGGGGAGAACAGATGGGCTCATTTATTCTGAAAAGTACATGGTTGGTCATGCCAGCTTTACACAACTTGTGCATCGCTATGTGAACAAGTGGATAAGTAAATACTAACAAAGATGGTTCTTTTCTAATAATGTAATTGTTATTCCATTGCCATTATTCCTTCATTGGCAAGTGAGGTGGTCATTTCCCATATAGCAGGACTATTGATAAGAGTACAACTTAGAGGTCTCTCATTCATAGGAGTGCCACAAGTCAACTAGACAGCAATTAGCAACAATAAATATTTTCCCAGTGATGTTTCTGTCTTTTTTAACTGTAAAAAGTCCCAAAGTTTTTTTTAAAGAAAGAGTAGTATAAGCTCAATTGATCTTGCAAACCTGGACACTACTTTTGCATGATACAGTGATTGCAGTCTTGGGCTAGGACTCTGTGAGGCCAGTGTCTGAATCCTTGCTCAGCCATGGAATCCCATTGGGAAATCTTGGACAAGACACACACTATTAAAGGAGAGCAATGGCAAACCTCCTCTAAATAAATAATCCATTCCAAGAAAATCCTGAGACAGGGTTGTCATATGCTGGAGTCAACTTAAAGCAGAGTAGCATATTCAGCATATTCAGCGTTGCCTCCAAAAAATCCTGCAAATTTCTTGGGAAGACAGGCGGACAAATGTCAGTGTGCTGGAAGAAGCAAAGACCACCAGCATTGAAATAATGTTCCTCTGCCATCAACCCCGCTGGACCAGCCATGTTGTCCGAATGCCCAATCACCATCTCCCAAAGCAGTTGCTCTACTCTGAACTCAAGAATGGAAGACAAAAGGTTGGAGGATAGGAAAAGAGATTTAAAGATGGGCTCAAAACCAACCTTAAAAACTGTGGCATATACACCGAGAAGCACTGGCCCTTGAGCGCTCTAGCTGGAGGTCAGCTGTGACCAGCAGTGCTGTAGAATTTGAAGAGGCACGAATGGAGAGTGAAAGAGAGAAATGTGTCAAGAGGAAGTCGTGTCAAGCCAACCCCGACTGCCTTCCACCTGGAAACTGATGCCCTCACTGCGGGAGAACATGCAGGTCAAGAATAGGGCTCCACAGTCACCTATGTACCCACCACCAGGACACCGAACTTGGAAGACAATCTTGCTTGAACAATGAGGGATCACCTAAGTAAGTAAGTATATCAGTAAGTAGTTGAGCAGCAGTAACCGCTGGATTTCATGATAGTGTGGTGGTGACTCTGCTCTGGATTTTAGTCTTACATTTAAAGGATCTGCCCAAAGTATCAAATCTATTTTGTGGATAGACTCCAGAGACTTGGTTGGCTCCTATATAGCTCCGACTAAAATTCAGCATGCATTTAGGCCAATTTTGCACAGTAGCTCACTTCCATAGACTGCTGTTTCCATCCAGAGCTAAAAGCTGTAATGTGAGAGGTTATTTTTGGAACTCCTGCAGATGAATATTAAAAGTGGTGGTAAGCCCTGTAAATGGTTGGATAAATGTGTTATTGGAGGGAGTGGGTGTGTGGATAGGTGGAAGGTGGGCTAAACTATGCAATAGGTGAGCAGAAAAAGGAAGTACTTCTGAGTCCATATATGGTGGTTTATCACTGTGCTGCTCTGAGAACAAAGGTAGACTCTGTCTAAGTTTGGCTAACAAATCACTCGGTCTGGACTTGCATCTTCTGCTGTGAAATTTGGCAGACTTTTGTTACTGGTGTCTGGAATTCTCATTGTATGATTTATAGCAGGTAAAACCTTCAGGGCTGGCTTGCCAACTCTCTTCCTTCAGAGCTTTTGGCTAGGGGCTTGGAGATGTGTCCCACAATGGGTTAAAAGGGGGAAAATGGCTTTGAAGGAGCCCATCAAAAACAGTGACTTGGCTCTGCATATTTCTTTGGGACTTCCTTCTGGGGCCAGGTGTGCAGACACCCAGATAGCTGGGACTGGCTGGCTATTATTTGTCCAAAAGAGACCAGGGCTTAGTTAACAGTGAGCCAGTCAATTAATATTTGGGTTATACTGCTCTGGCTTGCAGGTGAGGACTTATGTAGTGTAATGTTTCTCAATTGGGTGTGTGTGAACATTTTCTAATAGCAAACTACATGTCAAGGAAAAAAACATTTAGGCTAACTTTCTTGTGGATGTATATGTTTGCTGTGTGCAAGGAGTATTTTCTCTCTCTACAGGGAGTATTCAGACACATAAACAAGCCATCTGAAGTGGTACAGCCCAGGCACAGGTTCATTCTCTTATTTAGAACTAAATTAAAACATAAATAAAATGTGAGTGTAAATAGAAGAGCGAAGAGATGAGAATCTCTCATTTTCCCATCAGGTTTATAGGATATGTTTATGTCTGTCTGGGCACGCTGGGAGTTCTAGTAACCTTTCCAAGATCTGCTGAAGGCTCCTGTTCTCAAAGGCTCAGTGTGGTATTGTTGCGGAGAAAGACTAAATGTTTGTGTATCTAAACAGAGCGAAAAAACTCCCTTTGTGAGATTAGCTGGTACATGCTTTTCTTCAGAGACATACTCTATATAGAACAAACTGAAGAAGGATCCTCAAAACCAGGTTATTATGGAAAGAGTGACTTGAATAATTGATTCTGGCACAGACAGTTCTTGATACAGGTGTCTTTTCAAACCACCCCATCCATAATGCCTTGATCCTGAGGATCTCCCAGAATTAGGCATTGAAGAAATGGATGGCTCATTTTAGCAGAGTAGTACCCAACTTTAGGTCCTCTATTGGGACTCCAACTCCCAGAAACCCTGGCCAACATGTCCAATTCTCAGGAATTCTGAGACCCGAAGTCTAAAACACCTGGAGGACCAGTGGTTGGACATCACTGGTCTAGAACTTAATAATTAGGACGAATGTCGCTGTCTTTGAGCAAGCAGGGATCACCAGCAGCCTGGGCACGGCATGTCTCTAGGATGGAGGACCACTGCCTCCCAAAGATACTACTCTATGGTGAACTTGCCATGGGTCAGCGCAAGAGAGGCACCCCCAAAAAAGAGATATAAGGACTCCCTGAAACAACATCTCAGGCTCGGCCAGATTGATCACCAACAATGGTCCATCCTGGCCTCACTTCAGGAGGCATGGAGACGCACTATCCACAATGCTGTGGCCTCTTTCGAGAAGATACACCGAACGAGTCTCAAAGAGAAAAGACAATGCAGAAAGAACCGCAACTTGGAAACAACATCACCCAAGGAGACTTTCTGCTGTGCTTTCTGCAACCGGACTTGCATATCTTGGATTGGCCTTTTTAGTCATCAATGCACTTGTAGAAAGCGTGGGAGGAGTCCTTCCTAAATCTTTGTTTGTGAAGAAAAGCCAGAGAGAGAGAGAGAGAGAGAGAGAGAGAGAGAGAGAGAGAGAGAGAGCTTAATAAATAAATAATAAATAAAACTTTATCTATACCCCGCCACTATCTCCCCAAGGGGACTCAAGGTGGCTTACATGAAGCCAAGCCCAACAATTATATCAAAGCAAAGCAAATATACAACATAAAATAATACATCAATGAAATAAAATGAAAATAATAGAAAGCTATACAAAATAAATACACAATACAATATAAAATCACACTAATCAATCACAATAGGCAGGGCCGGTTTAAAATGTTTAAAAACTCTACGTGAGATAAGTAGTGTGGTGTTTCTAGAAGGAGGATCAGGCGGGATGAAACAATGGGGTTTAATTGCACTCGAAGGTGAGATAAAGTGCTTTTTAGTAAGAACCAATGTGACAAGTGATTTCTTATTCTGCATGCCGTGAGTGACTAGAATGACCTGCCACTCTTGGCTGGTTGGTTACTAAGTTATTTATTTGATTGCCATTTTATGTGGGAAAGAGAATTTTGCTACCTCCTGGTGAAAATGTAAAAGTTTACAATAGGTTCTGGTGCATCCATTGTTTAACACTATAGGCATCTGTCTGTATTGTTAGTGGTTTTAGGAGGAGAAACAGGATTTCTATTAATAATAATCACTTCCATCCATATTGCAGTTGATATTTCTCTCTCTCATGAATTCCAAAACAAATACAATTAATATTCCCCAAATCTGGAATATTTACATATTGACATCTAGCCAAATCTCCATGGATTCAGTACTGAGAGAGGCTGATGTTTGCTTGCTGAGCCAAGGTTTATTTGCATAAAGTCGCTAATAAAAACAAAAGAAACTATGCACATCCTGTGGAATTTGATATCAAGATGGGTGTGCTTTCTAAGATATATAGCCCAATGTATTTAAATGGAGAAATGCAATGCAGAGCATGAACTGAATAGATTAAAAAGTTGCCTGCTCACATGCTTCATATTAATGCAGACATGAAATGAAATCTGTATGACATATTACTTGAATATTGATTGTGCACGTGCCTTCAAGTTGCCTATGGAATTATTACAACCACATGCATTTCATAGAGTTTTCCTAGGCAAACAGTATTTAGAGGTGGGTTTGCCAGTTCCTTCCCTTGAAATAATAAGCCCTCAATTTGTGCATAATCAGTTCTTAAAGCCTTGCTGACAGAGGAGGCTTCCTAAACATCACTTCCAAAATCTGGGAGAAAACGTCCTCTTCCATATATTCTCTAGGCATGCCTGCAAAGGTAAACTGAATAGAAAGAAAATCTTCCCTGAAGATCTTCAAGCTTAGGCCAACTCCTAATGGAAAGATGCAATCCTTCAGATAGCTTATGTTGGGCATTATAGGTCATAAACAAAGCTATGAATTATGTCCAAAATTCTGGGAATAAATTCCCATTGCTCAAGACGGATTGCCAGCAGAGCCAGTGGAGCATACTCCTTCAAGGGCAGTCTCAATCCATATCAATTGTTACAACTGTACTGATGCAGTCCAGCGAGAAGCATAAAACTGTTGGATTCTTTGCAAGACATAGCACAAGATGTACTTTTGTGTAGGGCAGCCTGATATTCAACAGCAGTACTGATATACTGAACTACCCACAACAATTCTGAGCTGCAGTCAATGATAGTGTAATTATGTCCTTTGCCCCAAATCCATGAAATGGTTCACCCTCCATCTGCCCCCCTCCTCTTCACTCAAAGCCCTTGGCAAGAGTGAATCAGCACTCTGGTATATGGACTTATGGCCTGTAGATTTATAATGTTTACATCAAACTCTCCTTTCCCCTACAACCATATAACTCTGTTAATGGCTCACATACACTCCTTTGAAACTCTTCTCCCACATTAACGAACAAAGCAAATGCAACACGAGACTACGGTTTCTCCTGAGATCCCAGGAGATTCTGTAACACAGCAAGAAAGTAACCAGAGTATTTTTGCCCACTCCCACCACCTGTTGATAGAGAATGCATGTTTCTGGCCAAAAGACACACATTTGGAGACTTGATGAATTGCTTTTTAAATATGCAATTGTCCCACAAATGGCAATAAAATTAATTTAGAGAGCGGGGGAGAGGAAACCGCTGGCTTTTAAAGGGAAGTGTTACATATATTGGGTTCTGGTTTTGAATGGAAGAAAGGCAGCAAGCTTGGCAGAAGAAATTTGTCTTATGAAAAAGAAAACACCTTGCAAAAAGATAAATATGGACCTAACTGCAGAAAGTGACAGCATGGCCCAGGGACCTGTTGGACTGCAGACAGATGGACTCAGATCTCTGCTGAACCACAAAGCTGATGGGAAGGCCTTGAGGAAGGCCAAATTGGCTTCCCATTTTACATTTACTTCCCATTTTACATTTACATTTACTTTAGATATTATTGTCATATGGAATAAAGGGTGGAAAAGCCAGAGGAAGGCATTGCTAAGAATCAATTCGAGAATAAGTTTGCCAATATATTTGGTTTGATAACTTTATCTGCAAATGCACACATGTGGTTCCATGGTAATCGTATGCATTGTAATCTGCGTTATACCATGCTTCCTTCCTACAGAACTTCAGAACTGTCTTGAAAATCTCATTTATTTGCTGTGGCATCTTTATAAGTAACTTTAAATTAGTAGCTGGTGGTTTTAGTGGGGAAATGTTTATTGGAGTTTAATATTTTACTGGGTGATTCTCATTTATGGTCCAATTATTTGAAGCTTATTATTTTTTGCAGATTGTGTTGACTTTAGGTTGTTGGTTTTTTTCTTTTACCACTAAGGGCAGCATACAGATAAATAAAAACTGTCACTGGTGTAGTGAACTATGTTCTACATTGGCACAGGAAAATGTGAGACATGTGGTCTCTTCCAACTCTATTATTCTATGATTCTGTGTTTTTGGACCTTCCTGGGTCCTAGGGCAATTTTGGGATATTTTGAGGCTAATTTGTTTTATAAAATTTCACAAAATTTTCTTCTGTCCAGGAAGGCTCCAAACAAGTGCAAATGCCTTCGACACTTGCTAGAGATAATTTTTGGGAACTTCAGAGCAAATTATTTTCCAGTCCCCTGGGAGCCACAAAAACAACTGAGGGGTTTTATGCTACCCAGGCAGTACTGGATTGGCCAGGCCCCCCTTTGACATGATTGTATTTACATTTTAGTATATCTACTGTATACTACCAGTAATATATACAATACAGTGTTCCCTCGCTTATCGCGGGGGTTATGTTCCAGGACCTCCCGCGATAAGCGAAAATCTGGGTAGGGACACTCTATTTCAATGTTTATACATTATTTTAGCAGGTATGCACTATTTTAAGTCTTTATACACTTAAAGTGAAGGAAAGGAAGGAAAGGCCCTTCAAGGCTGGAGAAAGGGAGGGAGGACTAAGAAGGGAAAGCACCTTGTGCCTTGTATCTTGTTAATCTTACTCTGTGCAGCCTATCCTAAAGCAAAATTTTTATAAGACTTTGACATTGGGATGTAACATGACAAGTATATCAAGAATTTTTTTTGGCAAAAATACATGAACCTATATTCTTTTGTTATTTTGCAGCTGTGTGCTGTTCAGTCACTTAAAAGAGAAAATGTAAATGCCAGAACCAGAAATGATATTTTGTTACATTTCATTGATGTTTCATATATTATGTATGTGTTTAATTACTGTTGATTTTATACTGTTTGTTATACTGTCCTTTTTTGGGAGAAAAGTGGAATATAAATAAAGGTTTATTATTATGTGATATGCTATATATTCATGTATACATCTAGAAATGTTTAAACAAGTCAACCTAAAAAACATAAATCAACTTACCCGTATGTCAATCTAAATACTCATACTGTACTTTAACTTTTATCATAAAAGGAACACCCCTTTCTTTTAGTAGAGTATCGAAGGTTGATGGCTAGTGCATCCCAGGAGGACCGAAAATAAGCACTGGGACCTTTATTGTCATCGCCATGGTGTCACATCTGGCCTTTTTGAATGCCTGGATGGAGAAATGGCAGTAGTAGAGAGGGGTGGATGGCCCCCTGAAGTGGTATTGCTATTTTTCTGCTCTCCACAGAACCTCAACTTATCCATGGGTCATATAAAGGTCCGTAATTTTGGCCTCCAAACCTGCTCTCAACTTATACATGAGTTTATACAACTACATTTTTGTCAAGTGGCGAAGAGAGGCCACTGTATAAAAACATTACTTTGCCCCATTCAAGATGAATATATATTGTCAATGGGGACAGCTTTCTTTCAAAATATATTTAGGTGAGCAGGGAGAGCACTGCCAGATTTCAAAATCCATGTGCTCTTTACTGGAAAGGCTGAGAAGCACAAAACCAGGTACTTGAAAGCGAATATTGTGCTCAGTGTCTTTCGCATGTGTTTCTTCAGAATTATCCTTTTGAAAAAGGAAAAAGAGATGTTGTCCCAAGGCCAAATGTGACATGCTGCTAGTTATTACTGGCACAGTGCAGTTTGGAAACTAGTCAGCTATATGAGGTGTTCCTACCAAGAGACATCTTGGCTGTTAACGTTGTTAACAGACACTGAGACATAAGAAAATTTATTGCCAACAACCATAGCTAAGTCATCAGAAGTCTAGGGTTCCAATTTTTGTTTAATTTGACTGCTTATTTGAAATTCTTTCCTTCTTCTTTTCCATTCCTCTCAAGAACAGGAAACAGACTGGATGAACCTCATAAAAGCATCAAATAAGTACCCTTAATTTTTAATTTCAATCTACCTAAATTTCAGCTTCAGCCACTTTTCCAAACTCACTGCATTCTACCTAAAAGAAGAAAGAATAGTCATATTTGCAATGGAAAATAGTAAGGTGACCATTTTCAAACATGTTAAAAGTATTATCTGGAAGTACTGCGCATGAAATCAGAATTACTTAGGCAGTTTCCAAATGTGTTTGCTTTGTGCATGATGCAATTGGCTCAAATTGCAGTGGCTCATTTGCAATGAGTTGGATTCCTTTCTTTGGATGCATTTATTGGGTAGTAATGAATTCACACTCTATTTCATTTTTCCTCAAATAAGAGTCCTTACTTTCTACGAAAATATAAAAAGATATTTTGTGAACCGCTTTCCAGAGTACCTAATGCTTAGGCTTTGCCATTGCCCACATTGGGGATAAGAGAAAGAAATTAATAGAAAATATAAAAAATAGCAGTTTTGTGTTTCCCTCTGTACTGAATCTGGCTGCTCTCAGACTTTGGAAGTTGTGGTTAGAAAGACTCTCCTTTTCTGTCTTTTCTAGCAAGACTTTGGGAACTCATTGTGAAAAAGAGAAGTCTCTTATGGTCCTTTCTGGGTTATTACTTGAATGTGAGGTCACCAATGAATACTATATTTCAGATGAAGAAACTGAGAAAACTTCCTTTGAGTTTTCCTGGCTTAAGAAAATCCTATGAAATTCATGGGGTTGTCATAAGTCAACAGGCAACTTGGAAACACATAGACACACACAGACAGTACACCATTTGCCCAAAAATGCATAGACTCTCCCATAAAAACAACTTGTTTTATATCAAGAGACAAAATGAAGTAAACTTTGTTTAAAAAATAACATATTTGGTTAACTCACAACTTCATGTGTTCAGCATATACATAGCTTATCAGTCCAGTTACAGATTTGTTTGAAACAGTTTATGTGTGCAGATGGCACAGGACATCTTTCTTACAATCAATAGAATGCAAGTGTTGGTCTGAACAGTCCTAACGTCTAAGAAGAATCTAACATGGAGTGTGAGGTCTGAACCATGATGATCCATGAGGCTGAAAGAGAGTGACTTGTCCAAGGTCACCCAGTTGGTTTCCATTGCTGAGCAGAGGTTCAAGCCCTGATTAGAGAACAAAAAAAATCAGTGGGGAGGAAGCCAACATTTTTATTTAAGTTAATATTCCTAACCGTGAACACAAATCCCAGTTCCTGCCATTTCACCCTATCAGCGACTCCTATAAGATCACCTACAATCACTAACACACCATAGTCAACTGTGTTTTAGTGGTGGTACCTGCTAAAGCCATCAGTGTTGTTTACTTCTTTCTTCCCTGACATTTCCTTTAGTGGGAGCAGCATCATTACCCAGAGCTGAAACCACCCAAAGGGTGGTAACTGATTTTGTGAGAGGTGGCAAATATAAATGCCAGATTCAAAGCGAAAAGCATGAAATCCTATAGGCACACCCCAGTGCAGCTTTTCATCTGCTTATTTTTTTTATAGAAAAATAAAATTGTAGTTAGGATATGGTGCCATTATTCAAGCTTGTGCTTGTTCTGGGGTATGGTGCTCTTTGGGGAGGGGTTAAGCATTTCCTCCAGTAAGAATTCTGCATTTTCTATTAAATTTTCCTTCAAGTGTTCAGATTTCTAGCATTGCAGTAACTTTTATTGCCCACTGAATATAATCAGCCCTCCATACCAACAGGCTAAACCAGCCATGGTTTGAAAATACTACTCCACCTCACAATCAATAAAGCAAAGCTTGGTTGTGCAGTTTTGTATAAGGGAGCAGACAAAAAAGCCAAAGGCTTAGTAGAAAATATATAAATGTATAGTTCAAATTATTCATACATACGTGCACCTAGGGTATGACAATACCCGGGATTGTCATACCCTAGGTGCACGTATGTATGAATAATTTGAATTATACATTTATATATTTTCTACTAAAGCCTTGGCTTTTTTCTGCTTTCTTTGCTATTGTGTTATAGCCTTGCTCTTCTGTTTACCAGTTTTGTATAAGGGACACCATTTTCTTATAACATTGAATATAATGGGACTTGAGCATCCATGGATTTTGGTATGCATGGGAATTCTGTAACCAAACTCCAGCAGGCCCACTTTTTGGAAATACAGTTTAGGCATGGAAAGAAAAGAGACAGGCGAAGATATCAAACCAAGTATAGCATAGCAGAGTTCTAGATGTGAATGCTTTTCAGCATGTCATCCTCTGTAATGCTAGAAAGTTGGAGATTGAAGGAAAATTTCATTGGAGAGGCAGAATTTCTATTTAGAGGTCAGCACCTTCATTTTGCCATGTCCTGTAACTATAATGCTGCTGTTTTTGCTGTCTCCACCTTCTGCTCCACAAATTCAAGATTCCCAGCATTTTTAGTGTTATCAATCCAGGCCAGGTGTTTCTTAAGCATATCTTATCTAAGCAGGAGAAGAGAATATTCCTACATTGCAGACAGACACTTCACAAGGGACAGTATCACTCACCAGCCATAGTTGGAATTTTGTCTGGATATTCACTGGAACTCATGCCATAGTTTACTGTAGATGCTTCAAAAAGGTTATTGTGGAAACATAAAAAGAAGAATTGGTATGTTTGATGTGTGTGTATATGTTCCTTCAAGTCATTGTCAACTTCTGGAGACCTCATTGTGGTAGTTTTCAAAAATACATTAAAAGGAGGGAGGAAAAAAAGAAAAAGAAGTGTAGTTTACCTTTAGAACTAACTGGTTACACAGCCCTTTGAAAATTTAGGACAAGATTTGCACCTTTCTGGATTTGATTCCATTCCATTTTCACAACTGTAAAAATATACTTTAAACCTGAGCATTTATTATCACTCTGTTCTGCATCTGAAAAAACTCAAAAGCTTGTGCGAAAATAAAAACTATTTAGACTTAAGGGTACTGCTAAACTTGTTTTCCTCCCCCCCTCACTTGTTCCGTCCCATTTTTTATGGGGAGCCATGTATTTCATAGTGTTTTCTTAGAAAAGGAACATGCAGAAAAGATTTTGTCAGTTCCTTCCTCTGTTGCAAAATTAATTTCACAAGTGCTTCCTTTCTCGAAGGACCATGGCAGTGATACTCCTCATGTCTACCAGACTGACTGAAAGACATGGTTCACTCCATTTGCCTGTGGTAATGGATAAATGGGATAGAACAGGCATGGGCAAACTTCAGCCCTCCAGGTATTTTGGACTCCCATGATTCCTAACAGCTGGTAGACTGTTAGGAATGGTGGGAGCTGGAGTCCAAAACACCGGGAGGGCCAAAATTTGCCCATGCCTGGGATAGAATGCAGTGATCTTTCACTTCAGGTTGGCACCTACCTACATTTAGCAGCTCCAGTCCCAAATAGCCTTTGTACGTCTTGTGATTACTTATCAGCTGGAGTATTGCATTACACATTCATTATATCACCTAATTACTGTGGGTTGGGAAATCAGCAGCTGAATATGTTAAGTAGGTTGTGTGTGTGTGTGGGTGTGTATATATATATATGTGTGTATTTGTAATACTGATTGTACTCTACAGGGCCGTAGCCAGGATTTCGGTTTGGGGGGGCTGAGACTGGGTGGAAGAGGGTCTACCCTAGCAAACTTTTTGTATTGTTACTCCAATAACCCCATGAATGTGGGATATAATGAGCATGGTGATCAGATCATGATATGAATAAACACAACAGTTTAAATAATGTACCAGTAAGGCATTCTCACGGACCACCCTGAGAATTTGGGGGGGGTGAAGCCCCCTAAGGCCTCCCCCCGGCTACATGCCTGGTACTCTACATAAGCAGTTTTTAAATTTGTTTTTGACTCATGGTGACTCTACTTTGCAAGATTTGTGCAAAGGAGGTTTGCTGAGGGTGCATCCGTACTACAGAATTAATATAACATCAGTGTAACTAACATGGCTCAATGGTATGGAATCATGAGAGTTGCAGTTTGGTAAAGCACCAACACTATTTGTTAGAGAAGGCTAAAGAAGTTGTAAAACCAGAACTCCCACGATTCCTTCCAAAACAGCTCTAGCTCGGGATAGTGTGTCTCCTCTGAATGAATGCCTGAAGGAGGTAATGGGCTGGATGAGGAAAAAACACATTGATACTGAATGCCCACAAGAAAAAGGTATCCTAATCTGGAGATAGAAGTACTGTATGTCAGCTCTATGGTGTGTTGTCATCCCCCCCGAAAGATTGTATCTGAGTGCTTCCTGGCTCCATCTCTCCAGATGTCAGCCCAGGTAGATGAGTGCTTAATACCAGCTTTGACTGATACACCTTTCTAGATGTGGAGGTCATAATGATAGGTAGTTTTTTTATAAGCTAGTGCATGTGCTGGTAAAGGTTTGCAATTCTGCACCTTGATGTTGTAAGCAGTGCAGAGCTGCATAAGGATGACAATTTGAATGTCTTTCACAAAATTGTAATTTAAAATAGAACTATAACTGATTCAATCATTATTTAAACATTTGTTTGTAAATAGAAATGTATTTACTTGGTCTTCAAATAATCACTATAGCTACTGTTAGCTGTTAAAGGTTGTGTACATTTTGGGGGGACACCCTCCATTTATAGTGTATATGGCCACAGTTGCCCAATGCCCTTCTGCTTTCATTCTTTCCTGTCATTCATACCTTTTCCTTTCCCCCCTTTCTTCCTTTCTCCCTCCTTCCATCCATTCCCTCTCCTTCCTTTCCCTTCTTTTTCTCCTTCCTGTCTCCCTCCCTCCCTTCTTCTCCCCTTTCTCCCTTCTCCGGCAATGACAGGGCCTTCCTCACAATATCTCCGTCCCTCTCATACACATGTCACCTTTCTTTCCCAGTGACCTCACAGAGGGCTACTTCACCTAGCAACAGCCTTTGTGGGACAAACAAACATACATACTTTGACTTATTCAGATATAGATATGGCTGGTGGTGTCTTTGTGCTTCTTATATTTAATTCATCTTCAAGAAGGGCATCCTTCCATGAGACCGAACCACAAACCATGACAGAATAGGGGGGAAATGCTTATGTCAGATGCTGAAGGCCATTTGTTTCTTCCTGTTTGGTCTTTGTACGTGTCAACCGTTGTTTTCTTTTGAAGTCAGTAATTTACTAGTTCACAAGAGGCAATTTCTTACACAACTATCCCTTCAGGGAAAGAAAAATACATCTTTCAAAAAAAAAAAAAGTGTGACACACAAACCGCAAAAGAACATAAGAAGTGCTGTGCCAGATCAGAGCAAAAGCCTGACTAAGTCAGCATTCTGCATTTAACCAATAGCTCCTCTTTGTGAACCCCTTGGAAGCTCACAAAGAGGACATGGGGACACTAGTCTCTTGGTGTCCATATTTCATATTAACTAGTATATTCCGAGGATGTATTTTCTTCACTAATTATGAAGGTAGTATATAACCTTTATGTGTTATTAAAGGCTTTCATGGCCGGAATCACTGGGTTGTTGTAGGTTTTTTGGGCTTTATGACCATGTTCTAGAATCATTCTCTCCTGACATTTCGCCTGCATCTGTGGCAAGCATCCTCAGAGGTTGTGACCTCACAACCTCTGACGATGCTTGCCACAGATGCAGGTGAAACGTCAGGAGAGAATGCTTTTAGAACATGGCCATACAGCCCGAAAAACCTACAACAATCCTATAACCTTTATGCCCAGTAGTCATGCATTTGTCTTGTGTTGATGTATTCTACAGTTTGGTGTGAAGACGCACCTAATGTAATCTTTCCTGAATCTCTTGCTATTCAGGTCAGTTGGGCGATCTTAATTTTGAGATGTCGATCGGACCTGAATTGGCTTTACTGAGCACCAGACCTCACATTGTCAGGAGAGTTTAATGCTTTCAACTATATTACAATTCTGCTAGAGATGTTACTCAACATTGCACCCTTTCTGACCATAAGAGCTGTTCAACAGTGGAACTCTCTGCCTTGGAGTGTGGTGGAAGCTCTTTCCTTGAACACTTTTAAACAGAGGCTGGATGGTCATCTGTCAGGGGTGCTTTGTGCTTTTTGTGCATAGCAGGGGATTGGACTGGGTGGCACATGTGGTCTTTTTCAACTCTATTATTCTATTATATGCCCATAAAGCTCTTCCAACCACCATTGTATTTCCCCAGCCCTCTTATTTATTTATTTATTTATTTATTTATTTATTTATTTATTTATAGTATTTGTATCCCGTCCTTCTCAACCCCCAAAGGGGGACTCAGGATGGCTTACAATTGGCAGTCATTAGACGCCGATAAAGAAACAGAACACAACAATTAACATAAATCAACAGCTATAAAAATACATTAAAAAGCAATAAAATACATTAAAATATTGTCCTTTAAAATATTAACACAGCCAAGTCTGAGTCCGCAAATCTAAATCATAATCTGGAGTTCCAGTCCACAGTCCACAATGAACAATTCTCACGAGTCATTACAGTTGTTGCTCAGCCAGCTGCCCGAATGCTTGGTCCCAAAGCCAAGGCTTGAGTTTATTCTTAAAGGAGAGGAGAGAAGAAGCCATCCTGATTTCACTGGGGAGTGCATTCCACAGATGGAGGGCACCACTGAGAAGGCCCTGTCTCTCGTCCCCACCAATAGTGCTTGCGACGGTGGTAGGATTGAGAGCAGGGCCTCCCCTGACGATCATAAACTCCGAGGTGGGTCATAGAGGGAAATATGTTCAGACAAGTAAACTGGGCCAGAACTGTATAGGGCTTTATAGGTCAAAACCAGCACTTTGAATTGTGCTCGGAACAGGACTGGCAGCCAGTGGAGCTGACGAGGGGGTGGGGTGGTATGCTCCCTGTAAGTCGCTCCGGTGAGTAGTCTGGCCACCGACCACTGGACTAGTTGAGTTTTCGAACAGTCTTCAAAAGAAACCTCACATAGAGTGTGTTGCAATAATCTATATGGGATGTAACAAGAGCGTGGACCACCATGACCACCATGATCAGACTCTCCAAGGTATGGGCGCAGCTGGCGTACGGGTGTTAATTGTGCAAAGGCTCCTCTGGCCACCACCAAGACCTGGGGTTCCAGGCTCAGCGATGAATCCAGGATCATTCCCAAAGCTGCGAACCTGAGTTTTCAGGGGGAGTGTAACCCCATCCAACACAGGCTGTAACCCTATGCCCTGTTAGGCCTTTCGACTGACTCCTAGAACCTCTGTCTTCTCTGGATTCAATTTCAATTTGTTAGCCCTCATCCAGTCCGACACAGCAGCCAAGTACCGGTTCAAAGTCTGGACAGCCTCCTTAATGACAGGTGGGAAGGAGTGACAGATTTGGACATCATCTGCATGCAGATGACACTGTACTCCGAAGCTCTGGATGATCTCTCCCAGTGGCTTCATGTAGATATTAAACAGCATGGGAGACAAAACTGAACCCTGTGGGACACCACAAGACAAAGGTTGTGGTGAACAGGTGTCCCCCAATAACACCTTCTGAGATTGTCCCTCCAGGAAGGACCGGAGCCACTCCGTCCCATGCCTGCGAGGCATCCTCCAAGTCCCATGCCTGCGAGGCATCCTAGAAGGATACCATGGTCAACGGTATTGAAGGCCGCTGAGAGGTCCAGCAGAACCAACAGGGACATACTCCCCCTATCTAGTTCCCGGCATAGATAATCTACTAAGGTAACCAAGGCTGTTTCAGTTCCATGTCCCGGCCTAAAGCCAGACTGTGCCGGATCTAGATAGTCAGTGTCTTCTAAGAACCCCTGGAGCCACCACACATTCCATGACTTTGCCCAAGTAGGGGAGAATGGAAACTGGTCGATAGTTGACAAATTAAGTGGGGTCCAGAGATGTTTTTTCAACAACAGATTTATGATAGCCTGTTTTAAGCTCACTGAAATTTTGCCTTCCTGCAGGGAGGCATTAGCCACCACCTTTACCTACTCTGCCAAAACCCCTCTGGCTTCTTTTATCAGCCAGGATGAGCAGGGGTCTAGGATGCATGTGGTATTGCCAATAAAATCCTAGTTTTCCATTAAGAAAGCCAGCCTAGAGGTGGTTGTTTTTTTTTTGCATAAGCTGCCCTGCTCACATTTTTCAAACACAGGGCTGCGGCTTTCTCAATTGACTCAATCCAGTAATAGTCATTCTCTTTTTCTACTGCTTTCCAGTTTATCAAGTGTTGTTGTCTTTTCCAAAGAATCATGCTATCTCATGACGTATCCAATTTTCTGTAGTTTAGTCAACTTGGTGTCTAGTGAGAATTCAGGGCTGATTTCTTGGACCCGTTTATTTGTATTTTTAACAGTCCATAGGATCTATAAGTCTCAACACTACATCTTGCATCAGTTGACTATATCACAGGAAAAACATTGCAATACCAAAACCAGTGGAAGCTCAGGATGTATTATATATTTAAATGACATAACTTATGTATAATGTTGAAATCAAAGTTTGCTTTTTGGATTTTTAAAGAAAAAAAATCAAGTTGGACCTGTGGATACAGAATCTGTTGATACAGAGGGCTAGCTATACAATGTTTTGTGGGAGATTACCGTATTTTTCGCACCATAAGACGCAGTTTTTTTCCTCCCAAAGTAGGAGGAAAAATCAGCTGCGTCTTATGGAGCCGAAGGGGGAGGCGATAGAAAGCCTTTCCCTTGGCCGCCTCCTCCTCGGTCCCGCCTCCTCCTCCGCCTCCTCTGCCTCCGTCACCGCCCGCCCCCCGCCTCCGCCGCTTACCGCCGCTTTTCGCCGCTTTTCGCCGCTTTCCGTTGCTTTTCGCCGCCTCCGCCACTTACCGCCGCCTCGCTGCCGCGCGCGCGCAGTAGGTCCCAAGCGCATCTGGCACGTCTGACATCTGACGCAGGTGCGCCAGGCGTGCCTGCGCCAGCGCGCCAGCGCCAGACGTCAGACGCGTCAGGCGCGCTTGGGACCTACTGCGCATGCGCGGCGGCGGTGAGGGAGGCGGCGGTAAGCTGGCAGAGGCGGCGGAAAGCGGTGGGAGGCGGCGGAAAGCGGCGGGAGGCGGCGGAGGGCCTCCCGCCGCTTTCGCGCCGCTTTCGCCGCCTCCGCCGCTTACCGCCGCCTCCCCCTCGCCGCCCGCGCATGCGCAGTAGGTCCCAAGCGCATCTGGCGCGTCTGACGCCTGACGCTGGCGCGCTGACGCAGGCACGCGCCTGGCGCACCTGCGCCAGACGCCAGACGCGCCAGATGCGCTTGGGACCTACTGCGCATGCACGGCGGCGGCGAGGGAGGCGGCGGTAAGTGGCGGAGGCGGCGGAAAGCGGCGAAAAGCGGCTGTAAGTGGCGGCGAAAAGCGGCGGTAAGCGGCAGAGGCGGCGGAAAGCAGCGGTAAGTGGCAGAGGCGGCGGAAAGCGGCGGAAAGGGGCGGAAAGCGGCGGAAAGGGGCGAAAAGCGGCGGTAAGCGGGGGGGCGGGGGTGGGCGGCGGAGGCAGAGGAGGCGGAGGAGGAGGCGGGACCGAGGAGGAGGCGGCCAAGGGAAAGGCTTAGGGATGGCGGAGGGCGCCGAGGAGGGTCCACCCTTCCAGAAGAAAATTGGAAAAAAATATTTTGGGCCAAAAAGTGGGCCCCGGCGCCGGGGCCCACTTTTTGGCCCAAAATATTTTTTTCCAATTTTCTTCTTCTAAAATCTAGGTGCGTCTTATCATCCGGTGCGCCTTATGGTGCGAAAAATACGGTAGATGCTCTCGATGCCATTGTAAGCAATAAGTTCACCTAGATGAGTGTGTGAGGTGGCTCCATTATCCAAGTCTCTGATTTTCCCCACAGCAGCATTATAAAATTGCACACCATGTTGGACTGTTCCACTACCCCTCTCTTTGCCATTGCTTGTCAAGCAAATCCATGGGGCAGCTATGCCAGACATAGGCCTTTGCCAGTCAACAGTCTGCTGCTGCATTGCCCGAGTGAGGTGTCTGCTTGGTGGATCATCCAAGACTCGTCATAACAGGATCCTGCCTGTTGCATGCTGTTTGTCAGACCACAAGCATGCAGTTCTACCTTGGAAAAGGAAAATGCCTGTATTTGGGATGAGGCAGAGAGGATTCAGGAGGAAAGCAACACTAGTGATTAAAAAGAGAGATGCTATTCTAGGGCAATGTAGGTCAAAGACTGCCTGGCAGAGCAGCTATTGGCCATCCTCCATTCAGGGCTGTGCAAAGAGAGCTTTGAAGCACCGTGGCTTAGGGGATGAAGAGCAGAAAACACACCCCAGTCTGGCTTTAGTGCCTAAATTGTGTGTATGACTTTTTAATCCCAGAACAGTCACGGCCATTCATTTTTCTAGGCTGGTATACCACTGTAGAATAGATGCAGCTTGACACCACTTGAACTGCCATGGCTCAATACTGTAGAATTGCTGGATTTGGGGTTTGGTGAGATACCAGCACACTTTGGCAGAGAAGGCTAAAGGTTTTGTAAGACTATATTTCCTGGGATTCCATACCATTGAGCCATGGCAGTTCAAGTGGTGTCAAACTGCATTAATTCTACACTGTAGATGCAGTATTGGCAGCGAACAGCAGCGACTGGCTGCACTCCCCAGAAGGACAGCATTACACAAAACCCAAACTTTGAAAAACATGTTTTCAGGGAAGACAAATGCCACACCCCAGTTCATCCTGCTGTGATCTTTAAGGTGTTTCACTGATGTCTACAGAAAGGTAGCGAGGCACATGATATGACAGCGGTAGTTCTTCTTGACATGTGAAATCTTAAGGGACCATTGTATGCTGAAGCACCTCATGGCCATCCAGTCCCTTAAATCAGAACCTGGGTATGGAGGAGAGAGAAGCAGGGTGAAAACAGTGGAGAAAGAAGCTGGAATTTGTGTGATCTTTCTTAAAAACTTTATTTTTCAAATAACAATAATTATTGTCTGTAGAAGAAAGGAAGGGTATTTGTTCTCCAAACCCACTTCCCTAGTGTGGTGAGGTGTATGGTGACTTTATGTGGGGACATAGACGTTGATAGGAAATGGGGCAAGGAGAGGAAGTATGACTCAGTCGCGCCTGCTTGCTTCTGTGGAATGTGAAGAATGGCCTCTAAAGCTCTTAACAGCTCAAAATATATTTTGTTCTATATTTTCTGACTACATGCCAGTCTGTACATCTGTCTGTAGCAGACATAAGTCAGCAAGTCGTTGTGCTACCCAACTCAACATTTGACAAACTTTTGATCATTGTCCAAGTTTCTCTGAAAAGTTTCATATCAGAATTCCAAACCAGGATTATGGATGTCCAACACCAAAAAGGGATTCTAGCTTTTCTTATTGACTTGGTCACTGCAAACCCCCAATAGCCATCATAAGATTTGCTCCTCACCATACATCTTACACCTGTGATCCAGGTTTTCTACATAGTGTTGGCCTTGTTTATCATTAGGTCATAATGTGAGGTGTCTAAAAAAGGTGGGCTACTAAACCTCTTTGAAAATATATTTGAAAGAACCTAAAAAGCAGATGAGGATTCTCTGAAGTGTTGGTATTAAAATTCAAGAGGCAAGGGAGAAAATAAAATCTTGAAGTAGAAGACAGTGGCACTGCTGCTAAGATGCCTGAGGTTTAAAAAGGTGGGAAGATGAGGGAGAGTGTATCTGAGCTTTAGCCAGTAAAATTCCTGAGATAAAAAGGGAACATAAACAGTTGTTGTCATAAACTTAAGTTGTGGCATTAAGTTCTGGCCCACAGCTAGAAAACTGGAAACCACTCTCTAAGGCAGTGATTTTCAACCTTTTTTGAGCCGCTGCAGCACTAACTCTAACTTTGTTTACTTAGCCGCGTCTGAGTTGAATCCAAGATGACGTGACCATAGCACTCTCGCGTCACTTCTTAGGTGACATGAGAGTGCTATGGTTCCATTTCTTGAAGGGACAGATGCGCCTTATAATTTATATATGAATGAAGTTCGAAAATAATTTCCCATGGCACACCTGATGCTCTCTCACGGCACACTGGTGTTCCGCGGTACACTGGTTGAAAAACACTGCTCTAAGGCATTGCTACCAAGATTTCCAGGACTGCAGGGGGAAACAGGAGAGATTCAAGGTGATCCTGATAAGATTCCTGTGGCTTAAAAGGAGCAGGAAAACCAGAGAGTACCCTCTGAAGTATTGTTGGTAAGATTCCTGACATATTAGGTGGAGACAATAAATGCCCACCCATCCCATTTTTGGCAAACTAGACATAGAGTCTCTGACAGTGTTTCAGATAGTCTGTTTATAAATTCAGATTTGAAGTGTTAATTGGCTACAGTGCATATTTGATTGAACAGTAGATTATTTTTTATTTCTCCAAACTTTTGAGTGGACATTATGAGTTAGGAGGCATTTGAACACTAGTCCTCCCATTAATAATCCCTTATCATCCAACGTACTGTAATGTTGTTTTGATACTTCAATTCTTCTACTAGCTCTGTTCATTAATATTGCATCCAGCAATACTAGCAGGAGGGGGATTCAGTGGTGATATGATTATGTCTGTTGTGTGTTAACTTCAGATTATGGACTAGCTTTGTGGTACTGTTGGAAAGTATCTTCATTAGAATTGTAATGCAGCTTGTTTCATTTTCAGTGAATGATTCTCCTAAATATCAAATTCTGTATTAAAAGGCACATAGCTGTATGTCCTTTCAAAAATTTCCCTTTTGTTGTCATTGAAGGGCATTTAGAATGTTAACAGTTAAGAACGAAAGTCAAAAAGGCCTCTAAATGCACTTGCCCTGCTCAAAGCAGTAATCTTTCTAAAAGCAACGAAGACATACAATAATAATATTTCAAAAGACTTCTAGAACATTTTTCAATCTTGCTGCCTCCGGGAAGGCCATCGGCTCTAATTATTGCCTAAAGCTGTAATTTCTGGCTTTTAAGTCTGCTCTATCATTTCCCCTGTCTTTTTATATCTAGGAACAGAAAGAGAACGGAGGTGGCTGAATTCAGTGGGGAGCAAAGAGATTAACATTTGCACTCCAGTCCTGCAGATCTTCTAAGCTAGTAAAGGACATGATCCCATCAAACTCATCTGCTTTTAAATCCTATAGTTGATTTCAGTGGGAAAGCTAAACATATGCTTCTGTTGCTCCCATTCAAATTAAGTTTAAAATTCTTTAATGCCACAATGTCCACTATCATTATTTCATGAATTGCCTGCTAAACTGACTTCTTGTTCTGAAATAGCAGAAGTTTTGTTGACAGAACCAAGTCAAGTGCCATTGATTTCAGTTGGACTTAACTGTATCCAAAAATAAATGCGGGCAAACACTTTGTCTTCACAATTCAATTGGTTTATTTCCTTTCAATCTTCAAAACTTATTTTTAAAGTGGATAGTGGAATGCAGATTGTTTTAGACATCAATTCATTGGCATATCTTATCCTTCACACAACATATATATCCCAGATTTTCTGTAACATCATCATCATTTATAATCCGGATAAAAGCCAATATCAGGTCGACGGTCTATAAGGCCCTGCCGTTTCGCCGTTTCCGGCTTCTTCGGGACCTGTCATACAATAATCCATTGCACAAATCCACTGGTCCGATATCCAAAAATCATCAAATGTATATATATGTATGTGAACACAGCCACTATTCCATGCGGTCGGAGAAATTACTCACCCCATCAAACGTGTTTTCCTTCTCCCATTTCTACAGAAAGCATCTGTTTGCTTTGACATCATACAGAATAGAAGAGACTCCTCCCAGTTCTTCCCCCACATGGTTTTTTTTAAAAGTACCTAAGAAGTAAATGGTCACCATTTCTGAAAAAGAAAACTTTTCTATACAACTAATCAACATAACTGGCATTGCAAACATTTGGTAAAAATAAAAATTATTAATATAAAAAGTTACTGCTCTGTCACCTATCTTAGAGTAATGGCAAGAATGGTATCATTGGGGTACGTTTAAGGACTGCCCACAAGAAAATGTCAGAAAACAGATGGTACATGAGGAAAGATAACAATTCCCATCCCACTTCAATTTACCCTGAAATCTGAAATGACAGGAAGACTTACTCGCAGTGAGTTGTGTTAAGTGTGTGTTATTTTAATTGATGAGTCCCCACAATAATAGTAATTGCTAAACCTTTTTAGAATGTTTATGTTATTATTCTAGATGGTGTTATTGTGTTTGTTGTTTGTGCTGTTTTTAAAATGTTGTGAGCCACTTTGGGTCCCATTCAGGGAGAAAAGCAGGATATAAATAAGGCTATATTATTATTATTATTATTTGAAATACAACAAGATTAATACACAGCAAACAAGATCACTCTGCTGGTTCTTGTATTGGATCACATATCGGACACGTCCGAAATGTCTAGGACCGTGTGATGTGTTGGAGAATGATGTGTGCAGATCCCAGTAAGGCAGCTTTTTGCAACTGGCAGATGGTAATTTTGTCAGCGCTGATTGTGTTTAAGTTCAGGCCAAGGCACTGCACCCTGTGTGCCAATCACCACTGGAACCACCTTTACTGGCTTGTGCCAGAGTTTTTGCAGTTCGATCTTTAAATCCTCATATCATGTCAGCTTTTCCAGTTGTTTCTCTTCAATCCTGCTGTCGCCTGGGATTGTAACATTGATGATCCATACTTTCTTTTTTAACACGATCGTGAGGTCAGGTGTATTATTCTCCAAAACTCTGTCTGTCAGAATTTGGAAGTCCCAGAGTAGTTTGTCGTGTTCATTTTCTGTAACTTTTTCAGGCTTGTGATCCCACCAGTTCTTTGTCACAGGCAGATAGTATTTGTGGCACAAGTTCCAATGAATCATCTGAGCAACTGTGTTATGCCTCTGTTTGTAGTCTGTCTGCGTGATCTTCTTGCAGCAGATGAGGATGTGATCTATTGTTTCATCTGCTTCCTTGCAGAGTCTACACTTCTTATTATTACTATTATTATTATTATTATTATTATCTGCTTTAACCCGTTTCTATGCAGAGGAAACCAAGTGGAGTCTATTCCTCATTGTCTTTAAATCCTAGTGTTAGTAAACACTTAGAAGTGAGGTGAGATGGGGAACCCACAGAACAATCTTGCATTGTATGATGGGCTTTGTGGGGCTCCATGCTCTAATTGCTTAGAAACTGTTGGAAAAACGGTATGGGATGAAGTCCGTAATCAGTCTAATTCTGATGGGTTGTGGAGTCTGCTTGTGGAGTCTAATGTATGCTCTATCTCTGATCATTACTGTACAGGGAAACCCTGTTGGCTCCAGTCTACAAAATGTTATATTCAGCTGCCTCAGAATTTGGAGTAGTGTTTGCTTTGTTTCCAGCCACTTGGATTCATCATTGTGTGTGAGAGATCACTTTACGAATCAAATGCCAAAAGGGTTATGAGAAACACTGAAATTTCCTAAACTTTCCTCTGAAAATAGATTTAAGACAGAGATTTTCCTTACGTTCTCTCCCTTTAAGTATGTGTGTGTATTCCCTTTATTAGGAGAGCATTTGATTCTGCTTAAATGTTAAGGATGGTCTTGAAATGGACCTTCTCCTTCTGACTACAAAGTGAGTTAGTGTTCAAACAGATTTTGATGGAATTGACAGTTCTTCAACACTCATGATTGGGTATTCACATTAGCATTTCTGTCCTCTCTCTCATTGTTTACAGCTGAGCTCCAAGCAGTAGCATTTTCCTTCACGTCTATTTCACACATCTTGCCCACATACATCCATTTCTGCCAAACCACCAGTCTGAGCATGAGAAATCCACATTGTGAAATTCTCTCTTAGCTATTACATTTGTTCCTTATGGGAGAGGTTGGAAAGTCAGAAAGAACTGCAGTTTTGTCAACATTGCAAACTGGAGGTCAGGTCAACAAAAAAGCTGGAAGCCACGTGTATTCTTTGATTCTGATTGTCCTTTAGAAGCACAGAAGTCTGGGGAACCTAGTGTTAATTCTTTTAAAGAAAAAGTTCTAGCTCTTCATACCATCAGGCCAGAGTTAAGTATATGGGTGGAGCCCCCGGTGGCACAGTGCTGGCAGGACAGAAGACCGATAGGTCACAGGTTCGAATCTAGGGAGAGTATGGATGAGCTCCCTCTATCAGATCCAGCTCCCCATGCAGGGACATGAGAGAAGCCTTCCGCAAGGATGGTAAAACATCAAAACATTCGGGCACCCCCTGGGCAACATCCTTGCAGACATCCAATTCTCTCACATCAGAAGCGACTTGCAGTTTCTCAAGTTGCTCCTGACATGGAAAAAGTACTGTATATGGGTGATAACTGATAAAATTTCAGAAGCTTGCATGACAGAGTATGGAGAAATAACAATTCCTGAGCTTGGAGAATTACAGTAGTTTCCTTGTCATGACTAGCAAGGGGAAAATTAAACCAAAATAAGCAAATACAAGAAATCTGGAAATACTGAAAGTTTGTCTCCCTGGCACTATGAAGAGAAAGGCCTGGAAAATCTTGAGCTAGTTAATGCTGATTATATGTACGTATTTTGGCACCCAAAATACGTATATATAATCAGCATTAACTAGCTCAATATCTTTCCACCCAAAGTCCAACATGCTATTAACAGCTACACACTCTTTGTCATTTCCTTCCTCTCTTGTTGTTAGTTGATGCTAATTAAATCAATATTGCGTGAATATGTTGTAGATGCAAAATATCTGCTGCAGCTTTTTGGATGTTCCTGTACCAGAGAGAGGGAGAAAGACTGAGATTGTGATTTTGGGCTCTTTCTTAGGAATTTGATTGTAGGGAAAGGTTACGAGGAATTACCTTGATTTAAAACTTACTACTATGCCAGAGTAATACCAGAGTTTGGGGAGGTTACATTTAGGTTCCTTCTACACTGCTCTATATCCCAGGATCTGATCCCAGATTATCTTCGTATCCCTTATTTGGCAGTGGAGACTCATATAATCCAGTTCAAAGTAGATAACCTGGGATCAAATCTTGGAATATAAGGACAGTGTAGAAGGGGCCCTAGTGTACAGCTTCCAGGATCCTCTGGGTCAAGTCTCTTCAACTTGTGGCCCTCCAGGTGTTTGAGCCTCCAACTCCCAGAAACCCTGGACAGATTTTCTAGTAGTCAGGAATTTAGTGAGCCGAAGTCCAAAACACCTAAAGGGCCACGGGGTGAAGAGGCCTGCCTAGGTAGTGAACATGGTGGGTAGACAGAGGGGATATCAGTAGTGAACTTAAGGACCTCATCACATTGACTTCTTGCTCCATCCTAGGACACTTCCAGTATGGAGTCAGAATGGAGACCACCAGAGTTCTTCACCTGACATAGGGTTACTTCCAGTGGGGCTCCATTCCTGAAAGCATCCTAGGATGTAGCCCAGAGAAAATGGTAGTATTTCCATGTTCTCATTACTTAGAACAAAGCCAGCTCAGAGGGAAGCTTGGGTGGTGATGATTTCCTCCATGTGACGAGGAAAGTGGTGATGTGGGGCATGGGACAACAGTTTCCCTGGCTGCCCCATGGATTTGCCATGCTGCCCAGTGAATCCACCCAACGTCGTTCGCATTTGGGACCTCAAGGTTATGAGGTCTGTATTCCAGGTATGAAAGCTACCTTTTCTGAGAAATACCCAGTTTCTGACCAGACGTGATGTTTTCTAAGCAGTATATTTGTCAGATGGTCCCAGAGAGCATTCTCTCTCTGCCAACTATCTCTTTAGTCATATTAATAATCAACAAACAGTTTGAGATTAGGTGATGGGACCAACTAGCAATTTATTCTAGCGCTCTGGTTAAAAGCTATTATTGCTAACAAGAATGGCATTATTATTTAATAAAGCTGTTACTTTAATTTATAATGGTACTTTTCTTTCTTTGAGCTCTGCAGGTTAGAATGGTGACAGTACTGGTTAGCTCTGCAAACCATCCTGCAAACATTAAAGCCCTTAATGCAGCTCAGTCAAGCTGTGTTAATACGTATCAGCTAATTACTTTATTGAACTTTCCACTGAAAGCTCCCCCAAAGGACTAATTATTTAGGTGTCGCGCTTTATGTTTCTATTGCTGTTGGGGCTGCTTTGCAAACTACATAAATGCGTTACATTTTAAGCCTATTCCTAAGGAGTGTTGACTAATCTCCTAGAAATGTAAAGTCCCATATGTAACACTTGCTTGTTCACATGTGAAGATCCACTTTGTGAGTACTATGTAAACCCCATGTAGAATAGCAACATTGCTCAAAGCATGTCAATAGCTACTATATATACATACTGTAAGTCCAGAAATGTTAGTCAAACAATTTAAAAAACACCTGAATTGATACCAACTGGTCAGTGGGAGTCCTTCACCTTAACTATTATCACGTGCTAACAAGGGATGTTCCCAAAGTGAGTGCTAGAGGAAAAAAGTCCCATCTGAAACCTTTGCCCTAAGGGTTCTGATTTTGAACTCTTTGAAGTAGGTTTCCCCAGCCTGGTACCTGCAGATAGGACAGACTGCAACCCTCATCATCCCCATCCAGCTATGCTGGCTAATGGTGATGGGACCATCGTCTAACACATCTGGTGGGGCGCCAGGTTGGAGAATACTGTTGATAATTGTGTGATTGAAAAGCTGTCAGGTCTGGAGAGCTTTCAGTAACATTGGGTTCTGGTCCAAAACATATGTTTTGTTCCATTACGTTAAACTCATTTCATTCCGCAAAATGAAGCTTGACATTTATCAGAAAATGGCTTGAGCAGACAGGAGGCTGTGTGTGGGAGGTAGGCAGGGGGGTGGTTGAGCTTTCCTAATAGTGCTCTTGCTCTCAGAACTTAGTTTTTGTGGTTCTGCTAAACTCTTTATTTTTTTATGTATAGGAAATGTTGCATATAGCACCCGATGCATCATAAAAGGGAGCTGATATTCCGCCAAGACTTTGTGATCTTGGAAAACAGGTTTTGTGATGGGGAATCCTGCTGTAATTCTGATACAGATGGTGTTTGGATTGTCTAAGGATGACTTACATTGGTCTGAAACAAAAAAAGAAGTGATACAAAAGAGTATTCCATAGAACTGGGAAAGTAAATGAAATCAAATTTTCTATGGGGTTTGCACTTTTTAAGCACAGGACTGTTCCCTTGGCCTTCAGATTGCTGTCACTTTACACCACCAGGATATGGCTCGAATCAAGCACCAAAATGGTGTCTTTCTATGAGTTGGAAACCAGGCGTATATGACCCTTCTGTGCACTTTTGCAAAATTCAAACCTTTCGCCTGTTTGGCAAATGGGAAAAGTCTGTAATTATTATTCTTGGGGGGGGAGCAGCTGTGAGATGGAAGAGCTTTGAAGCTTTGGCCTACAAATAAGCAGCAGCCAAATTCCTTCCTTGTAAGGAATCTGGCATTTGAATGTGAAATTTATGGTTATACCATCTCTTTATTTTGATGCTTTTCAACTATCATGGCCTGATTCTGAAATGATGGCAGATTTCACAGATCTGTGTGCATCAAGTGCCTTAATTTTAAAAATGTCCGCTTTGCTTTATATTCGATTTTCCAGAATTAAAATTCCTGCAGCTTGACTACCTTGTAACACTACTATAGCCAAGTTTTGCCTACAGAAATTGTTGAGAGAGAATGTGAAAATGTCACTTCATAAGAGGGTTTTTTCTTCAGGAACCCTTAAGCAAACTTTTTGTTGTTTCAAACAAAGGTTATGTTTATTTACATCTGTGGTATGATCGTAGATTGTTACTCAGAGAAGCACTTCAGAGAAAACTTATTATCAGTATTATATACTTTTAGTGAGTACGCCTAGGGAACAAAAGCAATTTGATTTCTGTCCTACATTGTACTGTATGACATGGAAGGCTGCCTGTAAGTCATGTAGTAAGAACACATTTCCAAAAACATAAAAGAGAATCTCCAGGTTGAAAGAGAACCAGAAGAGCTGCAGAGAGCCAGCATAGTTTTAGCATTACCAAGGTTCAAATCCCACCTGGCAATAGAAACCCACTGGGTTGCCTTTGGCAAATCATACTCAGAGGATGACAAAAGCAAGCAACCTCTGAATTAATCTTGCCAAGAAAACTCAGTGGTAAGATCACTATAGAGCTGTTATAAATTGGAAGCGAAATAGAAGCACACTACAAAGTAGACTAAAAATCTGTGCAAAACAGATGGAAAATGCCACAGCTTGTAATATCAAATGACTCCACCCCAGAAAAGTCAACCATACTATTCAGAAATTGTGATCTTTGAAGTTCATCTAGGGAGTTGGTTATGAAGTCAAGCCTACTTGGCAGTCACAGGCATCACCCAGCCCCCAATAATGTGCACACTCTCTGTGTTTATGGATATTGAGACTTCTATAATTATATGGCATATTATAACAATACTGTTATTATAAAAGTGACATAAGATGATGTTCTTTTCTCTGCTGCCCTCATATAGGCCCTCCCTTATTTCTCCTTTATATGACATACTCAAGTGGTAGTTGTTGTGAGTGCCAGGACTGGAAATCCGGGGAATTGAGCTGGCATTTGTGAAGTTGGACTGTGTCACCTGGCCAGCTTAGTACAGACTGATGTCTCTGTGCCATTCTGATACTGAGATTCAGAGATAGGTAGGATTAAGAAACAAACTGCTCCATTGCCTGCTACAGGGGCTGGGGAATGGGAATGGCACAACCAACTATTCTGTCTTATTGGCCTTTCCAGAATTTTCCAATGAGGGAAGATTCAATTATAGTACAATGGCAGAAGAGCAGCACAGCTTGCTATTCCGCCATCTTGCAACTTCTATACACACTGCTAAACCACAATGTTTAAAGGGGCAGTGTCAAAGGAATACCAAGACATAGCATATATAGGTAAAAACCACTATATTGTATGGCAGTATATGCTCAATAGCAGAACAATATTACAAACAGTACAATGTAATGCAAATAATCAATCATGTGATTAATACACAGTATGAGCATGAATCACAAGCCCATATACATGGTTGGACGAAGGAGTATTCCACTTGGCACTGAGTAACCCTTAGTGAAGTCCTGGGTGTAGTGACCCATGGACCTGCGACTAAGTCAATAGGGGAACCTTGGTAGGTGGCAGAACTGGTGGCTGCTATGGTGGGCAGGCGCCAACGGCTGGAGGTAAGCTGACGACGCCAAGATGGCCGTTTCGCGTAACCGCTTCCTCAGGGCGCTGATCACTTCTGACCGCTCCTCCGCAGTATTGTAGTAGACCAATTTAGACTCAAAGTCAAAACGAGAGATTTCTAGGCATGGAATAGCATACAGTGAATACATGACATAGGTGGCAACGCATATAATACAATATACAGGTACATAATAACAGTAAAACATAATAGCATGCAGAGAGTACATACATACCGCGTTTCCGCGTTTCAATACAGATCGCTCTTGTGAGTTATCTCCCGGGCTGCAATCAGCACCGGGTTACAGGAGTAGCTAGCTTATATAGCCAAATTCAACACAGGTGAATTCACAGTAACAGGGTTTGCACTGAGAAGGTCTCATTGAGCCCAAAGGGGGGCTCGCTAGATACCAATAAAATCCCTTTTCTTTCAGCTTTTAGCAAGATGTTCTGTTTGTCACAATGAGGGGGAAACGCACCTTCTCTAAACCTGTCACCTTTAGCATGTTTGGATCAATTTTCTTTTCTGCACAATGCTGGTAAAACCCAGAGTCAAGGGACCCACATCTAATTCTAGAAAGGTGTTCCATAATCCTTGTTCTAAGACACCTGGAGGTCATCCCAGTATAATGGCGATTGCAGCCACAGCAGCATTGGATAGTGTAAATGACTCCCGAGGAAGCGCAGGTAATTTCATCCCTAAGGTATAGTATTCTACCTGTTTGGTTGTTTTAATGCTAGTGGTGGGCGAGATGAGAGGGCATACCGAACAAGAACCACACTTTTTGGTGCCCGGGTGCGGGGAGGTGGTTTTAGGGTAGATGACATGGTTACTATGGACAAGATACTCTCTCTGATTCTTAGAGCGTTTATAGGCAATCTGGGAGACTCCAGGCCCGGTATAGTTGATACCAGGGGCCCAAACCTGTTGACAATGCTTTGTATTTGGTGCGAATGCGGGGTAAGGGTAAGCGGCCATACAATTCTAGAGGAGGGGTTCTTGGTGCCTTTCTGAAGTAATTGAGCCCTAGGTATGGAATCCGCTCTGCTCTTAGCGGTTTTGACAATGGAGTTGGGGTACCCTCTGTGGGCGAGATTGAGAGAAAGGGTGTGTGCATCTCGTTCAAAATGCTCAGGGAACGATGAGTTTCTTTTGAGGCATAGAAGCTGCGAATACGGCAGGCTTCTCTTGAGGGAAGTGGCATGGAAGCTATCATAATGCAAAAGGGCGTTTCTATCTGTAGGCTTCCTATAGTTTTGCACTTTAAGGCAGCTTTGATGGAGAAATACATTGAGGTCCAAAAAGTTGACCGAAGTTTTACTGAATTTAAACGACAACCTGATACTCTCGTGCCAAGAGTTCATCCATGTTTTAAACATGTCCACATGTACATTTTTGTCCAAAATTAGGAAAATATCATCGATATAGCGATGATACCCTAGGATGTGGTCCGCCATCCTGTTGTCTGCACTTGTCACGATGCAAGGACTCGGCCGGCCCCTTAATCACACACACAGAGACGGTAATCAGCTAACTATTTATTGAGTAATAAAGAACAGGTGAAAAGGTAATTGTCCATCAAAATATAGAAAAGTTCAATCCAAAAATAAGGAGTGCGTAGTATAATCCAAAAGCAAAGGTCTTGGCAATAGTAAAGTCCAAAGGCAAAGGTCTTGGCAAAGGCTTGGCAAAGGCTCCGCAAAACAAAGCGGATCAAGGAACAAGGCAAAGTTCATGAACAAACCCAAGAACTTCTTGGCAAGGCTCGAGTCGGCAACTTGGCTCCGTAGGACTTCGCTCGCTTCACTCTCCCTAGAACAGAAGTGGCCGAGCTACTAAGGATCCTTTCCCACGGATCCTATACTTAAACCCCGGGGCGAGGCCCCCGACGCTCTAGGCTTCGGCGGTAATCTGTGCTACGGGATCTAGCGCTTCTCTGATGCTCTAGACTGCGGTGCCATTCCCTCCTGCTGGACTCGATGCTCCGTCTCCTATCAAAGCTTTGTCCTTGCCTCCCAGCACCTGGCTCACTATCTTCATGAGAGTCGAACTCCCTTTCAGCTTCCATGGCCTCATCGCCCATGTTTTCCCAAATTCTCTCCTGTGATCCGTACCCACCCGGTTTCTCATAACATTCATCGCTATCAACACTTTCTGAATCAGCCTGACCTTCCCAGTCCTCATAGGCATCCGGCCATCCCTCATCCCAAGCCAGACTCTCTGTGGGAGAGGAAGGCTCAGCTAACTCGTTAACCCCTTCCTCCATTTCCTCCTCAGCTGCGGCTGGCTCTAATGCAAGTGGGACCCCCGGTGCTGCCCCCTGCCCCCCAGGCACGAAAGAGAACTGGGTTGCTACAGCACTACTGGTCAAGTGTTTAGTCTCTAGATTATTCATAAACAGATTGGCGATGCTGGGGGCAGTCGCTGCCCCCATGCTTACTCGGAAATCTGCAAAAATATTGGTTTTCAAAAGAAAAATAGTTGTAGTAGGTAGTGCAGTCAAACAGTTCCATTAAGAAGCCGGACGGAGGGTGGTGGGGTTGAGGTCGGGATTCAAAGATATGCTCTATGATCTCTCTTGACTCCCCCGTGGGGATGTGCGTATATAAAGATTCCACATCCGCGGTAACTACCCAGTTCCCTTCGGACATAGGCCTGTTCTCAATAATGTTAATGAAGTGGGTGCAATCTTTGATGTAAGATTTGATTTGCACCACATGGGGTTGGAGTAAAGAGTCCAAGTATTTGCATATTGGTTCAAGGAGACTGGCGGTGGCCGAAATAATTGGTCTCCCTTTTGGGGGCCTATGGGATTTATGAATCTTGGGGGTGTGATAGAACAAAGGGATGCGGGGGTAGGATTGAATAGGAATTTGGGCGAGTTTAGCCTCAATGAACCCAGAGACTTCGCATGGTGCACTATATCTCGAATAGTGCGGGAATATCTACTGGTGGGGTCCTGGGAGAGGGGTTTGTAAACCCGGGTGTTATTGAGCTGAGAATATGCCTCAGTGATGTAATCTAGTTTATTAAGTACCACTGTGGCCCCTCCTTTATCCGCTTTCCAGAACACTATATCGGGATGGCTGCCTAGGCGTTCAAGAATGAGGCGCTCTTCTCTATTGAGATTAGAGGCTCTTTCCTCATTGACATGATTAATTTTGGATACCTCTTGAATGACTATCTGCTCAAATGTTTTCACATTATTAGCAAGGGCAGGGGGTGTGAAGGTGCTTTTAATATAAAATTTGGGTTGTGCTTGTGGTTCTTGTGCTAGATCAGATTTGTCTTTGAAGAAATCCTTTAATCTGATATTTCGAAATAATAGGGATAAATCTCGTCTAATGTCCAATGTGGAACATCGTGGTGTACCCACGAAGGAAAGACCCTTATTAAGTACATCTAATTCTTGTTTGGTGAAATTATAGTCAGAAAGATTAACTACTAAAACCTTCTGTTCCTCCTCCGACCCCCGCGAAAATTTCCCCCACGTTGATATTGTCTATTAGGCATGTTTTAGAATCCCAAAATGGCGATTCTTATATCAAATGGGGGGGATTTTTTTGTTTAGTAAAAGAAAGACTTACCAAAAAAATTCCAAAAATTTCTGAAATGTAACTTAATTACTTACGAAATTCGTTAGTAGTTCTAAAGTAGGCAAAGCAGGGAAACAGGACTGATACTGTTTTAAACACAGGCAAATCAAGGGGCAACATTTCCCTTGGTTTCCTTGCAGGGAGATATAAAGCATTAATATATTATTATTATTAATATTATTAAAGGACAGGGTTCCTTTGCAGGGACACATATAATGCATTAATATATTATTATTAATATTATTAAAGGACAGGGTTCCTTTGCAGGGACACATATAATGCATTAATATATTATTATTAATATTATTAAATAAATGCCTAGGCCTACCTCTGGTGCAGGCCTTGCTAATCTGTAGAGTTCTCCTCACTCCATCTTTTTTTCCCCATTCAGTCTAGGACCTCCGTTGGAACTCTATGGCTTTTCTTGATTCTGAACTCTTCCTTCTCCTCTCCGTGCTCTTTCACTCCTGCTGCCCTTCTCTCAGCAGTTCTTATGTCCTCCTACTCTGTCCTTCTATCTAAACCCCCTTCCTGGGTGTTTAAATCGCTTTTTTTCGTCAGTCCTCCAGCCCCTCTAGGAGTCCCGATTTCGGGCTCTCTATCGTTTCCGGCTCCCTTTTCACTTCCTGGAAGAGGCCTTCCACTCTAATTAGGCTGCAAGCATGGAAAGGCCCCGATTTCACTGTGAGTTATGTCTGCAAAGCTATATTGGAGGGGGAAATTTTCCAGTTGGGTGGGAATACGAAATATTTAATAATCTAATGAAATTTTGGGCCCAGGGGTCCGTAAAAGAAAGTCCACTTCCGGGATTGGCCTTGCGATCCGTATAAACTTGAAAGGCCCATTACATACGAATCACTTACGATTTCTTTTAATTTCCGTTTCATTTTTCTCATGCCTATTGTCTATTGTTGCGGTTCCTCAAATTATAGTTATTACTAGTGGAGGGGCCCTGATCTGGGTCAGGTTGCTGTCTTTGGTTGTCATCTGAATGGTTAGAGCCCTCTGAATACAGAGACTCATTGGAAAAAGAGACAGCCCTAGAAGGTGGTTGGAAGGATGAATTGAGCTTCCATCTATAAACCTTATTTGACTTATAGTCATTTTCATCTCTGGCAAATTTCTTTATTTTAGCTTTTTTGAGGTCAGCATATAAAGCATCACACCTCTTCTTAATATCCTCTAGTTCAGCAGCAGTAATAATGGTGTTGTTCTGTGCTTTCAGGGCATCTATCTCCGTTCTAATAGTAGCCATGGCCTCATTAGATTTCTGGATAAGAAGAACCATAATATCAGTTGAGCACTTTGATAGGATTGAATTCCAGTTAGCAATAAACTGTTTATCTTCCACAAAATTCCCTGGGGGTAGGAATATGCGAGACCCCTTGGAATGTTCTCTTTGCGTACATAATCAGCTAGGCTGGCCACATTTATCTGGATACGAGTGTAGCGTTCTTCCTTATCAGCTAGTGTTTTCAAGGCTTCAGCTGCTTCACTTCCGCCATCTTGCCCTTTCAGAATATATGTGTAAAATTCTGTTCTACAAAAATGGCTCAAAAGGATCAAAGAGCTGGGATATGTTGTAATGTTTGCAGCTGAGCTGTGATATTTATGTAGGGACTGCCATAGGCAAAAGCAATTAAAATTAAATTCAAGAAACAGACTGCTCTGATTATAGCTTTACGGCCTCATATCTACGGGAACTCCCCAAATGCTATAAGCAAACCCTCTCCATCGTCTGATGCCATCTAAATGTTTTTGACTATCTCTATTTCCTGGCCAGTGGCCAAGTTGGCAGGCACTGCAGGAAGCTATATATCTGGGATGCACCTAATAGGGGAAACTTGGTATAGAAACATGTTCCCACTTCCTACTCTCCATTTTGTTGATATGTTTCCACCAAAGTTAGTTGCTAAAACCTCCCTTTGTCTTTCTGATTAAACTGCTTAAGCTCTCCACTGACAATTATGTTAGATATTTAAAGTCTGCCCTACGGCCCTTTTTCCTGTGCTTTTAAAGTACATTTTCAAAAGGTGTGCTGTTGGCTCTGTTTTATGATCAGCTTAGACTTGAACATACTAAATGTAAGCCCAGTTTAGGAGTAGTCAAAGTATAGCCCTAGGTCACAGGCTGCCTCCCAAAGCTGTTGTAGGGGTCATTGACAATTCCTGGCTCCCCAGATTCCCTTGCTTCTGTAAAGGTTTAACTTATTAATGAATTAACTTATTTAGGGGATTTTTTGTTTTTCTTACTTTGTTTATTATTTGATTCCACCAGATCCTGAAAATTAAGTAGGGTTAGTACTTGGATGGGAGACTGCCATCTACTCTCAGGTGCTATTGGTTATATTTCAGAGGAAGGAAACCATTTCTGAGTGTTCCTTATCAAAGAAAACCCACTAAAATTCACGGGGTCACCATAACATAATAGGTGTCTTGAACACACATTCAACCACACACACACACATTATTATTATTATGAACTATTTTGAAAACCACACATTTTTTCCAATTTTAATTAACAAGTGTTTTAGAGATACAGAATCATCATGGCCATGCTCATTGGGAACTCTGGGAAATATTGTAAAAAATACCTTTTAAAACTGTAAGCCTTGATAAACGCTATTGTGTGAGTCTTTATTTTCTTCCTAATAGGGATTCTGTTATCTTGCCATATATGGTAAAGATCTTGTCAGTTTGTATAGGTCATCATCAGGCATTTCTAGCTTGCCATTGCCTTCCTCTTGAGCAATCTCCTTGATCAAGCCCACACAGCAGGAAGTGGCCTTTCCTCTTGACCGCATGGATCAAATTAGTTACCAGTAGGTAGTGAAGTGAAACCTCAAATCCATACTTGGGTTCTCACAATGAGACATGTGCAGGCAATTTTAAACTCGGTTTAAATATACAGGCCATCTTGTTACATGCTTCATTCCCCCCAATTATACATTGGCATAGCTGGCCTTTTAGAATTTGGGAAGATATATTTAGTACAAGAGTCTGTACACAAAGCTATATTTGAATTGAAAAATAGATAAGATCACAAGTGTAGCTTGTGAGACCTGACTGGTTGGCACCTCTGGTATGAGAAGGCAAACTTCCAGATGACATGTCACTGTGAAAGCTGGTTAGTGCCCCTTTTCTGTCATTCTGTGTTGATGGTCTTCTGGTACTGAATCTGATCCAAAACAAGCTCTCCTTTTATCAAGAGAAAGTATAGTTCATTGTTGATTTTACACATTTTCTTGTAGTTGGGTGGTTTTTGCTTAAGTCAAGTTTGGAAGTTTGCTTTAGGGAAAAGTTAACAATAGTGAATTGAATGTTTGATAGAGATTTTATATAGAGAAATAACACAAAATGTTCTCATATTGTACTTATTACATACTTTTTTCTTTGCTATTTAGTTTAGCTTTATTTGAAATGTGATACCTTTATCAATTGTTTGTTGGATTAGTGTAAACTAAAAAAAAATTAATTCCACTCTTGGAATTCTTCCTTTATTTTTTCTGTTCATGGATCTCTATCTAGTATTTCCCTGAGATTGATATAGTCAGCTTTCATGAAACTCAAGGTTTGTGTTTCATTGTACTTTTCTTCAACCTATTCCAATATCATGGATTCTTGCATCATATGGTCACTTGCCCCTGTGCCAATTCTAGTGAACAACTTTAACTTGTTGGCTAAGATCAACAAGATGGAGTTGTACAATCAAGTCCAGGATTGCAAATCCTTTGTTCCTCTACTTTTTGAAATAGGAAATTATCTGCAAGACACATCAGAAATTTGTTGGAAATGTTATGATTAGCAGAGTTAGGACCTCATCACATTTGCTGCCAGAATCGCCATGGATCATGGCTAATCCAGTGGTGCCCAGTGGAAGACATATAAAACCCATCTTTCCCCTTATTCCATCCCACGAGGCGAACCATCCATCGCTCAGCTTCCTCCGTGGATCCTAATGTAAGACAGGAAGCTTCCCATGTTGGTGCAGTGCGGTGCACACCAGTTCCTCTTCAGTTTTGCCACAGAATATGCCAGAAGTAGATGTGTGTTGTGGGATGGGAACAGGCAGGCTCCATGACAAAACTGAAGAAGAACCACATACACAACCAAATTTGACCCATATGAGGGGGTTGCACATCTCTTATCACAGTGGTTCTCAACCTGTGGGTCCCCAGTTTACCAGCTGTTGGGATTTCTGGGAAGGCCAAAATATCTGGGGACCCACAGGGTGAGAACCACTGTCAGCAGAAATCCCCTATCAGTACCATTTTCAAAATTTCCAGGATGTTTCTAAATGGTATAATCTTCCGTTTGGCCTACAATAAACTCCTACCGCAATGTTTTTATTTATTTCTCCACTTCTCTTTACTCAAATACTCTCAACTAGTCCAGTCAGATAAATCATGTGGATTTCAGTACAAGTGAATTTGTATTTGACATGTAATGCTATTTCCCATTCCTTTCCTCATGTTCTGTTGATTTTGAACACATCATATCCTTCAATTGTTATATTCTAATATTGGGAGTCATCTTACCAAGTCACGTTTATATAAAGTCATATTTATTTTCCTGCATGGGGATTTTGTGCTTATCTTGTTTGGTTCCCAAACTCTGGGCATTGTGTCAGCATAATTCCAATAGTGCTTCCCATTTCTGCCATTCTTCCAAAGAGTCACAGACATTGGCAGGGACGAAAAGGAGGACACATATAATAATGAGGGCAGTGATTCCCAAACTGCCCTCCCAAACTGTCCTGTCATTCAGGTATTTTGGACTTCAACTCTCAGCTTCCTTGGCCTGTGATTAAGGATCTGGGAGGTGAAGTCCAAAACATTAAACAGAGGCTGGATGTATGGGGCGCTTTGAATGTTATTTTCCTGCTTCTTGGCAGGGGGTTGGGCTGGGTGGCAAACGAGGTCTCTTCCAACTGTATGATTCTATGATTCTATCTAGAAAGGCAGACTTTGGGAAATACTGGGTAGACCAGAGCATCTAGATCAGGGGTGCTCATTAGGTAGCTCACGAGCTACTAGTAGATCTTCGGCCCTCTTCCAGGTGATCTTCGGGTCTCACCAGCCGGATGGGGTGCTCCTGCCAATGCTTGCGCACACCCTGCGGGCACGCACTCTCCTGCTGCTGACTTCTGCTCTCGCGGTGCTTCTTTCACCTGCGGGGCATTGCAGGAAGAAGGAAGCATGAGGCGGAGCCTCTGGAGGGAGCGCCCTGCCTCTCTCTCATCCAGAAGCAGCTGTGCAGCCTCCGTTGATGGCGAGATAGGCAGGGCGGAGCGCTCCCTCTGGATGCCCTGCTTTGTGCTTTCTCCTTCCTGCAATGCCCCGCAGGCAGAAGAAGCACTGCGCGGGAGGAAAACAGCAGCAGGAGCACGCGTAGCGGCGGGAGCGCGCGGCGGCGGGGGCAGGTAGATCTTTTGGACTTGGTTGCTTTAAGAGTAGCTCGCATGCTGAATAAGTGTGAGTACCCCTGATCTAAATGCTACATTTCTCCTTACTTTTTCATGTTTTCCTGCTCACTTAATTGACTTCCTGAACATCTCCCTGAAAGAGGTAGGTGAGAAGAAGTAGACAGTCCCAGAAAGTGCAAGCATGGTGGCTATGCACTTACCTGCCACCCTGTTTCTGTTCCTACTGCCTTCTCCTTGTTGCAATCCAGTGTGAGAGAAGAGATGAACATGTTCTTGCACTTCTATTCCTGCATTATCCTGTTGCATGATATTTCTGTGAAACTATGGGGTACTCTGATATCTCACCAAACTGGATTATAGTGGATTCTTCATGTCCATGGATTATGTACCCATGGATTCAATTATCTGAAGCTTGATTTTTAAATCAAAGTTCAAATATTAATTTGGCCATTTTATATAAGGGATTCATTTTACCAGGCCATTCCAGATAAGGGTGCATGCACAGATTTTGGTATTCATGGTGGTCCCCAAACCAAACTCCAGCAGATTCCAAAAGCCTACCAAATCTTATTCTAGGAAATATTGTGGTCTAGGATCGATCTGTGACAAGAGTGAATTGCAAATGTAACACATGGCAACCCATCTGAAGCAGAACTGCACTATAAAGCTTTTTCTACCAACAGTACTTAACGGTAATTTAGAGGGCATGAGGCTGTGGTTGCTTGCAACACCAAACGTCTCCTTTCCTGTGGTAAAGCCAGATGAAGAAAAGGACTACCCGCATGACTTGGGAGTGTGAGTCTGGTGATATTTGCTTTCCACATAATCATTGCATCATTTCAGCAACCGTTCTTCCTCTCACAGTGGTTGGCTTTCTCTATGCCTGAGTGGAGGCACAGTTCCTTCTGAATGAGATTGCCTCACCAGCTGCCCCATGATGAGCAGAGAGAAGGGCCGTTAACATTGTTGTTTATATAGACTGGGGAATTCTTCTGAAGTCCATTTTTTTCTGTAAGATCTCACGTCTCATTTGACATTATAGATGATCAGTTTTAGTTTTCTTGTGTTTAATAAGACAATTGCATTTCTTAGGCATGTAGCAGGAGAAAAGCCCCATTGCTTGCAGTGAGGCAAGACTAAAGGCATGTCAATCAATCTATTGCCTTGGCATGTGGGGAGAGGGTACTTGAGGTGCAGAGAACTATAACAATTATTGCTTATTCCATTTTTTTTGTCCTCCCCAAACAAACTTACCTCTTTTTATGTGCATAACTTAACCTCAACGATCTGGATTTTCCATTCTAAAACGTGACTCAATAATATGGTGTTAACTGTGGGAACAACACACTGGGTAAAAGCTATGCAGATATATTCAGTTCACAAATTCTGTGCTCTCATGTTTTCTGACTATTGCAACAACCATGACTTTCCCAGGCACTAATCAGTCAGTCTACTACAATAGCAAAATATCTATGTTCCTATGGTAAGACAATAAAACTAATGAATGTGCTCTTAGACTATTTTAGTTCATAGTTGTTGAGAAAATTCAGACCTCTTAAGGTAGGATTGTCTTGACGGATTTCTGTTTTAATAATAAAGCACTGGGAACATAGGCTCAGAGTTGCACACCTCAGTGGCTCAGCAGAACACAGGGCATTTGATCACGTTCTTATCTCCACCCAATACAGCAATTGCTTCCCTTTATTGCAGTCCAAGGATTGATCAGCTTGACAGCTAGTGCTTGTTGGGGAATTGCCTGGGGAGTCTTACACAGCAGGAAGTGGTATTTTCCAGAGTCCACATGGGCCTAATTACCAGTAATTTTCCTGGCAAATCACCAGTAAATGGTTTAGACACTGTAAGAAGGATCTGCAAAATAACAGCCCCCACCCATGAGGCCCCTTCTAATTATATGATTCTATGAACCTTGGATTCCTTTTGTTCCAGTACATCTAGGCAAGATGATATTCATTTAAAATAATAATAGACTGCTGGAATGGAAATGGGCCCAGAGAGACACTTGATTTGATCCAGCAAACAATTCTTATTCTTTCTGGAGTAGAAACTCTACAACCATAATCAACCAGCTCATTTTCAACTTGAAAATCCTATATTCATTGGGGATCTTGTTCTCTGAGTGTCAATCCTAAATTGACAAAATGGTCCTACCCACACACAAGGAAGGTTTCAATGGGTTTGGGAGAACACTGAGTTTTGCAAAGTTCAAAAACAATTAGGGAAACGACCTGTAATGAGGTGAGGGTAGAGACCAAAAAGCAGCCGAATCTGGATTAAAATACATTTGATGAGGACAGACTGCTATCCCAAGGTACCTGGCACTGGCTTCGGTTAGTTGGCCAACTACAGCTTTGTCTGGCAAGAACAGACGACACCCTGATTACTTCCAGACTGCATTTGAAGATAACCTAGACACTTGAAGGACTCTAAAATGTAGTGGTTAGATTGCAACCTGGAATTGCAAGATCTGAGCTAATCCCTCTAATCTTGTATCATCTGGATTGGTTGGCAGTTCATTTCTGGGCTCCCTTGGAGGGGTGGTTTTAGTCTTTAAATGCCTTTTTAAAATAACTTGGGCCTGGCTACCTTGGGAACAGTATATTTCATGAACTGGTCTGTTCATTAAGATTAGCATCTCAGACTCTGTACTTCATCCTGCCCATCTGGGGGATTAGAGGAGGTTTTAGGAAACTTCCTTTTTGGGACAGAATCTTTTAGTCTGCAAGTCCAAAAAAGGACCTTTCTAAAGTTACTGCATAAGACAAATGAGACACAGGTGATTTTATTTTGTCAGTTTGGTTTTCATGGACAATTTTTGTCATTACATTTAATCTACATCATTCCATTGTTTTAATGGTCTTAACCTTGATTGTCTATTTGGACTGAGTTTTTAAAAGATGAAATTAACAGGTAAAGGATTTGAATTTAGCAAAACCTAATTGTTTCCCCCCCAATCATTATTGGAAGAAACTAAAATGATCCCTTCATTAGATCAGTTTATCTTCGGACTTCATTATGACATTTTGTCATGATTAGGTTGACTTGAAGTTAGTCTGCTGTGAAATTTCCACCCAACATTATATTTTTTCCTCCATTAAATTGAACCCAGGCACCCAATTAAAACAAGTAAAACAGATCTATAATGTGGGCAGGATAAAAATACAAGATTCTCCTATATACAGTAGCTCTGTTAATCCTCTGTGCGTACATGTGCACACACACACATATATTTTGGCATGTATACCTCTGGCAGAACCCATGGTTTGTGCTTGTTTTGTTGTACAGCACCATGTATATTTAGTGGCATGACATAAATAAATGATGAAATAGTTCTACTCCTCCTTCCCCTACTAAGTATTATTACTATTGTTTTTCTTATTATACCAATACCAGCCAAAATATGGCAGCCTGTTTAAATAAGGTAGCATCAACAAAAAGTCTTTCCCCCATATACTCACCAGATGTACCTGTGAAAGTGTTTGGACCAAGACAAAGCTTTCCTTAAAAAACCTTAAGACTGAATTGTTTTTAAACCTCCTGTTCTGGATCTTTCCTTTCCAGCTGTAGAAGACAGGACTTTGAAGACAGTCTGGCATGGGAAGTCTGGACGAAATCCACTTCAGACACTTTACAATAGTGACCAGGTGAGTGTTCTTGAAATGGGAAGGTAGCAGTAGTTAGAAAAAGTGAACATGCTATAGTGGGGGAATGTAGGTTGCCCAGTGTGGTTCTATGGGCAAGTTTTGGCAGAGGTTGACCATAGTTGCACCTCAAGATTCCTAGAAAAGTATTCTTCCAGCTAAAAACCAAAACACATTTTTATTTGCATTTTTTCATTTTCATAGGGTTTTGTGTTCCTCAGCAAATGTGGAGGGGTAGCTGCAGTTTAATCAGAATACTGTGATAAGACATTTAGGTGACAATCTTCAGAATCTCCCAAACAACATGAATAGTGGAGAAATCTGGAAATTGTAGTCCAAAATAAAAGTAAATTGCCATGCTCTGTATGTGGTTTAACAAAGTGCAGCTGATGCCATCTTCCTTCCTTACCTTATTTTGAAGAGGGAAAATATTCTACAGTAGAGTCCCACTTATCTGACATAAACAGGTTGGCAGAATGTTGTATAAACAAAAATGTCAGATAATACAGAGTCTCATACTGTTGCCTGTCCGATGTGGTGTTAGATGCCAGAATACTAACAAGAGAGACTCAGAAGGTTAAGGCAAGGCAACGCCTCAGGGCTAGAGTGGCCCAGCAGGAAGTGCCCAGATGTGGAAGAGGAGTGAGGAAATCACAGAGGGCAGGAGGGAGGATGCTTCCACTCTTTGGGACTGGATGAGTGAAACACAATAATTGGCTTCAGTGCATTATTAAAAACGACGTTTGTCCATGCAACTCTTTTGGACTTACTGAAGCAGTATCAGCAACTTAATGTGCGGCATGGAGGCACTAGAATTACTCAGAGGCTATGGACGTTTTGTGTTTATTAGGAGGGAAGGGGCAACCCTGAGTCAAAAATAGAAGAGAACAGCTTGATTTCATTTGAAGAAATGTGAAATTGCTGTTTCAAGTCTTATTGTAGAGAAGAGTCTGATTTCATTTCATTAGAACTAGGAAGAGGGGGAAAGGGAGGCTTTATCCATAAACTAACCATAACTTGGAAAAGTTACATTGTAGACTCCAGGTACAGTTTTCACCCAAAAATCACAATCAGCACAGGTAGTGGTCCTGGTGGTTGGGGGGGCTTTATGGAAGGTTTAGTTTAAGCAAATCATTTTCCTAAGTTTTGAAACAGGTGTTGTTCTATGTTTCTTTAGAGAAAGACATTGCTAAACATGTGGGAGGGAATGTGGGAGGGAAAGCCAACAAGAGAAACACAGCTCTTGAACTTGTTCAGAACAGCAAGCCCTGGGGCAGAGCCATGCCCCCAGAGTGTCCTGGCATGGCCTTTCTACCAGATGGCTCCTGCAGGAAAGAAATGAAATGAGGAGAAGGGAGGGAGCGTCGGAATAGCCAAAGGCTGTCTGTGTTCATGAAAGCGGACGGGCCACGTAATTCTGTCCCAGAGCATTCAGATGGGTATTTGATGTAGGCCTCTGAAACTTTTTTTTGCCCTTCCTCTGCATGCATACCAGAATTTAGCAGCACTGGATTGAGTAGCATACACTCCAACTCAGAGCAGGGGAGATATTATATATTTATATATTTATATATTTATATATTTATATATTTATATATTTATATATTTATATATTTATATATTTATATATTTATATATATAAAATCTCCCCTGCTCTGAGTTGGAGTGTATGCTACTCAATCCAGTGCTGCTAAATTCTGGTATGCATGCAGAGGAAGGGCAAAAAAAAAGTTTCAGAGGCCTACATTAAATATATCCCCACCAGCATGGCTAGTTATAGCCCACAAATTAGCTTTTTCAAAAACTTCCCTGCTGTGGCCTTCCTGGAAATGCAAGCAAGTAAGCTCGGGCCTTTGAAACTGTGCCACACGTTGCTTCAAATCTGATGAAAGCTAATGAGAGTTCTTCATATAACAAAGAAACAGGGGCAAGTGTGATTCCCTCTGTTCTTAAGAAAGGTTCTGAGAAACTTAGAAGGGGTGAAGCAATAAGCCTCATATGTTGTGGGCATGTCAGTATTGCAGATCTCTTTGAAGAGTGATGTATGCATTAATAGACACACATGGATTAAACCCATCCTATTAGAATGTTTTCTCACTAGGCAGCTTGAAATACAAACAAAACCAGCACAGGGGGGAAATGAGGCAAATAAAATTAGAATGGCATGGCTGCACAGATGTATAAAAATACATAATATACATCAATGTATGTGATTAATTCAAATTCATACAAAGGACAAGAGCAAATTACTAAGGAACAATTTTTGCCTGTGACTAATGATTTTGTAAGCCTCACTTCAGAAGGAGACCGAAATGCTTTCACACCTTCACATATAAGTATTGGAAATACTAAGCAAGGGATCATAATAGGGATTATGCCAAACACAGAATTTGACAAAGGCCTCTTTTTGTGAGGGAAATGATTATACCACCACCTAATTTCCTATTCTACCCATGTTTGAAAGGAATTTGGGAGTCGTGTCCCCCAAAAAGGACTGTTGAAAGCTCTTGTCCCATAAAATGATCAGCCAGCAACCATTTACTCTTTCTCCTATATGTATTTCCTCAGGTTGAGCAATCTTCCTTACAATCTACTCACCAGCACAGGCGGGAACTGCTGAGCAACATGTGCAGCCGTTACACACGCAAGCGTCGCCTCCTGACTCCCGATGACTTGCGCCACTTGGTCGTTGACGACACCCACGGACTGCTCTACTGCTATGTCCCCAAGGTGGCTTGCACTAACTGGAAGCGAGTCATGATGGTCTTGACAGGGCAGGGCAAGTATCAAGACCCCCTGGAGATCCCAGCCAATGAGGCGCATGTTTCATCCAACTTGCATACCCTCTCTGAGTATAGCATCTCAGAGATCAACTACCGCTTGCGAAACTACCTCAAGTTCATCTTTGTTCGGGAGCCTCTTGAGCGGCTGGTCTCAGCATACCGCAACAAGTTCACCCGCAATTACAACACAGCATTCCACAAACGCTATGGAACAAAGATCATCCGGAGGCACCGGCAGAATCCCACAGATGAGGCCCTGGAACGTGGTCATGATGTGCATTTTGAGGAGTTTGTTTACTACTTGCTGGATCCACGGACACAACATGAGGAGCCTTTCAATGAGCATTGGGAGCGAGTGCATTCCTTATGCCACCCCTGCATCATCCACTATGATGTAGTGGGCAAGTATGAGACATTGACCAAGGATGCCAATTACATCCTGCGACTGATTGGGGCTGATGCAGGCATCAAGTTCCCATCCTCCTCCAAGACCACAAGGACCAATGACGACATGACAGCTAAGTTCTTCCAGAACATCAGCCCCTTCTACCAAAGGAGATTATTTAATTTATACAAAATGGATTACTTGCTTTTTAATTACACCATCCCTTCTTATTTACATATTCGATGAGACTGACTTCTCTCCTATTTTTCCTGTGATGAACGGTTTAGTGGGAACCATTTTGAACAATGCAGCTGCAGTTTGATCTCTTCTCTCCCCTATTTCACTTGAAGGACCATACTGATATCTATCTGTCACTTAACCAAAGATAATTGTTTCTAGAAAGTAGCAGGATTTGTGGCCCATTGTTAGGATATGGAAGACTCAAACTAGAACATTCAGAGAAGCAATAATATGGGTCTCTATTTTTATGTGTTTACTTAAAATTCCCAGAAGCTTTTCTTTGCTTCATGGATTGAAGTAGGGAAAATGTGAACCAGAAGTGTCTTACTGAGAACAGTGCCTTAGTCTGAACTGGAATTTTCTCTGAGATGCAACCTTTTTCATCTCAACTAGCCTGCCCTTCTCAGCTGCCCTTTGGTATAACTGGCTGTTTTCTACACCAAAATCTCAGAGAGCTAACACAGAAACTGTACTGGAGCAATGTTTACTATATTCTTCCCTTGGGATATATCAATAAGAGTGGATGGCCATACGTGTCCACTTGTGTATGTGGGCACCATGGCTCAAAGTACTAATGAATGACTTTTCTCAAATATTAAAAAAGCATGTCCACACATGGCCATGTCAAGGAGTGGCTTTTTCCTTTTCTGGTCTCCAGAACAATGTGGACCTAGCCAAATTAAGTGTTGGTTCCAGGTTCTTCTCTTTAAACATGAGAGGGAAAACCATATTTTAAAAAGACATGGTTTGAGATGGCCAGAAATATTATGCTCTATAAGGAAGGATGTGCAGTATAGCAATTCAAATTCAAGCATTTTGAGTCCCGTCCCCTCTAGCCATAAAGAAGATATGACTGTCCCATCATGTCTCTCTCAGTAAGGAAAAAAAATATAGAGCAGGCCTCCTACATGTTGTTTGTCCTTTTTGATAAATATTAGCTTATAGTTTTTCAGTTTCTCTCTTGTGTCTGCCAAGATTGCCCGTAGGAAGAATATTTACCATCTTCTGGTCTACAGCAAACCTCCCATGCTCTTTTCCAATCTTTTCTCTTTTGTGGGGGGTGGCACTCCAGAAGTTATTGAACTGCAGTCCCCATGGTCCCACACCAGTGGTTGTACAGGATAGGCCTGGTGGAAGTTACAAACCTCTGGAGGTTTGGAATAAAATAAAGATTCAGGCATTTAATTAATTGTAAAATAGGGCCAGGTAGACAACTGTGATGTTTGAGTTTTTAGCTACTGGGGTGCAAGCTGCTAATTATTTCAGAATAAACACATGACTGTACATTCTGGTTGTGCCAAATGCTTCTGTATGAACATTTTCACTGCAAAAGTCTTGTTCTGGAAGTGTGAGCATTCTCCACTTAATAGAGTCCTCCAAAACCCAAACTATGCATCTTAAAAATGTGTATTATTATGGAAGTGCTCCATCTTTAGGTCTACATATGCGCATGTGCACGCACACACACACACACACACACCCCTCTCTATTTCCTCAGTGCCATAGTTTTACTTCTGCTCCTTCACTATAAACAACCCCCACCAGCTGGAGACCATGTAGTAAAACGGGTGTCACAATGCTGTGTAACTAACCATTCTTTACTGAGTTATAGCATCAAGAATTCTACCCTGAACAAGTGCTGTTGTTTTTGGGGGCATATACTTTCTCGTTAGTTTGCAGCCCTCCTGAAAAAAATCACAAAAGAGCTTGCTTTTCATCTGGGGTGGAAACCTTTTAAAATTATTTGTTTTGATTATTGGCAATTTTTGTTTTTTCTCTAATCTGTACCTGAGGAGTCTTGTGTGTGCATATGTGCTTTTAGGTTCCCTCTATAGTAAGTTGGCCTCAAGAATTCCATAGAGTTTTCTTTGGCAAGGAATACTCAGAGGCAGTTTTGCCAGTTCCTTCCTCTGAAATATAGCCTATAGCACTTGGTACCTCTAAGGTATTTAGGTCTACCTTATCTTAAATTTTGACTATGCCATAGACCAGTGGTTCTCAACCAGTGGGTCCCCAGATGTTTTGGCTTATAACTCCCAGAATTCCCAGTCAGTTTACCAACTATTAGGATTCATGGGAATTGAAGGCCAAAATGTTTGGGGTCTCACAGGTTGAGAACCACTGCCATAGACCAATACATGGCCCGTGCATTAGTTATTTTCCCCTTCCCAGATAAGCCGTTTTCATTTCAGGGACTGGGATCATCCCCATAGTGATGAGCCTTTGATTTGAATAACAGTGTACAGTGTGGTGTAGAAAAAGAAAAATAGGAAACCTTACGAAGTAATGATGTGAATTGTAGAGGAGGGGATTGTGGGTGTAGGTGGACATTTTGCCAGGGTGCAGAAACAGGAGGGAAAGAGAAAACTGAAACTAAACAAACTAGCAAGCCCTTGTTAGTCTTCCTAGTTTTGGAGAATCAGTACTTGAAGAGATAGATGGTTCAGGAACTGTACATTTGATTGGACACTTGTGGACTGTTTGCTTAAATAAAACAGCATTTTGTCTCAACTGTGTTACTTTTATTTTTGTCTACATATACTAAGAACCACAATGGCTAAGCAAATATGCTGATAACAGAATTACTGTCCAACAGGGGTTAGGATCTTGTGGCCTACAAGATGTAGTTGGATTACAGCTTTCTAGCCAGCAAAGGCAGAGGTGGAAGGCTGGTCAGAAGATGTAGCCTACCAACATCTAGAAGAACAAGCATTCTCTTCACACCTGCAGGATAACTTGCTTGATCCCATGCGGAATACTTTGACTCCTGCATTAGTGTACAATAGAGTTGGCTGCAATGAAAGCTATGTTTCACATTGGGCTTGAGTTAACTTCCAATGACTATCGGAGACAACTACAACTGACTATATTGTTTTTCACTCTGAGAGCACTAAAACCAATGGAAATATTAAAATAAAAAATAATACCAATCATAGGCATAAGTTTCATGGAGTTTGAGGGGACTAACTCTATAGTAAGTTGATTTAAGATTGATGCCTAAGTATTCAGTGTTCAAATGAGGCAAACATCTGATTGTCAACACACACCAGAATCAAAGAGCATATAGTTTGAGGGGGAGGGGAGAAGAGCACCCTCAAATAAGAATTCTGTCCCCCTATGTCACCCTTCTCGCTTTCCCACTCCCCCTCGATCGCTACTCACTGGGCCGAGTCCTGGTTTGGTGCCAGGACCTGGCCCGGTGAGTGAGCAAGCGAGGGAGAGCAGGTGAGTGAGCGAGTGAGGGCTACTGGTGGCAGGCCTGGTGAGTAGCGAGTGAGCAAGCAAGGGAGGGAGGGTCGCAAAGGTGGAAGCAGAAGCAGAAGCCTGGAAGAGCTCACCCACCCTCATTGCTTGCTCGCTACTCACCAGGCCACGTCCTGGTGGCAGAATCAGGACTTCGCCTGGTGAGTAGCAAGGAATGAAAATTGCGAAACAGCGAGTTGGCGAAAAGTGAACCGTGAAGTAGTGGGAGAACACTGTAGGTGCATTATTTCAGAGGAAGGATTCAGAAGGACAACAACTCTCCTCAGTGTAGCTGGAAACTTCAAGGCTTTTCTTACTCTGCTTTTAACATGCATATAGTTCAGAAATATATTCAAAAGCACATGTATGCCTTTAATCTTTTCTTTTCTGGTGTTCTGAATCCTATTTATGTTTCTCTAGCCTTTCACCCAGATCATTTCTTGCCATAGCCGCACTCCGCTATGCTTCTAAGAGTGGCTTGTCCCTTCCTTCCTGGGAGTAATGGCTGTTCCTCCACAGGAAGGTCACCTCCACCCTCTTCTATTCTAAGCCCAGGACAATAGGGAGAATGAAATTCTGGAAATTCTATGTAGAGAGCCTTTAATAAAATGTCCGGAAAGGTTCTTTAAATTGCCAGCTTTGGGGAACATGTACTGAAAAAGCAGGAAGAAAGGCCAATCGTGCTTGGGGAAGTCATTTTTTTCTGGGCTACAATGTCCAGAATGCTTGGAAGACTGGTTTGATACTCCAAAATGACTTCACCAGAGAGCAAAAAAGAAATGTGGATTCCAACAAGTTGCCAATTTTCATGTGTCTTTTTGTTAGTTGTGAATAGCACCTCAGCTGTACAGCTTCATTTATTTCAGAAGGAAGGATAGCATTGCTTTGCTTTCAAATGGCAAGCATATGATATTCAACATAGACCTATGGGGACATCTTGAGGCCACTTGCATGAGCTTCAACTATTTAAATTGAACCAATCTAAGATGTGGTTTTCAAAAAAGAAGCCATGTTATTCTCTTGCAGCTTAAAAAGCAGTAAGAGACAGAGGGGGAAGAAAACATGCAACAGCAAGTTTCAGCCTAACTGGTTTAATTACAGATATAGGTTGGGGTGTGTACATTAAAGTTTTTAGGGAGCTTTCAGTGTATTTTTTTTAAAAAGTATGCTTGCAAAGTTCGACTTGCACAGGTCAAAAAGGTATCTGAGTCCAAAAAGATGCAGCATTTCAGAAAGATGGGGTAGCCTCAGGGGCTTCACTAGGGACATGGGGAATGAGGACTGTACCAGGTGATATCATCAGAGAAGGTGACACCAGGATGATTGTCCAGAGGGGCAAAAGCAGGTGACTCTGGGTCTCCTGCTCCTCTCTTGTCACTCTCCTTTCCACTTCTCAGATGTGGTCTCATCTCTTTCTGAAGCACCCAAAGCCAAACTTGGCACTAGCCATTCTTCAAGCCAAAGCCACCAGAGGGGGAACATAAGAGAGGAAAGGGAATTTCTGTGTAGAACAAGTGTCCCACATTTCCTTCGGCTCATTTAGCAGCAATAGTACCTGACTGGCTTGTGGCAGGTTTGCTCTTTCAAAGCATTTCCTCTTCTTCATGGATGGGCTCCCCAGAGTGGTGAGGCAGGCTGATTTCTGGGTGACAATTACCCTCAGTAGACTATAGACACTAGGGAGGCCTCTGATTCACTTGAGGACAATGTCCAAGCATTCATATTTGTTTCCTTTCTACAATGGAGAGAGCCAGACCCACCCCCAATTTGATCTGATGGTCTGATCTTTATCATACTTCCAGCACAACTCTTCCTATTCACTCCTCTAGTGATAAATCTAAAATAGCTATAACTTATTTCTTTCCATATGAAAAAATAACTTGGCAGAGTTACTTCCCTCTTCACTGTGCATTGTGCAAAAACTAGACAGTAAAGAGAGAAGTAATGCTGCCAAAATACTTACAGTTAGCTCCAGGGATTGTGCAAGCAGCAGCTTCAAAGTTCTGCTTTTTACCTGTTGTTTTGAAAAGTACAGATATAGAAGCTGCTGTTAACAAATCCATATTGCCAATTCTGGCATTTCCATTATTTCTCCACTCTATTTTGGCACTTTCCAAAAGCTCCCAGAATCTCTCTTCAAGTCTACCTATATACCTAAAAGTAGATAGGAAGACTGACAAGAAGGCATAGCTTCAGCTTTATGATGAGAGGAAATGGAGTTTTTCAATTTTTTTCATTATGTCAGTGCCAAAAGTAGGCAGAGTTAATGCTACAGGTAGGAAGGTGGAGGTGGGAGTGAAGAGACAGGGTTTGAATCCTCACTGAAACATGGAATCCCATTGGATGGCTTTGGACAAATCTCAACGTAGAGGAAGGCAATGACAAAGTTTCTTTGACGTAATCATCCCACATAAAGTTGGATTTCATAGGGTTGCTGCAACCCTATAGGTTTGCAGTCTGGGAGTGATCCTGGATTCATCACTGAGCCTGGAGCCCCAGGTCTCGGCGGTGGCTGGGAGAGCGTTTGCACAGTTAAAGCTTGTGCGCCAGCTGCGCCCGTACCTTGGGAAGACTGACTTGGCCACGGTGGTCCACGCTCTGGTTACATCCCGAATAGACTACTGCAATGCTCTCTACATGGGATTGCCTCTGAAGACTGCTCGGAAGCTGCAATTAGTCCAACGTTCGGCAGCCAGGTTACTAACAGGAGCGGGGTACGGGGAGTGCACAACTCCCTTGCTGTGCCAGCTCCACTGGCTGCCAATTAGCTTCCGGGCACAATTCAAAGTGCTGGTCTTAACCTACAAAACCCTATACGGTTCTGGCCCAGTTTACCTGTCTGAATGGATTCTCCCCTACAAACCATCAAGAGCGTTAAGATCCTCTGGAGAGGCCCTGCTCTCGGTCCTGCCGGCTTCGCAAGCGCGACTGGTGGAGACGAGAGACAGGGCCTTCTCTGTGGTCGCCCCTCGGCTGTGGAACTCTCTCCCAAGTGATGCTAGAGCTGCCCCCTCTCTGTTATCCTTCAGGAGGCTGGTGAAGCCCTGGATGTGGAACCAAGCCTTCCCAGAATAGGCTGAGATTGGCTATTGTCTGAATGTATGACCACTTTTACAGATTGAGTGGAATTGTTTTAATGGCGATGTGTTTTATGCTGGGTTTTTTAATGTATTTTAATATGCTGTTGTAGTTGTTTTTAATCTGGATAGCATTGATTTTTTGCTGTTATGTCGGTCTGAGTCCCTTGATAGAGGTGAGAAGGTCGGGGTACAAGAGTTTTAAATAAATAAATAAATAAATAAATAAATAAATAAGATTTGACTTGAAAGCCCATAAAAATTGCATCATATGCAGAGAATGCAATACAGATGGAGTATATCTTATCTGGAATCTGAAATACTCCAAAATCCAAAACTATTTATGTGGGTGACTGAGCTAGTGACTGAGTCCTTGCTTCCTGGTGGTTAAGTGTACACAAACATTTTTGTTTCATAAACAAAACTATTAAAACATTGTGTATGACATTAAATTCAAGCTGTTGCACAATAGTTTCAAGCTACTGCAAGCTATTACTATTAAATGATTTTTGCTTGGTTCCCATCTCCAAGATATTTCATGGCATTCCAAAATCTGAAGAAGAAATGAAATCCCAAACACTTCTGTTTTCAAGCTTTTGGAATAAGGGGTACTCAACCCGGAACAAGTCACAGTATTTGTAATCCAGAAAGGAACCTTTCTCCGCTCTGGTCAAGGCAAGATTGTGCCTTTCAGTGATGAGAATGATGTTACTGAGTCATGTTTGAATGCTACCACTTGTGTGGTCTGCTTGCAGAGTACTAGTTTTATGGCATACACACCCAGGCACACCCAGCAGGTTTCCACACACCCCTTGCAAATAAATTTATTTTGCCTTTAACAGCAGCTGACAAACAGATGCATCTCCTCCCCCTTGGAAATGGAGCAAAGGGGACAACAGATGGCTGGCCTACAGCAGTGGTTCCAGTCAAAAGATCTGAAAATCTGTTGGGCAAAGAACCAGGTTTATATTGTATTCAGAAGGTGGAGAAGTCAACTGATTCTTGTACAGCCTGCAAGCTAGCAAGAAGGAAACATGTTTGTAGCTGTGACCTGACACTTTAAAGAGGTCTTTGGAGCTAATGAGGGCTTATTTTTAACACACTTTTTCTCCAACATGTAGCCACCCTCCTATGCTGAATCCAGGGATCACAGAAACCCTTGGCCCCTGGCGCTCTGTCACCAGAAGAATGACACTAATTCACTCTGCCTGTTTGCTCTGGAGCAGCCTTCAGTGAAATCATTTATCATCCCTCTCCTTCTGCAGAGCAGCCGGGAAAATCTCATGTGGTTTCAATCTCTGTCAATTAGATTGGAGCACATTGCGTAGAACAGATTTAATCGGCCCCTTTTCTCAGGCTGGAGTAATCAATAAACAGCCACCGAATGGCCATGCTTTCTGTCTTTCTCAGCAGGAAATGTGCTTTGTCCAGAAGAGCTCTCCAAGTGGTACTTGAATCATTTTGTTTCAAGAAATATACCAGCACACTTAGCCGCACAATAAATCTTAGTTTCTCTCCGCAAAGATGCAGTAAAACTGACCTAATTGCTACAAGATGCAGTAAAGACTGTTTTAGAGCCTATGATTTCCCTTTAATTCCCATGGTAACATGCTATTGAATTCTGAGATTTCTAGTTTAGGGAGGGGCATTGAGCATTCTCAGCCATACAGCTTTAGTCTTCATGAGACTACAAATCCCAGGTTTCTGGCAGTTAAAGTAGAAGCATAGTTCTACCATTCCATAGTATAAAACAGTCGAACATATTGGGAAGATTCCCATTTTTGGACTGCAGTTCCCAAAATCCCCTCCATACCTGTAATCAAATTGATACTCTGCAAGAAAGCCAAACAAATATTGTTTGTTTGTTTGTTTGTTTACATATGTCCATTTTCTGGCATGAGTTCCACAATGTATTAATATGTATTCAATCTTTTCACCTGACAGGAAAAAATTCTGTGCCCAAGATGGAAACAAACTCTGTAGCAGGTTTGGACTAGAAGAAAACTATCTCCATTTTTGTTTCTGAACTAAAAAGGAGACAGTTATTTTGTTAATATTCCAGAAGAAGGGACTGTTTTAAGCCCTTTTGAAGAATAAATGACAAATTAGGACAGATGTAATTGAAAGCAGACTCTGTGGCAATTGCCACAGCAGCAATACTTAGCTCTGTTAAAAACACAGTAGTGCTTAAATGGCACTGAGAGGGTGTGCTGAGAAACCAAAGATTTGGGGACATATGAATTGACAAAGTAATTATTATTATAAAGCAGGCATGGACAAACTTTGGCCCTCCAGGTGTTTTGGATTTCAACTCCCAGAAATCCCAGCCAGCTTACTGGCTGTTAGAAATTGCGGGAGTTGAAGTCCAAAATACCTGGAGGGGCAAAGTTTGTCCATGCCTGTTATAGAGGATAATTACTAACTAACTAACTAACTAACTTTATTTCTTACTAGCTGAACCCGGCACGCGTTGCTGTGCCATGTCTCTCTCTCTGTGTGTCTCTCTCAGTCTCTCTCTCTCTCTCTCTCTATCCCTATCTACCTATCTCTCTCTCTCTCTATAACTTCCTGTGTTTGTCTCTCTCTCTCTCTCTCTATCCCTATCTTTATCTATCACTGTGTCTCTTTGTGTATATTATTCTCTGTCACACACTCTCTCTATCACTTGCTCTCTGTGTGTCTCTCTATATCTGTGTACTCACTCTGTGTGTATCACCCAATCTCTCTCTATGTACCACTCACTCTCTCTCTATTCCTATCTATCACTCCCTCCCTCCCTCCCTCTCTCACTCCTGCTCTCTCTCTCTGTGGGATGACATATCCTCTCTCTCTCTCTCTCTCTCTCTCTCTCTCTGTGTGTGTCTCTCTCCCCGTCTCTCTATCTCACTCTCCCCTCTCTCTGTCACTCTCAGTCTCTCACTCCCCCTCTTTCTCTCTCTCTCTCTCTCTCTATCACTCCCCCCTCTCTCTCACTCCTGCCCTCTCTCTCTCACTCCCCCCTCTCTCTCTCTCCCCTCTCTCTCACTCTCTCACTCCTGCCCCCTCTCTTTCCCCCCGTCTCTCTCATTCCCCCCTCTGTCTCACTCTGTCACTGCTGCCCCCCTCTCTCCCCCTCTCTCTCTCTCCTGCCCCCGTCTCTCTCTCTGCCCCCCCGTCTCTCTCTCACTCTCCTCTCTCTCTGTCACTCTCTCTCAGTCTCTCCCCCCTCTTTCTCTCTCTCTCTATCACTCCCCCTCTCTCTCACTCCTGCCTCTCTCTCTCTGTCTCCCCCCTCTCTTTCTCACTCTCTCTCTCTCACTCTCCCCGCGGCGCCTCTTCCCCGGTCCCTGACCCGGGCTGCGCGGAAGAGACCGTGTCCATTTCGCTACACGCGGCCCGGGCCAGGAGCGGCTGGGCAACGGCCGAGGAGAGGGGCAGAAGGCCAAGGAGGCGGCGCTGCGGCCTGGGTCCCAAACAGGAAGGCAGCCGGCGAGAGAGGCGGAGGACGCAGCGGGAAAAGCGTCCGCGCGGCCCGGCTCCATGCGGCGCCTGGAAGGTAAGTGAACTACACCTCCCAGAAGGCTCCGCACCGCTCGCTGGGAAACGGGCCGGCGCGGAGCTTTCTGGGAAGTGTAGTTCACTTACCTTCCAGGCGCCGCATGGAGCCGGGCCGCGCGGACGCCTTTCCCGCTGCGTCCTCCGCCTCTCTCGCTGGCTGCCTTCCTGTTTGGGACCCGGGCCGCGGCGCCGCCTCCTTGGCCTTCTGCCCCTCTCCTCGCCCGTTGGCCAGCCGGTCCTGGCCTGGGCCGCGTGTGGCGAAACGGGCAAGGTCTCTTCCTCGCGGCCCGGGCCAGGGACCGGGGAAGAGGCGTCGGAGAAGGTCGAGGAGGCGATGGCGTGGGCCGGGTCCCAAAGAGGCTGGCAGCCGTTGCGGAAGGCCAAGGATGCGGCGGAGAAGGCGGGGCGTGGATGCGGCGGGTAAGGAGTCGGGGGCGCGGGTGGGGTGGGAGGAGGAGGGGCGGGGAGAGGAGGGAAAAGAGGTGCCCGGGAAAAGGGCAGCTTCCCTCCTGCCTCCTCAAGGATTGGGAGAGAACCGGGCAAAGCGAGGAAGGCTCCTTGCCGGCTTTGCCGCCAGGGCCTTCCTCGGTCCGGTCCTGATCCTGGCGGAGGTGGGAGGGAAGCTGCCGGGATGGCGGCGGCGGGGCGCGGAAGGAGGTGGGAGGGGCTGGGGGGAGGGGAGGCGGGTCCCCTCCTCTTTCCACGCCCCCCGCCGCTCTTCCTGACCGGGACAGCGGCGGGGGGGTACGGAAGGAGGTGGGAGGTGCTGGGGGAGGGGGGTTCCCTCCTCCTTCCCACCCCCCCGCTCTTCCTTACCGGGCGGCGGCAGGGGGCGCGGAAGGAGGTGGGAGGGGCTGGGGAGGAGGGGAAGGGTGTCCCCTCCTCCTTCCAGGCCCCCCCCCCGCCGCTCTTCCTGATCAAAGGAGGAGGCGGAGGAGGCGCTCTGGCTGCCATGTGCGAACGTTCTAAACGTTTGCGCTGGCAGCGAAGTGGCCGGGGTGGGAGTTCCATTGGGAATTTTTGGGGGGATCGTTTTTTGGGGTGTTGGGAGGTATGTAGGTCCGGGTTTTTTGCTGTTGTCTGTAGCTAGTGTAATGGTCCAGTCGGTTGTCAAGTTTGGTGGTTGTGGGAGCCATAGTTTCTTTGTCTATATACAACATTTAACAGACTGAGCAATTTTATAGATATAGATGAGTCGCCCTCCACCAAAGGTGCTCTGGGCGACTTACACAATTAAAATAAAAAGGTTACATAGTCACCACTTGTTACTTAACAATCATAGGCGCTTCTGAAGAGCCATGTCTTAAGTGCCCCTAAAAATGAATGTAGATCAGGAGTGGCTCTTTGGTCTGAGGGTAGGGAGTTCCACAAGATTGGGGCTGCAATTGGGGCTACGCATCATGGTTCAATGAAGGGGAATGTTGCTTCTCCAGGCCAGTCATAGCAACACCTTCCCCTTCTTATTGATGGTCATATTGTTTCCATAAAAAGAAATTAAAGATTTAGCTGTTTGTTGATCTGTTTTCGTGAATCTGCTAAGCTTCATTTTGAGAACAGCTGGCATATCCCCATGGCTTGTATTGTTGCTGAACTCAGTCATCTGTGTTATGCTATAAATGCTGTAACTAGACTACTACATGTCCATGGTTAACAACCAGAAGTTATGGATACATCCAGTGCCAGACACTGAAAACTTCCTTTTAGACACCAAACAATCTCTGGATGCATTTTGGGCTGCTCACAAGACCTCAGATAAGAATGACCACATATGTATTAGACCAGGGCTGCCCAACTGGCGACCCTGGGGCCATACACGCCCCCAGCCTGTTGGACACGGCCCCTGCTATGCCCCCGGCCGCCATATTTTAAATTTTTTTTTAAAAAAAATTTAAAATATTTTTTTTAAAAAATGGCGGTTGGGGGGGGGAGGGGGGCAGGGAGGAGGAAGTGAGCCAGCTCCTCCTCCCTGCATCGCCCCCTCCGTCCCTCTCTCCGTGCCGCCGCTGCGAGATCGCAGGGGCGGGGGGGGGAGGGGAGGAGGAGGCGGGGCAGGGAGAAGGAAGGGAGCCAGCTCCTCCTCCCTGCACCACCCTCTTCTTACCTCTCTCGCCGGCACCAATGCAAACCGGTTTGCATCGGCGCCGGTGAGAGAGGGACAAGGGGGTGCAGGGAGGAGAAGCCAGGGAGGGAGGAGGCGTGCCTAAATAGGAGGAAGGCAAGCGCTTGCCTTCCTCCTCTTTAGGCCTGCCTTCTCCGTTCTGCCTCTCCCACCGGCGCCCTGATCGGTGCGCCGGTGGGAGAGGCAGAACAGGGAAGGGGGCGTGCCTAAAGAGAAGGAAGGCAAGCGCTTGCCTTCCTCCTCTTTAGGCCTGCCTTCTCTGTTCTGCTTCTCCCACCGGCGCCCTGATCGGTGCGTTCAAGCGCTGCCTTCCTCCTCTTTAGGCCTGCCTTCTCCGTTCTGACCGGCGCCCTGATCGGAGGTGGGAGAGGCAGAACAGAGGAGGAGGCTGGCGTGACACTTTAGGGGAGGGAGAAGCCATGGAGGGCTCCCCTTGGCTTTGCCCTCCCTCCTAAAGGGTCACGCCAGCCTCAGAAGCGAAATCGCCGCTTCTGAGGCTGGCGTGACACTTTAGGAGGGGCTGGGGGCGTGGCCGGGGCATGGCCGGGGGTGGGGCCTGGTGCGGGGCGGAGTGCCCCCCCCAGGTCATCAGTGACTGGAAGTCCGGCCCTAGGTCCAGTAGAAGTTGGACAGCACTGTATTAGACATTGCTCCTGTGCAGCTTGCCATCTGCATAACTCTAAAGTTCTATAAATATTGATTCTTGGAATATACATTGTCTATGTTGATTAATGCTGTGAGTAGCTTGGACTGAAACCAGAGGCTTGGTAGGTCCTTTGGACAAAGTTATTGTTTGTTTTCTGTTTTGCCTTCCTGCTCAGTTTCAGGGCTTATTTCAATTTCATGTCCCATCTGGAAGGATTTTTTTTCCTTCTGGAAGGATATTGTGGGGCTGATATTTCAGTCCTACTCAACAATATACAATTCTTGGCTGTCAGTTTTGGGCTATCGCCTCCCAAATCTTGGTCAGATTTACAAAATAAAACAGTGAAAGCACTAACAATTTTTTGCATTTTATTTCATATGTGTCCATAAAAAGTCATCAGATTTGTAATTGTATAACAAAAATGAGGGGGAGAGAACACAATTCTGATCAAACTTGCCACTTGAGGGTGTAGCAAATTCTGACCCTTCTGTCTTCCTGGTTTTGGCCAGAATGGGGCTTTCAGCTGTTTGTCCAGAAGAAAACTCACCTGATTTTCAATGATTCAAGACAACCGTGAACAGTTCTTCCCTGGCATAGAATTCCAAAAGAGCTGAAAGTTTAAAAAGATAAGAAAAAAAGGCTTGTTCTATAGACAGTGAAGTCCACCTAGAATAGTCCATAAGGAAAACCCATTTCTACCTGTAGGAGGGCCTTCAGAATATGATGCATAGAATTCACTCCATGAAGCATGTATTCTGTACTAGTATTTATGCACAAAGATGCCAGTGTTCTGCAAGTGGTTTTTACGAGAATGAGAATGACAAGAAGTTCTGTTGCCTTCACCTTAAAAGTCTGGCACTTCCATCTTTATTGTCATTTGAGCCACCCCAACACAGAACGTTTGTATGCCACTTACACAAAGAAAAATTAATGGATATCCAGTGCAAACAGAAAGCGTCTTTCTGAGAATGGAGGTGGGTGTGGTTCTCAACTTCTATTTTGGACCAGACAGATATGTCTAAAAACCAGGACAAATGAGGTACTTGTTTCTGTAAGAAGTTGCTCTGGATAAAATGGCATGCAGATGTAAAATGCTTAAAAAACAGACAATAGCAAAAGGCTCAATATTCAGTTTTGGCCATTAAATATCTCACCTTTGCTTCCAATTATATCCTCCTGATCTTTTCTAACCTATACTTTGCTCTCAGTGTCACAATCTTAACAATATCAAAATTCTGCAAGTAAAAACAACCACAAACAAGCCCCCAAAAATTAAAGAAAATCACACAGAGAAATCTAATGCAAAGTACAGTACACTGATTGCTGTGTGTGTTGTTATGACTATGCATGAGGTATTGTCAAGCAGAGTCTGAGCATCTGTAGTGCAGAGTCTGTTTTCCTCGGTGTTGGGTGCACAATGTGAAGAACCTCAGACTCTCTCCCTCTTTCTCTGTGAGAGCATAAGGAAGAAAAGCAGACAGTAAAATGCCCTCTCTGATTGCCAGCTGATGCCTGGCAGAGACAGTGCAACATCCTCATCTAGGATACAATCTAAACCCCACTGAGATCAGTGGATAGCCTCCCATTCATGTCAGGGGGCTTTTCCAACCAGGTCACTGAAATAACACTTCTTAACCAGTTGAAACGCAGGCTGGAGCAAAGTGTTTCTTTTCAAACGCTGCAGTCCATGCTGAAGCTACTTCATTGGCTGATATCTTCCAGACTTCACAGTTATGTAGAATTGAGATCAGTGGGGCAAGGGTATCCAATCCACTCCAGTTTAAGGACCTGGGTGTCCTATTTTCAGTACCCTGTTGGACCGTGTCAAAAGCACCATAGTGATTGTTTTGCTTGCAGAGTAGCAGGCAGGTCAACCTTGTAGCAGAAGTCTCCTTTAGTCTCCCAATTTCGGCTTCAATTCATTGAGCAGCCAAACAGAGCGGAAGCAAAGTGCCAGGAACCCAGTGCCCAGAAGGTCTCCCAGAGCAGTGAGGTAGGGGATTGAAAAGTTGTCTGGATCCAAGCCTTTTCTCCACATCAGCCGCACAAGAAGGTCAGCCAAGTACAGCAAAATCCCCACCTGCAAGCCGAAATAAAGGAGTGGTAACAGATAGATAGTTACAGTGTATGCACTACAGAGCCCATTCTTATGCTTCAAGTCAACTTGTGATTACCTGCAAGACAGCAGCCATCAGGTAAAATACCACAAAAGTGACGGTGAGTGCTGTGTGGCCTGCCTGAAAGACATGGATGGTGTAGAGAAACACCAGATGCCCTGGGATCACCAGCAGAAGCAGGACCCGTGCGGACTTTGAATTTACTCCTGCAGAGAAGGAAAAGCAGTTATAATGGATGGAATAAGACACAAGTCCTCTTCAAATATTGTGTTCTCTTTTGGCAGTGATTATGTATTTGATGTAGCAAGGTATCTGTCAACTAAGAGAGTGAAAAGCACCAAAAGGTTTCATCATTGCATACAGAATAAGAAAACTACAGAGAAAAGAATGGAAGCATAATTGACAGAAAAATGGATGGGTGAAATGGTGGATGAGTGACAGCTGAGGAAGAAGTGGCTTTCTCAAGGCTATCTAGTACCTCCTTCTGATGCATGAACATGCTTGTTTGGTTATGTGATGGGCAGCATGCAGGGGATTGAGTTTGCTACTAATATTTATAATTTCATTTACAAAATTTGTTTCCTGCAAAAAAGGTCTGTTTTGAGAGACAAAAAGTGTTAAAAACAATGCATCACAATAATTAAACAGAAGGTCCATTTGAAGATAAAGCCAGTATCAGGAGAGGTTAAATGGATTTGCCAAGTTAAAACAGTAAAGGTCTTCACTTAGTATTTTTATGTTCTTTCTCCTGTGGCTTTTCTTTGCTTAGTGAAGACCTTTGCTATTTTAACTTTGCAAATCCATTTTAAATCTCCTGAATGAAGAAAGAGAAAAGAGAGGGAGTATGAGAAAGTGGGTGTTATAAGTACTGTTTTCAATTGCCAGTTTGGATTGAAAAGCAGGGTTTTGTCAAACTCCAATTCATTTGGTTTCTTCTGCTACTTTCTCACTAACTAATTCCACCCCACCCTCCACCATCCCATCCCCCAATAATAAATACACACCCAGAATCTTAGACAACAAAAAAGACAACAATTAGAGGAGGAAACTTGAATGGGGAAAAATCTGCCCAGTGCTTTACTATCAATGGATTGCTATCATGGTTCCTTTTTTTGCCTGCCATTTCTGCAAAGAAAATCACTCTTCACTTCATAGGTTTTTAGCTGGTATGTCAACAAATTGAATTAATCTATCAGAGACATAAAGAGACTGTGTGTATAATCTGGCCTTATAGGGGAGGAAACGAATTCTTACCAGCCCAAACTGTGGTTCTTTGCCTCAAATGAAAAGACAAAAACAATACTCTAGAACAGTGGTTCTCAACGTGTGAGTCACCAGGTGTTTTGGCCTCCAACTTCCAGAAATCCCAGCTAGTTTACCAGCTGTTAGGATTTCTGGGAGTTGAAGGTCAAAACATCTGGGAACCCACAAATTGAGAACCACTGCACTAGAATTTCCCTCCATTCTGTGACTGGATTTGCCAGTGTTGTATTTTAGAAGTTTTGCATCGGCTAATGTCACTGAATCTTAGAAAAACTATGGTGCTATTAGAGAGGAAAGTAAACTTTCACCCCAATATACTTTTTCTGCAGAGCAATGTTCACAACCTGTTTATCACATAAGGAAAAATAGACAGGTAACATTATGTCTTGCTTGTCACTTCTTCTTGACCTTCTTCTTTGTCAATAGGCTTCACCTCAAGGTTTATGTACGAATGCAGTGTCCAATGTCCATACAAAATGACTAGAATGACAAATGAGAGGTTCTGAGAGGTTCTGGTGTTTAGATGTGGGAATAATGAACTGGTGCCTAAAACCAGATCTCCTTACCTGAAGTGAAGAAGGTGGTACATGGGTTGGGCCAGTGCTGCCTCATCTTGTGGGGCAGGACTCCAGGCATGCTCCAGAAGTGCAGGAATGTGGATATACGACTGGCTTGGATAGCTACCAGATTGCCACCAACACCTGCAAGTCAAAAATGCAGAGCCCAGCTATTAAACTGCAGTAACAACAAGTGTAGATTTGGGGAGGGAAATGCTTCTTAAGCTATCTAATGTGAACGCCCCCACCCCTCTCAAATTCTCCATGTTCTTTCCCTTCCAGAAACTTGCAGTGAACTGGAAGTCAACAGATTGTAGATTACTATCTGTCCATGTACCACCATCTTGAGACACACTGGTTTGATGCTCCCTGGGAGTATGGATAGATATTGATCCAAATCTATGGCATCAGTCAAGAAGTTTACATCAGCACTCTGCACTAATTGAAGCTTTGGTATGGCCTTCAAGGGCACACACTCCTTTCCTGTGAATTCTTAGAGGAACTAATGAGAATGTGGCTGATTTACATCACTTGGGCATTGAACACATATCAGAGTGCCCCCTAGCACTCTCTCATACACACATACGGAAATACCAAAACACGAAGGAATAAAAGGGCTCCTGTGAGTATTCCCCTTTTGGTACTCAACATCAGTATTATGTACTCTTACACTTCTGTCTTGAAGTGGCTGTCATAATCTTTGGCAATGATAAGTATCTCCTCCAGAAAGTATCCGGCACAGATTTTTCAGAACAGATCCAACAGCTGCTTTCAGTTCCATTTCTCAGAAATCTACAGAGCCTGGAGGTCCTTTTCATTTTAAACCAATTATTACAGATAAAGCATAGCAGAACACAAACACATTGTGCTTCCAGAGCTATCAGACATTAACTTATGAGAGATTGAATCAGTTCCATCTTAGTTGGACAAAATGAAACGACAATGTTATTCTTTCCAAAGGATTCGTTTGGCTAAGTGCAGAAGCCACTTGTCTCACCCAGCAAACAGGTTTGCTCTATAGCAGTGTTTTTCAACCTTTTTGCAGCCACGGCACATTTTTTACATTTACAAAATCCAGGGGCACACCACCAACCAAAATGACACAAAATGACACTCTAACACAGTCATACATATAGTTAATATGTTTTTAAATGTATTTATACATTCAGTGTGAAACCTGTGCCTGTTTCGATGAACACAACATAGATACCCTGGCAGGAATGGCAGAAAGACACAAACTTCCCACACAGAACTCCCCTAACCATGAGAAAATGCTATAAGAGTTTGGTGGGCATTGAGCTTGAGTTTTGGAGTTGTAGTTCACCTATATCCAGAGAGCACTGTGGAATGAAACAATGTTGGATCAGGACCAAACTTGGCATGAATACTCAAGATGCCCACATGTGAACACAGATGGAGTTTGGGGAAACTTGAACCTTGACATTTGGGAGTTACAGTTTCTGGGTTTTAAAGTTAACACAATCAAAGAGCATCCTGAACTGTTGCAACAATGGAATTGAACCAAACCTGGCACATTGAACTCTCATTACCAACAGAACATACTGAAAGGGTTTGCTTGGGAATTGACCTTGAGTTTGGAAGTTGTAGTTCACCTACACCCAGAGAGCACTGTGGGTAGGAGGGAGAAGAAAGAGTATTGGAGGTTCCAGTTTCCCACGGCACACCTGATGATGGCTCACGGCACACTGGTTGAGAAACACTGCTCTATAGAACCATCCCAGTATTGCCTGAGATATGGATGGAATCTCGCATTCCTTGTCTGAACCACTTGTGCTGCAGGCCACAGACAGATATTGATTAGCTAAAACTAATTAATCAATTAAAAATCAATCCAATTCCCTCCATCTTTGTATTTACATTTAGTTCCACAAAACAAGTTCAATGGTTTTGGAGCTGTGGTGGTGGCAGACAAAAATACTGCCACATGTTATCTTTTATTATTATAGATATTCCTTTTGTAACACAGTTTTATATTGCTTTATATAGAGAGAGTTTTATGTTTGCTTAAAATTATGTTTGTGTCAAACCATCCTGTTTAACCTCAAACTCTAATGGTGCTTTATGGAAGAACTCAAACACTGCAAACCCCATATTCCAGTGACACCTTGAGATATTATTTCAAGAGTATCAATAATTAGGTTTAATTTTCACTAATCAGCAGCGGATTTCTGGGCTTAGACAAGGGAGAGACTTTTCCAGCCCTGCCTGGAGGTTCATACACAGCACTGATCTAATTCACTGAAATACAACCCCCCCAAATTAAGATGAATGTAATCATGAAACTGAACATGATTCTAGTGACTGAATACTTACATTTTTACATATTTTTATAATGTTAAATTACACACTATAGCATGCTGTGTGTGTGTTTGGGGGGGGGGGGAGATTGCATGGCCTTCTAGATATTGCTGAACTGCAAGTTACAATATGTTTAAGCATTGGCTAAATTTGCTAGACCTGCTAGGAAATCTAGCCAATTGATAGTTGGACAACACCTGGAAAAATGTACAACTTCCACCATTATACTTCTGTTTTGTATGAAAAGCAGGGCTTATTTTGTCTTTGAACTGAAAAAAACTGTGATCTTTAGTCTTGTAATCATGAGGAAGATAATATATTTTGTTTGCAGCCTCCATTAATTCACAATCTATATATTATACTTTCTATTAATATGAAAATGAAAGATTATACTCCCCCATCCACATATCACCTTACCGTTGATCACAGGAGTGAAAACAGCCATGCCTTGAAAATTTGGGTCAGTTATTGTTTTGTCCAAGATAAGCCCTCCAAGGCTGTTAAAAGAAACACATATGAATATACTCTTTATTGATTAGTCTTCACTACCTAAGCACTATATAGAGAGAAAATGGCATTGGCAAATAGTTAATATTTGTGAATGCTATGCAGTAGAGGGCATGAGCTGCACTGTGGCTAATGATGCAATTAGTCTCAAGCCAAAAGGACCTTCAATCATTGGTGTGCTCAAAGAAGAAAGGAAAGTCCAAAGTTGCATACAACACAAATGACAGGAATATGGAATGTGAGAAAGATGAATGCGGGGAAGCTAGAAGTACGGTAGTTAAACAAAAAAAATCTAATGTATAAACATTGCGATAGCTCAATAACAACAATACTTGCGATGGGCATGCTGAAGTGAACAGGAATGGGGCACTTAGGATGAAATAATTACTGTATGATGAAAAGAATTAAGGTACTTTGATTAACTTGTGGATAAGTCAACTCAGTTTTTTTGAGTGGATTTTTGATCAAAATACTAGATGTATACGTGACTATATAGCAGGCCTGGGCAAACTTCGGCCCTTCAGGTGTTTTGGACTTCAACTCCCACAATTCCTAACAGCCTACTGGCTGTAGGAATTGTAGGAGTTAAGGTCCAGAATACCTGGAGGATTGAAGTTTGTCCATGCCTGCTATACAGGATACATAGTGTTTTACTCAGGAAATGAAAATCTATGACAAAATGGGGTGGCATAAATAATGAAGAAAGTTGTAGAAATACAGTCAAAGGATGTGACTGACAGAATAATATCAATAATAGCAGAATGCATTAAAATAACTGTGCTTGAAGTGGTGAGAAAGCTTTATCTGAGGGGATTCATTTTGTGACCACTCATTCATATGTAGAGGTCAGCAATACTTCGTATTGCAACCAATGATGTGTGCAAGAATAAATCAGTCTCGTAGGTCCATGTATATCAGGCCTGAACAACGTAGTAGTAAGGAACCAAAATTAAATAAGCTGCACCTCTTTCGACCACAAATAGGTTTAAAGTGCCTCACTCATGGTTTGCGAGAGGGGGCCTTTCCCTCAGAGCAAGCAGCAAAGTGGATTAGCTTCATTTTTCCCACCTCCCCTCAGTGTGATGGCAAGCTCTAGTCTTTTTCTGAGGGAAAGAAGGACTTCAGCCTCCATTGCTCTTTGTTTCTTTTTGCCTCTGGGTTCCTCCTGTCATCTCCTTCTCCTACAGAGAGAAAAAAACCTGCCAATTCTGCACTGTTCATTTCCCTCATTTGTGAGAGAGAAACTTCACTTCGCAATGAAGACCCCACAACAACTTCATGGTGAAGTTACATTTTTCCTTCACAAGTGAGGGAAACGAATGGTGGGGAGCTGGTGGTTTTTTCCACTGGAGGTGGAGGAGATGACAGAGGCAAGGAGAAAGGAAAAGTACGTAGCCAAGTTTCTCCCTCACAAGCGAACAGTGCAGAGTTGGTAGTTTTGCAACCAGATTAGAAGGTGATGACAGAGGCAAAGAGAAAGGAAGAGTGGCAGAGCCAAAAACTGAGGCCCTGCTTCTTTGCTGCCTCCTTCTCCCTCTACAATGGCCAATCCAATGTTAAATTTTAACATAACCTGGAGCCCAAGATTCCATCCTCCCTGAATAAATCTCTCAACCCCCTTTAAAATTTAATTCCCTGCTCAAAGCCTTTGTGAGCCACACCAAATCCTTATTAGGGCCAAGTCCGGGCCCCGGGCAATAGGTCATGCAGGCCTGATGAATATGTTTCAAGACAACCATTGGGATCTGCATATTATATTAAAGGATTCATTTTCTTTATTTAGGACACTGTGTTCCATTGGTTTCTCCTGCTCCACCAATTGTGCTTGGTTCTCACCTTGCATCCCAATTACTGAGAGGCAGTGTGGTGAACTAGTCTGAGTGTTGGATTAGGATTTGAGGAAATCAGGATCCAAATCTCCACTCTGCCATGGGAAAACCATTGGGGGACTTAAGATAAATCACTTTTTCTCAGCTCAGGAAGAAAGCAATGACAAACCTCACCAAATTAACTGCAGGAGTGTCATAAATTAGAATTAACAACAAATCCCATTTAATTCTACCCCACTTTTTAGCAGACATTTTTGTTTTCCAAACTTGCTGATATTTCCCTTTTGGGTATGGTTTGTGTTGTTTTGATTACCAAACAATTCTCCCCAAAATGTTGTTATAAGTATATGGAATTGATTTTGTTACTATAGCATACTACAGCCAAACCACAAAAACAGTTAGAAACTATCTCTAGTAATGATCTTGAAAAGGAGATACATTTTTCATGGGCAGGTATCAGAAACAGGAAGTGAATTCAGTATATCAAGTTCCAGGCTGCCCAATACACTTCTTCCTGGTCAAAGGATGCTTACCTGCTGATGGCCATTGCAACAATGACTGGCTGCCATCCGGACTTTAAGACTTCGGCAATGGGCGGACTTTGCCTGGCAATTGCAATCCACAGAGGAATCATAACAATGAAGATGGCACAGATCATGGGGGAAAGGTATCTCACATCTGCCAAGGAAAAGGAGATCCTAAATTAACTCTTGTCTGATTGAGGCAAGGGTGAATGTTGCAATTGGCCACCTTAATTAGCATTTAATGGCCTTGTAACTTCAAAACCTGGCTGGTTGCTGCCTGGGGGCTCCTTTGTTGGGAGGTGTTAGTTGGCTCTGATTGATTCTTATCTGGGATTTCCCCTGTACTTTTTGTACACTTTTAACTTTATTGTTCTCTTAAATTGTGAGCCACTTTGTGTCCTAATCTATGGGGGAAAGCAGAATATACATAATAAATACATACATAATGAAATAAATTATGTAAAAACATGATGCACCTAACACAGAGAATGAGAAGGGAGAATTATACAATAAAACAATTTACACCATAGCTTTCCATACATAAAGATCTCCAAAATGGTCTTAACTTCATTACAGTTGCAAAAACAAAACTTAGGTGTAAATAAAACCAATACACTTACAGCACACCCAACAAGGAACAATAGAGGATTTTTTAAAGAAAAGCAGCAACTAGTGATCTGTTATCCCAAATTCATAAGTTTGTGCAGGAGGAGGTCCTGTTGTTTTCAATGGGCTCAAGCATGACTTAACTTTAGTTGAATTCGATCCAGTGCATTTTTTGTTTAATTTCGGTGTAAACATCACTCCAAAGTACACTAATCGGATTTGTCACTAATCTTTAAATAGGAGCCCTTCTATCATGCTAGCATGAACTTGGCTCAAGCAGAATTACCTGAAGGTGAAAAATTAAGGAACCTTATCCAAATGCAGAAGGCTCTCCTGGGATAATGTAACAAGCTCATTACTGCATTAAAGTAGTAATTCTGTCACAGTCAAGGACCCAGCATCTAAAAATAGCTTCTTAATTTGCAAAGGAGAAACCTGATACTTCTAAAAAGAAGCCAAAGACCTTGTGTGGACAAGCACATGGTTGGAAGTGTTAAAAGCAGGGTACAGGAGAGCAGTAAACTAACCAACCCGTGGCATGTATGTCAAATGAAGGAAGAGTATGTAAAAATTGTTGACCGCAACTGATATAGAGTTAATTTTAATTTTGTAACTGTCACATATGTTCCATGCAGTGGAACTGTTGGGAATAAGTCTCCGAGATCTATCTCTAAACCATGTCTAAAAACAAGGTTTGCAACGCAGTGACAAAAAGGGGAAGGCATTAGGAAGGCATTATAACAGTGTTTCCATACCAGAGGACTTGAGGATTGTGTGTATTGATTCTTCAGGCAAAGACAGTGGGACACCATCTACATTGGTCAATGCAGACTCGTGTAATGCAGTTTAACTGCGTGGAACTGCTTTATATCCTGATCATATAATCATGGAGTCCCCGGTGGTGCACAAGGGTTAAACCCTTGTGCGGGCAGGACTGCTGACCGAAAGGTCATTGGTTCAAATCCAGGGAATGGGGTGAACTCTCATCTGTCAACTCCAGTTTCCCATGCGGGACATGAGAGAAACCTCCCACAGGATGGTAAAACATCTACGCATCCCCTGGGCAACATCCTTGCAGATGGCCAATTCTCTCACACCAGAAGCGAATTGCAAGTGAGCAACATCTGGAAGATTGTAAAATTCCCAGTCCCAGTCTGGACTTAATGAAAAGCTTTGGCATTTATACTAGGTCTAAAAGTAGCTACATTTTGTTATTATGGGAGCTTTTAAATTATTTTGCATATTATGTACATTGGGTCCTCAACATTTGCAGGTTTACTTTTTGCAAAATTGATTGTTCACAGATTTGATTAAAATTAAAAAATTCTAGGTCCTCCACGATATCGCTATAGTCAAGATCTGGCAAAACAGAGTCATGCGGGAGGACCTAAAGAGGTGTTCTCTCAGTTTTTTTAAAAAATGCATTTTTTTATTTAAAAAAACCAAACACACATTTTTAGTTTTGTGGGCGTCCTATACCACTAACTTGAGAATGTGGTGGGCTTTACTCTCTTTTGTATCTCTGGTATGGAAAGTTCTGTATATTTTCCTTTGGAGTATTCTTAGTTCCATGGAATCTGAATTTTGCCTTCACAAAATGAAGAAGAAAAATCCAGAACTAATCTTGTAGCTGCCAAATTGTCCCATTCAAACAAAAAAGGATAATGTAATAGAGAGGACCAGCAATATGAACTGAAATAGTTACTGCCATATTTTCCTGGCCATCTGTATTACTCTCTTTTTTAGATGGGCTTCAGGAGCTTGTCAATAAATTTCAAGTTAAAATCAACCCGTTCTGTTCTTCTTTTCTGAAGAAAGGTAACCTTCCAATAACCTTTAGAAGCTGAAGGAACTTTACAAAGAAGAAAGAGAGGGAATGTGGTGCTATGAGAACACAAGCAGGACTCAGAAGCAGAAGGAAGCAAGCCTCAGAAGCACCTTGAAGCAATGGGGAATCTGCCAGGGCTTTTGATATGCTAATGCTCTTTCTTAAGAGGACTCTCCATCTGTTCTTTGTAACTGGTCCAAAGATGGGCCAGTTGCAACACATTTGGCAGGTAATGGGGCAGATGAAGTATTCTTGGAATGGAATATGCCCTTTATTTTTTTAAGCACAGTCAAAGCCTAAGGCTAGAAACATGACGTTATTAAGGCTTTTAATCACAAATGTTGTATTAATCAGAAACGATGTCACACAGAAAAGAAGTACAGTCCCCTTTGGGAAAAGCTGGGCAAGATTTTAACAGCATGCAATCTCACATCCAGTGCTACCGGGAAGAAAGCCTGTTGTCTTGTGCAGGAGCATAAAAAGGAAGGGTGAAAGGACTTGTTATCATCTCCCTAGTTCTGTAACTGGAGGTATGGGAGGGACAAAATGTTTGACCTGTAACAACATTAATAGTGCTATCCTCTCAGAGGGATAAGACCATTTGGGTATCAAGTATTGGAATCTAACAAGACATGGACAGCCTTTGATATATGAGTAGCTTATACTTAGCTACATCTTCAGAAATCCCCCTATACAGTGATGGAGAACAGAATCCCTTTGCCTCTGTTGACCCTCACAATGTTGATTTCTTACATTTTTACATAATTGAAGAAAGGTATTAGATAAGAACATTATTTCCCAGTACATTTTATTCTTTTTGAGACAGGGAGGCTTAGAGGAAAGGACCGAGAAAGGACAATAGCTAAGTGGTAGTGTGCATTATTTGCATGTGGAAGGTACCAGATTCACTCCCCAGGATCAGGAAAGAATCTTCAATTGACAATACTGGGCTTGTTTATTACAAGGCAACCTCATAAGAACATAAGAACATAAGAAGAGCCATGCTGAATCGGGCCTCAGCCCATCTAGTCCAGCATTCTGTGTCACACAGTGGCCCACTAGTTGTACACAGGGATCTCTAGCAGAAAGGAGGGCAGAACCCTCACCTGCTCCCGACCCCCCACAACCAGTACCCGGGAAAAATCCTGCCTGCCTCCATCAACACAGAGGTGGCACTTGGATGTCCATTTCAGTAACTACTGATTCCCTTGGTATCCATGAATCTGTCTAATCCTGCCTTGAAGCTGTCCAGGCTGACAGCTGTCACAACCTCCTCTGGAAGTGAGTTCCATAACCCAATGACCCTCTGGGTGAAGAAATATTTCCCTTTATTAGTCCTAACTTTCTTACCTTGGAGCTTTAGGAGTGCCCCTAGTCCTAGTGTTGGGTGACAGAGAAAATATTTTTTCTTTATTCACCTTTCTATCCCATGCATGATTTTATACACTTCAATCAAGTCGCCTCTTAAACGCTGTCTTTCAAGGCTGAAAAGACCAAGGCGTTGCAACCTGATTTCATAAGGGAGCTGCTCCATCCCTTGGATCATTTTTGTTGCCCTTCTTTGTACCTTTTCCAGTTCCGTTATATCCTTCTTGAGGTGCGGTGACCAGAATTGTACACAGTACTCCAGATGTGGCCTCACCATAGATTTGTAGAGAAGGAACACCTCCTGTGTTCCTTTTTATGTTCCTGTGATTGACATAAAGTCATCCAGTGGAATTCAAGTCCTATCTACCATCTATCTATCTATCTATCTATCTATCTATCTATCTATCTATCTATCTGCATTCCTCCTTTCTCTGGTTCTGATCCAAAATGCTATCTACAATAACACAACACTGGTTCTTTAGCACAAGTGGGAGGAACTGGGAAAGTCTTCCTATGTTTTCCTTTTTTTATGGGAACGTGAGATTCTTGTTAGCTCAGAAGAGAAGGAACGTGATATAAAGAAACACTGAGTATACCACACGATGCCCTCTCAGTTTTGAGATACACCTTGGATTATTGCTGTTATATACTTCCAAGAAAATCCTTAACAGATTAAAAACAAAACAAACCCCCCCCCCCCCCTCAAGCCAAATCCTGCAGGAAAATATGGCAGTAAGATGTGCGCTAAGATCTTCACATCCTAACTTGAATGGTTTCATGAAGAAAAATATAGCAAAGGGGTACACTGGATGCAAAGGAATAATGTTATCAGAGGTACTCAGTCCAGTTCTGGTCTACACAAAAAGGACACGGAGAATCTGCTTCTCTTTTATCAGACACATACAGAATAGGAAAGGTTAAGATCATCTGCAAGCTCCTTAGAGTGCAGGAATTCTGCTACTAGGGTCTCTCCAGCAGTTCTTAAGTTAGTTGCTCAGAGTCCATTGCATTAAATTAAATGGACTGAATGGTGCTTTTACTGTTGGCTAGACCCAACAAAGTTATTCAGTACTATATTCCGTATTCAACCTAAGATCATGCTTCCTTATTACATGGGCTGCTGTCATGAGAGAGGCTTCTACCCTACCCCCTGGTCCCCTTGTCAGAGGTTTCTCATTAACCTACCAATATACTTGAAGAGGGTGCTACTGATTCCAGCCAGCAAGGAAAGGGTAATCAGGTCTCCAAGGCTTGCAGCTATGGGAGTGGCAACATTGTCAGGGTTGATCCCCACTTTTCTTGCCCCAAGGATCACACCAATCATCACCAAACCTAGGGGGGAAAAGACAGATCAGAGGATGAGAAAGATTCCTAACATTTCCCTAAAATATTGGGATCACTTTAAACACTGTTCCTGAAACAGCTGAAGATATGGTACTTGAGGCAGTAAGATAGGGATGCAACATATAAGAGTGCTCTTGCGTCTTGAATAGTTATGTTACGTATCCAGCTTACCTATCTGTAGGTATCTCCTCCTATGGACCATCTAGGAGCTTAAGATCATCTGGGGAAGCCCTGCTCTCAATCCCGCCTGTCTTGCAAACACAATTGGCTGAGACGAAGGACAGGGCCTTCTCAGCAGTGGCTCCCCAACTATGGAACTCCCTCCCCAGGGGTATTAGATCGGCCCCCTCCCTCCTGACTTTCCAGAAAAAAAGTTAATACCTGGCTCTTTGAGCAAACTTTTGAGAATGCAGTGGAACAGATAACACAGAACTATGAATGTTGAACATGGAATGGCCAGATGATGTTACTGAACAATGTTTTTAACAGGATGACACCAATGATTATATGTTTTAAAGGAGACTGGTTGTTTTGCTTTTGATTGCCTACTCTGTGGGACTGAAGTTTTAAGGGTTCCCTTTCAAATGTATAAGAGAGAATGATTGAAATGTTCTCTTTGACATTACTATTAAATGCACAGGAGCCCGATCCTCTTTTTTTCATAGAGCTACCCCACAGTTGGAGCAGTGTGATAGACAAGGTTGTATTTGTCTTTCCAGTGTTGTAAAAACATCAATGTGGGTCTTCGACCTGGGAAAGACTTAGCATCACTCTATACTGCATCTGAAAATATGGGTTTATATCCATGAAAGCTTAATCTAAAATATCTATTTAAAAAACAGTGTCTTAAAGGTGCTGCCATGTTCCCTTTTTTTCTCCACCTCCATTCTTCCTACTTCTTATAAAGAGAGTATATGTCTGCACTTTAAATCTGAAAATCTGAATCTGGGCATTTTGCCAAACTAAGCCTTGACAAGAGAAAACAGCAGCTGTTCAGTTGAGAGCTATAGTAAAAAGAGGGGATGAAAGCAGCTCATCTAAGTATTGGCCTTGACGTAAGCCCAGTTACATGTATCTAAAGACTCCATGCAGGTATACTTCATCAGTCCGAGAGCACTTAGTCACATCTGAGGGAAGAAAGCCACAATGAAAATGCAATTGAGTTTTGTGTTGTTCCTGTTCAGTGATCGAATACCTGATAAGAAAACCCCAGTAAAAATGTTGGCTGGGAAATGTCAAAAAACTAGTTGCAATCTCTGTCAAAGCTGGCCTAAAGCTTGTCAAAACCACACCATCCATAACGGCTTCATATACAGCTGTTTTCACCAGCTGCCTACTATGCTATTCTTAGGTTGCAAACTATACATGGCAATGCTATCAACAGAGTGAAAGTGCACGTGCGGTAACTCTGGGTAGTAAATTAGACTAGGTCAAATTCATTTCTTATTTGATAGATAAATGCCAGTTTGAGAACAAATGTGAATTCCTTTAGTTGCGTCTTAAGAGATGCCGAAGTTCTACCATAGTCACCTTGCTAACATGTAGAAATTTCCTCAGAAAATGAATCTGTGAAAAGTCTATTAAGAAAAATGTAAACTCAATCACGGAAAGATAAGAAATGCAAATAATGTGCCTAAGTTGAGGTCTCTATGCAATGCCGTGATACTAAGAAGAACGTGGATATATATTTGTATATACTGTATGAGTGGCAAGATTACATGGCTGCTTGCTTATTCTCCCCTCTTAAACCCTTTGAACTCAAATGCTTAAGAGAACCTTAAGGGGAGGTGAAGAGAAAGTTGACTATAGGGAACTTTAAAAAGATACTGGATGCCACATAGAATCCCCAGTCTATCAAATAAAGACACAGAAGTAGGTAATAACCATGCCTGCTTAATAACCAATATAATCTCTCCCATGAAGACCTATCTGCCACAGAGAGGATTTGGGTAAAAGCAGGACCCAATGTTAAAACTTGTTTATATGCTTTCCTATATATTGATAGTGTGGCATGCTAAGATGTATGGATGTTGCATTATCTGAAAAACTGTGATACAATTCAGGTGCCAGGCTCTTCCCTCCAGAGATGGCACACAAAACAACTCCAGATGAATTTTGACATTCCTGTGGATTGTTACCAAATAAGAGATCAAACCCCTGTGGAAAGGAACAGAAACAAACTTTTATCGGTGTTGGCAATCAGGCCCTGAGGCTGAGGAATAAAGGGAGTTTAAACAGACTCACCAAGTGAGAGGGCAGCTATGAAGGCGGTTGTCAAACTGCTAGCACACAACACGGCAGCTTGGTTCAGCTCCACATACCCCTTGGATAAAGCACCCAGCAAGACTGCTGCTATAGCTGCCAGGAGTCCCACCACTGTGGCCTGAACCTGTTAAGAGCCAAAATAGCAAAGGACAGAAAGACTTAAGGAAGGATAGTCTGAAGACTACTGTATGTCTGCATGCACAGCATCTATTTCAGAAAGTGCACTACTGCCCTCTGGTGAATAAAGACTGACATTTTCTATCAGAAGTGGCACTGTGTTAAATAGGTTGTACTATGGGTGTTTCTCTACACTGAAAACCTCACTATTGAATCCTGGCAATTCTAGTTGGAGTCAGAATTGAGGAACTCTACATCATACACCCCAGTGGCACAGTGAGTTAAACCACTGAGCAGCTGGACTTGCTTACTGAACGGTCTCAGTTTCGAATCCAGGGAGTGGGGTGAGCTCCCGCTGTTAGCCCCAGCTTCTGCCAACTTAGTAGTTCAAAAAAATGCAAATGGGAGTAGATCAATAGGTACCGCTTCGGCAGGAAGGTAATGGCGGTCCAAGCAGTCATGCAGTAAATTATTAGCTACATTGAACTCTTACATGGAAGGCCAGGAAATAAATTCAACCAACACCAACAAATAGTAATGTTCAGTTAATGTGGTGTTTGCTGTTGGAGAATGGAAACCAAGGGATCTGGCTCAGTTTGTAGAATTATGCTGATCAATGACAGTATACAGAACAATGAATTTATAGAGGGACACAACTATCAAAGAATATATATTTCTATAAAGCTGATAGTATTTTAAAAATGATGTGCCATTTGAGAAGAATCTAGTAAGTCTAGAAGTTCCAAAGTAACACACAAGAAAGTAACATATTTTCTGGCGTATAAGACTATTTTTTAACCCAAGAAAATCTTCTCAAAAGTCAGAGGTCGTCTTATATGTGGGGGGTCGCCTTATATGTGGGAAATGACTTATACACCCAAAGTCATCGTATACACTGGGGGTCGTCTTGTAGAGCGGGTGCAAAAACTTCCAATCTGGATTGGAGAATCTGTGGTTGCTGCATATGGTGGCGCGAGCTCAAAAATGGCAGTGGCCGCGTCCCTGCCATATGCAGTGACTATATGAAAGCATTAAGGGTGATGCTGTACAAGTACGGTAGAAGAAAATACATTCATTAGGATTCGTGGACTTAATGCGATCCCGATGGTGAGGTGAAGGGGCATCTCACTGGGAAGGTGTAAGTGAAGGGCAGAGCAAGCTGCAGGCGTCCAAGGCACCCGGGGTATGGAAAAAAGAGATAGAGTGACTCTGGGCCCAGAAAAACACTGGCCCACTCTTGTTTCCTATTACTGTACCTCCTCCTCTGCCTCTCAGATCTTGCTTCTGAAGCCTGCAGTGAAGCAGTGCAGGTGCACATGTGCGAGATGTGAGAGGCAGAGAAGGAGGTACAGTAATAGGAAAATTACCATATTGAAATCAAATCTGATGCTTTAAAAATTTTTATTTGATGTGCGTTGGAAGAGGGGTAGTCTTATATGGCGAGTATATCCCAAACTCTATATTTTAACTGGAAAAGTTGGGGGTTGTCCTATACGCCCACTCATCTTATACGCCAAAAAATATGGTAATTGCATATGGCTTTTTGGTACATGAAGCATGGGTGTAGTATGTATGTGCCTTCAAGTTGCCTGTTAACTTTTGGTGATCCCATGAATTTCACAGCATTTTCTTAGACAAGGAATACCCGGGGTGGATTTGAAAGCTCTTTCTATAAAATATCACCTACACCAGAGTTTCTTAAACTTTCCCACTTGGGTCCCCTTTTGGCCCAAGAAAGTTTTGACATGGCCCTGGGTATATAGCTAATAAAATAGGCATAAAAATCACATATTTACTGATAACAAGCAAGGCTCGCTAAACAGGCTGATTTTTGTTTTTACGAAGCACAGTTGAAGCATTTTCTGCAGGGTCCGCTTTTAACACTGCAAATTGTTGTTAATAGATTTGTGTAAATGTCTAAAATGAGGTGACATTCATTAAAAAATGGAACCCCAACACAGAGCTATGGGAACCCCAATTGGGTTCAGGACCCACAGTTTAAGAAACAGTGGTCTACTAGAGCATCTAAGTGGAATAAGATACAATACGTTCCATGGGATTTACTTCTGATTAAATGTGTACATTTAGTGTACAGTTAGGAGCACATTGTCAGTTGCAGAAATGAAACTAGCACAGAAGCCTAGCTCAGGGCTTGGCTATATGGACTCATAACTGTAGTTTGTGCATTTCTCTCTCCTGTGTATAATGTATAGTTCTAAAACAGAATAATTAGGAGGTGTTTTTAGTCTTGAAGGGGACATCAGCCCAACCAACCAAGGTACTTATCCCAGAAGGCAGAATGTGACCAATATCATCCAGGTTTCTCAAGCAAAAGTTCAGATGTGCTTACCTGAATCAAGGCCAAATTACAGGTAGCCATTTTCCACTGTTCCTGTGTATCATCCATTCTTCCGGTATTAGCCTCAAAGACAAAAGAGGAAACACTTATATCTCACAAACAGGTATGATAGGGAAAACTGCCAACCAGAAGACTGAACTTGGAATATTGAAGATGCTTCTCACTGTCCTCACCCTGGAACTTCCAGCCTCCTTTTACTAATTAAAGCATCCCACAGGCCTCTACAGGGCATACATTTTCTTCTCTTTCTATCAGGGGCAGGAGCAGGAGCAGGAGCAGGAACAGGATAGATACATGAAGTTAGATTGTCAAGGACAATGTCACAGCCTGCAATCACTGCAAATAATCTCTCTCTCGAAGATACTTAGGAAGGACTCATCCCACACTTTCTACAAGTGCGTTGATGCTTTTTTGGAGGTTGGAGGTGTCCTTCGAGCCTGTGCAATAGACCTCTCTGGTGGAGCGCAGGGTGAACAGAACTGGCCTCACCCTTTAAACCAAAGGTTTGTCTGCCAGGGTCTAGCAAGCTTAGGACGGTGGCAGCGAGGTCCTTAGGTCGTAGGTTTGATTCAAGTTTCCTTTTCTAGATGGTTGACCTTACAGGGTTAGACGAGCACCATCTGCCCGGATTTGAAATCTGAGTTTTCCTTCTCTTAGGATGGTTGCCAAAAGGCTAGAGAGCCCATCCTGCCCATTGACGCTCTTTGTCAGACCCTTCGGTTGTGACCTGTCTGACATGGGAGGCCCTACCGGTGGCTATTATGCCACCGCCAGCATAGCTCACAACTTCATTAGGGTATGCAAGCCTCTCCCCCGCGACAAGGGGGCGCCAATGGAGAGGCTGCAAATGATGATAATAATAGTCTTTATTTATACCTCACCACCATCTCCCCAAGGGGCCTCTAGGTGGCTTACATGAGGCCAAGCCCAAAAAATTACATCAAAGCAAATATATAACATAAAATAATACATCAATAAAATATAATGAAAATAATAAAAATAAAAAGTAATACAAGATAAGCACACAATACAAAATAAAATCACAATAGTCGATCACAATCTTGCCCAAGACAGATGGATTTGAAATATTAATCTATTCATCATCAGTACATAAGAACAGAAACAAACAAAACTGTTACTCAGGCTATTAAGTTTTTGCAGGGCTTTTTACTGTCCAGAAAAAATAGCATCACGAATGACAAAGAACAGATGAACATACAGGCCAGAGTTTGATCAGTCTAAAGTTCTGTCCAGGCTAACAAACAGAATATTTGGTATTGGTTTTGCATAGTGTCTCACCAAATATAAAAATATAACACTGACTCTCCTTCCTCTACAGATTTTGGTATTTCCTGTTGTTTCTCTGCCATAGATTGAAAAATACTACAGGATCCTAACATTTTTTATTTTTTAAAAATAAGCATCTATAATAAACAGTTAACTAGAACAAGAGAGAGGAATTGGAGACTGTGAAACTTCCTGTCCAAGGAAGTTAGATTAATCCCATTTCTTTTAAGCCTCTGGTGGGCAACCAAAACAGCGTTGTTCAACATGGCATTCAATGAAGATATTATAATGTGCATTAATATTTTTATCTTGGTATTGTTTAATTCAGGTTTTACTTGTCCGTGACCTGAGAAGCACTTGTGGACTCGGAAGTGATACAGAAACACTTGAAATAATAAATGAATAATGGGAGAAGTACTGTTTATGATCTAGTCTAAAGAATGGGAAAGCAATCCATGCCCATCCTACACAAACATGATAATGTCGACTCTACTGTTGATGACTGCCAAAAATGTAGTCCTTGTAGTTCACTTTTACAAATATAGTCCACTTCTATAAATAGGCCATTGAGGGGCCTCTTGATCAAATGTCACATCTTTCCTTGCTAAGTATCACATGTTGAAGACACAATCTCAATCATGATACTTACAGCCGTAGAAAGTCTCGAGGCCAGAGTCATTTCCAGGTTACCCTTTAAGCCAACCAGGGCTGGAATCAGGATAAATATTTCTGTGATTGTCTTAAACACGGTCCAGTGCTGAAAGAAATAGAACGGAGAGGATGATTTTATGAATTCTCTCCCCCTCTATATACAACTGTCAATGACTATCACCAAAAATGTACAAAAGTCAGAATAGGAACATATACATTTAGGTATTAGGAAACACTGTCAAAAGCAAAGTTAGAACCCGGTATTGAATATGATAGTTAAAATGGTATTAAACATTTATATGCTAAAGTGACAATGGTAAAAACTGAAATAAATATTAAAACCTAATAAAACTGTGACAGCATCTTGTGCTGACAAGTTATTGCTGTTGCACAAAAGCTAGCAACTTTAGCAGTAATTTTGAGGTGTTGATCAGCCAAAAGATAATCAAAATAAAACCTTACAGATCTCCCTGACAAACCTTCTAAAATTGGATTCATAAAATGTTTACGACATTCTCAGTAAAAAGAGCAGTACAACAAAACATGCTCCACAGCTTCCACTGTCTCAGCCTCACAGGGACATAGGCATTCACTGTATGGTTCTTTGTTATATCTTCCCTCCAGTGCAGTAGAGGGGAGTACATTGAATTTAGCCAAAAAGAATGCTTTCCTATGTTTTGGGATATTTAGGTTGCCTAAGTACTCTATGGGAAGAAGCGTCCTTCCATTGTCTTTGAAGACTGTCCCAGATACGCTGTCGCATGTTTTCTTTGGCTTTTGTGTAGCCCATAGTTAGGATGGTATTTGGTGAGAATCCAAGGTTTAGGATTTTCTCATCAACTAACTTTTTCCACCTTGATTGAAATGGATCACCAAGGGTCAATGGGGCCACCAGAAGGCAACCTATTTATTGATTTCGGGATATCATGGATGAGTGCATTTACATCATGGGAAGGTACTAATGAGATCACCATGAACTCCACCTTTCCTTTTGTACAGGGTCGTAGCCAAGATTTTGTTTTGGGGAGGGGCTGAGTTTGATTCAGAGGGGAGTCTGAGTCTACCCTAGCAAACCTTTTGTATCATTATCCCAATACCCCCATGCATATGGGATATATTGAGCATGGTGATCAGATTATGATATGAATAAGCATAGCAGTTTAAATAATGTACAAGTAAGGCCTTCTCGCGGACCACCCTGAGAATGGGGGGGGGGGCTGAAGCCCCTCAAGCCCCCTTCCCCCCCTTGGCCACATGCCTTCTTCTGTACATACCATTTTCTGATTATTGGAAAAACCTATCATTCTTTGGTTCAGATTTTCCTTGGAGTTACACTGTGGGGGAATGTAAAATTTTAATGACCTTTATATTGCCCCTGGTGGCGCACTAAGCTGCTGAACTTGTTGACCAGAAGGTTGGTGGTTCAACTCCTGAGAGCAGGGTGAGCTCGTGCTGTTAGGCCCAACTTCTGCCAACCTAGCAGTTCAAAACATGCAGATGTGAGTAAATCAATAGGTACCACTCTGGCGGGAAGGTAACAGTGCTCCATACAGTTATGTTGGCCACATGACCTTGGAGGTGTCTATGGACAGCACCGGATCTTCAGCTTAGAAATGAAGATGAGCACCACTCCCCAGAATTGGACACAACTAGACTTAATATCAAGGGGAAACTTTTACACTTTTCCATACATTCCCCCACAATGTAACTCCCAAGGAAGAACTACAACCTGGCTTTTCCCAAAGAATGTAAAATACAACAATTCTGTTCCTTGAACTTGGCAGATACTTTGTCAGTGAGAACAGGAAGAATTCATCTACAATGAGCATTTGTTGTAGTTCTCTTTACAATGTTTTTTAAATTTAAAAAACCCACAGTAATCTATTAAAAATAATCGTGTAATACAATGAGAATGATCATGTTGATCAGAGATGTGGAGTGGATTTTTTTTGTTTTTTCACTCTTTTGTAGGCTGCTGTCCAGTCATCAATCATGTTAGATGACTAAATACAAGACATGAAATTCTAGTTATTCACCTAAAGAGACAAGCATTGACAAATAGGCCAAACATGATTAATGCACCGGTAAACTTTTTTTTCTTTTTCACAAAATCTTTTGCTTCTCAATCAGTCACAAGTAGTCAAGACAAAATGAGATATATTGCTCATGTAAATAGATATCACATACTTAATTGAAATATGTTCAACTACAGTAGTTCTATTAAAACAGTTTTTCTCCGTTTGAAATGGAACTGTTGGAGGAACAGTATAGGTTATTGATTCGCCCAGCACTATTGATCCTTATGTGATACAACAGGAGTGGAAAATATGTGTCCCTCTGAGTGTTGTTGGACTGCAACTCTCTATAGCTCATGCCACCTTGGGCAATGGTGGGATATAATGGGATTTGTAGTCCAATAACACATTCATTCCTGCTCTATATACTATACTGCCAAACCTGCAAGTGTACTGATTATTACACAGAAGTACAACCAGTTTCAGCCCTCTCATAATACCAGGCTAAATGTCCACTGCCATAATGGTACAGGGGACCCAACATACATGTTGGTACCTCAAATGTTAGACCTGTTTCGGGATATATTTCATACCTGCTGATTCCGATAATGGCATCAGTTTCCTCCTATCAGTTGTGGTTTTTGAGATACAGAATATGTGCTATTTACCAGTCACCATCTGCTCACCCATAGAAAATAATGACAACCATATCAACGAAACCAGAGCTGATGCAGTATATCTAAAGCAATTTTCTGAATCAACAACCCAAGTAACCCCAGGAATAGGCCTAAAAAGCAAGACGCGGAGATTTTTTTGGGTGGCTGCATTATGATCCCTAGCCAGAGTTTGGCCATCCACTGACTGCATGTTTGTCACTTACAGACTGCTTAGAATTGTTAATAGTTTTCTAGCATCTCTGAATTACTAATAGTTGCAATCACATGAGATGTGCGATGGGAATGCTTCCAGAGCCATGTTTTTTTCTCCTGTACAATTTGCCCCGAACACTGAGGTCCTTGGGGGGGGGGGGGGGGCATCTGCTCCAGCCTGCCAGAACCCGATTGGCAAACATTATCCAGAGGACCTTTCATCGGCTGCCCCACAACTGTGGAACGACCTGCCGGTAGAGCTCTGACAGTTAGATCAGTTGTCTGAATTTAAGACACAAGTAAAGACCTATTTCTTCAGGCAGGCCTACCCAGGCGGTTTTTATGATTAATTTTAAACTTCCACTCTATGTCTAACTTTTGTTTTGTGTATTTTAATATGTATTTCATGGAAATACATTTTAATATGTGTATTCTACAATGTGTTTTTAAATGATTATGTGTTTTAGCAATGTCACAACCCATCTTGAGCTGTGAGGAGAGGCAGATAAGAAATTATGATTACTATTTGTAGAAGAGGTGTGGAACACAAAACGTAGTTTGTCCATAGTTGTTTTAGATGTTGTATTAATTGTGTTAAGACAGGTTAAATATCGGGTGTGAAGTTAATGATTGTGACAAGCACAGGTGTAGGGGTCACTCTTATGCGATCTCTCATGCGATCTCTTTTTGTTGATGTGAAAGTTGCCCTTACTCCTCAAGAACCAAAGACCCACCCCAAACTTTCTGTACATCAAGTGTAGTCACCAACTATCAGAGTCATTAAATGCCCAGTGGACAAAAGATGGTGGGGAGAATCAAAGAAGTGTCTGGCTGTATCCACATAGCCACATGTGAAATGAGGACTTCAGCAGAACATGCAATAATTTCATGTCTTGTTAGGGGGATACATTCAAACACTTCTCTGATTCTACATTGATATCTATCATGCATGAACTGGCTATAGCAGCTCTACAGGAAGTCTGAGAATGGTGGTGTCGAATGATCAGAAGTAGAGAAGTTCTGTATGTAGACCCATTATGTTATGGTTGAACTACACAGATTATTCTATGACTTGGAAGATCCAGATTCAAATCCCAACAAAGCCATGCAATTCACTGGGTGATCTGGGGCTAATCACTCTTTCTTAGTTTGATTTTTTTAATGCAAGTGAACAGTAGAAGAGAGATTCATATTATCCTCTTGAACTCACTCAAGGAAAGGTTGGGTTTTAATGTAAATAATAAATATACAAATAAGTCTCCAATCCCCCAAAATTATTTTTCTCCCACAAAGCTACTTAAGGTAGGTTTCAGTGCAGTGGGATAAGATAAATACGATTTTCAGCTATTTTCAGGCTGATGAAAGTGCCTTTGCTCTCTGCCTAAATGTTAGGAAGTCTCAACTGCCTAGGAAGTGTTAAGCATTTGCACAAAGCTCTCAGTCCCTTTTGATTTCCACACTTCATTTTCTGCTTCCTTCTTGGGTATTACTTAATAGAGAAACAATATCGGAAATTGTATTGCTGTTGCATTTAATGCTACTTGGTTTGCCTCATCACAGAGATAACTGAGAGCTGGTGAAATAATGTCAGTCATATGAATTGTGGACTATTCATTTTAGAAAACAAATAGAACACTAACCAGCGGCTGAACATTATGTTCCAAATGACCTTCTGGAAAAAATGTGACCAAAACAAAGAATTAGATCAAAAGATAATAATGCTGGAAAGGAGAGTCAGAGTTCTAGGTTTACAAATGAGAACCACTAAGAAACAGAGGGAGAGCAAGGGCATTGTTCTAGTCTCCCTACAACACATAGGTTGCTTATTTCAGGTCCCCTGGACTTGGTATGCCCCCTTGTACTCTCCATTTGCTTCCTTCAATTCTCACCCAGTTCCTTTCTTCTCTTTAGTACCCTTTATCTATAACCTCCTGCTATTGTGTTATTTTAATTGTATGAAGCCATAATTCTTATTGTTGTTTATTGTTTACTAGACGTCCCCTGCCACGCATTACTGTGGCCCAGTCTGGTGATCTGGAAAATAAATGAGAAAGTGTTGGTTTCTAATGTATGTCATTTCTCTATGCTTGGGGGTAAACAGTATTTCTTGTTTCTTTGTCAGTGTTGATGTAGCGATAGTCTGGTTTGCCTACTCTGGAACATGTAACCTATAATTGTCCTTCTTTAGGGGTTCTTTTGCAAATCTATGATAATATATCTGCTGTGTGTTTGTGTGTGTGAATCATATCTATCTATCTATCTATCTATCTATCTATGGCTGGATGGCTCTTTTTCAGGAGGGCTTTGATCATTTTTTTTGCCCTGGTGAAGGGAGTTGGACATAATTTCTCAACCTGGAGGTTGGGACCTCGGGGGGAGGGGATGTCACGAGGGGGTGTCAGAAGGGTCACCAAAGACTATCAGAAAACACAGTATTTTCTGTTGGTCGGGGGTTCTGTGTGGGAAGCTTGGCCCAATTCTATCGTTGGTGGGGTTCAGAATGCTCTTTGATTGCAGGTGAACTATAAATCCCAGTAATTACAACTCCCAAATGTCAAGATCTATTGCCCCCAATATGTGTTCATATTTAGGCATGTGAAGTATTCGTACCAAGTTTGGTCTAGATCAGACCTGGGCAATTGCTGGCCCTCCAGGTGTTTTGGATTTCAAATCCCAGAAATCCTAACAGCTGGTAAACTGGCTAGGATTTCTGGGAGTTGAAGTCCAAAACACCTGGAGGGCCATCAATTGCCCAGGTCTGGTCTAGATCCTTCATTGTTTGAGTCCACAGTGCTCTCTGGATGTAGGTGAACTATAACTTCCAAACTCAAGGTCAATGCCTTCTAGTGTTTTCTGTTGGTCATGGGAAAACTGTGTGCCAAGTTTGGGTCAATTCCATCATTGGTGGTGTTCAGAATGCTCTTTGATTGTAGGTGAACTATATATCCCAGCAACTACAACTCCCAAATGACAAAATCAATTTTTAGAGTGATGGTCACTCATTGGCCCGATAGGTGTATTATGTCAAATTTGGTGCCAATTCGTCCAGTGGTTTTTGAGTTATGTTAATCCCACAAATGAACATTACATTTTTATTTGTATACTAGCCGTCCTCTGCCATGCATTACTGTGGCCCAGTCTGGTGATCTGGAAAATAAAGTAATGATAAAGTGTTGATTTCTAATATATGTAATTTCTTTATGCTTGTGGATAAACTGTATTTCTTGCTGTTTCTTTGTCAGTGTTGATATGGAGATGTGGTTTACCTACTATGAAACATGCAACATATAATTGTCCTTCTTTAGGAGTCCCTTTCAAATCTATAATACTATATATCTCTCTGTGTGTGAATCATATATATATATATATATATATATATATATATATATATATATATGGCTGGATGGCTCTTTGTCAGGAGGGCTTTGATTACATTTTCTTGCCCTGGTGAAGGGAATTGAACTGGGTGGCCTTAAGTATTTTCTGTTGGTCATGGGGGTTGTGTGTGAGAAGTTTGTCCCAATTCTGTCATTGGTGGGGTTCAGAATGCTCTTTGATTGTAGGAGAACTATAAATCCCAGTAACTACAACTCCCAAATGTCAAAGTCAATGTTCCTCAAAGTCCACCAGTGTTCTCATTTGGGCATATTGAGTATTCGTGCCAAGTTTGGTCCAGATCCATCATTGTTTGAGTCCATATTGCTCTCTGGATGTAGGTGAACTGCAACTCCCAAACTCAAGGTCAATGCCCATGTTGGTCATGGGAGTCCTGTGTGCCACGTTTGGTTCAATTCTATCATTGGTGGAGTTCAGAATGCTCTTTGATTGTAGGTTAACTATAAATCCCAGCAACTATAATTCCCAAATGACAAAATCAATTTTTTAGTGATGGCCACTCCTTGGGTTAGTAGGTGTCTTGTGGCCAAATTTGGCGGCAATTCATCCAGTGATTTTTGAGTTATGTTAATCCCACAAAGAAACATTACATTTTTATTTATATAGACTATATATTGCTGTGGCAAACCTTCCCTCCCTCTTTCTCTTCTGTCTCTCCTTCCTTCCTTTTCTTTCTTTCTCTCCTTCCTTCCCCTCACCTTTCCTTTCTCTTCCTCTTTCTCCCCTTTCTTCCTTGTCTACCTATTCTGGGACTGCAACTCCCAGCAGTCCTCCTGATGAATCTACCTACCTAGCTACCTATCTATGTCTATCTAATCTATCTAGCTATCTATCTTATCTATCTGGAGGACTGCTGGGAGTTGCAGTCCAGGAATAGGAAATTGGAAATTGGGATGCTCTCAAAGAAATCCAAGGAGAAGAAAACGTGCAGCTTGAAAGCAATATATTTGGATCCTCCTCCTCTCCTAAAGGGCCTGGTCTAGGGGATGCTGGAAGCTGTAGTCCAGAAGACAGTATGGATATGCTATTGTGTGTTGTTTGCCAGGGGAGTCATTTTTGTGCATGTGCTGTAGTATCTTTTTTTGGCTTCTTAAGTCCCTTCTGTTGTGTTTTTCAGTGTTTTTATGAGTGATGGTCACTTGTTGGCCTGATCAATGTATTGTGTCCAAATTTGGTGTCAATTGGTCCAGTGGTTTTTGAATTATGTTAATCCCACAAACGAACATTACATTTTTATTTATATAGAAGACTAGCTATCCCCAGCCACGCTTTGCTGTGATCTCAGTCTGGTTCCTTCCCTCCCTCCCTCTTTTCTTCCTTATCCCCCTTTTTCTGTCCCTTCTTTTTCTTCTTCCTTCTCTACCTCTTTCTTTCCTTCCTTTCTTCTCTCCTTCCTTCCCTCTTTCCCTCCCTCCTTCTCTCCATCCTTTCTTATGTCCCTTTCCTTCCTTCTTTTTGCCCCTCCCTTTACCCATCCTTCCCCACTTTTTCTTTCCCTTCATCTTTCTCTCCTTTCTTACCTCTTTCTTTCCTATGAAAATTGGTATGGCCAGGTATTTCCCTTTTGCGGGGGGTGGGGGTGAGGTTAGGGCTGTATCATCATTTAGGTTTTTTGGGCTTTTAAGTCCCTTCCACTGTGTTTTTCAGTGTTTTTATGAGTGATGGTCACTCGTTAGTCCGTTAGGTGTCTTCTGGCCAAATTTTGTGTCATTTCGTCCTTTGGATTTTGAGTTATGTTAATCCCACAAATGAACATTACAATTTTATTTATATAGATTGCTTATATTATTTTTTAAATATCGGTTGATTGTTGTAAGCCACCTCAAATCCCTTCGAGGAGAGGGGGCAGGGTATAAATAAATCTTATTATTATAATATTATTATTGTCGAAGGCTTTCATGGCCAGAATCATTGGGTCGTTGTAGGTTTTTCAGACTCTATGGCCATGTTCTAGAAGCATTCTCTCCTGACGTTTCACCTGCATCTATGGCAGGCATCCTCAGAGGTAGTGACCTCACAACCCAATATTATTATTAATAATCTGTCTTCCACATGCCTGCCTATCTCACTTTCCCCCTCTAAATCTCCCTCTGCTTCTTCATTTGTCTTCTCTCAAGGACCCATCCATTGTTTATACAATACAAGCCACATACTGTATCTACAGAGTATATAGTAAACCCTATTGAAATGAAGGACTTCTGGTACAAAAAACCCCCCATAGTCAAACCAGAGGACCTAGAAAAATACATAAAGGAGGCGTATTCCATTGGATGTAGATACTGTATATTGCCAGAGCTTCTATCCTCTGCAATTCACCAAGCTAAATTCAAACTTCATTTCCCAACAGCATTCTTGCCCCACCTCCTTTTTTCAACATGTGTGAAAAGGAAGTTCCTATTTGCTAAAGGATGTCGGTCAAGAATTGAATAGGCACCTTCCCGATCATCACCCTTACCCTCACCCTTACCTTCAAACCTACCCCGGCATTTCCTTGGAGAATCCTTTCTTTTTAACCTACCCTGTAAGAAAACCTTAATCAAAAATCATTTATAGAAAAAATAGAATAGACACCTCCGAAGGTTCTCCTGGTTAGTGACTCCTTGGACTGCTTTGTAGGAAAATCTGGTTATTAGTTCAAGGGCATTATGTTCTTCTGCTAAAGATACTATCTTAGGCCTTCAGGGAAGAGGTAACAAACAATCCCTATCAGCAGCTGTTAGGAACAGCAAAAGGTAGGGTGATACATGTACTCCCTGATATTTCACCACAAACGTAAGTGGTCTCTCTCATTGGTTTCACATCCTGTAGTACAGAACCATCACCATCAATAGTTCTGCATTGCCAGTGCCTGCAAAAAGATACACATCGGTACATCTCAAGTTGTTTGAAGTGAGGGACTGGCACACTAGAGACCAGTACTGTATGTGGGCCACCTAGACAAAACAGTTTCTTTCGCAGAAACTCACTAAGGACTAGTAGCCAGTGGTTTGTGGATCAGCATCATTCAGTGAACCACCATTCTGAGCAGGACATAGGTGGTATTTTAAATCAGGATTTTTCAACCAGAATTTCCAGAAACCCTAGAGTTCTGTGAAAACTCACTAGGGATTAGGTGAGAGGTTGTGATTGAAAAACAACTTTGAGTTGTAAATGTAATAACTACATTGCACTCATTTTTGTTCCCTGAGCTCTAGAAATTAGTTCAGGGATTCTTCCATTGCAAAAAGGTTGAGGAAGGCTATTCTAAAGATATAAAAATACACAAGCCAAATATTATACTGAATGGAAGAAAACAATAAATGTTTTAGTACAACGTAAAGGTGGGCCATCAATTTGGTACAGGCTGAGAATCCCTTCTTCCAAAATCTGAAGTACTCCAAAATTGTTCATATGGGTGGCCGAGACAGTGACATATACATTGAACCATGCTTTCTAATGGTTCAATGTACACAAACATAATTTCATGCACAACATTTAATAGCAATTAAACAATTAAATATATGTATTAATGCAGTGGTTCTCAACCTTTCTAGTCCCATGACCCCTAAATAAGGTTCCTCATGTTATGGTGACCCCCAACCATATTTTCGTTGCTACTTCATAAATAATTTTGCTACTCTTATGAATTCTAATCCAAGTATCTAATATGCAAGTCAATGCGAAGGGGGCGGGGCCAAAGAAGAGAGCCGCGCGACCCCTCCTAAATAGCCAATCGTTCACCGCCCCCTTAAAGGGGTTAACCCCCCCCAAATTCCCCTGAGCCTCCCACCGCCCCTTGGATCACCTCACCGCCCACCATGGGGTGGTACCGCCCACTTTGAGAATCAGTGATCAATATCAACATGGGCATTGCAAAATCTGTGGGGAGAGGGTCCTAAGATGTTCAGACAAAGGATACCTGTAGTTATATGTGTATAATTCAAACAGGAAAAACCCTAGTCACTTTCACAAAACACACAAAAAAGCCAGATATCATTTCAAAATGAAAAGGCTAGAGTTTGTTCCTAAAATGAAATGAAGGACCCTACCTCTTAGTCATCCTGAACCAACATAGAGAGTTGTGCTATTTGCCTGGAATCTATGTTATATCACAAAAGATTGTCAGAACCTCTTGATATATGGAATGCTGAGTACTATAACAATACTAAGTTATGTATGCACATGGGTATGGGTAATGCTGTAATGGAAAAATCAAGCAATCCCACATGGTTAATGCTAAGGGGGCAAATGCTTCCCCATCTGACATACAGTTGCTGGTATATATAAATTGGATTATTTTTAAATTCACCAAAATGCACCCTTAACATTGTAAGTACAAGTTTAAATCCCCTTAATAATTAAAGCAAGTAATGTGAATTTCCTATAGTTCAATGAAGGCACATGAGATCAAATGAGAGCCAGGAGTTACTCATTCTTTGCCATCCTCATGACACTGTTTACTTCATAAAGTGGTGAAAAACACGGGCTGCCCTTTTCTAAAGCAAGAAATGTATACCTGTATGCAATAAATTCTGTAAATGTATGTTGTGATTCCTTGTATCTAGTATAGCGTGAATTTTGGTTTAGTCTAGATTAATGAATACAAAGTTCAAGAGTGTGAGTCCTTGCAATGTATGGTTTTTAATAATTTAGAGTGAATAAGAAAAAAAACTGGGCAGAAAAGTAGCTAGGTCAAGGTTGCCAGAAATGAATAGTTCTTGCTTGATTTCCATTCCTTATATGTAATGTATGAAACAGCTGCTCCCCTTCCCCCTATTGTATTTCTGCACATCAGTTAATGCTCAGGTACAAATAGCAAGAACATCCTTAGTTCATTAAAATCTAAAGATTATATGTAGTATTATTCCAAAACATACACACACCACACACACACACAAACAAGGCCTAAAAATGCAAGAATGAGCCATTCTTTCTAGTCTCTGTTGCTGATCAGATTGAGCCAGGGCATCTGGACAGCTGGCCTTCTATACCCAGATTCTGCATTCACAGATTCTGCCACCTAAGGCTTGAAAATATTCAAATAAAAATATTCCTGAAAAGGAAACACAGATTTTGCCATTTTTCTAAGGGACACTAACTTTACTATGCTATTGTATACAATGGGACTTCAGCATTCATGGATTTTGGTCTCCATGGTATGTGTGTCTTAGAACAAAGCCTTAGCAGATACCAAGAGCCCAATGCATTTTCAAAATTAACAGGACAATTCTATGAAATAATTATCATTGAATGGGTAGTTCCTACCTAGATTTGTCTTGTGAAGGGGCAATTTCTCCTGCCTTTGAGTAAAAAATGGACAGCTGGAGGATTGCCCCGTATCTCAACAGAGAAGTGAAACAGAGTGGCTCCCAAACAAAGTAAGAGTATTTGCTTATTCAGGGGGGTTGTAAATGCAATTATATGAAAATGTATGAACATAAATATTCCTCTACTCAAAAAATAGTCCTATGAGGACTGAAGAAGCTACTTGCCCTGGAGGTCAGTTGAATGTCTATTGAAAAGGAAAAAGCAGGGGGCAGAGTAGGCCTGTTGCTCCAGAGGAGCATCCTAGAAGGCAAGAGAAGGGGGCATGCCTCCTCTAACACTGATATCCCTATAGAGGATTTTCTGACACCCCTTCAGCTGACCCCTTTAATTCTGAAGAGTAAAAGTAGCCTTGGTTACCTGGCATTAATCCTGAGAGAACAGTAACCTTGTGTAGGTGGCATTTCTCAATAATGTATATCCTCAAACATGACAACCTATTATTATTACACAATTAATGAAGACACTCTTTGATCAGCTGAGCTTTCGTGTCTATGCTCCAAAACAGCAATATGACTGAAAAATGAATGAGAGCTGTTTTACCTCATCTACCCTATGTGTTAGGCTCTCTTTAAGACTTTGACATACTTACAGAAGACACTTCCCCCACAAGCTGACAGCACACTACATTGCTCTTAGCTATCAAATAGCCATATTAAAAATGGATGCTCAAGGTCACTCAGTCAGGCCAGCCATTTACCCTTCTTGTTACCAGTGCACTTATAAAAACAAAATAAAAACATACATACTTGAATCAGATCCATTAACAAACCAGCAAAGACCATGCCCAGCCCTGCCAGGATGAATGGTCCAAAGATCTGTGATGCAATGGAGATAGCTGTTTCTGGAAGTAATCCACTGGCTGATCTGATGAACTTACAGGTGAAACCTCTGAGTTTATTTCCATGGAAACACAGCTCCAATTTCAACTGGGTGACCACCATGGTTGAATGTTATTAACCCATGCTCTAAAAACAGGAGAGCGAGTGGAGATCCAGAAAAGGAGGTGGCCTCAGCTTTCGGCTGCACAGTTCAAAGTTGAAGGTTCTTTTCACTTATGATTGTGCCAGCATTCAAGGCTGCGGTGCTTCTTGTCTTCCACCAAATGACATGAATATTACTTTCCAAAATGCCCTTGATTTAATTGAACACAATTCCACTATGCTTTGGGACAGCTCCAGTGAGGAAACAGAATCCAGAGGAAAGGATCGGCTTGTTAAAATGTGAATGGATAAATACATACAAAAGAAATTCTTCAGCTATCTCCACTTGGCTGAATATCCGAGAGACCGCTTAAGCTACAGCATTCAGAACTACTCCAGCAAGGAGTGAGAGGTTGTCTAGAAATGCATCAGCCACGGATGTCCTTTCTCCTCAAGTTACAATAAGGAGGTTTAAAACGTAAGCCTGCACTGTTGCAACAGGCACAACTGCTTCAGGCTCACCATGCCAAACGCCGAACTTTTCTCACAGTCCCTTAGACGAGAAGACAGATGATAGGTTGACTCCTCGGTTTTCTTTTCTTTTCCCCCTTGTTTACTCAAGGTGAAGAAAGGTCACCCAGAACATGAATTTAATCCTACTGAAGCTATAGATATTATAGAAGAGGTCAACAGGAAAAGCCAGGAATAGGAACTCGCTGAAAGGGCATTTTCATCCCTCAGCTCCCTTTTCTTCTCTCCATTTCCCCAGCCGTGTTAAGGTTGCACGAGTTCAGGAGTATGCGGTCTCTATCTCTAAATGACTGACTTGCAGAAGAAAGAAAAAAAACCAGTAAAAGCCAATGAGCTTCAAAGGCTAATCCCCTTATCTACTGTCATCACTTCAACTTTCAGCTACTATGCAAAGGCCATGATAAGAGTCTCTGCACAAATTCTATTTAAGGTAGTTCTCCAGTCAGTGGAAATGTTTTCTCCGTAGGTTTTTACTTTCCATTCAACAAATCTGCAAGGGGTTGTAATGCATGGCTTTTAAAGACACAGAAAAGTAACTCCCTCCATGGTGTTACAATTCATGAGCAAGGGCACAAGCATGACGATGGCCAGAGGAATCCTATCAGTCCAAGACCTTGACAGCATTGGAACAGAAAGTTTTGGTCCAGATTGCTCAAACTTCATCAGCTGTGTGGGTGTTTAAATACTTAGAGTTCTCTGGCTGGGAGATTTTAATATATCTGATTCTTTAAGAACAACATCTCAGTGCATATTCCTTCCCCATTGCGACTCTTCATGTTTGGGTCCTACTCCATTTATCTCCCCCAGTATTTAAACATTTTATATGTACATGTGGCCCACCCGCTAGTCTTTTTTTCCCCTTCTGTTTTAGATGCATTTGTAATAGTGTTTTGTTAGATGTATTCTTTTTACTGTGTTTACTGTTTTATTGTGTTTATTGTTTTTTGATGTCTGATATTTTGTGATTTGTGGTTTGGGCACGGCCCCATGTAAGCCGCTCCGAGTCCCCTTTGGGGAGAGGGAAGCGACTTATAAATAAAGTTTATTATTATTATTATTATATTCCTATGAAGAATAACAAACTTTGTGACATCATGGATACTGTTATGGAAAATCATTTGTATTGTTACCCATAACCCCATTAATGTTTAATGAGCATGGTGATTCATGATATGAATAAACATAACAGTTTAAATAATGTACAGTAAGGCCTTACCTTGATAATCTATTCATGGATACATTATGGAAAATCATTTGTGACATAGTTTGCTGGTTCAAGGTCAGTAAGTTACCTTGATAATCTATTTTTCCATTAGAAGGATATACAGTCACCATACCAAGTCCACTGGGTTTAGGGGTGCAGGGCCCCCCTGAATTAAAACAAAACAAAACATTTTAACCTATAAAACTCTAGGTCCTCCAGTGCGACTCTATGGTCAACTTCCACCAGAGAGTTGCATTAGAGCAGTGGTTCTCAAGCTGTGGGTCCCCAAATGTTTTGGCCTTCAACTCCCAGTAATCCTAACAGCTGGTAAACTGGATAGGATTTCTGGGAGTTGTAGGCCAAAACACCTGGGGACCCACAGCTTGAGAACCACTGCATTATAGAATCTATATTAATCAAATTCACTAATAGTCCATAAAAGTTAAACCCACAAATGTAGGAAATCGACAGTAATGATCATGAATAAAGTCTTGATATGATCAGTAATAAATAAATAAATAATGGCTCAAGAAAAGAGATACTAAAAGCCATTTTCTTTGAATAAAAGCTTTACATTGACATAGCTCTATGTGGGTTAAAACAGATTGTTAGAAATTCCAATTAAAACCTGCTTATATATTAGGGTGTTTTTTTTAAAAAAAGATTCTTTTCTACAAAGCACACATGGCCTCATTTGCTACTGTACACAATCCTGTATGGTTGGTTAGTGTTAGGTTACGAGATCAGGACTGCTCTGGGGTGGCCCAATGGGCTTTACCCCTAGCCACAACTAGGATCCAGTTTCTCATTAAGTAGAGCACTGCAAAACATGGGTGGGCAAATGCAGAGTGAGTGGGGGTCATTTTCTACCTGCACCATTGTGTTTCAGCGTGGTGAAAATGATGTTACATTACTTTAGGATTTGGGCAGATTTTGGTCTTTTTGTTGGGAGATTTTTGAGTGGTTGATGGAGACAAACTGCCACTCTTGATACATGTTGTATGCATTTTTGGCTGGTTTTCAGATGGCCCACCCAAATCATAAGAAACCTGTAGGGCCCCATGTTGAGATCTCTTAGGCCACATTTTGACTCCACTTTACCACCCCTGCTCTAAAAGATACATTGACCTCATTCAGGTCCATGGTAGTCTGTTTACTTTCAAGTACAACAGTTGAGAAGACCAATTAAAATACTGTAAGACATCTTGATGGAGATTGGTTAATCTACCAAATACTTTCAGTGATAGCAATATATCTTTAGGCTTACATCACAAAATTTATCTTCTCTAGCTACTTTTCCTTTCTACAGAGGCTTTCAAAAATGCTTCAGTATATAATCTTTATATGAGCCGAGATGGAAACTCACAGGGTAACCTTTAGAAATTACTGTGCCGCACAGGAACAAGCCTCTCCCAATTTCCACTTCCTATGGAACAATGTCCCTTCTTTGAATAAGTGTTCATATCCCTCCTTCTCTTTTAGTGGAATGCAAGGGTAGAGGCACTCTTTTTTCTTGCACTTGAGACACATAGCACTGCTTTGGTTCTTCGCTTATGCATGGGGGAAAATGGATTTCCCTTCAGATGGGGAAACAGAGGGATATTGGGGCTGAGCATGCTTAGTGCAAGGGGTGGATTAAAGTTCTTTATTGCTGCTCATTCTCTCGCCAGTGGATGGGGTCATTATATTACATAAATACAGAAGATACAGCACAGAATCCTCTCCAAAAGGGCAAAGACTATGCCTTGGTTCCCAGATGCCATCCATGAACAAATCTAACACTGTCAATCCTCATTATGAATCTTGTCTTTTCTGCCCACAATTGGGCCTCCTTATAGTACAGCACTGATGACTAGCTGTTCTCAGGAGAGGAGATTTCTATTTCTTTCTCTCTTAGTAGTTTAGTGGAACAAGTAATGATTAAAGCAGGGTGTCAGGAAAGGATGCAGTAGCACATACGTCTTATGAAAAGGTTCAACAGTCTGGGGTGAATGAGTTTATTGCTCTTTCTCTCTCCACCAACACGTCAGGACCATAAAAAGAATGCAGGCAGCAAATCAACAGTCAGAAAATGGCAATTAACTCATAAGACCTCAGTGTACTGATTTAAGGTGTCTCCATGAAAGAGGCAGACCTCTCCAACACAGAAATAAGAAACATGTGGATCTATTAGTAAATGGAAATGGACATTTTCTTTTCATCACAATTCCCTTATACAGAAACCATACTCCTGAACCACTGAATAGGCTTTTGAAAAAGATATAAGAGTCACCTTAAAATACACAGCAACAGTTACAAAATAAAACACATAAGCATGCACACACAAACATTCCAGTATCCATATACTGTAACATTGTTTCTTGTTGTGTGACTTCGGGCAGTTATCAACTTATGGTGACTCCAAGGCTACTGTATCCAGAAGTTTTATTTGCAAAATTTATTCAGAGAAGATTTGCTTTTTCCTTGGCTCAGAGAATGTGATTTTCTCAAAGTCGCCCAGTGGATTACCATGGCTGAACAATGCTTAAAACTCTGGTTTCTAGAGTTATCGTCTGGTTTAAAGCAATGTTTCTCAAACTGGGGGTCGGGACCCTTGGGGGTTGTGAGGGGGTTTCAGAGGGGTCGCCAAAGGTCATCAGAAAACATTTCTGATGGTCTTAGGAACCCCTTTGGCATAGCCGTTTGGCTTCACCGTGCTCCCCAGATGTAGGTAAACTACATCTCCCCTAAATCACTGTCTATTCATCCCAAATCCCTCCAGTATTTTCTGTTGGTCATGGGGGTTCTGTGTGGGAAGTTTGGCCTAATTCTATCATTGGTGGGGTTCAGAATGCTCTTTGATTGTAGGTGAACTATACATCCCAGCAATGACAGCTCCCAAATGTCAAGGTCTATTTCCCCCAAACTCCACCAGTGTTCACATTTGGGCATATTGAGTATTCGTGCCAAGTTTGGTCTAGATCCATCATTGTTTGAGTCCATAATGTTCTCTGGATGTAGGTGAACTACAACTACCAAAACTCAAGGCCGATGCCCACCAAAACCTTCCAGTATTTTCTATTAGTCATGGGAGTTCTGTGTGCCAAGATTGGTTCAATTCCATCATTGCTGGAGTACAGAATGTTCTTTGATTATAGGTGAACTATAAATTCCAGCAACTACAGCTCCCAAATGACAAAATCTACCCCCGCAACCCCACCAGTAGTCAAGTTTGTGTGTATTGGGTATTTGTGGCAAATTTGGTCCAGCGAATGAAAATACATTCTGCATATCAAATATTTACATTACGATTCACAAGAGTAGCAAAATTACAGTTATGAAATAGCAACGAGAATAATGTTATGGTTGGGGGTCACCACAACATGAGGAACTGTGTTAAGGGGTCCTGACATTAGTAAGGTTGAGAACCACTAGTTTAAAGTATATAAGGATTAGCATGGAAGTACATAAACATTATTCCATTCCTTCACCCACTTCTTTCAAATCAGGCATCTCTAGCTACAAGCCAGTCCAAAAGAACTCTGGCCACTTGGTTCCATGAGCTCCTAAAAAGACCCCTGAGTGCAATAAATTCAAACAGAAAAAACTACAACCTTGAAGCAAAACAGCTTGTGAAAAGTGACCCCCCCTCCTTATATCAAGCTGGGAGGGCTCTTTTTCAAATGTAGCATCTTCCCATGCTCCAAAATTAAAAATCTGTAAAAGCATCTTAAAGGGGTGGTGATTAAATTCTCTATCAGTAAAACCTGACACACAAAGCCATCATCACACAGGGCATCATATCTTGTGAGTTGAAGAATCACAGCCAAGTGTATGAAAGAGAAGGAGCACAGGATCCTCTGTTCCAACTTCCCCCCTCGAAAGATAATATTCTTTTGACTAAGAGAGGAGGAAGCAGTTGTGGTAAAAGCATAGCAAGAGTCCTAAGATGCAGCACATTATCTCTTTCTCTCTCACCCACCCACGCACGCCATGCGCACAATTACCGTACATGTAATTCTAGTAGCTTTGGCAGCAACTATCTATTATTCATTATTCTTCCTGCTCCTTTCCTGACTCTTCAGATAATGCTCAGTCAAGTGCTCTGCAAAGGCAAGGGAGCCAAGTAGAAAGAGTAGCATCAGTGACTATTTGCATCTAGCGATTAGTTCAGAGTTATCAACACTCTTGCCTCATCTGGTCTGATCTCTTCCAAATCTTCAGTTGCTCTGCAAGCTGGAAAAAAGTTACTCCTAGCATGGGGATAGTTTAGGTATAGGCAAACTTTGGCTCTCCTAACAGCCTACCAGCTGTTAGGAATTGTGGGAGTTGAAGTCCAAAATACCTGGAGAGCTGAAGTTTGCCCAGGCCTGAGATAGTTACTCTGATGTCTATCATGCAACTTTCAAAGACAACTTGTTGAGGCAACCACATTCATGTATCTGTTTTGACATAACCTGCTCTATCTCTGATACCCTGCAATGTACTTCTAGAAAAACCATACTGATATAACCCTTCACATCATAGGTATATATAGGGGTTGGTATAACAGCACACACAAAGGGCCCTTCCACATTGCCCTATATTCCAGAATATCAAGGCAGAAAATCCCACAATATCTCCTTTGAACTGGGTTATCTGAGTCTACACTCAGATAATGTGGGATTTTCTGCCCTGGTATTCTGGGATACAGGGCTGTGTGGAAGAGCCGTAACCTGATATTAACACATCAGTGAGGTGGAGAATGCAGAATATTTGACTAAGGGCCCTTCTACAGTGCTTTCAACTGAATTATATGGAAGTGTAGACTCATATAATCCAGTTCAAAGCAGATAATGTGAATTATCTGCTTTGATAAAATGGATTATATGGCAGTGTGGCAGGGACCTGAAACCTTTCCCCCACTCATACAATAAACACTCAAATGTGGACATATCCTTACAACCAATTCACACTTGAGCTTTTGTTTGGCTGTCTCTGAGTATTTTCTGTAATTTCTAGATGTTCTAGTGAAAAGAATCAGAAGAATGTTCCAAAACATACTCAAGTGCGATTTTCCCCTTTGAACTGGCCCTAAAAGAATATTATAACCCACATTTCTAAAGCCATCTGTTTGTAACCACGTATCACAACATCTATATGAGGCCGCCTCTTTTAACTTTCTTCAAAAATCCCACATTATCTGAGTTTGTCTCAATTATTTCATTTTCTTGGGCCCCCTTATTTGCTCTTTTCTACTCTTATATCACTGTAGCACAGCAGTTTTATATTGTTTTTTTTTTTTTTTGAAATATATTTATTAGATTTTGTCTTAAAGGGGGGAAAGAGGGGGAACCATTGTTTGTGGGCTTCCGGCACTACAATATAGTCTCATTTGCACAGTCCTTGGGGGGGGAAGGGGGGGGGGAGGGAGGGGGTGAGGGGTGTAACATCTTCGTCAGTGACTGTAGAGGGGGGTCAATTTGCCTCTTTGGAGGCATAGCTCGGTTGTCTTTACTAGTCTCTCTCCTCTCAGTCAAGAGTCTTGAGGGCAAGGGTCCAATACCTCTGGTTCCGGGTGGTGGTTGTTGCTTTTTAGGAGAATTCATGCCTTTGAGGGTGTCGGGTCCGTGGGGTCCTCCCGAGACTTCATATATGTCAGGAATGGTGACCAATCCGTCCTTTTTATCGCTCCGCCTGCAGCCTCACTCATATAATAAGATAGCGTGTCCATGCTCATGACTTCCCATGCTTTGGCTTCCCAGTCCTCAAGTCGTGGTGCATTTTTGGCCTTCCAGTGCCTCGCGTAGACCATCCTTGCTGCTGTAGTCAAGTACACAAACAGGCGTTCCGAATTCTCTTCCCGCAATTCGTCTCCTGACAGCAGACCCAGCAAGTAGCTTTCCGGCTTCCTTTCAAATGCGATGCAAAGAACTTTCTGGATGCCCCTGTGGATGTCTTTCCAGTAGGCCGTGGCTTCTACGCAGGTCCACCACATATGGAAGAAAGTTCCAGGATGCATCCCACACTTCCAGCAGGTCGATTGCGCTTCTTTGTACATCACCCCCAACTTCTGTGGTGTCATGTACCACCGGAAAAACAGCTTGTACCAATTTTCTGTTAGATCTGTGGCGTAGGTGATCTTCAGTTGTTTCCTCCAGATCTTTTCCCATTCGTACAGGCTGATGGGACGTCCTATATTCTGCGCCCATTTGACCATGCAGGTTTTTACTGCTTCGGTCTCCGTGGCCCATTCCAATAGCTTTTGGTAGGCTCTTGTGACCAATTTTCGTTCCCTTTGGAGGAAGGTCTTCCAAAAAGTCTCCTTCTCCTCGAACCCGACCCGTTCATCCTTTTTGAACCATGACCTAATGTGAAGGTATTGTAGCCACGTAAGCCGATCATATCGGCTTTGCAATTGGATTAGCGGTTTAAGACATCTCTTCCCCGCCACCTTAGTGGTGAGCTCTTCGTATTTTGGCCATACCTTCCATCCCAGGGTACATTTTTGGTGTGCTTCCATGGGTGAGACCCAGAGGGGGGTCTTAACGAAGAATCGCTCCCTGTGCCTCTCCCATATCTGGATGAGCGCTGCTCTCAGAGGGTGCTTCCTAAATGTGGGGTCTGATCTTGCGCTCCCATACCACAGGTAGCCGTGCCAGCCTGCTTTGAGGTCGAAGCCTTCCAGTGCCAGGACATCCTCTCTAGTTAGGGCGATCCAGTCCTTCACAAAAGTCAGCCCGCACGCGTCATGATACAGCCTCAGGTCCGGGAGCCCCAAGCCCCCCCTTTCTTTTTTGTCTATCAAGATTGCGTACTTGATTCTGGCTTTCTTGGAATCCCAAAGAAAGCTGAGGATGTCCTTTTTCAAGCCGCGCCAAATTTTTCAATCTCCGCCAGCCATAGGTGTATGGAGTCCAGAGGCCTTTCAACAAAACAAATTATGTCGTCAGCGAATGCCTTCACCTTATACTGGTGCTTTCCAACTCTCGGACCTCGTAACTGGGTGTTAGATCTTATGGCTCTCAGCAAGACCTCAGTGGCAAACACGAAGATCAGGGGCGAGAGAGGGCATCCCTGTCTAGTCCCTTTCTGGATGCTTATTCTATCCGTCGGCTGCCCGTTGACCCAGACCCTCGCCGATTGCTCCTGGTAGATCGCCCCAATAGCATTTTGGAATTTGGGGCCTAGATCCATCTTTGCCATGAGCTGCCGAAAGAAGTCCCACCGTAGGTTGTCAAATGCTTTCTCTGCGTCCCAGAGCAAGAAAGGCGACTTCTTCTCGGGGCGTGCTTCGTAGTATTCCAGCAGGTTAATGACAGTCCTGACATTTTCTTTGCCCTGTCTGCCCGGCAGGAAACCAGTCTGGTCTGGGGCTATCCAGTCCCCCAGCCAAACCTTCAGTCTCGACGCCAGAATGGAGGCCAGGATTTTATAGTCGATGTTCAATAGGGAGATGGGCCTATAGCTGGCAACATTGGTCTCATCTGTGCCTTCTTTATGAATAATGACTATGTTGGCCTCCTTCCATGTGCCTGGGGATGTGCCCTCCGAGAGTACCCTGTTATATAGTTTTTTCAAAAAGGTGGTAATCTCACGGCTCATGATTTTATAGAACCGGGCTGTCAGGCCATCTGGTCCTGGGGCCTTGCTCGAGTCTAGTTGCTTTATGGCTGTTTCTATTTCTCTCTCCGAGATGTCTCCATTGAGGATATCCCTGTAGTACTCCGGAATCTTGTCTAGCTTCTGATCCTCTAGGTACTTTCGGATGCCCTCCTTGTTTTCGGGCTCCGCCCCATATAACTTGGCGAAGAATCGATGGAACACTTTTTTGATTTCATCTTCTGCCGTGACCGTTGCATCCCCCGCTTTCACTCTAGTTATGTATCCCGCCTGCTTCTTGCGCTTGATCTTTCTCGCTAGCCATCTGCCCGGCTTGTTGGCGTTCTGGAAGGCTTTTTGTTTCATAAATTTTTATTATATTATTTCTGATGTATTTTGTTCTTTTGTATTTTACTGTGTCTTATTGTATTTTACAAGGGCTTGGCCTCATGTTAGCTGCCCTGAGTCCCCATTAGAGAGATGGTGTCGGGGTATAAATAAAGGGGCCTGAGAGCAGATCAGGTATTACTTCCATGTGTTTTGGATGTCAACTCCCACCATTCCTAACATCCTCGGGCCCTTTCCTTTCCCCCCTCAGCCGCTTAAGGGGAGGAAGAGGAGGAAAAGAGTAGGAAGAAGGAGAGGAGAATGGAGAGAAAGAGAAAGGAAGGGGGGACATTCGCCCAGGCTGCTTCTTTAACATGGCTTTCCAGGAGAAAGGAAGGGGGGACATTCACCCATGCTGCATCTTTAACACGGCTTTCCAGGGGGAAAAAGGGGGGGACATTCACCCAGGTTGCTTCTTTAACATGGCTTTCCAGGGGAAAGGAAGGGGGGACGACATTCACCCATGCTGCATTTTTAACGCGGCTTTCCAGGGGAAAGGAAGGGGGGGACATTCGCCCAGGCTGCTTCTTTAATGCGGCTTTCCAGGGGAAGGAAGGGGGGGGACATTCGCCCAGGCTGCTTCTTTAATGCGGCTTTCCAGGGGAAAGGAAGGGAGGACATTCACCCAGGCTGCTTCTTTAACGTGACATTCCAGGACCGACGAAGAATGGGAAGGGAAAGGAAGGAGGACATTCGCCCAGGCTCCTTCTTTAACATGGCTTTCCAGGACCCACAAAGAATGGGAATGGAAAGGAAGGGGGGACATTCGCCCAAGCTGCTTTTTTAACACGGCTTCCCAGGCTTGAGCCGAGGCCAGGGAAGAGAAGCGGGGAAATGTTGACTTGAATCATTTCTGACTCACTGCTTTGTAACAGAAATGGGGGGAAAAGCTTTGGAAGGGCAAAGGGACTTCCAGTATCCTTAAAAACTTCGAAATCACTTCAAAAGAAAATCTTTCAGAATGTATTCCGAATTATGAAGATTCAGACCGAACCTAACCATGCCTACCACATAGGCAAAAAAATCTACAACAACCCAAGGCCATTGTTTTAATAACTCCAAAGGGGCATATAGTTAAAAACCTGGTGCCAGGTTATTACTGGTCAGTGCCAGTTAATATGAAATTATTAACAAAATTAACACCCAGAACAATGGAACATAATATCAAATGAACCATGTAAAAACTCTAATCTTATGGAATGACTGAATTTTCCTTCATGCTGACAAGCAGCACATGGTTAACGCCAGAGGGAAATATTAACTCCAGCTCTGTGAAAGCTGTCAGGAGAGTCAACAAGGCATTTAGTGTCATCCTATCAAACAGAAAAGGGGCAGCCTGACCCGCTGCTGCACCAGTTCAATAAATCAAATGATGGAGGAGAGGGACTGACTTGATGATTCTTGTTTAGTTTCAGAAGAGAAATATTAAATTTCAAAATAAAATGCTGGGGAAAAGGTTCCCCCCTTTTCCTATTGGTTCTTTCATCTCTTGAGACTGGGGCCCCTTCTACACTGTAATATAATCCAGATTATCAAAACAGATAATCCACATTATCTGCTTTGAACTGGATTATATGAGTTTACACTGCATTATAATCCAGTTCAAAGCAGATAATCTGGATGTTATATGTCTGTGTAGATGGGGCCTAGAATGAGCCTGGAGGTATTAAACCTTTTTCCTGTAAGGGTGCCATCTATTTTTGCCAGTTTTTCATATATTTCTTTCCACAATCCCAGAAATGGTAATAGACATGTTGCAGCATAAAATCTTGTAATGCCTTAAAAAAGAAAGTTTATTTATTCTACCGTCAAAAATGTTTATGCTAATTAAATCAGGTTAATTTTAAAGATGTTGCTTGTATTTAGAATGATATTTTAAGAACAGATGCTTATTTCATATATTCCTTGCCACTTTCTACACATCTTGCATTCAAGGCAATGCCAAAAATCAATTTAAAACAATAAGCACAAAACAGAACAAATCACCAGAGACTAATTAAGAAAAAAACATTGAGAAAAACAGAATTATCCATTAGGAAAAGAAATCTATAAGAGAGACTCAGCCTAGATTATTTTCTACCTGCATTGTATCTAGTCAGATAGGTTTCTAACGCAGTTTTCTAATCCTATTTCCACTGAAAAACTCTGTCTTGGAACAAAAATATGTGGGCAGCCTAACTGCATGTACTAAGTACTAAGTACATTTTCAAATAAGTGCATATAAAATTGAGGTCTTACAGGTTGCAACTACACTGTAGAATTAAAGTAGTTTGACACCACTGTAACCACCATGGCTCAATGCTGTGGAATAATCAGAGTTGTAGTTTTGCAAGATCTTTAGTCTTCTCTGCCTCAGCAAACTACAACTTCCCTGATTTCATAGTAATGAACCATGGAAGTTATAATAGTGTCAAACTGCATTAATTTTACAGTGCAGATGCATCCACAAATGTTCATCCAGTTGCAACTCTACTAAACTCAGCCTATCTATCCCTAAATGTACAGAGCTGCAACTTCAACAGAAATATAGGTAAAGGGAGTCACCTGACATTACAATTTCATAGTCAATATAGCAAAGAAAAAATTAATTATCCATGCAAAACAAAGTGAGTTTAGATAGTTTGCTTGCCCCAGGCTGGGAGTACCTTAAGAAGGATGACAAAGCCCATTCTTTAGTAATGAAACACACTGTTGCAGACACACTACAGAGGACTTCCCATTCTTCCTACCTGAACGTAATCCAGGACCATCCCGGCAAGGACCATGCCCATGCCCGCCAGCATGTATGGCAGGAGCACCTGAAGGCCAATGGCGAGGGCAGATTCCTCCTGAAGCTTTGCCATCGCCACTTTGGCTTCAGCAGGCTGCTTTGGAGGACGGAGCAAAGGGCCATCCTCCGTCCCATGGCTGCCAAGTTTGCTCTCTTTCTGTTTACTCTTGCTCTTAGCTTTGTGCCTCGAACGCTCTCCATTGCGAGTCCGGCCTTCCTTTCGTCGCTGCCGGGTTTCTTCACCTTTCATTTTGCTCCCTCCAATTCAAGATTCCTTTTTGGGTCAACAGAGAGATGGGCATTCAATTGGGGCAGGGTCTGGGGGCAGGGAAAGAAAGGGAAAGAGAGATCATTAGAGAACATTTTTCATGGTCCATTCAGAACTTGGGAGTGTGAGCGTTCTGGTGTTATTCCCAATATATCCAGGTTTATCGTATTAACTGACCATCCTGTGTCTTCATCACATTTACTAAATTCCACTGAGTGCTACACTTAAAATCCAGGACTCTTGTCATCACATTAGTTTGGCTTCAAGTGCAGGATAGAGCATTCTTTGTGGATTTTGAGCGTGAGGGCCAGCATTCTTTTAAAACGTTTCATGAGGTGGCGGGGAAGTGGATTTTTAAAAAATGATCTGGATGTTTGGCCATTTCTGTAATGCAATGGCATTAGTTGCTCCCAGGTTTACAATGCAACGTTTCTCCAATTTGTGAGAAGGGAAATTGTGGGAGGAGCCAAAAGTACCCTTATTAGGGAAAGCATTACCTTTTGCTCATCGCGTTTTTACTTTGCCAAAACAATTTCTTTTTTAAAAATAGCCTTTCCGGGTCCTTTCCTTCTCTTCCTTCCGTGATAGATCTGTGCCATGTATTGCATGAGAAAGCGAGAGAAAATTATGATGATGATTATTATTATTATGCCATGTCTCCATGCTGTGGAGTTATAGTTTCCCAAGGTCCATACACTTATCTTGGTGCATTTACACTATGGAATGAATGCTCTTGAACCCCACTTTAAATACCATAGCTCCGTACTGTGCGGTTCTGGGAGTTATAGTTTCCATATCCATATAATCCACTGCCATATAATCCATATCCATATAATCCACTGCCATATAATCCAGTTCAAAGCAGATAATCTGGATTTTATATGGCAGTGTAGAAGGGGCCTAAGTCTCAGGGTACATGATACTGTTAAACTGAATTGGTTTCAACCGTCCCTATCTCATATGCAATCTGCTCAAGTTTCCTAAAGTAAAAGCTTTGTTGTTATCGTGTGGCTTCAAGGTGTTTCTTATCTAAGGCGATCCTAACATGAACCTCCCAAGGGGTATTCTTGGCAATATTTGTTCTTAGCTTTTGCTTTCCTCTGAGGCTCAGAGAGTGTGACTTGCCCAAGGTGGTCTTCCATGGCCAAACTGGTCTCCAGAATCATAGTCCTATGCTCAAACCACTAACAGAGCTGGATCATTGCATTGTTGTAGGGTTTTTCGGGCTATATGGCCATGTTCTAGAGACATTCTCTCCTGATGTTTTGCCTGCATCTATGGCAAGCATCCTCAGAGTTTGTGAGGTCTGTTGGAACTAGGAAAATTGTGTGTGTGTGTGTGTCCAGGGTGGGACAAAGAACTCTTGTCTGTTGGAGCTGGGTGTGAATGTTTCCACTGGCTACCTTGATTAACATTTGATGGCCAGGCAGGTTTTTTTGGGTGGCTTGTTAGTACCCGGGGGAATATTTTGTTGAGAGGAGATTAGTTGTCCCTGACTGTTTCCTCTCTGGAGTTTCCCTGTGTTTGGATGTTGTTTTGCTGTTATGATTTTAGAGGGTGTTTTTTTAATACTAGTAGCTAGATTTTGTTCATTTTCATGGTTTCCTCATGGTTTCCTCCTTTCTGTTGAAATTGTCCACATGCTTATGGATTTCAATGGCTTCTCTGTGTAGCCTGACATGGTGGTTGTGACAGTGGTCCAGCATTTCTGTGTTCTCAAATAATATGCTGTGTCCAGGTTCTAATCTGAACTCTAAAATCTGGAGGATTCCCACCTGTGTTTTTAATAGAGCTGAAGCACTCTGAAGTTGGAAAAAATCTATTAGAGGTAGATTATCCTTTATTTGAAATTCTTGGGACCAGAAATATTTTGGATTTTGTTTTGGAATTTGGAATACCTGTATCTGCATATACCTACATCATATCTTGAGATATCTAAACACACAATGGATGTTTCATATATACCTTGTATGCATTAAATCTAAATACACAATTCATTGATCTATCAGAATGCTAATGTTTCTAACATTTGGATTTGGACATAGTCCCGGCTATGATTATATGTTTTTCTCTCCTGACTTTTTATATAGATAACACGGAACTTTTAACATATTATAATGTTGATTATATTTTATATGGCATATCATAATGTTGATTGTTTTTAATGGCACCTGCCTTGAGAAAGGCGGGCTATACATATTGTAAAATAAATAAATAAATGAATGAATTTTGGAATATTTCAGCTAAGGTTTGCTCAACCTGTATATTCTGTTGGACATTTGTCTATTCAAATATATTGTTTTCCTCAATGACAAAACGTCTGGCCTTGACACAACAGTGCAAATTTTCCTGCTGGGCACACTTACCCTCCTCAAATATTTGACACAATATTGAAGGCTCACACTTTGTGGTGGCGTGTTTGCCCAGTCCTTTGTGGTGAGATCTGATCTGGAAAGCTGGCACACATTTCTGTGCCCTTTCAAGCGGCCTAATAATAGTATGACATGGATTTCAAAACCTTCAGGAAATAAAAAGAAAGGGTAGATGATGTGATTCCTTGTCACTTTTTGAGCACTCTTTGTCATTTCTCCATTTTTTTGTTCTTTTTGTAAAAACATGTTCTCTTTTGAAGCAAATCCTGACTGGTTTAGGAAATACTTTACTAATGACACAAAAAGGCTTATTATAGATGTAAATGTGTGCCTAATGAGATAATGAATATAAACAGTAATGATCCTAATCTTCAGCAGTTTAGGGATTGTAAAAAGTGTACATACACACACGGTATCGCAAAAGTTGCCATACATTGGGAAATTGTAGCCAAATGTAGCATTATTTACATAATATTAATAACAAAACCTTTACAAAAATATTTTCTATGTGTTGTATACTTAAAAGCATAAAAACACAAATCTATATAAATATAAAAATATAATATACATATATAAAATATAACATTAGTTTATTAATTTTTCTTATGTACTGAGACTTTTGGGATACTGTGTGTGTGTATACAGAGAGAGAGAGAGAGTATATTACTATACATCTAAAGTATGTTCTATTGCCAAAAGCGAGGTCGCAACATCTGTGATAGAACTCCAATATGCCGATGACAACGTAGTCTGTGTGAATTCAGAAGAAGACCAACAAACCACTCTAAACACTCTTTCAGAAGCATACGCGAAGCTCGGTCTGCCATTGAATATCGAGAAAACCAAAGTGCTCTTTGAGCAGTCACCAACCAATCCCTCTGCAATGCCAGAAATACAGCTTAATGGTGTAACATTAGAAAATGTCAACCATTTCCGCTACCTTGGCAGCCGCCTCTCAACAAAAGTCAGCTTTGACACTGAAATACAACACCGGCTGAGCTCTGTGAGTGCAGCATTTTTCTGAATGAAGCAGAGAGTGTTTGAGGACCAGGACATCCATAGGGAGACCAAGGTGTTTGCTTATAAAGCTATTGTGTTCCCAACCCTGCTATACGCCTGCAAAACATGGACTGCCTACAGACGTCACACTCAACTCCTGCGTTGGCTCCTAAAAATCCTGCAAATCTCTTGGGAAGACAGGTGGACAAATGTCAGCATGCTGGAAGAAGCAAAGACCACCCACACTGCTCCTAGGCCATCAATTCTGCTGGACTGGCCACGTTGTCTGAATGTTCGATCACAATCTCCCAAAGGGGTTACTATACTCCCAACACAAGAATGTGAAACGTAACATTGCTGGACAGGAAACGAGATTTAAAGATGGGCTTAAAGCCAACCTTAAAATTGTGGCATAGACACCGAGAACTGGGAAGCCCTGGCCCTTGAGCACTCTAACTGGAGGTTAGCTGTGACCAGCAAGTGATGCAGAATTTGAAGAGGCACGAATGGAGGGCGAAAGAGAGAAACATGCCAAGAGGAAGGCACATCAAGCCAACCCCGAGTGGGACTGCCTTCCACCTGGAAACCGATGCCCTAACTGCAGAAAAACTTGCAGATCAAGGATAGGGCTCCACAGCCACCTACAGATCCACTGCCAAGACACTAATAATAATAATAATAATAACTTTATTTCTTGTGAGTCGCCCTCCACCGTTGGTGCTCCGGGCGACTTACATCATTTAAAAAACACAGGTACATCAATTAAAAACACAGGTACAGAGAACCATAAAGGGCCCAGCCTCCAGGTTATCTAGTCAATCCCCAAACGCCTGGCAGAAGAGCCAAGTTTTCAAGTCGGACAGGAATCTGGCTGGGGCCGATGTGGCCCTGAGAGCAGGCGGAAGTGTATTCCAGATCACAGGGGCCACCACAGAGAAGGCTCTCCGTCGGGTCTTTGTCAGCCGGGCCTCTCTCACCCCTGGGATAGCTATACGGTCACCATTTATTGCACGCGCTGGTCTTTCACTGCGTTGGTCTGTCAGCCGATCGCCCAGATAGGCTGGTCCGGTTCTTTGCCGTGCTTTGAAGGTTAGCGCCATGAGTTTATAGATCACTCTGAACTCTGTAGGCAGCCAATGAAGAACTTTTAGGATTGGTGAGATATGGTTCCTAGCCGATGCCCCGGAAATGAGTCTGGCCGCTGCATTCTGAACAAGTCTCAGCCTCCGAGTCGTGGACAGCGGTAGACCCGCATACAGGGCATTACAATAGTCGAGTCGAGAGACCACGGTGGCATGTATCACAGTCTTCAACGCCTCTGATGGTAGGTAGGGGGCCAGCCGTCGGGCCCTGCGAAGATGAAAGAAGGCGCCCTTGGCTGCAGCCTGGATCTGGGCTTCCATCGTCAGTCTCTCGTCCAGAATCACTCCCAGGCTCTTCACCGCCGGAACCGAGGACAGGGGCTCGCCTTCAAAGAATGGTAGTGGTGAGTGAGGGTCGGGTCGGCCAGGCCAGAGGATCTCCGTTTTGCCGGATTGATTTTTAGCCTGTGTGCTCTGAGCCAGCTTGTCACCGCCCTCAGCCCCTGACTAAAGCTTTCAGGCACCGACGACATCCCTGGGTCGAGCTTCAGCAACAGCTATGTGTCGTCGGCGTATTGGTAGCAGCTGAAACCATGGCTCCTAGCGATACTGGCCAGGGGCTGAACATAGATGTTAAAGAGGGTGGGGGGACAAGATGGCACCCTGAGGGACCCCGCACTCCAGCCCGCATTTCCTGGAGACCTGGCCCTGCCACTCGACCCGCTGCGGCGGCCCCGCAGGAAACGATCCTAGCCAAGTCAGAGCCTTATCTTGGATCCCGGAGGCAACCAGGCGGCGGAGTAACAGATCATGGTCGACGGTGGAGTTAGATCTAAGAGGACCAGGACTGCCGAGCCCCCTCCGTCCAGCTGGCGGCGGATGTCATCCGTAATCGCTACCAGGACGGATTCCACTCCGTGGCCCGCGGAATCCCGACTGGGGACGGGTCCAAGCCCCGGATCGGTTTAAAAAATCACGCAGCTGGCTTTCCACCGCCCGCTCCAGTAGCTTACCCAGGAAGGGCAGATTGGCAACAGGGCGGTAGCTCGCCGGTTCGTCGGGGTCAAGGTTCGCCTTTTTCAGGAGAGGGCGAACTCTGGCCTCTTTCATGGAAACTCAGGGAAAGTGCCTGTATCCAGGGAAAGGTTCACCAGGTCCCTCAGAGCATCCGATATGGTGTCAATGCAGGACTTGATTAAATGCGATGGACAGGGGTCCATGGGGCAGGTCGTCGCCCTTGCCACGGTCACCAGCCTTTTCACCTCTTCCGATGTTAGGGGCCTGAATTCGGTGAGGCAGTGCCCACTGGTCTGAGTTAGACACCGGATCTTCTCGTTCTCTTCCTCCGGAATGGGCGGCAGGTCACGCCGAAGTGCCGTGATTTTCCCAGTGAAATACTCTTGGAGGTCTTCTGCTGTTACCATAGAGTTTTTGGGGTCACTCTGTGGAGATGCTAGAAGGCTCCGGACTACTTTAAAGATCTGTGCTGTACGGGAACCAGCAGCTGTGATCTGAGCGGCATTGTAGGATTTCTTAGCCTCTTTGGTCTCGCGTTCATACTACATCTCACTACACTTGGAGGACCATCATCCTTGAATTATGAGGGTCACCTAAGCAAGTAACTAACCTTGTGCATAAGTGTGTATGTATAGAATATGATTATTATACATCTATAGTCTGTTCTATATACTATCTTTCTCTCTATTTATATATACATAGGTCTTTACCTATGTATATATAAATAGAGAGAAAGATAGTATAGAGTACAGACTATAGATGTATAATACAGGTTTCCCCTGACATTAAGTCCAGTTGTGTCCGACTCTGAGGGTTGGTGCTCATCTCCATTTGTTTTTTTAAAAGATTTTATTTACATACAAAAACAACTTACAATGTAGACAGAATACAAAACAGTGAACATTTTACATACACATAACCCACCACCAAGGCCTGAACAGGTATCCTTTACTTTGCCATATCTTTATAAATCAACCCTTAAACTAAATGTCAAATCCAAAATTCTGACCAACAGGGTTATATTGCATTCTATTTTCACTCTCTAAAGTGTATTTAATAAAACCGACCAGTATGCTTCAAAATCTGATCTATTAGTTTCCCCCTGAATAACTTCATTTCCATTGTTAGTTTATCATTTAAGGCTATGTTCCATACCTCCCTATACCAAGCTTCCAGTGTAAGATTAGTTATTATTTTCCAATTCCTTGCTATTATAATTCTTGCCACAGTGAATAAAATAATCATCAACTCTTTCTTTTCCTTTTCTAAATTCAACATTGTGGCATCCATTAGTAATGCTAACCTAGCATCCGGAGTAATATTTAACCCTATAATATTGCTTATTTCGATAAATATAGCCTTCCAAAAATTCTTCACTTGGGGGCATTCCCACCATAAATGAAAATATGTCCCTTTGTGCATGCCACATCTCCAGCAGAGGTTGCTTTGCTTGCTGTCCATCTGGTGTTGTTTGACCGGTGTGGTATACCATCTCCATATAACTTTAAATACATTTTCTTTTAATCTTGTTGATAAATTCTTAGCCACTCTCCACTTCAGAACCCTTTTCCAATCGAAATCTGTCAGAGGCCCTAGGTCTCCTTCCCAGACCTTTTCAAACAGCTTCAGCCCTGTTTCTTCGCCAATTAATCCATTATATATTTTCCCAATTACTCCTTTCCCTGTTATTTCTTGGGTTTTAAGTTTGCTTAACCATTCCTCATATTTATTCAATGCTCTACATCTGGGATTTTTACTTAAGAAGTCCCTTTTCCAGTTATACAGCTGTTGTCTCTCAAACCAGTTCAGAGCACCTTGTTCTTCTAACTTATTGAACTTGCCCATTGAATTTTGTATCCATTCTTTCCAGGAAAGAGCAGTTTCCACCTCCACTAATTTTTTATATTTAAGTTTAATTCTCAGGTCTTCTGGGAAATTCTCCAGTAACACTATTGGGGTTAAGGGGAAATTTCTGGAAATACCTTGCTTTTAACTTAACCCATATCTCCATAACGTCTTTAGCCAGGTTATTTTTGCACTCCTTAATTTCTTTACCTGTTTTTGCCCTATAAAACATTTCCCCATAATCTCTTTGCCAACATTTCCCTTCCAGTTCCTGCCAGATTAATTTTGGTTCCGAGAGCAGCCTAAACACTCCCTTTATAATGTGTGCCTGGTGGTAGGTTTTTAGTTCTGGTATTCCTAGTCCCCCTAATTTCTGAGAAATATACCACAAGCCTCTCGGTAGCCTGGATCTTCTGGTACCATTACAAAATTCATTGACTATTTTCTGCCATTTTTAAGATCAACCTCTGGCAGTTTAATAGGTAACATATTACAGAGGAAGTTGAATTTAGGTAGTATTTTCATTTTAAAGATTGCTATTCTGCCAAACTATGAGAGGTTAAATTTTTTGAATTCTAGCAGTCTTTCTTGAATTTCCCTGAATAGTCTATCAAAATTTAAATTTTTTAACTCTGAGTAGTTGACAGGTATTGTGACTCCCAAGTACTTAATTTTATTTCTGATCTTAACCTTAAATTGATCAATTATTTTCTCCTTGTCTTTTTTTCTCTAGGTTTATTGTCATTACCTCAGTTTTCTTCCAATTGATTATTAGGCCTGTCATTTTTCCAAACTGTTTTAAATGTAGATTTATCCGGTCTAGTGCCTTATCTGAATTTCTGACTGTCAAAAGGGTGTCATCCGCGAATAAGCTAATTTTGATTTTGTTTTCCACTCCCATTCCCTGTACTTCATTATCCTTCTTGATTGCAGAGGCCAATAATTCCATAACTAATATAAATAATACCGGAGAAAGAGGGCAGCCTTGCTGAACTCCTTGCATGATACTGAAGGTTTCAGTACTTGAATCATTAATTATGACTTTAGCCCTATTTTCTGAATATATTTGTTCTATTATATGTTGGAACCCCTCTCCAAAACCATATTTTTAAATTAATAATTTCAACACTGTCCAACCTATCGAGTCAAAGGCTTTATATATATCAAGTGCAATAATGCCTACTTGAGCTTTCTCATTTTTAGCATTCTCTATAATATTTATCAATCTGCGGACCAAGTCAGACATTTGTCTGCCCTTAACAAACCCGCATTGATCTGGGCTAATATAATCTTCTATGAAATTTTTTAATCTATTTGTCAAAATTGCCATGAAATTTTTTGCGTCTTGGTTAATTAGAGAAATAGGGCAATAAGAGTCTAATAGTAATTTATCTTTACCCGGCTTGGGTATTAGTATTATACTAGTATTTTTCCATGAATTTGGTATGGGTTTTCCCTTCAATATTTCATTGAACAATCCCTGTAATTTGGGTACTAGGAAATTTATATAAGTTTTATAAATTTCAGCTGGAATACCATCTTCACCCGGTGATTTACCTTTCCTTAATTTCTTAATTGTGTCTTTAATTTCTTCTTGTGATATAGATTTCTCCATTTCCTTACTATGTGTCTCGCTTAGTTTTGTACCTAAGTTTTGTTCCAGATATTTGTCCAGCTCTTCTATATCCACTTCTGTATTTCTATACATATTAGAGTAGAAATCCTGTATCGCTTTAATTTTATCTACCATTCTGGCACAAACAATACCATTGCTATCCTTGATACATCCAATCTCCCTTTTTAGTTTTTTGGTCTGTGCTATTTTTGCCAGCAGTTTTGAGCTTTTATTATTATATTCAAAAAAATATCTGTTTGTATACATCATATCTTTTTTAACTTTTTCTATATCTTTAGCCTCCAACTCTTTCTTTAATCCTGTAATATTATTTATAATCTTCAAATCCTTTGGAGATTGATTCCAGTTTATTTATTTCTCCTATCAGTTGGTTCTCTCGTTCTCTTTCCTGTTTCTTCAGTATAGCCGAATATTTACTAAACAATCCTCTTAGAACTGCTTTCATTGCATCCCAGAGTACCTCATGTGAAGGGGGTTCCCTTTCATTCAACTCCCAAATTTCTGCCCATTCTCTTAAAATATTTTCCCTTATAGACTTGTTGTTAATAATCTTTATATCCATCCACATTCTTTTTAGGGGCTTATAATCAGTTTGATACTCTAATATCATATTCACATCTCGATGATCACTTATAGAATTTAAATTTACATAGACTTCTTTAACATATTTTACTAGGGGTGGTGTTATAAATATATAGTCAATTCTAGTGAACACCTTGTGCACTGTTGAATAATATGTATACAACCTTTCATTCCCTTTCATTATTCTCAGTACATCCTTTAAATTATAATTGTTAATCAACTGAACAAAAGCACGTCTCGCTTGTAAATCCCCTCTCTTTTGTGATGATGAATCCAGTTCATGATTAAATGCTGTGTTAAAATCCCCTGCCACTATCATATTGTCTGTTTGTACCTTTCTCATCCTTTCATCAACCCCTCTAAAAAATTCTCTTTGACCACAATTTGGGGCATAAATGTTCACAAGTAAATATTCCTCATTATTTATCGTACCCTTAATTATCAGGATTCGCCCTTCACCATCTTTATCAATTGAATCAATCTTAAAACCCACTTTTGTGAAATCAACACTGCCACCCCCCTGGCATTAGCACTCCCAGATCCTTTTATATAATGCTGTATCCAATCCAGATTAATATCACTACGGCTCCCTCCAAGATGTGACTCCTGCAAAAAAATGAAGTCTGGTCTTGACCTTTTGAAATATGTTCTTAATCTTTGACATTTAAGTTTCGATTTCATGCCCCTAACATTAAGGGTAATACAACTAAAACAATGCATTATCCACAACAGTAATAAACATAAGTGGATTCCTCATTACAGGCCTTACATTTGACACACACAAAAACATAACACAATGCCCCACTTGCCCTACTTCCCCACATACATATGCATTTCCCGATTCTGCCTTAGCTGTAACCACAGCCAGGTTGAACACCAACATGTTCTTAACAATCGGGAGGAGAAACTACATTAGTTGGCCCGCACTTAATTATTTCCCAGCCCTTCTACTCTTATATATATAGCCGAGTAATATTTACTACAAAATAGCTATATTCTTTTTCTTCTTGTAATTTTGTACAAAATACATTCCTTAGACCCCCTATACACTTATCAAATTTACAACTCTTCTCATTTTGACTCCCTTCATTTTTATTGTATATGTTATATTTTAACTTAATTCAACTTAATATTTTTCTCTAACCCTTATTCGTTGACTGAAGTTATCAGTGTTTATATAACCTTGACGGCCAGGCATGCCGCCAATCTTCTCTCCACAGTCTTCTGCACCTGGAATTTACATCAACTAAACCAAACCACCCTTTCCCCAAGGGGAAAAAAAGCAAAAAAACCCAAAAACACCCTTCTCCAGGTCTTTAACTGTGAGTCCTTTTGTCAAAGTTTGTTTAAGTATTAATTTTCGGAATCCTCATTTTGATGTTTTTCTTGATTATCTTCTTTGGCCGCTGATTGTTCAAGTCCTAATTGTTGCAATAACATTTTTCCTTGATCTATTGACTTGGCAGTTAGAAGTTTCCCGTCCTTATAAATCCTTATAGTTGCAGGAAAGCCCCATGAAAATCTGATGTCAGCAGCTATCAGTCTTTGGGTAATAGGGCGCAGATCTGTCCTTTGTTTTATTGTCTCTTTTGCCAAATCAGGGAATACCAGGACTTTTCTTCCTTCATATTGCAGATCTTCAATGTGTCTGAATTGTTTTAAAACCAAGTCTCTTTGGGATTCTTTCACAAAGGCAACCAAAACGTCCTGAGAGTTGTTTTTTTGTGAGCTGTAAACTCTGTGAGCTCTTTCAATTTGAGATAGCTGAAGTTTGATGCCATAAGTTTTTCCCCAGGCTCCTAAAAATCCTGCAAATCTCTTGGGAAGACAGGTGGACAAATGTCAGCATGCTGGAAGAAGCAAAGACCACCCACAATGCTCCTAGGCCATCAATTCTGCTGGACTGGCCACGTTGTCTGAATGTTCGATCACAATCTCCCAAAGGGGTTACTATACTCCCAACACAAGAATGTGAAACGTAACATTGCTGGACAGGAAACGAGATTTAAAGATGGGCTTAAAGCCAACCTTAAAATTGTGGCATAGACACCGAGAACTGGGAAGCCCTGGCCCTTGAGCACTCTAACTGGAGGTTAGCTGTGACCAGCAAGTGATGCAGAATTTGAAGAGGCACGAATGGAGGGCGAAAGAGAGAAACATGCCAAGAGGAAGGCACATCAAGCCAACCCCGAGTGGGACTGCCTTCCACCTGGAAACTGATGCCCTAACTGCGGAAAAACTTGCAGATCAAGGATAGGGCTCCACAGCCACCTACAGATCCACTGCCAAGACACTACACTTGGAGGACCATCATCCTCGAATTATGAGGGTCACCTAAGCAAGTAACTAACCTTGTGCATAAGTGTGTATGTATAGAATATGATTATTATACATCTATAGTCTGTTCTATATACTATCTTTCTCTCTATTTATATATACATAGGTCTTTACCTATGTATATATAAATAGAGAGAAAGATAGTATAGAATACAGACTATAGATGTATAATACAGGTTTCCCCTGACATTAAGTCCAGTTGTGTCTGACTGTGAGGGTTGGTGCTCATCTCCATTTGTAAGCCGAAGAGCCGGCATTGTCCGTAGACACCTCCAAGGTCATGTGGCTGGCATGACTGCATGAAGTGCTGTTACTTTCCCGCCGGAGTGGTACCTATTGATCTACCCATATTTGCATGTTTTTGAACTGCTAGGTTGACTTGACAGAAGCTGGGGCTGACAGTGGAAGTTCACGTTGCTTCCTGGATTTGAACCTGCGACCTTTCGGTCAACAAGTTTAGCAGCTCAGCAGTTTAACCCACTGTGCCACTGGGGGCCCTTATGCATAGTATACATAAGTTCTATATTATATACATAGTAGCCTATATATCTATATACACACAGTATATATAGATTATATAGATAAATGTGTGTATGTTGGCTTTTTGCAATCCCATACACACACACAGTGTTCCCTCACTTATTGCTGGGGTTAGGTTCCAGGACCTCAAGCAATAAGTGAAAAACCGTGTGTGTGTGTATATATATATCTCCTACAAAAATAATTACTATGTATCTATAGTCAGTGTTATATACTATCATATAGCAAGGATCACCAGCATTGAGGCCATGCTATTGAGAACACAGCTGCGCTGGGCAGGGCACATCTCTAGGATGGAGGACCACCGCTTCCCAAAGATACTACTCTATGGTGAACTCGCCACGGGTCAGCGCAAGAGAGGCGCCCCCAAAAAGAGATATAAGGACTCACTGAAACAACATCTCAGTCTCGGCCAGATTGATCACCAATAATGGTCCACCCGGCCTCACATCGAGAGGCATGGAGATGCACTATCCACAATGCTGCGTCCTCTTTCGAGAAGACACGACAAACAGGTCTCGAAGAGAAACAACAACGCAGAAAGAACCACAACTTGGAAACAACATCACCCAAGGAGACTTTCTGCTGTGTTTTTTGCAACCGGACTTGCCTATCTCAGATTGGCCTTTTTAGTCACCAACGCGCTTGTAAAAAGTGTGGGATGAGTCCTTCCTAAGAATCTTCGTTCGCGAAGTAATGCCGAGAGAGATTATATACTATCTCTCTCTCTCTCTATATATATATAGTATATTATATACACACAGTATATATAGATAGATTACATAGACATAGATATAAATGTGTGTGTATGTGTTGGCTTTTTGCAATCCCTAATATACAGTATGTATCTATTCTACAGGAAATTATTACTATGTATCTTATAGTCTGTACTATTCTCTCTCTCTTTCTCTAGTTTATTATATACACACACTGTATATATAGATAGATTACATAGACATAGATATAAATGTGCGTGTTTTGGATTTTTGCAATCCCTAACATATATAAATATCTATCCTACTGGAAATAAAAACCACCCTTGTTTTATTATGAGCACAAAAAGAGAAGAAGAGGACACAAAATGGAGAGAATAAAATGATGGAACATCTGTAATTCTAGTAAGGAACACACTGGCAGCTGCCTGTCTAATGCCTCAAGCAGAGGGGGGGATATGAGAACGGGACTCGCAATCCCGCGGCACTCACCCGGCTCCTTTGTCTTTCCCCGCCACGATCTATCGCCCCCTGGGATCCAAACCCGGCATCGCGCACCTCTGGCGGGGCCATGCAAAGCCCGGCGAGCCGCATGCAAATAACAGGGGGCGTGGCCTCCTCGCCTACACCTGGAACGGGCTGCTTCAAAGCGTCTCCCTCCCCCCCGGTGGCCAGAAATGGTTCCGCCCCTTTAACGGAGCTCTACGAGCGGAAAGGGAAGCGCCACCTCGACGGGAGGGAGGAGTAGGGAAAGCCCGAGATGTAGAGGCAAAGCGGGCGGGGCCAGAGGCACAGCCAGAGAGGGGGCGTGGCCAATTCCAATCCCTTCATTTGGTTGATATCAACAGCCAGCGTAGCATAGTGGTTTCAGTGTTGGCCTGGAATTCTGTAGGTCGCGGGTTCGAATCCGCTAATTGACTATTTATTAATTATTTATATTATATATTTATTACTATATTTATATACCCTCAGGCGACTCAGAAAACCCACTGAGTGTCCTTAAATAAGTTACACTCTGCACAGGGAAACAGTTTTGAAGGCACACAACAACAGTAGAGCCTGGGGAAAGTTGTACTTGGAGACTATAGGTCCCACAATCCCTGAGTTGTGTTATGATCCTGCTGTCATGGTAATATCCTGGATGTTTCCTTTTTATTTATTTTGGTCATTTTTGACTTGTGAGAACCCTAAGATTAGTTCAGAGAGGGTTTTGCCCAGGAAAGGGCAAACTTCAGCCCTCCAGGTGTTTGGACTACAACTCCCACAATTCCTAACAGCCTACCGGCTGTTAGGAATTGTGGGAGTTGTAGTCCAAACACCTGGAGGGCCAAAGTTTGCCTCTGCCTGGGCTTGCGTTTTCCTCCCTCCAAGGCTGAGAGAGTGTGACTTGCCCAAAGTCACCCAGTGTGTATTTTTGGGGGTAAAGGGGGGGGGAGATATTTAAAAACCATGCAAAAGAGCCTACTGCTTTCCCAGACTACAAAGCCCAGGATTATTTAGAAACACGGGGTCTGCAGTTAAAATAGAATGAGCGATATATAGATATGCACAGTTAACAAATTACAGTAGACTCTCAGTTAACTGGAAATCAAACAACTGGAACTCTCAAGCAACCAGGAAAAAATGATGAACTAATAATTTAAATAAAAACAGAAATAAAATCATCTTTTGTAATACAATAAAATTAAAACTGTTACCTTGAGTTGAGGCATGTAGCCAGAGGGGGTGGGGGGGGTGGTTGGGGGGCTTCACCCCCCATTCTCAGGGTGGTCCGTGATAAGGCCTTACTGGTGAATTATTTAAACTGTTATGTGTATTTATATCATGATCTGATCACCATACTCAATATATCTCATATGCATGGGGTTATTGGGATAACAATACAAAAGGTTTGCTAGGGTAGACTCTCTCCTGCTCAGATTCAGCCCCCCCCCCGGAATCAAACTTAGCCCCTCCCAAATCAAAATCCTGCCTACGGCCCTGTAATCTTTATTGGATTTAATTTGGTTTTACTGTGTTTCAATACTAATACCAAGTCAATACCGTTTATCACCTCTCCGTTGGCGCCCCCTTCTTGTGGGGGAGAGGCTTGCGTACCCTAATGAAGTTGTGAGCTATGCTGGCGGTAGCATAATAGTAACTCGTAGGGCCTCCCATGCCAGACAGGTCACAACCGAAGGGTCTGACAAAGAGCGTCAAAGGGCAGGATGGGCTCTCTAGCCTTTTGACAACCATCCTAAGAGAAGGAAAACTCTGATTTCAAACCCGGGCAGATGGTGCTCGTTTAACCTTGTAAGGTCAACCATCTAAGAGAAGGAAACTTGAACCTGAGGACCTTGCTGCCACCATCCGAAACTTGCTAGGCTCTGGCAGACGAACCTTTGGTTTAAAGCGTGAGGCCAGTTTTGTGCACACTGCGCTCCACCAGAAAGGTACATTACACAGGCTCGAAGGACACATCCAACCTCCGAATCATCAACGCGCTTGTAGAAAGCATGGGATGAGTCCTTCCTGAATCTCTGTTCATGAAAAAAAGCCAAGAAGACCATTTATTATGATATGATATGGAGTATAGTATTAGGCCTATTTTAATAGGTCTCTCTCTCTCTCTCTCTCTCTGTGTGTGTGTGTGTGTGTGACAGAAGCAACTTGAGAAACTGCAAGTTGATTCTGGTGTGAGAGAACTGGCCATACACAAATGTCCTATTACTATAAACTTCAGCACCAATACCAATTGGAGTAATAAGGAAAATACCAAACTAACAAGTGTTGGAAACAAACACATAGGGACCATGTACAACAGTGTTAGTATATCTATTATTTTGTCCTCTTTAAATTTAGTTTATAAAGCCTCAGAAGATATTATTGCAAACAAATGAAGGAACCTTGAAAGAAACCTGAAGAAGGGATACTCCTGAAACAAGGACATAAAACACCCGGGAACCTTGTTGTATTTCCAAGACTGTTTATCACATCTTGAATTCACACCGGAACAATATTGGATATGTTGAAGTTTGTCCACACAACCTTTGGAAGATCCGACAAATTATTTTGAAAACTTGAATATTATGTTTGTTATACTGTTGTAAATAGTCCATATTGTGTTTGTTTCCCACGCTTGTGTACTATACGAGTTAGTTTAGTATTTTCCTCATTACTCCAATTGGTATTTGTGCTGAAGTTTATAGTAATAGGACATTTGTTTATTGACATTGTATTTATAGATATCTGTATACGTAGTTAGAGTGAGAGAATTGGTCGTCTGCAAGGACGTTGCCCAGGGGACACCTGGATGTGTTACCATCCTTGTGAGAAGCTTCTCTCATGTCCCTGCATGAGAAGCTAGAGCTGACAGACGGGACCTCACCCCAGCTCACAGATTCGAACTGCCAACCTTCAAGTCAGCAGTTCAATCAGCACAAGGGTTTAACCCATTGCACTACCACGGCTCCTAAGCAAACGGAAATTACAGTTATCCTGTATCTACCAATTCCAGGGGTGCTGTATTTTTTTCTTCTTAGATAATGATGGCGTCTCCTCTCTGGAGGTTTTAAAGCAAAGACTGGGTGGCCATCTGTTGGGGGTGATTTGATTGTGTTTTCCTGCATGGCAGAATGGGGTTGGACTGGATGGCCCTTGGAGCTTCTTCCAACTATGATTCCAGGAAGAAAGGAGCCGAATTCACAGGGTAAGCGAAACAGTACGTTTCTGCATGCTGTGAGCATTTTTAGATTGTGTTATCAAAACAAGATCAAGCAGCATCTTTAAACAACCCCGAAGCACCCCTTTCCCCCAATTCATTGCTGTAAACAATTGTCACATTGCTGTTTTTATTATTTTGCCTTTTAACTTCAAGTTGGATGCTTTGAGAGACTCTTAGCGACACAGCAGGGTAGACGTTTCCAAGCTAAGTACATAATAAATGCCAAGCTAGAGATACAAGGAGGCTAGTGCTGTAAACAGAGGGAAGCCTGCCATGAAAAGAGGGGGTGCTTGAAAATTCCTTTTGTGGTTTGCTTTGTTTAAAGTGAAAATGAGAGGAAGCACAGGCTGGAGAAAAGCACCTGAATGATAGATAACTTGATGCCCTTTGGCAATGATTACAGGAAGCAATGTGGAAGGAAAATATGGGGCTTCTCCAGAAAAGCATAGGGTCCAAGGTCACCCAGGAGGGATTTGAACCTGGGTCTTTCTCCACTCAAGGCCTGACCTCTAGACCACTTTGGCTTTTACAAGTAAGATCTTAATCACTCCCTGTCTAACATGCCTGTAGGCACCTTATGGCTTCTTAGTTATGAAGGAAAACTACATTTCACATGTTTGTAGGCTAAGTTGCCTTTATGTATATATTGCAAAGACCAGGAAAATTAAATTTTTAGCTTGCAAACCAGTTCCGGAACTAAAAGTGTGTATTTCCTAAACATCTGGGCCAGGGCCGTAGCCAGGATTTTGATTCGGGGCTGAGACTGGGTGGAAGAGGGTCTACCCTAGCAAACATTTTGTATTGTTATCCCAATAACCCCATTAATGTGGGATATAATGAGCATGGTGATCAGATCATGATATGAATAAACATAACAGTTTAAATAATGTACCAGTAAGGCCTTTTCGTGGACCACGAGATGGGATGGTTTGACTTAATAGATGTCCAGCGTAGTTAAAATGAAATATAGGGTAGGTATGATATTTATTTATTTATGCTTCACATTTATAGACTGCCACTCCCCGAAGGCTCGGAGCGGTTTACAAAGTATAAACACACAACTAAAAGCAAACAAGTACAGCAATAGACAGCACAATAAAGACATACACAATACACAAAATCAGAACGGCCAGTGATATTCAATTGGAGTCTGTTGAGGCCAGTTTGCAACAGGTCCCTAGAAAAGGGGAAAGAGCTGGGCTTGGTGGGGTATTCGCTGGTTTGGCCAGCGAGTAATACTGCGGTGCCATCGGCGGCTCGCTTGGGACTGATAGAATCGAGTTCCTGGAGGTCGATTAGGGCCTGATGGAATTTTCAGACCATTAATATTGTCTTTATAAATAAATTATTAAATAAGCTCCATCAGAAAATAAATGGGAACATAAGGCAAAATGAGCACAGATCACTGAGATCAACGGCATGCTCAGAGGTGGAAGACTAGAAAGATTTGGTGGCTGGTTTGGTCAATTTTCTCCTATGCTGCTACAGCTCTACTCAATAATAAGTATAATATATGAACAAGGTGGTCTGTGGTGATGGGCCACTATGTGAAAAACAATTATAAAAACTCACTATATCAACTTGATTAACAGTTTTATCAGTTTTGGTCAGCGTTGTGTTGACATTCATACAATCACAAAGTTGGAAGAGACCACATGGGCCATCTAGTCCAACCCCCGCCATGCAGGAAAAGCACAATCAGAGTACCCCTGACAGATGGCCATCCAGCCTCTGTTTAAAAGCCTCTAAGGATGGAGCATCTACCACACTCTGAGGCAGAGAGTTCCTGCTTACCAGCACGGTGCATCTATGACCCATTATATGACAGTGTACATGAGCCCTATACTGTGTTGATTTCAGACCCTGAATGCATTTGCTAATTGGGGCAAATCATCCTTCCAGTCTCTGGTTGGAGGGTTTCTAGCCACTTTCTCTATCTTGGATGATAGGATAACAAAGGTATATGAAATGTAATTTCTGCATTTTTTTATGATTGTCATATGGGGGGAAAAATCTAAAGTACTTACAAATGCATTTCCATACTTCCAGTTTTGTATTATAACAAAAAAAATTGGGGGCATATTACAGTTGTTATACACACATGACATTTATATCATGCCAAATTGGTAAACTTTAAAGACTGAATGCCAATGGTACATTATATTCCTTTGCAACAGCTATAGCAGTTAGGAAAAAAACCCAAAACAAACTAGACAGTGCAAACTGTCTTTAAGAGTATAGTTTAATTTCTAACTTTATAGACATTCCAGGGTTTAGGGGAAAGTAGCTATATTTTAATATCTGCCTAGCAAATTTGTCAGATATAATTGTGTTCTCATCAAGTAAATGGGTCACACTTCCCCACTAGTCATGTACTCACACTGGTTGGCTAACCCCATGGCCATAGATGCCCGAGAAGAAGATGTCCTTCTACTTTCTGCTTTTGCAGGAGAGGACAACTCTGAACTTGGTCAAATTACTTTTTGGGAACTATAGCTCCATCATCCTATATTGAGAGGGAACCAGAGGAGCTATGATATGGAGATAAAGGTGGCTGGGACTGGGTTGGAGAAGGCTTATTGTGGTTCTTACATGTCTTCAAGTTGTTGCCATAAGTCAAACCTATCATGGGATTTACTTGGCAAAATTTGTTCAGCAGGAACTGGCCTTTGCCTTCCTCTGAGGCTGAGAGAATGTGACTTGTGCAAGATCACCCAATGGGTTTGCATGGCCAAGCAGGGAGTCAAACTCTGTTCTCCAGACTCAAAGCCCAATGCACAAAACACTATACCATAATATCTTTTTACATTGAGAACCATATAATTTCAATTAAAAACATATTCTAGTATAACTTTCAATGCTTTAAAGCAAACACATTTCTGCTAAATTAAGCAGTAACTCTGGGAGCTATTTTGACAATTTGATGATATTTTCAAATTCTAATTGGAAGCCAATAGATAATAATTTGCCAAATGCAGAATTTAAATATATCATCTAGTAGTGAAAATCCTGGCACAACATTGGTTTGTAATCTGTATTTAGAGATATATATATTCTGAACAATCATCTCCCTTTTAAAAATATCATTGCATGCTTAATTCCTGGTGCATTTGGCTTTGGACTGGGAAAGAGTAGAAATTCCAATGAAACCCAGTACTATGGACCTTACGGGATTAATAAACTCAAGAGTAATGGATTTAATAAGTGTGATGCGGTGAAGCTTCATCATTTCTGAATTGTGAACATCATGTTCCATGTGTGCTAGCCCAGAATTTATAGGCTTTAGAAAACAAAATTAATGTACCAAGAAGGAGAGCAGAAAGTGTGTGTGTGTGCGCGTTTGGTTTAAAAGAGCTTGTTTGACCACCCAATGAACTTTCAGTTCATTAATAGCTTCTGTTCTGCAAGTTACATTTAATGAACTGTTAGAAAAATTCAATATGCCTGATAAACTAGTTCTTTTCTATAGTGCTATGTGTCAAACTCATTCATTTATGTGATCCCTGTAACTGATTGCAGTTTTTCACTTCCAGAGTAAAAAACAAAATCGGAATGATTTTGCATCTAACAGATCCTTGGGACAAAGGGTATGACCACCAAGTCACCTCAGTAGTAGTAATGATGAAGCTCCTTTCAGTTGTATTTGTGTGTCCCCTGTCAACTTATGATAACTTTATGGATTTCACAGGGTTTTAAGGCAAGGAATACTCAGGAGCAGAATACTCCTTCCTCTGAAATATAGCTTACAGCACTTGGTATTCGTTGGTAGTCTCCTATCCAAGTTCCAACCATGTTTGGCTTCCAAGATCAACAGCTATGGATTCTATTGATCTTGGAAGCCAAACATGGTTGGAACTCTAGGAACAGTAATTAACATTACAATTAGTTCAAAATGGCAGATCTTGGAACGTCTAGGATGTCCCCCCCAAATTCCTCAAAATGATTATCCTGTTACATGAGGGCCAGCGCGGTCAAGTCAGATATGGCGATGCTCTCTTGGAGCCCTTTCTCATAACTAATGAGGTGAAACAAGGTTGTGTTCTTGCACCAACTCTATTTATAATCTTCTTCAGCATGATGCTCCAAAGGGCTACGACAGACCTCGAAGAAGAAGACATCATATATATACGCTATCGTACTGATGGTAGCTTGTTCAACTTAAGCCGTCTGAGGGCTCGCACTAAGACTCTAAACTATCTAGTCCGTGAGCTGCTTTTTGCTGACGATGCTGCCCTTGTCACCCATTTAGAAGCAGCTCTGCAGCGCCTGACATCCTGCTTTGCAACAGCTGCAGAGCTGTTTGGGCTGGAAGTCAGCCTGAAGAAAACGGAAGTCCTCTACCAGCCCGCACCACAGGAAGCACACCATCATCCCCACATCAGCATAGGCAAATCTGTGCTTAAGTCCGTTCAGCAGTTCACCTACCTGGGAAGTATCATCTCTTCAGACGCCAAGATTGACAAAGAGATAGATCACAGATTATCAAAGGCATATAGTGCATTTGGAAGGCTTCACAAAAGAGTCTGGAGCAACAAGCACCTGAGGCAAAGCACCAAAACCAGTGTGTACAGAGCTATCATATTGTTTATTTTCCTCTATGGGTCTGAAACATGGGTCACCTATCGCCAACACCTACGACTCCTCAAACGCTTTCATCAGTGCTGTCTTCGCACAATCCTAAATATACACTGGACTGACTATGTGACAAATGTTGCCGTCCTTGAACAAGCAGGGATCACCAGCATTGAGGCCATGCTATTGAGAACACAGCTGCACTGGGTGGGGCACGTCTCTAGGATGGAGGACCACCGCCTTCTAAAGATATTACTCTATGGCGAACTCGCCATGGGTCAGAGAAAGAGAGGCAAAAAAGAGCTATAAGGACTCCCTGAAACAACATCTCAGGCTCGGCCAGATTGATCACCAAAAATGGTCCACCCTGGTCTCACATCGGGAGGCATGAGACGCACTATCCACAATGCTGTGGCCTCTTTCGAGAAGACACGCTGAATGGGTCTCGCGGAGAAGACCCAGGTAACCTTTCACCGGCACCTCTTGAACCAGGAATTCCCTGCAGCGGTTTTCCTGGTCATCATTCAACAACAATGGACTTAGGCAACCATCACCTTTGGAATCTATCCTTCTCTATTGATTCCCATACAACCGGCTGTGCAAAGGACAACAGGCCCAGGAGCTAGCCCACTCTTTCTTTGTACTGCCACATGGACATAAGAAAGGATATGAATCACCTGGCATTTCTTCCCTGATACCGGGAGGTCTTGCCCCACTTTCCAAGATGCCATTTCCCCTTTCCAGGAACGGATTTCATAATCCCATCACTTTGGACAATACCCTGGCATGGGCAACAATGGACATGGGTGCCATGGGTGCCCGACCCAACTTGATGGGGCACTCACAATTCAAAAGACAAACCCATAAACATGAGGGACCTGATGGCACCACAGTGTTTGTCTCGGAGTTGAAACATGGTACATAGCTTGACTTAGTGTGTGTGCTTTATTAGCAACCAATGCATGCATTAAACTTGACTCACTTGGATTTATTTCCTCATTTGGGTTATGAAAATAAGTGTAGTGTTTGTCAGTCTTGGCTTCTACATGACCATGACAGCTATTTTTAGATGGTGAGTCAATTTCTTAATATATAACTACTTGTTTTAAATTTGGAATGTTCATCCATTTAACATAATAATCTGCCCTTACTATATTGATGACACCAATGCTGTATGATTATGTTATTTGACATTTTCAGCTACATGGTACTGTCTATTTTGCATATACTGGACATCATTGTATGAATTTGTGATCAACCACAGAATCATAGAGTTGGAAGAGACCTCATAGCCCATCCAGTCCAACCCCCTGCCAAGAAGCAGGAAAATTGCATTCAAAGCACCCTCGACAGATGGCCATCCAACATTTTTTTTCCTTGAAGAAGACCAGTGTGGTTGCAATGAGTTTTCTACCAAACATATATTGCTATCTGGTGCACAAACTTTCTTTTTAGATGGTCTAATTTAGAATCATAGAATTTGAAGAGATCTCATGGGCTATCCAGTCCAACCCCCTACCAAGAAGCAGGAAAATCACTATCAAAGCACCTCTAACAGATGGCCATTCTGCCTCTGTTTAAAAGCTTCCAAAGAAGGAGTCCGGGGCAGAGAGTTACACTGCTCAATGGCTCTCACAGTTAGGAAGTTCTTCCAAATGTTTAGGTGGAATCTCCTTTCCTGTAGTTTGAAGCCATTCTTCTAGTGTCCAGGGCAGCAGAAAAAAAGCTTGCTCCCTCCTCCTATGACCTCCCCATACATCTTTATACATGGCCATCATGTCTCCTCTCAGCCTTCTCCTCTGCAGGTTAAACATGCCCAGCTCTTTAAGCCACTCCTCATAGGGCTTGTTCTCCAGACCAGTGTTTCCCAACCTTTTTTGAGCCGCGGCACACTTTTTACATTTGCAAAATCCTGGGGCACACCACCAACCAAAATGACACTCTAACACAGTAATACATATAGTTAATATGTTTTTAAAATGTATTTATACACTCAGTGTGAAATCTGGGCCTGTTTCGATGAACTCAACATAAATATTCTGGCAGGAATGGCAGAAAGACACAAACTTCTCACACAGAACTCCCATAACCAAGAGAAAATGCTATAATAGTTTGGTGGGCATTGACCTTGAGTTTTGGAGTTGTAGTTCACCTATATCCAGAGAGCACTGTGGACTGAAACAATGTTGGATCAGGACCAAACTTGGCATGAATACTCAATATGTCCAAATATGAACGCAGTTGGAGTTCAGGGGAAATAGACCCTGACATTTGAGAGTTACAGTTTCTGCGATTTATAGTTCCCCTACAATCAAAGAGCATTCTGAACCCCACCAATGATATAACTGGGCCAAACATCCCACACAGAACCCCCAGGAGGCAAGAGGAGGTCTCTACTCGGGGAAAGGGAGGCGGGCCTTCCCAATGCATGGAGAGGGAGAGACCAAGTAGACAACGGGTGGGGGGGGGGGTGTTTGTAATTTTGTGCCTTTATCGAGGTAGGTTTCTTAGGGTTTTATACTTCAACACACTAGACTCCCCCCCCCCTCCTGGAGGTACCAATTTCCCACGGCACACCTGATGATCGCTCACGGCACGCTAGTGTGCCTCGGCACACTGGTTGAGAAACACTGCTCCAGACCCTTGATCATTTTAGTTGCCCTTCTGTGGACACACTCCAGCTTGTCAACATCTCCCTTCAATTGTGGTGCCCATAACTGGACACAGTCCAATTCGTAGGTAAATTCATAGGTTAAACAATAAGCTATTTGTTGTTTAATCATTTTTATGAGCCTAAAATTTGATGCATGGATATATAGCATTTAAAATGTTTGTTTTCTTTATACATATCTCAAGAGTATTGGAATGGGAATTGTGTGACTCTACAACGGTCCTTGGACTTCAGTTCCCACCCAACATTCCTCACCATTGATTATGTTGGTCAGGGCTGGTGGGATTTACAGCAGAAGTGAAAGCTCATAAATCCATGATGGGAAGAAACAATTTCAAATATGAGCCCATTGGATGGAGCATCTTTCCTACTGGAACTTTGGATCAGCCAGTTCAGAGTCCAACTTTTAGTAATTTGGTTTGAGAAGTCTTTGTAGACTCAAGAGGTTCCACACCTAGAACAGTTGTTCCTGGCCATGTAAAGAACTCCAGGAATGCTGAGGAATGCGGAAGGAACAACAAGGGATGCTGGGAACGCTGAGAGATGAGGAGTGCGTCAGCTCCCCCTGATGGCCACAGTTTGCCTCTGTTCGTCTACAGGTATATGTGTGTATGTGGAAACAGCAGGGATTGTCTGCTAAGTATGTGTACCTGTAATCCGCTCTGAGTCCCCTTCGGGGTGAGAAGAGCGGAATATAAATAAATTAAGTAAATAAATAATGTATTCAGATAATAAATTAGTAAATTGCAGCATTGTTGTCCTGCATGATTCAAAATATTTGTTTATCCACAGTATTCTGGGGGAAAAAGGATTCTGGGGGAAGAGGTCAAGATGTATAAGGCATGCTTCCCAAAATAACAGTGCCACTAAGCTCAGTAAGTATGTGTGCAAGTAGGTATTATATCTATACATAAAGAAAAAAAGTCTAAAAGTATGTAGAGTTTATTAAATTATACTACCGTAATTGTACTTCAATCCAATTAGGGCACATTGTAAGGTATAACCAAAGAGTGCTCAAAGAGTAAAATAGTATTCAATAAATGTTAAAATTCTCTCTGTATATAAACGGAAGAAAATGTAGTCTTAATACAACCTACATGATAGATATTTTAAAACTCAGAATTTTAGACTCTGAAACATTTATGCACAAGGAAATATGCAGCATTAGTCTGAATTGAGATAATATTTTGGATCAGAAGCACAAAACATGTATAATTTCATCCACACATTTAAATCTTAGGTAAATTTGAAGCTAAAACATTCCTTGATTAGAAAAGGAGCGTATTTGCTCTATTACTTATTTCTATGTAATCACACAAATATCCCTAACCAGTACAGCACAATGAAACTTATATAAACAGAAGAAACATTTTGTCAGCCAAATACCTGCACAATGAATTGGAATCATGCTGTTTTATGTTCTTTCAATATTTTTAGATTGAGAACTGTTACCTTTGCACTCGAAAAGAAGCCCGTTTCAGGAAACAGGGTTGCTAGGTGAAAAGGTCCTTAAATTAGTCTTATACAGTCTCAGAAGATTAAGGCTGGAACTCTGCAGCCCCCAAAGAGTTGCAGGATCTTGCAAGTGACAGTTACTGAACCCTACAGCTGCTGCGCTCCCGAGATTGCATCATTTCAGGGTGTCATTTTTAAACCAGCCAGGCTTACATTTCCACTTGTTCAGCATTATTATGTACCTCTGTATTTTCACAAGTGATGCTTTCCATTGCACGGGCCATGGTAAGGGAAGGTCCCCCCACCCTCTCTCTGAGAAGTCACTGGATCCCCAGTAGTTACATGTAGTTCCATCTTGCTTACAGGAGTGGTTATGGGAAAGGCTTAGGTAGGATCTCTGAGGGGAGGTAGAGAACAGGGCTGTTAAAAATAGCAGCCTCAGCAAGACACATTTAGCCTGGATATCCCCTATGTGATCAGTTTTCAATTACAGCTGAGCTTCAAGAAATCAGCTGAGAAATAGCTTGGGAAATTTCCCTTATGAAAGGGGAAAAGAGAACAATTTCTGGTTGCCAGCTAGCTATGTAATAAACCATTTTGGTTTTGAATAGGTTTTCATGGCAGTTTGTTTAAATGGGCAGGTGTATCTAAGAATGGACTGCAAACCACAAAACAAAATGTGTGGACATTTTCAACAGAAAGGAAGAAACCTTGAAAATGAACAAAATCTGACTACCAGTGTTTGTTTTTTTTATTTAATAAAACCTTTTAAAATCAGGACAGTAAATAAACAGCAAGACTCAAAAAGTAGGGGAATTCCAGGCAAGAATAAATCAGGACCAGCTAATGCCTCCCAACAAAGGATTCCTCCGTGCAGTAACAAACCAGGCTTTTAAGCTGCAAGGCCATTGAATACTAATAATGGTGGCCAATCACAGTATTCACACCTGTCTTTCTCCCACCATGGATATTTCACAGATATATAAACCTTACTTGCCTAGTTTCCAACAGACCTCTCAACTTCTAAGGATGTCTGCCATAGAGGTGGGGCAAATGTCAAGAGAGAATGCTTCTGGAACATGGCCAAACAGCCTGGAAAACTCACAGCAACCTAGTGATTCTGGCCATGAAAGCCTTTGACAACACATAAAATGTGTTTGGCTTTTGCTTTTGTTTCTTTTCTGCCAAATGCAAACACAGCTCTACTTCTGGAAATGTGTAAATACTATATAAACTAGCTTGTTTCATCAGGGGGAAATGGTTCAAAACTCATTTTGGATGTAGATTTGTTTCCTAAATGATTTCTGAAATTTTTTGGAAAAAATCAGAATTTTCTGAAATTTTTGAAATTTCCAAATAGCAGTTTTAGACTGCTACTGACAAAACTTGCCAGAGTGGTAGAAAAGATTCTCCTCTGTCAGCATACTAACTTTAAACATGTTTAGGAGATCCCTGGGTTCTTGACAATTTTTAAAGTAAGCCATTGTTCAACATTGCCCCTCCCAGATCAGGAGGGAGGAATCCCCAGAGGATGGCAGCGTCCCACCCCGGCCGCTGTTTTAGCTTGTGGCTCTCCACTTATTGGATCATGGCTCCAGTCATCCCTTATATATTTGTTCTGCTGGCTGGGGCTTATGGCATGTTGTAGCATATGATAATTAATTAATGATTTAAGCAGGGCCGGCCCCGCCCATTCCGCCGCCTACCTGGGAGGGGCGTCGTGAACTGGGAGGGGCACCGCCGCGCCGGCGTCCCCACCTCGCCCGCCGCCGCGCTCCGCAGCCAGCTGCGCTGCTGCCGCCGGGCGTGCACGCAGCGGGCAGGACACCACCGCGCATGCGCGGCCAGGCGGGACGCACCGCCGCGCATGCCGGGCGGACGTCGGCATCCAGGAGGAGCCACGGAGGGGCACCAAAATAAGGTTTGCCTACCCCCGGAGAGGTGAGGCCGCCCCTGGATTTAAGGTGCACTTTTAAGCATGCATGTTTAATGGCATTTACTCCTAAGTAAGTATCCTTAAGATTGCAATTACAGTCTGGCCACAATATAGTACATTATGGAAATGGGGAACATCCTGGAAGTACAAAAGGATATTTTTATTCCTTCAGAGATTTCTCATCATGGCAACAGTTCTGGCAACTCTCTTAGGATCCTTGATGGTGACTTTTAACCAACATACCAGTAAGATTTTACAGTTCTAGATTTTGGAAATTGACTATTATTCTCAATCATGGAACTTGGCTGTAAAAGAAGGCAGAATGGAGACAAATCTCCATTAAAGTTATTTAACTTTACTGCAAGAGCATCATGTTTCCTGCTATATCCTCATCATTCTGTCATATATGAAATATGCTGGCTTATTACAGTCCTTTCATTTCAATTTTTTTGAGAATCAGACTAATCCAATTTTCTTCTCTACTTCAATTTTTCAAACAAAAAATTAGAGGGACCAGTTACTGAATTAGTCACCACACTCCACCAATGTGGGATCTTTGAGGTGTCCCTGACAAATGTTCTTCCAACCTCCGTTTTAACAACAAAGGAAAGAGAAATATTGGTGATACTGCTCTCTTCTTAAATGCTTCAACATGGCTGTTGGAATACAAAATTTCAAATGAAGACCAGACCTCTGCTCTGAGGACATAAATGCAAGTCCAAGACAACAGAATTAAAATTCATTGACTCAACAGACTTCTCAAGATCTCAGCCCAAAGCAAATTTAATTTTTGGCTGATTAACTGATATTTTAAAGATACCTACCCATTCATAACCCTTTCTTTAGCAGCCAACCAGTTGCACAAACCCTGCCCAAATAAAGCCATTGACCACCAATTAAAGAATAATGGGTTGACCTGGAAACAGTCTAGGTTCCTTTGGAAAGGAATTGTACAGCTTATGAGAAACCACTGAGAAGAACTTCTCTCATGTCTCCACCAGATATATTTGCAAAGGAAGCATAATCAAGAGAATGGCTTCCTCCACAGACTTGAAAACTCATATGGTAAGAGCAGTCTTTCAGACAGCCTGGACTCATCTACACTGTAGCATTAATTTGGTTTGAAACCACTTTAACTGTCATGGTTCAGTGCTATGGAATCAGGAGAGTTGTAATTTGGTGAGCTACCAGCACTGTTTGACAGAGAAGGCCAAAAACCTGGAAAGCTTCAACTTCCACATTTCCAAACTGGATTAATTCTACTGTGTACCCCAGACCTTTGTAAGTTGATGTGGGTTTGTCTTTTTCCAAAAGTCATATATCATTTGCTTCTAGTACTCCTATTTAGTATCCTATTTATTGCACCAATCAAAATTCAGGTGATGCATAGATTTATCAGGATTTATTCCATACCCCTGCTATAATTTTGCAGTCATGCTCATTAAATGCAGTAACAGTTATAATGTTTTATCTATTCTCTTTAGCATTGATCTAATGCATTTCATCTAATGTAGGGAAAAGGATGGCACAGTGATACCATATAAAACTTAGGGCACTTCCAGATGGGTAAAACCCAATTCAGCATGGGTTTTTGTCCCCACAAGCTGCTCCAAACCCAGGCTTTCCCGGGCAGGGTGTCTAGATGCCATGGGTGGGATTGCACCCAGAAGCCCCCCTCTCTATATATTACCAGGATGCCATTACAGTGGTCCTTGTGTCCTCCTGGCACATATAAATGATACGCCAGAATACTGGGGGGCAGGAAGCAATTTTGCTCCTCTCCCATATCCTACCATGTAATTTTTATGCACCAGGAGGATGGAAGGACAACTGTAATGGTGGCCCGGTAACTTTTTTATTTAAAGCTTGTTTTGGTTGTGGTGGTGGGGTGCCCACTTCGTTTTCAAGACTCATGGAGCCCAAAAATCCAAGATGGCTGTGTGTGGATTGGGCCCAGGGATCACATGATACAGTTTCCAGGCCCATTCCACACAGGGCCCACACCAGGTAAGTCTTAGAAACACACAATACAAGGGAATATTGTTCTGGTATCAAATATATTATGTCCTAATGGATTAATTCTGAACAATATGCAGCATAAAGCATAAATCCAACATATACACAATAAGGATCAACAGGTGTGGTGTGAATCACATACATATAGCAATCATTACTCACGCTATTCAGTCCAATGTCCGTGGCAATATCTTATTAACCAAAATAAAGTAGTTGAAGTCACTATGAATCGAAGAGACACTTAGTCTTACTTTCAAAAGGAAAATATGAGTGTATAGTGGCCCCAAATGGGGTAATTGTAATCCACAAACTCGGCGTCATTTAGGGTGAGCAAGTCGCTCCGTTCCAAATGGGTAGCCTAATTATAATCCACAAAGTTCGTGTGGCATGTGCTAATTGCACCACTTCAAACAAAGGAGGACCCCGACTGGGATAATTGTAATCCACAAAAGGGTCACTTCGTTGGTAGTGTTGAGTCGTTGTTCCAAAGCTCAAATGAAAAATATACACCGTGATGATGTAAACAAATAGGTGAACCACCTACGGGTTAATAAATACACGGAACCGACCCGTTTCGAGTCCTTCTTCAGGGTGGTCACAACTGAGTAGATATATAATTCCAAGCAATCTGTAATTCAAATATAATGCTATAATAGCAACCCAAACAAGTAGTGGGAGTACTAGGTAAGGCCTGGATCTTATCAAAGATCTTACCCTGCTATATTCCAAATTAATTTGTTTTTATCTAAGGTGTTCGTTTGATGCCTCAGGTTAAAGCATGACAAGTCTCACGTTTTTGGAGCTGTCCGGAAGGGCGCTTAGTCAAAGTGAATTAAAAGTACTGGTCATGCTTCTTCCTGTATAATATGGATGATCCCCACTAGTCCCGGGCCCATTCACACTGTCATCCATCATAGGCAATTCCTTGTGGTCGAGTCTGATTGCCTTCCAAGTTTAGAGTCTTGCTGGTGAGCGCATAGATGACTGTAGAGACTAGGCATGGTTAGGTCCAGTCGGAAACTTCGTAATTTGGATTAAATTTGGATCAAATTCCTTTTAAAAGCTATTTTGAAGTGATTTAGGAACCCGGAAGTATCCTTGCCATTTTGAAGCCACTGTTGCCATCTTTGTTCCGACTCAGGAAGTGAATCAGAAAAGACCCAGTGTTTGGAGGCAAGCAGCAGGTTGCATGCTGGGATACTTGCCTCCAGCCAATGAGGGGAAACCAAGTGGGGAGGGGAGGGGTTTTGGCATGGCAGCCATTGCCCTTTAAAAAGGGCTGTGTGTGCCTCATGGGCTCATTGCAAGCCGGGGGTGCAAAGGGAAAGGGAGCTTGGGTGGGAAAGGTGCCACCACTTGGGAAGGGAACAACAGGGTTAGGGAAGGGAAGAAATTGGGGACAACGGCTGGTAGCAGGCCCCTTCCCTGCGAGGCTTGCTTGTGTGTGGGGAGGGAAGAAGGGCAGGGCAATTGGGAGAAGTGTTCTTCTGTTGCCTGCCACTGCCAATTTCCCTTTTAGCAGTGAATTAAACTTTCAAAACACCTCAATCCCCTTTGGGTTACAGTTTGGATTGTGGGATCCCAGAAAGTCCATTTGGACTTTGGAAAGCCAATTTTCTGCTAATAATTCCCTTCCTGAAGCAGTGAATACAAGTTTTAAGAACCTTTCCTCTCCTGGGGTTTGACTTCTGTACTTTGGAAAACAAGACATCCCATTACATGCTAATAATTTCCTTGGGAAAACACAAAAAGTTTGGAGGGCCCTTTGTCTGCTTGGGGTTACATGTTGTACTTTTGGAAACTAGAAATCTCCTAATCTAATCTTTTCCTTGGGGAACCAACCCATAACAGTTTGCACAGCCCTCTTTTCTCTGTCTGGGGTTACACATTGTCCTTTTGGAAACTAGACATCTCCTAATCTAATCTTTTCCATGGGGAACCAACCCATAACAGTTTGAACAGCCCTCCTTTCTCTGTCTGGGGTTACACATTGTCCTTTTGGAAACTAGACATCTCCTATAATCTGCTAATAATTTCCTTGGGATGGGGCAGGGTTGAACAGTGACCCGGCCTCCGCTTACCTTGGAAACAAGGAAATGTAGAAAATTAATTTAATGTTATGAGATAAATTCCATTTTCTCATATTCAGATGAGTGTGCTCTAGACAAATATGCAAAACAGAGATAGATTTAAATTTTCCAAGAGAATTCCAGAGACAGCACATTTCTTCTTGTTGTAATATTCTTTATTAAATTACTGAAATTACTTTAAAAATTGTCAAGACCCCAGGGATCTTCTATACCAGGGGTGGGCAATTACCGGCCCTCCAGGTGTTTTGCACTTCAACTCCCATAAATCCTAACAGCTGGTAAACTGGCTAGGATTTCTGGGAGTTGAAGTCCAAAACACCTGGAGGGCTGGTAATTGCCCACCCCTGTTCTATACACATTGAAAGTTAGTATGCTGACAGAAGAGAATGTTTTCTACCACTGTGGCAAGTTTTGTCAGTAATGGTCTAAAACGGAAAGGGAATCCCCCAAGTTTTACGCAAACTTAGCAAACTAAGCAAAGGGAGAGCTTATTGTGCTAACAAGCATAGGCTGAAGGGGTATGTATAAACAATAATGGGAAATCTCAGGGCAATGGTTGATTACTTATAACAATAAAGCCAATAAACTCTATTATAATACGCATCAACCGCTACATCCCATCCTGTACCTTAAGATCATCCGGGGAGGCCCTGCTCTCGCTCCCGCCTATATCTCAAATGCTGTTGGTGGGGACGAGGGATAGGGCCTTCTCGGTGGTGGCTCCCCATCTGTGGAACGCACTCCCCATTGATATTCGATCAGCTTCCTCCCTCCTGGCATTCAGAAAAAAAGTGAAATCCTGGTTATGGGACCAAGCGTTTGCACTTTAGCACGATACGGCACTTTGATTGGATTGAGATGGCAATCTGGTGGACAAGACCTAATGCTTATGTATGGAATACTGTTTTAACTGTTGTGAATGTACACAATGCATTTTAATGTTAATTGTATTTTTAATGTATTTTAATTCTAGCTGTATTTTAATGTATTTTATTCTTAACTGTTTGCTTTTATTATATGTCTACTATGTGGCATCGAATCGTTGCCGTTGTTAGGCCGCTCTGAGTCCCCCCTCGGGGGTTGAGAAGAAGCGAGGTAGAAATGATGGAAATGAATAAATAAATTAAAGTCAAACACTATATTGTCACAGAATTATGTGCATAGATACGAAAAGATCGGAACGTTAATACAAATGCAAACAGTGGACCGAATAACCCAATATAACCCGGTATATAAGGGATTTCCGTCACGCACAAAATAATCAAGATTATCTGCTTTGAACTGGATTATATGAGTCTATACTGCTATAGAATCCAGTTTGTATCAGATAATCTGGATTTTATATAGCAATGTAGATCCAGATGGAGAGTACATATACTTTGGGTTTTCACTGCTAAATAGGGCTGTTGGAGGCTTCATTCAGTCATTCAAACTCAGCAATTTCCCATATTGGAAACCAGAGTTTAGAAAAATTACTTTTGTTTTGTAGTACAATCAAACAATTCCCTCAGGGCTAGGACATTCTAGAGATCATAGTCCAAAAAAGTAATATTTCCTTCCAGAGACACATGTGATTTACTACTGTAGCATAGTTCTGGGCTGCGTCCAGAGAGGACAGTTATTTCTTCAGTCTTTCAGCTGTCTGGAATTTGCTTGCAGAGTGAATGCAACTGCTGGGATATGTTTGGGTGTGTGCCTGTGGTGGCAATGGGGTAGTTGTGGGGAGGAATATCCTAGTAGGCAGTGGAGTATTGTAGATTTCATTCCCTTCTGCAGAATTACTATCCAGCTGCGGATATGGCTTTGAGAAAGGAAGTCAAGAAGTTATAGAGCAGGAGGAACACAAAACAGAGCTAGACCAGAGAAGGTTCCCATTGATCAGGGCTGCTCCGCTCTTATAAAACTTTATTTAGGTGTGTCAAGTGATAATAAACCATCCTCTACCGAAGTCTTTGTCTAGATAGTGCTGAAATGTTCATCAAATCCTTTTGCTCAGAAGCAGGAACAGCCAGTGTTTTCATGGGGAATGCTCAAGAGCAAATTGCCCCCCAAAATTTTACTTCATTACTTGTCCCCCATCTCTGCAGTGCAATATAGCAAGTAAACAATCTCTCTGCACTGGCACAGTTCGGTATGAAAGCTGGAGTTGGACTCTAAAAAACATATCGATTTCAAAAGCATTTCCCTGTCAGCTTTTTTGAGGCCAATGAAGCCCCAGCACTCTTTGATAGAGAAAGCCAAAGACCTTGCAAAACTATAACTCTAATGATTCCATTGGATTAAGCCACGGCTGTTAAAGTATTATTAAACTTCATTAATTCTACAGTGTAGATTCACCCTTAGTGAACTTTGGGTGCTAAGAACTTTCGCTTAGGTGTCACAGAGGGCATGGCAGTTGGGAAAAATATATGCTATTGCACATCCGCCTCCCTCCCCCCCAAAAAAGATGTTTCCTGCACTTGAAAATCTTGGGAAGAACAGCAAAGAGGGCTCATGCATATTTTTCAGTTTTCACCAACTGTTCACCCCCGAGGTATTTCAAAACAATATTCTACAAAGAAATACCATGTTGGCTTTTTGCATGAATATTGGGCAGGAGAGCACCCATAGCCAGCCCACTGCAGTTTGCTCACCCTAATTATAATTTAGAATAAGCAGCCTTAAAAGTAACAGAGCTTCACAGAATTTATTCTTGCCTCACTTATGTATTTTTAAAGGACCATATATTCATGTATAAATCCACCTCACATTGAAGGCTGGTTTGTGGGCCAAAAATGTGGGTTTTGATATGACTCATAGATGAGTTGAAAGTCATTCTGCATGGGACCAGCTGCCCCTGCCACTTCCCAATGCCAGCATTCAAAAGACCAAAAGCAGCACATGGCAGAGATGGTAGAAGGTGTCAGTTCTTCTTTTAAGCTCTTCCAGGATGGAAGCTCTTTCCATTTATCACTTTACTCAGAGAAGGGAGTGGGGTGTGTGTATAAATAAAAATGTAATGTTTGTTTGTGGGATTAACATAACTCAAAAACTACTGGACGAATGGGCACCTATTTGAGACACAATACACCTATCAGGCCAATGAATGACCATGACTCATAAAAACACTGAAAAACACAGCAGAAGAGACTTAAAAAGCAACCACCACCACCCCGCCCAAATTGCATTACAATGCATGTGCAAAACCACATATATATGCAAACACACATATATACTGAAAACACACTATAAGTCAGCAAAATTGCATCAATTCAACATAATATTTAGGAATAAAATGTATTCAATCATTGACAAATGATAACAATATAGCAAACATGTAAGATTATACAAGCCGCATATACCACATTAGTGACACCCCCAAGTACACAAAATCATATAGAAGGCAAATGCCAAGGTAGACTCAGAACAACAAAAGTAAACGTGGCGCAGCAACGGCGGGGTACAAATTAGGACCCAATCCGCCTGAGCAAATGCTCAAATGCACAACTGCGCGCAGTTTGCCAAAGTCCTGGGGCATACCCAAAGTGCAGAGGATGGGGGGTGACAGTAGTCCAATGCAGAGCCAAGTGAGACGCTCGGAGGGGCCGCTACGGTTGAAGTGCGAGGCCACGATCCGTTTCGCTTGTAGCTTCTTCAGGCGGCAGTATTACGCCAAGCAGATGCAGCGTTGCAGGAGAATCATACTACATAATAAACAATAATGTACATCAACATATGACCTTTCTCTGCAAGACAAAAACGTGGAGGAGGTGGCTAGCCTACCTAGGTTGGAGGAGATCCGATGCACCATTGCTCCTGCGGACCCAAAGGGTGGGGTTCGCTGTAATCGCAGATCTTTTAAAGGTGCACGCACCTGGGACCCACCCACGCAAGATTCATGTGAGTAGGGCTGTGAGGGGGAGGGGCTCATTTAACCCGATTGGATGTTCGGATTGGAGATTATGAATCCACCACGTTTCCCTCTTGATAAGAGCATCGTGGTTATTAGCATGCACATCAGCAGTCACCCTCTCTAAGGCAGCGAATCTGAAGGATTCGGGACTGTGGCCATGGGTCTGGAAGTGGCGATATAGAAGAATGTTGTCCTGCTGGGTTCGTACCCTGGAACGGTGCTCCAAAATACGTGCGCAGAGGGGCCGTGACGACTGTCCCACGTAATATAGGCCACACACACACACGATGACGTAGATGGAATTCTCTGAATTGCAATTAAGGAAGTCCCGAATGACGAAAGATTTGTTGGATCTTAAACTCGCAATGTCATTGCAGCGCATCGCTTGGGAGCAAGACACGCAACCCCCACGGCCAAAAGCCAGTAGTGGAGTGGGTAAGCGAACGATTCCATTACCTAATGGGTAATGCAGGATGAGTTCCGTTTTAGCCTGAGGAACTGGGAGTATGGGAGGCTGTTCTTCAAAGACGGGGGATGATGACTAGTATAATGAAGAATGGAATTCTTGTCCGTAGGTTTCTTAAAGCAGCGCACTCCCAGTTTGTTGCCCATTTTAAACACAGATGTGTCCAAGAAATTAACCGATTGCAGGCTGAACTCCATTGTAAACTGTATCGCCGGGTTCCACGAGTTCAACCAGAACTCTTTGAAGAACAGCCTCCCATACTCCCAGTTCCTCAGGCTAAAACGGAACTCATCCTGCATTTCCCATTACCACCATGATGCTGACCAGTTCAGTGACCAATTGAGGGCCAGAGGATATCCCCGGAGGGTTATCGATCAGGCAAGCATCGGAGCGTTTGGCCACTTACTTTCACTCCCCATAGCAGAGATATTGTCAGAATAGTCAGGAAGCATTGGGATATACTGTCTCCCATCCCGGTGTTTAAGCATTCCCCTATGGTGGCATACAAACACACCAGTAATTTCAAGGACTTGATTGTGCACTCCACTCTACATAGGAATCGTTCGTTTACCCACTCCACTACTGGCTTTTGGCCGTGTGGGGGTTGCGTGTCTTGCTCCCAAGCGATGCGCTGCAATGACATTGCGAGTTTAAGATCCAACAAATCTTTCGTCATTCGGGACTTCCTTAATTGCAATTCAGAGAATTCCATCTACGTCATCGTGTGTGTGTATGTGGCCTATATTACGTGGGACAGTCGTCACGGCCCCTCCGCGTAGTATTTCGGAGCACCGTTCCAGGGTACGAACCCAGCAGGACAACACTCTTCTATATCGCCACTTCCAGACCCGGCTCAAGTCAACGTGTTCATTGGACAATGTGAAATGTATCTGGAACTTCGGCCCACGGAGTTCGCCACGGAACGAGCCAAGGTGGGCTTCGTCTACACGCTACTGGAAGGCACAGCGGCGGCATGGGCGACCACGCAGCTCCAGGCAACGTTCCCACAAGTGGCCACGGTGGCAGCGTTCCTGGAGGCTATCAAGATCACTTGGGGAGACCCCGTGAATACCAAGTTGGCAGAAAGGGAGCTGGATCGGTTGTCTATGAGGGACATGCCTTTGTCTCAGTACATCTCCCGATTTCGTGTGCTGGCCGCCCAAGTAGAGTGGAATCCCTCCACCTTGCATTACCAGTACATGAAAGGCCTGTCGCCGGAGATGCAGCAGGAGATCCTGAGAGGGGCTACGCGGCCCGCAGACCTGGAGGAGGCGATCACCGTGAGCATACGGGTGGAGGCCGGAATGCAGACCCGGAAGCGATGGGACAAAGGGCCTGGGGAGCGACCCGGGGTGCGGAAGGAGACGGGGGCCAGCCAGTTCTCGTTTCGGCAGTTCGCGCCGGCCCCCCAGCCCTTGGATGACCCGGAACCCATGCAGCTTGGGCATGTGAGGCCTAAAGTGGACGCTGCCGAGAAGGCCCGGCGCCAGCGTTTGAATCTGTGTTGGTACTGTGGGGGAGCTGGACACTTTTCTAGAGAATGCCCCCAGAAGCCACGCGGCAAGACCCCCCGGGCCTCGGCTGCGTTCGAGGGTTCCCAGGGGGCTGAAGAAGCCATCCAGACGGCGGGGGAAGGGGTCGGCCGAGTTTAAGAGGGTTCGCTAACTCGGCCGCAGTCACTGCCCTTCCTCCAGAACCCCAGACTGGACAATTGTTTCTAGTGATGGTCTCCCTCTGGTCGCAAGAGAAAGGACCGATGATGGTTCATGCCATGATTGACTCGGGGGCCACCAACAATTTCATCGATGCAGACTACGCCAAGTCTGCTGGATTACAGTTCCATGATCTCAAAGAGCCCAAGGGCGTACAGACCATTGATGGGAGAACCCTGAAAGCAGGGGCCATGACCCAATACACTGCCCCTACCAAGATGTGGACAAGCTCCCACAAAGAGGACATCTCCTTCCTTGTCACCAAGTTGTCAGATTTCCCGGTAATTCTGGGAATTGTCTGGCTGACTCTTCATGATCCACAGATCTCATGGGCCAAGAGACAGTTGTCGTTTTCATCTGAACATTGCCAGGGACATTGTATGACGGCCCGGGCTTGCCAGGCCCAAGAGGTAGAACAAGCCGCCACGCTGCCCAAAAAGTACGCAGGGTTTTGGGATGTGTTTAGCGAGAAGGAGGCGGACCGTCTACCCCCCCGACCGACCCTACGATTGTGCCATTGAGTTGGAGCCCGGAGCCCCTATCCCCCGTGGAAGACTCTACCCTCTCTCGGAACCAAAGCAGCAGGCTCTCCGAGAGTTTTTGGATGAGAATCTGCGAAAGGGCTTCATCCGGCCTTCTCAGTCCCCGGCCGGAGCGCCCATCCTGTTTGTCAAGAAGAAATCGGGGGAATTGCGGCTCTGTAATGACTATCGGGGATCACGATTCGAATCGCTACCCCCTGCCTTTGATCCCTGAACTGTTGGAGCGGATGCGGGGTGCCAAGGTGTTCATGAAACTGGACCTGAGGGGGGCCTATAATCTGGTGCGGATTCGGCAAGGAGACGAATGGAAAACCGCATTCCAAACCAAGTGGGGAAGTTTCGAATACCTCGTAATGGGATTCGGCTTGTGCAATGCTCTCGCCTGTTTCCAACACTTCATGAATGACATCTTTCGAGATCTGCTGGATCGTTATCTGGCAGTGTACCTGGACGACCTGCTAATTTTTTCTCCAGATCAGGCGACCCATGACTGCCATGTGAAGGAGGTGCTTCAGAGATTGAGAGACCACGGTCTCTATGCCAAGCTGGAGAAGTGCACGTTTGATCTACGCAAGGTCGATTTCCTGGGCTACCGCATCTCTCCCACGGGCATAGCCATGGATGATACCAAGGTCCAAGCTGTGGCAGACTGGGCGGCTCCTGCCAACAAAAAAGACATTCAAAGATTCCTGGGCTTTGCTAACTACTACAGAAAGTTCATTCCTGACTTTGCCAAGTGGGCTGACCCCATCACTCAGTGTTTGCGGGGAAAGGTGCCGTTCCGGTGGACACCGGAGGCGGACGTGGGGTTCCGGAAGTTGAAGCAGCTGTTCACCACGCAGCCGCTTCTGCAGCATCCCAACCCCCGCACCCCTTTCATCGTGCAAGCTGATGCCTCGGATGTAGCGGTGGGAGCGATCCTGCTACAGCCGCAGGGGACAGACCTTTTGCCCTGTGCCTACTACTCCCGGCAGCTGACGGCGCCGGAAAAGAACTATACCATTTGGGAGAAGGAGCTCCTGGCCATTAAGGTAGCTTTTGAGGTTTGGAGACATCTGCTTGAAGGGGCCAAATTTCCGGTGGAGGTTCACACCGACCACCGGAACTTGGAGCACTTGAAGACCCAGTGCAAATTGAACCAGAGGCAACAGAGATGGTCCCTGTTCTTTGAGAGATTCAATTTCCGCATTCACTATGTGACCCCCAAGCAGACCAAACAGGCCGATGCATTGTCTCAGAAGCCGGAGTATGTCAGCGGTGGAGAAGGGCTTCCCGAGGCACGGCTGCTAAAAGCGGAGAACTTTGCCGCCACTGGCGCAGCCCCTGCGCTGGCCCCGGTGGTCAACCCAGCCCCGGGGGACAAGAGACCTCTGAGTGACCGGATCCAAGCTCGTCAAAAGGGAGACCCCTGGGTGCAAGAACAGTTGACCAAAGGGGTGCAATCCCCTTTCCAAGTCAAGAATGGGGTACTCTACCACCGCGAGGGTGTTTACGTTTCTCCCGGGCCCGAGAGAGAGGACATTCTCAGACTTTGCCATGATAGCCGGGCCGCGGGACACTTTGGACTGTTCAAGACTCTACAGTTGGTGCTGCGGGATTTCTGGTGGCTCAAAGTGCGGAGGGACGTGGAGGACTACGTCAGCACTTGCCCTGTGTGCCAACGGGCCAAGAAGGCGGGGGGCAAGCCGGCCGGGTTGCTCCAGCCGCTCCCGACCCCTTCCGCTCCATGGAAGATGATTTCGGCCGATTTCATCACCGACCTGCCAAAGTCCAAGGGGTTCACCACGATCCTGGTCGTGGTGGATTGTCTTACCAAGATGGGCCACTTCATTCCCTGTGTAGGGGTACCTACTGCTAAAGAGACTGCTGATATGTTTGTGCAACATGTGTTTTGCTTCCATGGACTGCCACAGAGTTTGGTGACGGATCGTGGCACCCAATTCACTTCCCAGTTCTGGTGGGCTGTTCAGAAGTTGCTGGGAATTGAGGCACGGATGTCTGCGGCTCATCACCCCCAGACCGACGGGCAGACCGAAAGGGTTAACACCACGTTGGAACAGTATCTGCGGTGCTATGTCAACTATCAGCAGAACAACTGGGCGTCCTTGTTGTCCTTGGCAGAGTTTGCCTACAACAATGCGACGCAGGAATCCATCAAAGAGACTCCTTTCTTTGCCAACTATGGCCACCATCCCAGGTCCTACCCTGCTGTAGACCAGTCCGGAGAGGTGCCGGCACCAGAAGATTGGCTGCAGGAGCTGACTGCGATGCAGGAGATGCTGCGTACTCAATTGGACAAGGCTAAAGCGGATTACAAGCAGATGGCTGATCGGCGCTGCCAGGAGGGTCCTGAGATCCAGGTCGGAGACAAAGTTTGGCTGTCTGCCAAGAATTTGCCTACGCAGAGACCTAGCCGCAAACTGGATGCGAGATTTTTGGGTCCCTACAAGGTGTTGGAGAGTGTGGGGCCTGTTGCTTTCAAACTACAGCTTCCAGCAGACATGAAGCTCCACCCTGTCTTTCATCGTTCCCTGCTGAGACCGGCGAAGGGGGTGCGGCCTGATGTGACGCAGCCACCGCCCCCTCCTGTGATGCGGGACGGGGAGGAGAAGTTCGAGGTGCAGGACATCCTGGATGCACGCACCAGATACCGGAAGCTGGAGTATCTCATCGACTGGAAGGGTTTTGGACCGGAAGAGCGCTCTTGGACACCAGCTCGAGACACCCATGCCCTGGACATTGTTGCCCGGTTTCACCGCAAGTACCCTGACAAGCCCAAGCCTCGAGGGAGGCCTCGGAGGGGCCCTGAGGGGGGGGATAGTGTAGCAACCCAGTTCTCTTTTGTGCCTGGGGGTCAGGGGGCAGCACCGGGGGTCCCACTTGCATTAGAACCAGCCGCAGCTGAGGAAGAAATGGAGGAAGGGGTTAATGAGCTAGCTGGACCTTCCTCTCCCACAGAGAGCTTGGCCTGGGATGAAGGATGGCCGGATGCCTATGAGGACTGGGATGGTCAGGCTGATCCTGAAAGTGCTGATAGCGATGATTGTTATGAGAAACCGGGTGGGTACGGATCACAGGAGAGAATTTGGGAAAACATGGGCGATGAGGCCATGGAAGCGGAAGGGAGTTCGACTCTCATGAAGATAGTGAGCCAGGTGCTGGGAGGCAAGGTCGGAGCTTTGATAGGAGACGGAGCATCGACTCCAGCAGGAGGGATTGGCACTGCAGCCTAGAGCGCCAGAGAAGAACGAGATCCCGTAGCACAGACTACCGCCGTAGCCTAGAGCGTCGGGGGGCCCGCCGTGAGGTTTAAGTATAGGATCCGTGGGAACGGATCCTCAGTAGCTCGGCCACTTCTAACCTAGCGAAGTGTAGCGAGCAAAAGACCACGGAGCCAAGCTGCGGCTCGTACCTTGCCAAGAAGTTTCTTGGGGCCTTGATTGAACTATACCTTGTTCCTTGATCCGCTTGGATTTGCAGAGCTTTAGCCAAGCCTTTTGCCAAGACCTTTGCCTTTGGATTTTACTACGGACTCTTTACTTTTGGACAATACTTTCAATATCTCATGGACAATTGCCTTTTTATATGTTTTTATTCTTCAATGAATTAGTTAGTTGATTACTGTCTCTGTGTGTGTGATTAAGGGGCCGGCCGAGTCCTTGCATCGTGACAGTGATGCTGCATCTGCTTGGCGTAATACTGCCGCCTGAAGAAGCTACAAGCGAAACGGATCGTGACCTCGCACTTCAACCGTAGCGGCCCCTCCGAGCGTCTCACTTGGGTCTTACATGTTTATAGTGTGTTTTCAGTGTATACTCTGCATTACATGCCTGTTGTTCAACACACATATATACACATACACACAAATATATAGGTAAAGATTTTCTCCTGACATAAGGTCCAGTTGTGTCCAAATCTGGGGTGTGGTGCTCATCTCCATTTCTAAGCCGAAGAGCCGGCATTGTCCGTAGATACCTCCATGGTCATGTGGCCGGCATGGAGTGCCATTACCTTCCCGCCGGAGCGGTATCTATCGATCTACTCACATTTGCATATTTTTGAACTGCTAGGTTGGTGGAAGCTGGGGCTGACATCTGAAGCTCATGCCGCTCCCCGGATTCGAACCTGTGATCTTTCGGTCAACAAGCTGAGCAGCTCAGTGCTTTAACCCACTGCACTGCCATTGGGGCTACACACAAATATATACACACACATAGTCAATCAATCAATCAATCAACTTTATTTCTTATGAGTCGCCCTCCACCAAAGGTGCTCTAGGCGACTTACACAGTTAAAATAAACAGGTTACATAGTCACAGCTTGTTACTTAACAATCATAGGCTCACACAGAAAGCACATATACACAGTGTGGGCCACAGCAATGTGTGGCAGGGGTCGGCTAGTGTGTGTGTGTGTGTGTGTGTGTGCGTATTATAGAGAGAGAGGAGAGAGGGGGGGGGTTAAGATACAGTACACATACTGATCCATAGATAAGTCAACTCAGTTTTTGGGAGGCTGATTTTCTTTTACTAAAATGTCTAAACTTATACATTCCCTGGTCCAGGCAGAGGAGGGTGGTGACCCCAACTGCCAATCCACCCCACCCACCCCACCCCCGGCTGCTAAGGATGTAATTGGCCCCTTTTCTTTATTGGCAAGGGGATGCAATCTGGAGATCATTAAGGAAGTGCTCTGCAAACACTTAAAAACAAATGCGGTGATTGCTAATAGTCAATTTGGATTCATCAAAAACAAATCATTCCAGACTAACGTGATCTCTTTTTTCAATAGAGTTACAAGCTGGGTAGATGCAGGGAACACAGTTCATGTAGCATATCAGGATTTCAGTAAGGCCTTCGACAAGGTCCCCCATGACCTTCTGGCAAACAAACTAGTCAAATGTGGGCTAGGCAAAACTATGATCAGGTGGATCTGTAATTGGTTAAATGAATGAACCCAGAGGGTGCTCACCCATGCTTCCTCTTCATCCTGGAAAGAAGTGATGAGCGGAGTGCCGCAAGGTTTCATCCTGGGCCCGGTCCTGTTCAACATCTTCATCAATGTCTTAGATTACTCTGCATTACATTATTTGCCATTGAGCCAGATGTTACAATACTGCCAAGAGTGTTTCATACTCCAAGCAAAGGGGGAATATCTTCCTGTAATTTCAGGGTGAGTTTCTTCCCTGCTTAGTCTAATACAGTGGTTCTCAACCTGTGGGTCCCTAGAAGTTTTGGCCTACAACTCCCAGAAATTCCAGCCGGTTTACACCTGGGGACCCACAGGTTGAAAACCAGTGACTTAGATGAAGGGTTAGAAGGCATGGTCCATCAAGTTTGCTGACAACACCAAATTGGGAGGGATAGCTAATACTCCAGAAGACAGAAGCAGAAGTCAAAATGATCTAAACCTCAATAATCAACAATTAATTCTGTATATAATGATATCTTTATATCCACAGATATACATAGATTCAAACATTGAAAACATTTTTAAGAAATCCAAAAAGCAAGCCTTGCTGTTTACCTTTCCATACAAGTGGCATTGTTTCACTATGCCATTGTACTTTTATTATGCCATGGACTTGAACATCCATGGATTTTGGTATCCATGAAAAGGTCCTGAAACTAAACCCCTGGTTCCACTGTATCTCACCAAATGTGTCTTCAAGGCATCAGATTTTCTTCATGTCTTGTTGTTTATAAACATTTTTTCTTCTCTGACTTCATTCAACAGTAACTTTTTCAAGAGGTGCCGGACTTGTACTGAATCTGTAGGTGGCAGCAGAAGTTTGCAAAATCTAGTTCCTCATCCATTCTAAAGGAACAGAAACATAATGTCTGTTGTAGATCAGGTCTGAAAAAGCTCATGGTACCAAGTTTTTCTCAGTCTCAAGGATGCTAGAGGTAATTTCCTGCAATGTCTCTATAAATGTTAACAGTTACATGCCTTTACCTTTCATACAAAAAGTTAAAACTTCACTTGGAATATTTTCATGTGTTGTTGTCATAGATTTCAACAGGATGTCTATATGAGACCCTGATAGTTTGTGTTTTATATCCCTGACATTGATATTATAACCATATTGGTATATACTGGCCAAGTCTTTGCTTTAAAATGTAATGCTTTTTTTTTTGTTGGGGTAGAAACACCAGAGGAGCACTTAATATACTGCATATACTTGAGTATAAGCCGACCCGAATATAAATCGAGGCACCTAATTTTATCATAAAAAACTTGGGAAAATGTATTGACTCGAGTATAAGCAAAAGGGTGGAAAACGCAACACCTACTGGTAAATTTCAAAATAAAAATAGATACAAATAAAATTACACTAATGGAGGCCTCAGTAGGTTAAATGTTTTTGAATATTTACATAAAACTATAATTTAAGATAAGATTGTTAAACTCTGATTAAAACATTATTCTAACCTTCTTCAACGTAAATATGCTTATGTTTTCTTCCAAAAACAATAGAGTAAAATAATAAATATAATAAATTAAAATAATGGAAATGTAATAATAACAATAATAAAAGAGTAAAATAATAAATAAAATAATAATAAAGAGTAAAATAATACATGTAATAAAATAATAACAGAGTAGATTAATGTAAATGTAATAATAATTATTATAAATAGAGTAAAATAATAAATGTAATAAAACAATACTGATAACAGAATAAAATAATAATAATAAACTTTATTTATACCTCACTTCCATCTCCCCAAGGGGACTCGGGGTGGCTATCATGAGGCCAAGCCCAAAGAGTACAATAAGGCAAAGTAAAATGCATACACAGATAATAACATTAAATAAAATGCAAACAATAACAATATAATACTGTAAGGTATACACAGGATGTGAGATAAAATAATTAAAAAAGTTGAACACAGTAGACTGGGCCAAGTACAGGGAAAAATTTGAAACCCCTGGGTGAGATAGGTAAATAGAGTAATGTGTGTCAACCTTGTATTGAGTATAAGCCAAGGGGAGTTTTTCAGCCTTAAAAAAGGTTGAAAAACTAGGCTTATACTTGAGTATATACAGTGCAGTGTTCCCTCACTTATCGCGAGGGTTCCGTTCCAGAGACCCCCACGATAAGTGAAAAACTGCAAAGTAGGGACACCCACTACTCCCCCCCCCCTTACACTCACTCTCTCTGTCTCACACACTCCAGGCATGGACAGCAGGAAGAGAGCTTGGGGCGAAAGGCGGTGCCCAAAAAACGCGAGGTAGGCCTGAAGCGGCCACTGGCTCAGGCCCTTAAGGGGTTGGAGGGGGGAGGAAGCCCCTCAGCTGAGGGCCCAGTAGGGGCGAAAGGAAGAGAAGGCCCAAGCCCTCTCATGAGGGTTAGTAGGGGTGAGAAGCTCCGCTAGAGGCCTCGACACAGCCTAGAATCTGCAGGCCCTACCAGGGCTTGGTGCATGGTGCTTTGGCTGGGCCGCTGCAAAACAAAAAAGGAAAAAGAAAGAAAGAAACCCCCAAAGGAAAAACAGGCCAAAGGGCTGAAGCAAACCCTGTTGCCGTCACTCGCTGCCATGCTGCTCCCTGTCGCCAAGAAATTGCCGCCGCTGAAGACTCCTTTGGTTGAAACAGGCACGGTGCCTGTGCTGACCCCAGAGCAGCTGCCGCATGGGGAAGGAAGCTGCCCCCCAGACTCATCCGGCCAAGCAGCGGGAAAACATTCCCACCATGCAGGGGCTTCTGGAAAGAAGAAGCCCCCTGCCAGGGCCGTAGCCAGGATTTTGATTCGGGGGAGGGGCTGTTTGGTTCGGGGGGGGGGGGCTGAGACTGGGTGGAAGAGGGTCTACCCTAGCAAACCTTTTGTATTGTTATCCCAATAACCCCATGAATGTGGGATATAATGAGCATGGTGATCAGATCATGATCAGATCATGATATGAATAAACGTAACAGTTTAAATAATGTACCAGTAAGGCCTTCTCGCGGACCACCCTGAGAATTTGGGGGAGGGGGGCTGAAGCCCCCTAAGCCCCCCCTGGCTACATGCCTGCCCCCTGCAGACTCCATGACAATGGACTTTGCCTCTCATTCATCCTCTTCAGCCTTTGGAGGAGGCTGAAGAAAAGGGAGAAGTGGCAAGGCCCATTGTGACAGTGGGTGCCCTCCACCTGATAATCTCACGGTTTCCCCCTCATCAATCCTCCCTCCCTCCATCCTTGAAGGGCGTTTTTCTCTTCAGTCTCCTCTGAAGGAAAGAAAGGAAAGGTCCTTCAATACTGGAAAGAAGAAGCCCCTTCAGACTCCACGGCAGGAAAGTTTTCCCTCGTAGGTCTTCCCTCCCTCCAGCCTTGAAAGGCTTTTCCTCTTCAGCCTCCTCCGAAGTGTGTTTGATCAATTTTTTTCTCCCATGTGCCTCCAAATGATAGCACTCTGTTTGGGAGTGGGGAATACAATGCCTGCTGAAATCATTTTCCCCAGGAGACCTCCCAGTCTAAATAAAAGGAAAAACAACAAAAGAATAATGATGAAGAATATGAGTTGAGTAATAAAATGAATGCAATCTTTGTGGATCAGTAATTAAAGAAATGTGATTTGTCAGGGATGATGTTGAGTAATACAATTACGTCTTCCGTACATGATAATGGCAGTAAGAATATTTTTTGTTCTAACTTGGAAACAAACTGAAGCACTGGTGACAAAATAATATATTCTTAAGGTTGTTTTCTGCTGATGTAGTGAATAAGGACCTCATCACATTGAGGTTGAAAAAGTGGGTGACAGTGGAGGAATTCGTCAGGCTTCGCAGCAAATCCGGTGAGCAGTGCCAGAAACCATTGTCCCACCCTGCATCACTAACATGGCTGCTTTCTCCATCCCACAGAGGAAAGTGTGGCCACCCAGCCTCCCATTGCACTTTCCCCACTTTACCAAATGAGAACACGGGAGGCCTCCTGTGTTGTCAGAGCTCTCTTCTAGAATGCTTCCAAGATGGAGACAGGACAGAACCATGATGGAAGTAGCCCTATATCATGTGATGGGCTCCAGCAGGCTCTGTCCTGGTTCTGTCCAGCAAGTGTGCTAGGATAGTGGCAAGACCTCATGTGATGAGGCCCTAAGATGTGGAGCAATGGCTTCAAATGGCAGGATAAGAGTGTCTCGAGTAACATTGGGGGGAACTTCCTGATGGGAAGAACTATTTGACTCTAAAATATAGTAGTAATCACCCACCAGTAGTCCCCACCTCATCATTGAGATCTTCAGGTCTGTAAACTGTTTGACAGCCAACCTGAAAGAATATTCATCAGGCTCAAAATCCATTCTTGATGACCCTGTCATTTCCATGTGTGCAAAACAAGACTAATACAATCTATTGACACTGAACATTGTCAGCATTTTTTTTAAAAAAAACCCTACTTTTCTTTTATACTTCTATCTTATACTGTGCAAACTGGGGTTCACATGTATTATTGTAGAGCATCCTTCCCCAAAAATGTTTATCAGCCCTAGCCAGCATGGTTAATGTGAAACTTGCATGTTTCCTCACCAAATCTCTTTGCGCCAAGGGTTTGAAGTTTTTTTGTGATTTGTTTAAACTACCTTTTCCTTCTAACTTCGTTTTGATTTAGATGACATAATGTCCAGAACTAGTGAGTAAGAATATACTCTGCTGTCTATTGCACTAACTAATATGCTCTAAGTGAGACACATTTATTTCTATAATATTCTGGCTTCAGGGGCTTAAATTTTTGGAGTGCTCTTGGATCTGTCTCTCCAAATGTTAGCCCAGATTGATATGATGGCCAGGAGGGCCTACTGCTAGCTTTGGCTGTTAAGCCAGCTGTGCCCCTTCCTAGAATTGGAAGACCTGAAGATGGTAGTATATGCACTTGCAACCTCAAGGTTGGACTTTGCATGGGGCTATCTCTATACCAAGTTCAGAAACTCCAATTAGTTCAAAACATGGCAGCCAGAATAGATACAGAGCACCTAGGAATGAGCATATTACACCCATATTAAAGTCACTCTACTGGTTGCCAATTAGTTTCCAGACAAAGTATAAAATGTTGGTTTTGACCTTTAAAAGCCCTACATGGTTTGAGTCCATGTTACCTACAGGATGGCCTTCTCCCATACACTCCATGTCCCCTTTGGACACTGAGGTTCACTGGGAGAGGGAGGTAAGTTACTCCCACCAGCCAGAACTCAACTGGCAACCGTCACCTAGATGACCTTTTCATTGGCCATTCCAAAACTGTGGAGTGACTTGCCAGTAGCGTTTTGATAACTAAATCAGTGTTCAGAATTTAAAACACAAATAAAGATCCATCTCTACCGGCAGGCCTACCTAGTTAATTTTAAAGCATGAATTTTAAATTTACGTTCTATCCCTATTCTATTTTGATCTTTGTTCTACGTATTCTAATATTTGTATTTTATAGAATTGTGTTTTAATATATGCCTTTTATTAAATGTATGTTATGATGGTATGTTTTAACTGTGTTGTGTCAACACAGATGTATTCTTATATCAATGCTGGCACCCTTCTGATACCAGATTCAGGAAACACATCAAATGTATCCAGTAGGCATGGTTTAGAACCCAAAAATAGCAAATCAAAAATCTAATTGGGGGGGGGGGGGGGTTGATTAGTAATAGAAAGACTGACAAAAAAAATTTCCAAAAATTTCTAAAATGTAACTTAATTACTAACGAATTTCGTTAGTAGTTCGTATGCCAGCGCATGCGCATCCAGATGGTTTTGGCCTACAACTCCCAGAAATCCTAACAGCTGGTAAATTGGCTGGGATTTCTGGGAGTTGTAGGCCAGAACTTGAATAAATCACACTGAATTCTAGATGGGACTCTCCAAATAGGAAGGAGGGAGGGAAGGAGGGAGGGAAGGAGCGGGTATTCTATTCTTGGAAGCAGCAAAAGAAAAGGAGGAGGAGCCCCCCCTCGCTCCTCGCTGCCTCTCTCTCACCCCGATCCCGAGGGAGCGAGGGCCCAAGTTTGCCCAGGTTGGTCATATACCTACATTCCATGCACATGCAATAATACAGCAGTAATAACAATGGGTATAAGAAGAGGTAAAATTCAAACCCGAATTATTCTGACTGGTCCCTCCTCATGCGGTGCAAACAGGCTCTTCTCTGTGAGCCCGGGAAAAGCCAGCGTTTTCTGCTTGGGTGCACACACATACATATTCTTTGGGGGATTTGCTGCAGAATCTTCTCTATGAGCCCGGATTCTGCAGCAAATCCCCCAAAGAATATGTATGTGTGTGCACCCAAGCAGCAAACGCTGGCTTTCCCGGGCTAATAGAGAAGAGCCCGTTTGCACCGCATGAGGAGGGACCAGTCAGAATACTTCAGTTTGAATTTTACCTCTTGTTATTGTTATTACTGCTGTATTATTGCATGTGCATGGAACGTAGGTATGACCAGTTGGATTACTTATAATATTAGGCACTTACAGTAGCATTCATTCTATTATACATTAGGTTGGTTTCTCACCCCAATACTCTTTGATGCTTTAGATCCTGGCAGGCAGGAGGCAGGGAAGCCTGGAAAAAATGTAAACAGAGAGGTTTACTCAGAAGTAAACCCACAAAGGAGGGCACTTCATCCAAAGTGCCCTCCTTTGCAGATTTACTTCTGAGTAAACCTCTCTGTTTACATTTTTTCCAGGCTTCCAGCCGAAAGAAGGAGCGAATTTAGGGCTTGCCTTGCCATAATACTTATTGGCAAGGGAGGCGGGAGGGTGGTGAGAGAGAAGGAGGGTGCCCCCCCCCCTTACGACCTAATAACGACACTTAAGAAAATCCTGCCCCCGAAGTTCTATAAAGAAAGTCCACTTCCTGGTTGGCGTTCCAGGTGCGGAAATACTCGAAAGTAGCATTTCTTACGAATTTCTTACGAATCATTTCATTTTCATAACTTTTTTCTCATGCCTAGTATCCAGAGTCAATACTGTTAGCATGAGTACAATAAATAATATTTACAAAACTACTACTGTTTTCAGAGCATAGCATTCTTTCCGCACCCAGTGGGAGCTTTGAAGGAGAAGTGGGTAACAAATGTTATAACACATATCTTGAGAGCACCAGGTTGGATATGGCTGATCTGGGCTTTGGATATAGGTGTATCTAAATGGTAGAGTTGTCAGATGGAAAGACTGTAAACATCTACCCAGACTCCAAATAGTTCTGATTGGCTCAACAGGCAGTGCTCACTGGGAAACCCTGTGAGCACATGCAGCTGCATTTCTGGTTGTTTTTGGCAGCCACATGTTGTGGCTGGGAAAAAAATGGTGGATAGAGCCTGAGCCATTATGTTTTGAAAAATGGATCTATGCACAACTCTACTGTCTTCTAGGAAGAATGGACGCTTACCTCCCGCTTCTCTTAAAGCAGCCACTGCAGGCTGCCTCTTCCAGAGTTTCCAGCACACCCTCTCTAGCCTTGCAAGTGTCTGTTCCTCACATATTGGTGGACACAGACCACAGTCTGAAAGACACTCAATCTGACTGGTGGCTCTAGAATTAGCCCTTGATGCTAATTTTTGATGTGCTCTGACTCACAGACTGTTCTGGGATGCAAAACAGGAAAACCCCAAACCAATTCGACTTGACAGCTAGTCATGCAAATGGATAGCACTGTGTGAAATTAGAGTGAAAATTGCATTGGGATGGGGAAGTATGTGTCTTGGTCTATTTTCTCCATATGGCTGTGGCCTCATGTGATTTCAAATTGTGCTGAGAATAATTTTTAAATAGTGCTTGTAAACAAAGTGATTTACATTCCCAGTTTATTGTTACCACAAAGAGCATCAGAAATATAATACGAATAAATGCAGAATGCCTTCGCTGGCAAGCCAATAATAACAATCTGAAGAAAAAGAAGTGGGGGAAGGCCAGAAAAGAACTCATGAGATAAGCAATGTGCCCAGACAGCATATGACTCTGCAGGACAGTTCAAGATTGTGCTTGTCACACAGCTCCCTCTGTTAAAGGAGTAAAAAGCATGCCGTTCGACCAGCTACAGGAATCCCTCTGGGGCACTTGGGCAGGTCTCCAGCCCAATGCTTTGCTTTGCTGCTAATGAATCAGCCTCTTTTGCAAAGTTACCTCCCCAGCTTGTTTACTTGGAAATGAAGTGCTTAAGGAACAGGGTGCTCTCCACGCATAACAATGATCCCTGTTTTCAGATGGCAGTTCTCTTTGCTTTCCTTCGTATTTACCAAAGGAGGCATTGCGTGCGCACAAGAGTCCTGGCCTGCCTGTATCGGCAAAGAACTTCCAGGAAACTGTCCGAAAGAACATGAGAACATTTTCAGTTCAAGAGAGAGCTGCCATTTTATTGTGCCAACATTTGAACATTCTTTCTCTCCAATATGTGTGTATGCACAAGTACACATATACAGTACGTATGTCTATCAGCTTGGTCCAGGTTTGTTTGTTTGTTTTATGTTCTCAAGACGATCCTAGAAAGAAGTGACTAGTAGAGTACCACAGGATTTGATCCTGAGCCCAGTACTGTTCAATATCTTTCTTAATGACTTGGATGAAGGTTTAGAGGGCATGCTTATCAAGTTTGCAGATGACACCAAATTAGGAGGGATATCTAATACTTCAGAGGCAGGATTGGAATTCAAAATGATTTTAACAGATTAGAGAGCTGGGTCAAAACTAACAAAATGAATTTCAACAGGGAGAAATGTAAGATACTACACCTAGGCAGAAAAAATAAAATGTAAAGATACAGGGTGTGTGATGGCTGGTTTGATAACAGTACATGTGAAAAAGATCTTGGAATCTTCATGGACAACAAGTTGAACATAAGCCAACAATGTGATGCAGCAGCTAAAAAGCCAATGGGATTTTGGGCTGCATTGAAAGGAGTATACTGTCTAGATCAAGGGAAGTCATGGTGCCTCTCTATTCTGCTATGATTAGATCTTACCTGGAATGTTGTGTCCAATTTTGGGCACCAGAGTTTGCAAGAGATATTTACAAGCTGGAAAGTATCCAGAGGAGGGCAACTACAATGATGAAAGGTCTGGAGACCAGGCCCTATGAGGAGCTTCTTAAAGAACTGGATATGTTTAGCTTGCAGAAGAGCACGTTGAGAGGAGACATGATAGCCATGTATAAATATGTAAAAGGATGCCATAAGGAAGAGGGAGCAGACTTGTTTTCTGCTGCGCTGGAAACTATGACTAGGAGTCATGGCTTCAAATTACAAGAAAGGAGATTCCACATGAAGGTTAGAAAAACTTCCTGACTGTAAGACCTGTTCAGCAGTGGAACTCTCTGCCTTGAAGTGTGGAGGAAGCCCCTTCCTTGGAAACTTTCAAAGAGAGCCTGGATGGCTATCTGTCAGGGATACTTTGATTGTGCTTTCCCTGCATGGCAAGAGGCTGGACTAGATGACCCATGTGGTCTCTTCCGACTCTATTATTGTATGATTCTATAGGAAGACAATCAGATCTTGCTCGACGTGATCATAATTTTGCTAATCCAAGGGTGAGCCTTGATCAAAGTTTGGTCAAAAGAGAATTTACCATTTAGCAACCAGGAGTAAAACTTCAACTTTAAAGTAAAGCATATTTTTGTGAAAAATAATAGTTTTAAACTGTAAGTGATCTGATTGTTTCCAGATTTTGCTTTAAAAATATTTACAAACATAGAATCTTAGAGTTAGAAGAGATCACATGTCCCTTCCAGCCCAAACTCTTGCCATTCAGGAACACACAATCTACTAGGGTTGGAACTTTACTAGTGGCAACACTGCTGTTAAGACGCCACACAATGAAACCAAATAATGTTGTATATACCACATGTTAGTTACATACCTACCTTACCGCTGAGCAAAAAGAATCACAGTTCCTACATCACACGCATGCAGAGTGATGCAAAGAACTGAGCCCTTTATTAGCTTGTGGTCTAAAGTAAGTGTTGTCACGATGTTTCGAAAGAAGAAAAATTGAGTTGGATAAAGAATGAATGTGCCAGAGGTCGTACAGCATGACAGTGTCACCAAGGTCTTCAAAAGGCTTGTGGGGAATCTTCATTGCCTTACAGAACAGTGGCAAGGTGGATAAAAGCCTTCAACGAAGGATGCCAAAATGTGGCAGACATGCATCGGCCAGGTTGTCCTAGTGTCAGTGAAGCAGAAGTGAATGCTGTTGCTGCACTATTATGATTGATGGGGCTGGGAAGTGCTATACCATCCACCATACTCCACAGACTTAAGCCCTTGTGACTTTGACTTAATTCCTAAGATGAAGGAACCACTTTGTGGCATTCGCTTCAGAACTGTTTCAGAGATTCCTGTGGCAGTAGACTGCTCCATTCGAACTATCAACAGAACAGGCACTGCAACAGGTGACCTACAACTTCCACATTGTTGAAAACAGGTTGTACACAATACTGGCGACTATATTGAAGGACTGTAAAACTTGGTGACATGTATCACTTTTGTATTATATGTAAATAAATAGTTGCCACTATTAAAGTTCCAACCCATCTAGTCTCTACTTCATAACCTCTACAGAAGGGGACTCCGCCATGCCCCAGGGAGACAGCATATTCCACTGCTGGACAGCTCTTACTGTCAGCAAGTTCTTCCCAATGTTAAAGTGAAATCTCTTTTCTTGTAGTTTCCAGAGGCAACATGGCTTCAGCAGGTCTGTTGGGAGACTGTCTGTTACACTTACCAAAGCCACCCAGTCCTGATTTACTTCATCTGAAATAGTTGTGTGTGTTGTCACTTGATGGTATTGTGTGTTATTGTACTTAGTTTAAAATGTGGCAAGCTGACTGAGGGTCCTCTTCCTGTAGCATGTCCTGGACATTTGCCCCCAAATACTGCCCTGATGTCACAGCTATTTCTGATATGAAAGATATTATTCCCTCCTTACTCTTTGAACATAGATACTATCCTTTGCTTCTGGTCACAGTAACGCTATCTCTGGTCATTATAAAAGACTATGCCATCCTATGCAAGATGTACAAAACTGAGAGATTTACTACTAGAATGGGATGGCATGATGGAGCTCCTCTCCAGGTGGGCCCCACAGTTCCAGTTCTTTGCCTCATGGATGCGTTGTTCTATGGGTTCCCGGTGGTAAGATTCAACAGACTCTCTATTTAAATCAATAGTTATTAAAAGAATAAACACACCAGGCCCTTAACTATGTAGTCATTCATGTCTCCTCAAAACAATATCCAGTTTTCCTTCTGCCTGACTATTCTATATCTGTTACTGCTTTTCTTGTCTCTATACTGCCTTTCCCCAATCTCCCTTCAATCTTAAACTTACCTCCATAGCATCTTTCCTCTATATGCCTTCTCTCAGACGCAAGCCTCAAGCCCTTTCTACACTGTCATATAATACAGTTTGAAACTGCATTATATGGTCAGTGTAGATTCATACAATGCAGTATAACTGCATTGAACTCCATTATGTGAGTCTGCACTGATGATATAATGCAGGTTCAGATGGCATTATATGTCAGTTTAGATTGGACCTTAGAGATAGCCTTGCCTTCACTGCATTATGTTATCTCCAACCAATTTTGCTCAACTCTTCCCTTCACTGATCGCAATACTATTAATCCAGTATATCATCTATTTGATTTGATATTGTAGTGCTTAGAGCATTGGACTACGACTCTGGAGGCCAGGGCTTAAATCCCCACTTGGCCATGGAAACCTATTGGGTAAGGTTCAGCAAGTTGCACTCTTTCAGCTGCAGAGAAATGCAATGGCAAACCCTCTGGGAACAAATTTTTGCCAGGAAAGCCCATGTTGGCATTAGTTAGAAATGATTTGAAGGCACACAGTAGCAACAACAACATATCTGATTTGATAATAAATACTTACACAGAGCTGTGGCTCAGCACTGGTCGAAAAAGCCCATTAGTGGTTTTAGTCTTACCTGTATCAATATCTATAAGTGGAATACTTCTGTTCTGTTCTCACATAGTTTCCACGGAGTTGCAACAACAGATAATAAGCATGTTAGCCTTGAAAATTCTGACAGGTTTTTAAATAGCTGTACTTGTGGTCTGATGTGGTTTCTCATCTACCAAAGTTCACATTACAATTCATTACCTCATCTCTCCAGGGTGAATACAAGATTTTGGGGATTTTTCAAAGCATCACAGAGTTGGAAAATATCCCAGGGGTCATCTAGTCTCACCCTTTTGGCTGATACTGCTGAAGTCCAAAACACTTGGAGGACCTGAGTTTGGAAATTATTGATCTAATCATGTCTTAGAAAAGGAGTTCTGACATTGAGTTGCACCTGCCTCAGAGTAATTGCATCTTCTTTCGTGTCAGCAGCAACCTCCATGGTGGCCGCTTTGTCTCTGTTTTGTTCCACATTCCTCCTAAATTAATTGCTTCCCCTTTGCAGAGACTTTCCCTTTTCAGCTTTTCAGGCTGGGAATGTGATGCCCTCTTTCTTCTACAATTTGTAAACATGGAGGCTGGGACAAGATGTTTCCTGTAAACTGACTTCCCTTTTGGTCTAGGAAAACAACAATTACACTATGTAACACATTTTTGTTCCTGGGTTATAAATATCATTTCCTAATTGGTTCTATCATAAAAACATGGAGAAAGTTTATTAATGCAAAAACTTAGTTGTGGTCTACACACTGAAAGGTTAAAAATAGCCTATTATCATTAAGGAAAATTGCAAATGAAGTGCCTAGGCTAAAGGAAATAATAATACTATCCTCAGCCACAAAAGGAAATTTCTGGAGTATAACAACTACTTTCAAAGTAAGTAGTACTACCCAATTAAACAGAAAACAACACTTTCAAACCAGGGACATAACATTTTTCAAATTTTGTTACATAGCATTAGTTCTACGATTCTAAACAGAATCTTACACCTTCTCTACACAGTTTTATTTTTCTTGGAATTCATTAGTTCTACCTTGTTCAGATCAGCCATTAAAAACAACACAAATTCTAAAGTAATAGGGGGATGCTCAGTAAAACAGCCTTGCTATTTTGATGAGATGCGATTGACTGACGTTTAAATATCAATTTTGGAATAATTGACTCAGTATTTAGTTCCCCTGGAGGAGTATTGTTTTGTATTACACAATGGCTGAAATTCGGATAGGGGCATGCTAAGTGTCTCTTATCCTTGTGGATCTCCTTTCTCGGCTGCTGAATGGGTCAGTATTTCCTTCCTTTCCAAGCTGGGCCCAAAGGGCTCAAAATTCCCATTTTACCATGAAACCCATTAGGTGACCTTGGGCAAGTCACACACTCTCAGCCTCAATGGAAGGCAATGGTAAACCTCCTTTGAACAAGTTTTGTCAAGACAGTTCTATGCTAGGTCACCCTTAAGGCTGTCACAGGTTGGAAATTACTTAAAGGCACACAACAACAACAACAACAACAACAACAACAGCAGCAGCAACAATTCTATGAACCATTGTGGATAAGATCCTCATATGGATATCTACACTGCACTGTGGAGATGTCGAATTGACACCCATGGTATTTTTATTCTGTTTTCTACTTTGTTTACTTATACGGCACCACAAATCTTTCTAAGAAAAATGTTTCATAGAAATGTCAACCACAGCCACTGCCATCACCACAATAGCTGAAATTGTGAGGTATACTTAGCTGAAATGTCACCCCTGACATAACCAAATCATGGCAAGTTGTCCAGTTAACAAATACAACTAAGTGGCATGGTGCAGAGATAGCATAGATGAAGAATGCCTTGGTTGTGCAAATGAACATCTTCCAGGAATGATGGACCAGAAATACCAGGAGAAAAGCAGGTGTCCATTAGTTGACCATGCCCTCTCCTTAGGATCATTAGTGGGCAGTGGCTTCTATATCAATGAGGTCATGAAGTCATTTCAGATTTTATATTTCATCTTAAGGGAGTTGTCTACATTGAATCAATATGAAGGATTAGATTCATGACCTATCTCTTTGAAGTTTAGACTAAAACTCATACCAAACTGATCTCCCCACTCAAAAGGAACCCATCAGGTAATACTACTCTGGAGAGTCCTCAACTTGAAGACACCCTTTATTTGAAGGCAGTGTACATCTTGTTAAAAGATAAGGAACCCTAAGAAAAGACAGCAGAGGTCTCAGTGCTGTCCACCAGAACTTAAAGCAGACTGAATAGGCACACAGTATTTGTGGTTGTCATCCTCCCCGATATTGTGAGATGTACTGCATTCCTATTGTAATAATTCTAAACTTGGGGCTAGTTATCAAATTAGCACATGCAAATTTTGTTGGAAAATTGTGATTCTTTTCTCTTAGGCCCCTTTCACATAGCTTTATACAATCCAAATTGAACTGGATTATATGGCAGTGTGAATTTAGATAATCCAATTTAATGCAGATATTGTAGAATATCTGCCTTGATATTCTGGGTTATATGGCTGTGTGGAAGGGCCATTGAGTATGGGAAGGAGGGTTAAATGTTCACCTTAGTTACCATGCCTACAGATTCTTGTATGCTCTCATGTTTAGCTATCATGGCAACATCCTATGGAATCCTGGTTTTTCCTTTTTGGAGAGGGATGTTTAAAATTCTCAGCCAGAGAGCTCTAGTGTCTCAACACGTTATAAACCTTGGGTTTCAAAGGACACATCATGGCAGCTACTTTATCTTATGGATGAGAGAAGATTGTCACCGTCTCCTCCTTCTCCTGTGGATGGTGGTGAAGAATACTAATATATTTCTCCTACACCCAAAATACAAAAATGCCAATATCTATCTAGACCTATCATGTTGTCTATCATGTTGCATTAAAACCTTCTTGGCTCTGACACCATTTGAACAGTAAAGCAGCACAAGCGGATCACAGCCAAGTGTTTTCAACATGACGTTGTGACTTCTGTGGCACAGATAAACTTCAAGAATCCTCCACAATGATATTAGTATTATAAATCTCCATGGATGGACCTACCATGAGTATATTTTTGTAGATTTCCTTTTCAACCATCACTGTAATTTTGATTTCACGAGTCACTGAAAATCTACTATCTAGGTGTTCCATACCTAATGCAATCTCAGTCATCTCAATGGTAGAAGAGCATTTGTCTGAAAAGTAGAAAAGTAAATTGTGTCACAAACATCTCAGCTTTCCTGTGCTTTGGAGCATCCCTAAGAAGAGCAATCTCAGAGTGTGGGCTACTTTTGGTACAAGTCAGAAGTCTCCACGTATCTCTGAGAATTTTGAAAGTTGTAGTAAAATAAGTTTTCCCCCAAGTTTCCTGTCTTGGTTGCTTCCTTATTGGTGGGATAGAAACACCTGAGACGATCAGTTCTGGACATGCATGGAGCAAGAAGGTCAAAGGCTTCAGCAGCCTCTCTCTTTCCCGTTTCTCTGGCTCCTTCCACACAGCTGTATAAAATCCACATTGAGTTGGATTATATGGCAGTGTGGACTCAGATAACCTAGTTCAAAGCAAGTATTGTGGATTCCTGCCTTGATATTCTGGGTTATATGGTTGTGTGGAAGGGCCCTATGTTCAAACAATTTCTATAGATGCCTTCCATTGTACAAAAAACCCCAAAACAAAGCAAAACAAAACAAAAGAACCCCACCTGTTTCCTCTGTAACATTTTATTTGGCCTTAAGCTCTCCTTTCATTTGGCATGTTTGCCACCTTTAAATACATCTAGATATGCATCTGTGTGTCCCAAATAAGACAAATAAAGCTATCACCCAACTCTTTCTGACAGATTAAAAGGCTCTTGACTAAACAGGAATCCAATCTCAATGGTTGATTCCCTGTGGCACAGTATTACAATTTTTTCATGAATGACTCACAAAGTGAGAATTCCAAAAGAACCCCATCCCTCACACTCCCTTTTACCCCAAGGCAACTATTTAGCTAATTCATATTTTCATATCCCATTGCATTTCAATAATCTGCAGTTTTGTTTGCTTGCTGTTCTTAAACTTCAATGCAAGTCTACACTGATCTTCATTTTTTAAAAAAATATGGATTTTCAATTCTTAGGTTTTCATTTTGTGGATAAAAGGCATCCTACTTAGATTGCTGAAAACAAACTTGTTTCTTCCACAGCTTGTTAATGTGAGTAATAATAATAAATAATAATATTAATAATAGTTTTATTTCTTACCTGCCTCTCCTTGTGGCTCAATATGGGTTACGGTTAATTAACTAAAACACATAAACATTGTAAAAATTCCACAAATACACATATTAAAATGTATTTCTAAAAATACATATTAAAATACACAGAATAGAGATTAAACACAGAAGACAAATTTAAAACCCATGCTTAAAACTGGCTGGGTAGCAGGAATGGAGACAGGAGACCATATATTATAAACCTTTTTAGGGGGATCCTTTAAATCTTTTCAGATTATTGTAAACTACTCTGAGATTCTAAGAAATAATAATAATAATTTTTCAAGCCAATGGTAGATGGAGGGCACATGAGTACACAAACTGGTCTGCTCACAGGAGTATCCCTCACATCTTAAACTACCATTTGAACCACTTAGGCAGAAAAAATGAAATGCAATGGAACTCTCTGCCCTGGAGTGTGGTGGAGGCTCCTTCTTTGGAAGCTTTAAAACAAAGGCTGGATGGCCATCTGTCGGAGGTGCTTTGAATGCAATTTTCCTTATTCTTGTCAGGGGGTTGGACTGAGTGGCCCATGAGGTCTCTTCCAACTCTATGATTCTAGATGTACAATATATACTAGGAGCAATGAAATAATTCGAAGCAAAGACTTGAAGTATGTCCTTGGTTGTTGCTTATGATGTCTGTTTTATGTCTGTTTTATATTGTTATATTTTATATGCTATGTTTTTAACTCTGTGTGATTGGGCTTGGCCCCATGTAAGCTGCCCCGAGTCCCTTTGGGGAGATAGAGTTGTTGTTGTTGTTGTTGTTGTTAAACCATTTTCTGTAGAAGACAATTGAGCTCCTCCTCCCCCGATTATTCTCATTTGGTAGTAGTACAAGCTAAATTCTTGAGAGATGCCCTTCATAAGAACATAAGAAGAAGCCATGCTGAATCGGGCCTCAGCCCATCTAGTCCAGCATTCTGTGTCACACAGTGGCCCACTAGTTGTACACAGGGATCTCTAGCAGAAAGGAGGGCAAAACCCTCACCTGCTCCCGACCCCCACAACCAGTACCCGGGAAATCCTGCCTGCCTCCATCAACACAGAGGTGGCACTTGGATGTCCATTTCAGTAGCTACTGATTCCCTTGGTATCCATGAATCTGTCTAATCCTGCCTTGAAGCTGTCCAGGCTGACCGCTGTCACAACCTCCTCTGGAAGTGAGTTCCATAACCCAATGACCCTCTGGGTGAAGAAATATTTCCCTTTATTAGTCCTAACTTTCCTACCTTGGAGCTTTAGGGAGTGCCCCCTAGTCCTAGTGTTTTGTGACAAAGAAAATAATTTTTCTTTATTCACCTTTTCTATCCCATGCATGATTTTATACACTTCGATCAAGTCACCTCTTAAACGCCGTCTTTCAAGGCTGAAAAGACCAAGGCGTTGCAACCTGATTTCGTAAGGGAGCTGCTCCATCCCTTGGATCATTCTTGTTGCCCTTTTCTGTACCTTTTCCAGTTCCGTTATATCCTTCTTGAGGTGTGGTGACCAGAATTGTACACAGTACTCCAGATGTGGCCTCACCATAGATTTGTAGAGAGGCAATACAACATTTGCCGACCTTCAAGTGCCTTGCTGCATCTATAACACTTCAATCAGATCAGAAGGCAGCCTCCAGAAGCTGAAAATTACAGTATGGCTTGCCATACTGTGCTGTCTTTTTCCTAGCATTGGTAGAACAGCCTGCTCCAAAGATCCTAATCCACAGGCAGAAGGATATGGGAAAATGTGTCCCTTTGCAAGTTTGAATTCCCAGATCTTTAGAGATGATAACAACTGCAGTCATTGTATTCATTCTATGAGCATTTTTAAAAGTTAATATTCTTATGTTTCCACAGTTTTAGTTGCTGATCATTTGTATAGTTTATACAGGTTGAGCATCCTTTATCTGAAATTGTGAACCCTCCACAAATCCAAAATAGTCCACATGGGTGGCTTAGATAGTGACACTGTTGCTTTTTGATAGTTCAGTGTGCACAAACTTTGTTTCATGCACAAAAGTTTTTAAAATAATATGTACATTACCTTCAGGCTATGTGAATAACATGAATATGAAACATAAAGGAATTTCATGTTTAGACTTGGGTCCCATCTCCAAAATATCTCATTATGTATGTATATGTAAATGCAGGTATTTCAAAATTCAGAAAAACCCTGAATCCTAAACAGTTCTGGCCCCAAGCACTTTGGATTAGGGATACTACACCTGTATTATTTGGATATATGTTCTTGAGTGAGCATGATCTTCCAAAGGTAGTCTATAGCATTTTAATGTAAGTAGGCAAAATAACTCTTCTGGTAATTCACTTTGGATTCCTCAAGCTCTATTTTTACTCGCTATATGTAGGCATTAGGGCTAAAACAAGAATTTGGGGATATGTGTAACCCTCCAGATCTTTCTAGACTGCACATCCCCTAATTCCTTATCAATGAAGCCAGTGAGGAGGGGCAATGTATGCTGGAGACCCTATATTTCCATCCTTGGGATATCTTCTTGTTCTCTTTCTGACCCTATTATTGCTTTGCCTGTTTGTTTAGACTTAGTTTTTGAACATCAAGAACTGCTGCAGAAAGTGAGCAAATTTTATGCAGCAATTCTACATCTAGTTTATGAGAACATGCCTTATCTTCTTCTTAGCCTTTTTCTAGCTTTGCCTCTTGACTAATTTCCCAGCTGTACTAAGTCTTCACATTTTCTTCACTAAATCTTACCTGGGAAAAATGTAGAGAGCAGAGAAAAGCAGACAGGCAAGATGAATGGCTACTTAAACAAGGGAACAAGGGAAGGTTGGGGATGGAAGAAATGTTATTTGCGTATGAGCTTTCATTTTTCTGCATGTCCTCATATGAAAACATTAGGAAAATATTTGGCTTTCCAATTTCTGGGGGCAGTGATGTTAACATGGTCTTGTTTGAGCATTGGACGAGGACACTAAAAGAACAGAGTTTGAATCCCCCCCGTACCCATGGAAGGGACCTTAGGCAGGGTATTCATGAATCAGGAGCAAGATAAGTTGAACAACAACAACAACATGGGAACCAATAAGCTGAGGTCTTCAGCATGAGCATTTTATACGCAGCCATCTGAGAGTGCGCAGTTTAATTTTGATTAGGTTAGGTCAGCTTCTTTTTACCCATTCACAGCTGGTCTCATTTCAGTTGCCATTTGCACTGTCATTTTTCACCTAAGAGAGGCTGTTCAGCTTCTGAGGTCCTTTTCCTGCTGTTTGGGGAAGGGGAGCAGATCCCAGTTGGTTTTGCCTCTGTCTCTAATGCCCTCAGGATCAGTCTGAAGGTTGGCACTTCCAGAATCTTCTCAGAAAAATGCTGCTGGAACCTGTCTTAGTAGATATTCTCTTCCTCTTCTGAAAAGGACTTCTCAGGATAAGGCATGGCAATATGCATCATCCCTCAAACAGATTCAGCACCTTTGATGGCTTCTCTAAAGTTCAGACGAAAACTTGGATTGTCCCCCACTCCCGCCACCTGGAAACTACAACCTGGCACTTCTGCATTCTTGCTAATTAAACAACCCAATTGTTTGATCAAAACTACTATTTTGTTGTGGGTTAACAAATACAAATACAAACATATATGCACTGAGTAAAGCAATCATGGGTAGGAAGTGAGGTCATGCAGAAGACGGTTGGAATTTGCACAACAAGACCAGCAGCATAGCACAATTTCAGCATGGTGTGAAAGTGATCATTCCAATAATTTTTAACACTTTCCAACAGACCTCAAAACCTCTGAAGATGTCTACCATAGATGCAGGTGAAACGTCAGGAGAGAATGCTTCTAGAACATGGTCATATAGTCCAAAAAACCTATAACAACCTAGTGATTCCGGCCACGACAATACAATAATGGCTTATTTCCATTTGCTTAAGTGACAAGATTGCATGCTGGTATGATAAAGTCCTTAATTGCATGCTAAACGTGCACCCTCATATGTTACTTAGCCCATACCCTGAAATAAAATACCAAAACTGCTCCAATGCTCAGTTTTTCCATCTTTAAAAGGAACCTAAGCCACAGACTATATGATTTTCTAAAAATATTTTTATTGGCTGTAAAGCATTTTTATCCCTGGCATAGAAAACATCCCAGGAATCTGATGCATCAGGCAGAGAGGATACTACATGTTGTGTGTATGTTTCCTCAGCAGTACTAACTTTCAGTTACAAAGAGCAGTCAAAATCACTTTTTGTAGACCAAGATCTATGAATACATATCTGTGGGGAGCCAAGGGTTCTCTGAACGACAGCAAAACCCCTGCTTCCACATTTGGACATCAGCAGATTTGAGAAGGAGAAGTCAAAGTAGGGAGAACAATGTGGTGCTCAAAAAGAAGGTTTGCTTATTCAACACAAGTGAATGAAATGCCTGTGAATGGAAGCTACTTCTCTGCTGGAAACTCTGGCAGCCTGCACTGGGGAGTAACACAAACCATAATAGGCATGCAGCTCCTTTGCTTTCCATATCTGTGGTACGTCACTCACTGAGGCTGTTTGGAGCTTCAGGCATCTGGAATAGCAGTAGCATGTTACATCTTGTGATCAGCATGCTAATAATATATATGCAAGGATTGTGACTTTGAAGACATCCCAAACAATTTCTTGGAGGCTGTCATATAGAAAGAAAAATTGGGCAAGAAATCTTTTCAGAGTTGATTTCATGCATGGAAAATCTGTGTGTGGTTTTCTATTAGCAGGAGATAGGACTCATTATTTCTCAAATTTATCAAAGTGGGTCCTTTTAGTTTTTAATGTGTTTCAAGTGATATTAATTGACATACGTTGAATTCTATTTTAATATTTATGTTGTAGACTTTAATTTGCATTGTTGTTTTTTTAGTGCTGCGAGCTACTTTATGTGTTGGGTGAAAGATAAAATGGGATATAAATAACAACAATAACAACAACCCTTGACATCCAGTCTAGTATTGCCTATTTCGATTGGCAGCACTCTGCAGGGATGAGGTACAATGCTTTTGCATTACTTGATCTTTTCATCTGGAGATATAAGGGAGGAGCTTCTACATTCCAAGCATACATTCAGCCATGGCTGCTTACTATCAGTGAAAAAACAAAAGAAAACGAATTTGTCTGGTGAGTGCAGAGGTCAGCATGAAATGCAGCCTTTTGCCTAGAATGCCAAGTCTCCGTAGTACAGTAACCCATGGACATGTGGTCAACTTTAAGGAAGCAATGCTGTTGGAAACAAGACAAGAGGAAGGCGGCTGGTTGCTGCCAGTGTAGCTGGTGTGTCCAGAAAGCCCTGAAGGGGCTGGCAGAAGTGCTGGAATTCAGGACCCATAGCTGTGGCCACCATGAACGTCACTGCCCTCCAATGGGGTGTAGAGCTCTGCAGCTGGAGCGTGAAACCACATCTCAGCTCCTTCAGCAGCTGCTTTTCATCTGCTTCCTCTGCTCTCTGATCATTGCACTGAGAACTGAACAGTTAACAGAGCTACTGTTTGGTCCTGCTGTTGCCGTCAAGGAACACGCTGTGCTTGGCAACAGCAGAAGGGATCTGAATGCACATTCAGTGGATGAATTCAGCACAGGATGGATAGCACGGCAATTAGGCCTGAGATCATAAGCAAAGCGGGAGGGTAACAGGAGTGGGGTGAGCGGTGAAGGACAATTAATCATTATTCCTAGGATAATCTCAGGTTGTTTTCAGAGGAAACTGTGTGCTAGGAGAGCACAAACATAACTCAGAGCAACCATTCTTGAAGGGATGAAGGTCAGAACAAAAAATGTTTGGCACTATCTGAAATGGCAATGTTTTATTTTATGTTATTTCGTCTATATCTCACCATTTCCCCAACCTTGGTACTCAAAGCAGCTCACAAAAGTTAAATTAGATATACATAAAACATACACTGTAGATTTTAAATAATAATTAAATGATAAATAGAATCAACAGTTATTAAAAGCATGGCAATAAAAAGAATAACTCAGCTCTATCCAACATCATGTATCCTTAAAAGCCTAACAAGTTTTAGTTGGCGTAAACTTTTGTTGATTGCAGCCGACTTCATCAGATGAATGTTGTCCAAGTCAGCAGATATTCAGACACATTTCGGGGCTAGTTTACAATTTGTGAGATGAGAGGGAATCAAATGTATGAAGTACAAATATTTATCATTATCTTAACTGGCAGTAGCAACATATAATTAGATGGAAGTACATATGCCCTAACATGAGTTGCTTAGCATGTACATTTCATTGTTGAAGGCTTTCATGTGTATGGCCCTGTTTTAGCAGCATTTTGTCCTGATGTTTTGTCTGCATTGTCAGAGGAGAAAATGCTACTAGAACATGGCCATACTGCCCGGAAACCACACATAACCCTCGAGATTCCGGCCATGAAAGCCTTCAACAATACATCGAACATCTCTATAGGGAGAAGTTATTCTAAGACACATAGAAATTGGAAGATCCTCTGAAGATGCTAGCCACAGGTGCAGGCGAAATGTTAGGAATAATTCTGCTAGAAAACAGCCATACAGGCACAAACCATCCCATGTACATTTCAATGAAAATTCAAATAAGTGAAAATCAATTCATTTTTCCAGTCATAATGAAATATTTATTATATATTTCTGAAGGAAATCAGGATATGGTTTCTTTCCTTCAGTTATCAGCTTTCTTCATAGTCGAGCTTTCACAGCCATATAGAAATGGGAAATCTGGTGGCATGGATAATTCTAACCTTGAATTTGTGTCCTACCTTTCTCCCCAAACCCTAACAACCTCATCAGATGGAGGAAGAATTGGCGGCACACTCCACTTCACTGCCCCTTTAAGCACGGAGGCTGCTGGCTCCCATTACATGATACACAACTACTTCTGGTGGGGCTCTGTCCTTAAAAGGGTGGCAAAGTGGAGCATGCTGCCATGGCAGCAACACAGGAGGCTTCCGATGTTTCGTCAGATGGTCAACATTTTCCTCCTTGAGATGTTCAGCTGGGTGAGTTGGGTGAGGCGTGGGGTGATGGGTTCCCTATACCCCCAATGTGCACCACCAGAATTGTCATGATTTGTGGTGACTTCGGCTGCTTTTATGACGATGTCCTAAGACTCAAAGCAACAGTCATAGCCAATCTATACCTTCCTCTCCAATTAGTGGAAGTCAGATTTAGCCCAAAATATTTTGATGCCTGGGCTCATTCACACGGAACAACAGGAATATAGTACTCATACTACTCAATTTATTTTAGAACATGAACCCTGAAGCTCCCTTCCCACTTCACTGGCAGTCTAATATCAAAAACTGTTTCCTTCCTTTGCCTGACACCCAAATTGTCCTTCCTGATGGTGCTTAATTGTAGGGCTGGCTGTGGCTCAGGGCAAACTCAGGTGAGCTGAATGATGAGATTCATGAGTTGATAAAATCCCCTGTTTTTGACATCTTTAAAACTGTGCAACAATTGCACAAACCAAGGTTTATAAAGGGGCCCAGTAAAAATAGAGCAAAGATGTCATACTTGCTCAAGGGCCTTTAAGTAATACTCACTAAATCTCATGGCTACAAATGCACTTTGAGTTTCCATCAGCCTTAAAAAATGTAAACTATGCTGTCCAGTAAACTCTGCAAAACAATATTGTTTAGACTCAGCCTCTGAAAAAGTTTAATCCTGCTGGTTACATAAGCCATTTATTCCCTCCATGAATGGAAACAGATAGTGCTTGCTGTGGTGTATTTTTGGCATCAGGCATTTTTGGACACCTGCCTTTGGGAAACGATATGGCAGGCAAATGGGATGGCATTTGCTGTTGTAGTCATTTAGTTACTAATCATTCTTCACAAAGCTTAGACAAATCAAGTGGCTGTAAATCAAGTATGGCAGGAAATTACAATGGGTGAAGATTAAATTCTTGGGATTACAAAATATCAGTATTCATTCAAATGTCCAGTAATGGGGAACAAGAATCAAATTTTACAAAATGGCAAAAGTCTGAATCCTCAGAAATTATTCTACTAATTGAGAGAAGGGGGGAAAGAAGTCAATGAAGGTATCTGAATGAGTGACTGAGAGTAAGTAAACAAACAAATAAAATCAACTCCATTTGTAAAGATCAAAATCCTTAAACATGCCTAATTTGAGTGAGATGAGTCTCCACTAAGCTGTTCCTTGGAGAGACTGAATTTTTAAAAAAACCAGTTTGACCTCTTGCAGAGGGGGAAAGTCTCCTCTCCTCTACTTCTGGGTCTCCTCCACTATTTATTACTAAGGTCTGTTTAGCTATAGGATGGTAATAATGCCAGATTTCTTTTCCCACGTGGGTTTATGCATTATCTGCAATTATAGTAAGAATCATAGCCAGCTCTATAAAAGCAGTGCTTATTCAGCATGTGATGTGTCACAAAGGTAAGGAAACTTTATCTGCATGCAGTGATATTTTCTTGACTGTGAACCAAAAGCATACTTGGGTGTAAACAGCCCAAGGAGATTTATGACCGTGTTTGCAGAATTTGACCTATGTGATATTGCTTATCCTCTGTGTGTGCAATTTTCAAATGTTATTTAGTGGGAGCAACTACGGGTTATTATTAGCTTGTATGACTGGAAAACCATGTATCCTTTGATTTTTAAATACATCTAAAATATTCGCACGAGGCATGGCTGCATTTGGGTTTCTCTCTCTCTCTCATCCATTCTTGCTCTTTCAATCTCTCTCACACTCAGAAGGCATATAACATCAGAAAAAGCTCCTATCCTAATTTATGTTCAAAATTTAGATTTGATTGCCGTAACTGAAATACCAGTACACTACATCTCACCATAGAAAGGAAAACTATGTATAGATGACACTTGTTCCCTGTCCAGATGCCAATTGTTGAGAGATTTGGTCTTGACGGACTTTGGGGCCAAGATCCATAGCCCTATACCCAAACAGGATCCATATCCATATCCACAGCCCTTCATGGACATCCAAAAAAAGGGGCATTTCCTTGATCTTGCACTTCATCCCAAAACTTCCTATTCTGTTGACTGTCAAAACCCCAGAAAAACTGTTGCTGCAGCTTTGGACCAGTAGCAAAGTAGAGAAATGAAATTCAGAACGAAAAAGATAACTGTTCTTGGCTCAAGGAAAAGGAGAGTGCACTCAACCCATGTGCACACAGAACTGGTGTCAGTTGCTACTCCATGGTCTGAATCCCCACCCCACTAGTAAGCAGTAACAATAGTAATCCCCACCCCCATAGGTGTTCTGATGCTGACACATCACATCCATGATGATTGGCTTACAATGTGATTTTAGGCCATGTCTGGCTCTTCAGACACAGTCACTTTGCTCTGTTGTTGGGGGAAGGAGTTAATTGTGGGTGGGTGGTGGGAGACGAGCATTCCTACCAGGAAGTGGCTGTTTCTTCATTTAATTTTATCTTAATTTTTAAAAGGTTTTTGTGTGCTGATGTACTCACACATCAGTGCAGACATCCTTCTACATTCACTGTGAATAGGTGCGCAGAACCTCTAAAAAGTGAAATGCATTTTTTTAAATGCAAGTTTTTTACCTGTAAGAATATTTTTCTAGAAAAGAAAACCAGAAAACTGGAAACTGACCATAGAATCACATTGGAGGACCTAAAGATGACTAAAGAGGTGTTCTTTCTAGATATCTCTTGGGCCCCTTCCACACAGCGGAATAAAATCCAACATTATCTGTTTTGAACTGGGATATATGGCAGTGTGGACTCAGGTAACCCAATTCAAAGCAGATATTGTGGGATTTTCCATCTTGGTATTCTGGGATATAGGGCTGTGTGGAAGGGCCTTAGGTCCTCCAGCCTGATTGAGGGAAGTTGACTAGAGTCACACTGGAAAATCTCAATATTGCTAGAGAGAACAGTGTAGAAAAGCCTAAGGTAAAGTGTAGAACAGGCTGGAACTGCATTGCCCTATATCTCAGGACCAGATTCCAGATTATCTGCTTTGAACTATATTATATGAGTCTCCACTTCCATATTATCTCATAAGAAACAATAGTTCTTTTGGTCCAGAGAGATAAAAACTTTTTCTTATAACTGTTGGAAATAGTAATCTTCTACAAGCCTATACTAGTTGTTTGCTATGTATATAATTCAAATTGCTTACTGTATTGTATATGTGTGTAATGGTATGCAATTTTCCTTAACTCTATGTTGTGGGAGGGACTACAGACCATGTGAGTAGATCTGGGACTATTCAAACCTGATTCCATTTTAGAATGTAAAGACACCATCAGACTTTGTCACGATGCAAGACCTAGGCCGGCCCCTTAATCACACACACAGAGACGATAATCAGCTAACTACTTTATTGAAGTATAAAAACAGTTGAAAAGGTAATTGTCCATAAAAATTATCAAAAGTAATCCAAAAGGTAAAAGGTATAGTCCAAAGGCAAACTTGGCAAGGAAGATCCAAAGACTAGGCAAGGCTCCGCTTAGCTAGCGGATCAAGAAACAAAACAAGGTTACACGATACAAACTCTTCTTGGCAGGCCACTAGCCCCAAACTTAGCTACGTGGACTTAGCTTCGCTACACGTCCGTATAGGATAGACATGGCCGAAGTACTGAGGATCCGTTCCCACGGATCCTATACTTAATCCCCTTGACGAGGCCCCCGACACTCTAGGCTTCTCCTCCTCCAATCTGTGCTGCGAGCCCTCGGTCGGTCTAGGCTGTGGAACCAACCCCTCCTGCTAGTCTCAATGCTCCATCTCCTATCAAAGGTTCGACCTTGCCTCCCAGCACCTGGTTCCCTATCTTCGTGAGAGTCGAACTCCCCATCTGCTTCCCGGGCCTCTCCCTTGGTTGTTTCCCACATTCTTTCTTGCGAGCCTCGCCCCCCGGCCGCTCATAATCTTCACTATCACTGCTTTCGAATTCGACTGGCCTTCCTGCTTTTCGTGAGGATCAGGCCAGCTGTCATCCCAGGCCAAACTTTCTGTGGGAGAAGAAGGCCCAGCTATCTCAAAATCCCCTTCTTCTAGCCCCTCCAAATCCTCTTCAGAATCAACTGGCTCCAATGCGAGTGGGACCCCCGGTGCTGCCCCCTACCCTCCAGGCACAAACGAGAACTGGTGTGCTACACACTTTCAGACTGTACAGACTCTATTAAACTCTCAGACTGGAGAGATGCTTTAAACTTGGGACTGTTGATTATAAGAAAGATGCCCTGTATTATCTGCACAGAGAAACTACTTCAAACCTATCTATAACTGGATCGATAAGCAATGTACCTGTACAGGGCCGTAGCCAGGATTTTGATTCGGGGGGGGGGGGCTGAGTTTGATTTGGGGGCTGAATCTGAGTGAGAGAGGGTCTACCCTAGCAAACCTTTTGTATTGTTATCCCAATACCCCCATGCATAAGGGATATACTGAGCATGGTGATCAGATCATGATATAAATACACATAGCAGTTTAAATAATGTACCAGTAAGGCCTTATCGCAGACCACCCTGAGAATTTCGGGGGGGGGCTGAAGCCCCCAAGCCCCCCCTGGCTACATGCATGTAACCTGTATGTTGAATCGGCGAAGTTTGTGAGTAAACCAACTATGTTACTTTTAATGGAGACTACTTTCTTTTGGTCTCTTGAGAGCATGATTTAAACCAAGATGTTTTTGGGCAACCGAAATAACATTTCTGACATTCTGCTGTGTTTTCTTTGGTGCATTGGCATATCTTTGTTTCTAACAGTTCAAAGAGATATCCAGGGATTTTAATCAAACAGCTGAGAAACCTAATTGCCTTGCATGGATACTAGTGGATATTACCACCAAGGAGAAGGATGACTCAAGTGAGTTTTAATGAAAGCAACGAGGAGAACTAAGAAGCAATGATAATGATATAATTTTGTAATTTTTGTGTATATCACCAAACATACAAATGCAACATGCAATGCAATATTTCGGAGCACAAGTAAATAACCTAATAGAGACCCTACATGGGTAAAAGAGACGCCAACATTATCATAGTGCATAAAGAGCATTCATATCTCTGAATAGAGAGTCCCATGAGAGAGTTCCTTTGCAAATAATATGATAAAGTCCACCTTCTTCAAGAAGAGAAAATATAAGGAATAATGTCCAATAGCAAGCGAAGTACTCTCACAGCGACCGACGATCTCGTGGATGCGTGCGCTGAATCGTTTCGCCGTTTCGCCGTTTACAGGCTTTTTCTAGACCGGGGACGTCTTTCGGCGCTCCAATGTATTAGCAACAAATCTAGACAATATATACAATACAATACATCAGAATGGGTAAATTTTCCCCACATAGAGACCCCGTACGAGGAGAGAAAGAAGCAGTATTCGTACCTTAGTACATCAAGGGAAAATCACATAGAGGCATCAGGCCTTCTTTGGTCAGGTCATGGACAATGCAATGTGGAGCAGGGGGAAGTTTATAGTCAAGAGATTAACAGTAAATGTGAACAGCTGAGAACTACACAAGGAGCTCGCTAACAGATAAATGATCATTGAGGCCTTTTGGCGACTCGCAGGAAAGGCGGATTATCGAATCGCGTTCTAATTGTAATAATCTGCGTTTTACATCCATTGAGGGTTTGGGTTCTACCTTATCTAAAACCATTACAGTGAACGCCTCATGGTGATGTTGTTGGCTAACAAAGTGAGAGTACAGTCTGGAATTATCACATCCTGTGCGAAATCTAGATCTGTGTTCCTGTACTCTTTTTTGAATTTCGCGCCCGCTTTCGCCCACAGAAATGTCCCCGCAAATACATTTTAGACAATACACGATATTACTAGACCCGCAGGTGGACCAGGTATTGACCTTGAACCTTCGGTGGTTGTAAGGGCTGACAATATGATCTGCTGGATCAATTAAATGGCATATAGAGCACCTGCCACACTTATGGGTAAATTGCTTGATTGTTTTTTCTACCTGTTTGATGCTGTGATCAGAATGAATAATCAAACTTTTTATATTGGCAGTGCGTTTGTATGCAATCAATGGTTTTTTTTGAAGCCCAGGAATGGACTGCACTAGGGGCCAAAATCTATTGACAATAGAGGAGATTTTGCGGGCATGGGGAGTATACGTGAGCAGCCAAACTATTCTGTCTTCTACAGGTTTGCTTTTATTCATAAACAAAGAAAAGCGGAGAATCTTTTTTACTCTAAGTAGAGCACTCTGTAGCACCAATTTAGGATAACCTCTGTCTTCCAAATTTAAAGTAAGCCTCTCCGCAGCCTTGAGGAATTCGCACTCGGTAGATGAATTGCGCTTTAAGCGCATCAATTGCGAATAGGGGAGATTGTTGCACAAAGAATGTGTGTGGAAAGATCTGTAGTGCAGTAAGGCATTTTTTGTGGTTGGTTTTGTGTAGTTCCTCACTAGTAGTCTATCTCCATCTTTGTATACCGTCACGTCCAAAAAATTAATAGACGTATGATCATGTTCGAAAGTAAATTTAATGTCCGTGTGCCAGGAGTTAAAATATTCTTGAATGGGTGCCACAGCAGCTGCATCATCAATTAATAGAAAGCAATCATCAATATATCTGAATATTTGTTTAATATGTTTCAAAAGCGGATTTTCCGCGTTATAAATAAAATCATGTTCTAATGAATTCATAAACAAAATGGCAGTAACTGGGGCATGGGATAGTCCCATGGCAACTCCGCCCACTTGGACGTAATACTGGTCTTCAAAGACAAAATAATTGTAATCGAACAAAATATCGATTAATTCCAATAGAAAGGATGTGGGAGGAACTTTGATTGATCTTGAATCCAGAAGGCGGTGTATAACAAACCGGGCTTCCGGTGTAGGAACATTAGTATACAATGAAACAATATCCGCACAGACCAAAACATCAGTAGGGGCTATGGGTAGCCCATCTATTTTGCTAATGAAATCCCCTGTTTCCTTAATGTATGTGGGAGATTCCAAAATAAAAGGCTGCAAATAAGCATCAATGAAAATTGCGAGGGGTTGCAAAATTCCTCCGGCCACGGCGACAATAGGCCTTCCGGGAGGAGGGAAGACGCCCTTGTGCGTTTTTGGAAGAAGATAGAATCGGGGCGGAGAGGGATGGCGATTAATAAGAAATTCAGCCATTTTTGGCGTGATGTGTCCCAGTTCAACCCCAGTTTGCACAGTGTCGTAAATAACTTTAGCAAATTTTTGCGTGGGATCTTGCATGATAGGTTTATAATACTTTTGGTTAGATAGTTGCTTCTCAAATTCTCTTAGATAGTCCTCCCTTTGTAAACAAACCAGGCCCCCACCTTTGTCGGCTACTCTAAATATAATATCAGGGTGATTACCAAGATATTTCAAACGATTTATGTCCTTGCGGGACAAGTTAGCCCGTGCCCGGTCCTTGCGGTGGTTAATTAAAGCAATCTGTTGTTCAACAGCATTCTCAAACATTTTTATTTTTTCGGACACAATTGGGGGGGGTGAAATTGCTTTTGACTTTAAGCTTAACAGGGATGGGCTCTTCCACTTTGGAAGAAGGGTTAACAGAAAAATATTCCTTAATATTCCTTAATGTATTTGCGGGGACATTTATGTGGGCGAAAGCGGGCGCGAAATTCGAAAAAGAGTACAGGAACACAGATCTAGATTTTGCACAGGATGTGATAATTCCAGACTGTACTTTCACTTTGTTAGCAAACAACATCACCATGAGGCGTTCACTGTAATGGTTTTGGATAAGGTAGAACCCAAACCCTCAATGGATGTAAAACGCAGATTATTACAATTAGAACGCGATTGGATGATCTGCCTTTCCTGCGAGTCGCCAAAAGGCCTCAATGATCATTTATCTGTTAGCGAGCTCCTTGTGTAGTTCTCAGCTGTTCACATTTACTGTTAATCTCTTGACTATAAACTTCCCCCTGCTCCACATTGCATTGTCCATGACCTGACCAAAGAAGGCCTGTTGCCTCTTTGTGATTTTCCCTTGATATACTAAGGTACGAATACTGCTTCTTTCTCTCCTCGTACGGGGTCTCTATGTGGGGAAAATTTACCCATTCTGATGTATTGTATTGTATATATTGTCTAGATTTGTTGCTAATACATTGGAGTGCCGAAAGACGTCCCCAGTCTAGAAAAAGGCTGTAAACGGCGAAATGATTCAGCGCACGCATCCACGAGATCGTCGGCCGCTGTGAGAGTACTTCGCTTGCTATTGGACATTATTCCTTATATTTTCTCTTCTTGAAGAAGGTGGACTTTATCATATTATTTGCGAAGGAACTCTCTCATGGGACTCTCTATTCAGAGATATGAATGCTCTTTATGCACTATGATAATGTTGGCGTCTCTTTTACCCATGTAGGGTCTCTATTAGGTTATTTACTTGTGCTCCGAAATATTGCATTGCATGTTGCATTTGTATGTTTGGTGATATACACAAAAAATACAAAATTATATCATTATCATTGCTTCTTAGTTCTCCTCGTTGCTTTCATTCTTTAAAGCAACCCCGCACTATTTTTTGACTCAAGTGAGTTTTAACTCTTCACAGGAAAATCATACTTTACAAAAAGTTATGATCTCTAACAAGGTCATGCCTTTCCAAAGGGTTACGATTATTCCAAATAGTGTGAATGTCTATTAATCTAAAAAAGGATCATGTTTCAAAAAGCCTGTGGAAATTCCAGGTTTTTCCAAAAGGTATTAATGCCATTTTCCAAAAATAACATACCACACATCTACTGAATTGACATTTTAATTAAAATAAAATAAGGCATATTACAATGTCTAAGTCATTTGAGAGGAATACAAAACTCTTATCTTCAAGTTCACAAACAAATTTGAGGAGATTTTATGCATGCATTTCTCATAATATGTGCTTTTTTGCATGCAATTTTGTGTCATATGCATCTTTTCCAAAGCAATACTCTAAATATATATTCTGATTGTCGCTTCCACTCTTCTGTGCATTTGTCCTAATATATATCCTTTTGTGTCCAATTGTAGATTAGAAAAGTCTGCAGTAAAAAAATGGGTAAAGTTGAGAAAGAAACAAATTTTGGTCATGTATGGGTTTGAAAATGCAAAATTAACGAAGTCTATCTTAAGTAACTTGCAAACTGAACAAAAAATCCCCTTATTCATGTTTCATGTCTGCCTACCTTTAGATGGCAATACCTGGTGCTATTTTCTTTTTCTACCTGTTTCTGCAGCACCCTTTCTTGGAAATCCTGGGATCTCAGTCTCTAGGGATTAAGTGGTGTAAGGCTGTCCTGGCAGAGAAGAGTTAGAACATCATGTTATTTCCATTCATTCCCCCGTTGTGTTCTCTCAAAGCCCTACAACTCTCATGACTTCCACGCTGAGTACCCTTCTCTGTGTTGCCATGGTGCAGCTGCTGGGTTGTCATTAATATTGTGGGTAACTTCAGATCCTTGGCCCTTTTGTTTTTCAGTGCTTTTCAGTGTGTATTTTCCTCTAGATTGCATAGCTTTGCATTCCCAAGCAAATATTCTAAAAAACAAATTTTAAAAAATGCTGCCACTGTTGAATAGGGAGATCTGTTTCACAAAAGCATGCTGCAGTGGTGAAGGCAAAATGCCAAAATGACAGATTTTTTTAAAGACTCAGAATGAACACTCAAGATTGCAGGTGTTGGGTTTGTTCCAGACTGCTTGCATTGCTTTTGTGAACTTGAGGACCTCAAAGACATTTAATGAACTCAGTCCTTGCTCCCGTTTACATTTCTATTTATTCCTCTGTTTATTCATCATGGGCTTCCTTTCCAAAGATCATTATGCACACTTTGACATAGCTTATTCCTTATCTTTTTGGCACAAGGGTACTCATATGTCAGCAATTTATACTGTACAGTACAGGCTATGCTCATTGAACGCTGTTATCACAGTAACTGACTATTGAAATGTTGAGTGGCAGCATACTCTATCAAACACACCTGTCTTCAAGGACGCAGTCAGGATTTGCCACAAGGACCCATTTTGTGGTCCACATCATCATACCAAGGCACATAAATGGTGGTGAGGCATGGAACAGAAAGAGGTTTCAATCTAATGTCTGTTGTGTTCATACTTTGCATTGAACATGCCTTCCTACTGTATATGCATATATTAATATAGCTGTAAAACCCTGTCTACATATGATTAGGGACATAGTAGAATGCTTTGGAAATTATTAGTAGTATCTCCTTAATGTGGACAAAGTCTTTGTTTTATGGATATACTCTTATTTATTCTGTTGGAACTACTGTGTTTTAAATGTGTTTTAACTAATCCTTTTACTGTTTATTGTTTCATCTGATTATTTTGTTTTATTTTGTTTTCTTCCTTTATTAACTTGTAATTTATTTTGTACATGTTACTTATTGTGTTTACTTATGTTGTGAGCTGCCCCAAGTCATTTCAGGGAAATGGGATGGGATAGAAATAATAATTATTATTACTTAATTCAGGGTATAGAATATGCATGCAGTCATATAGAATGGATGCAATAAATCTACAGATAATTGAAATAATTCACGAATACCCATTAACTACATGGGATTGCCCTTGCTAAAGCACACTGCTTTTTGGGTTGGGAGGAGCAATCCAAAATGTTTTTTGGGACTGAGGTTTTTTGAGACAGAAAGGGCAAGCTATGAGAGGGGAAGCTTGGAAACTTAAAGAGAAAGTTAATAAAAAGAAATATCAACTAGAAAAAAACAGTGAAGGAGAGAGCTACAGTTACATCCCTTTGCACTGCAATCCTTTAGTAGAATGAAAACTGATGAGACCATAGAGCAGCAGAAGACCTCCAGCTGCATTGCACTGCAAGGCAATTTGATCTCAGGTAGCCTAAATACTCACTACTAGTGTTGTTTGACTGTAACTGCCATGACTGCATCCCATGGAATTCTGGGTTTTGTAGTTTAGAGAGACCCAAGAGCTCTGTAGCTGAGAATGCTATATATTTTTCCCATGGTTCTATAGGCAAACTTCCAGGTTTCTGTAGGATGTTGCCCCAGCAATTAAGGTAGAGTAATATCACTATAATATGTTTGATTGTGTAAAACACATGCAGTGTTAAACAAATGTTCAAAAAAAGGAAATGAGATGATCAAACTAGACTTTACAACAAGCCAGAAGAAAATTCTAGGGACTTCATTACATGAAGATGGAAAACTGGCATTGAAGCAGGACCATCACCTTTGATAATGGTTCCTATTGATGTTCATGGAAAAATGCATCACGGTCTTGTCACTTACTTGGCACGATGAGCCCGGTTCTGCTTCTGTGCTGGCAGTAGCTTGTCAAAGAAGTATGTTTTTAAAATAAATAAACAAATGAGCAACAATGCCACAGGTCGGTGGAGTTATGTCCATAACATGAAAAATGGCCATGGGATCAGAGAATAGTAAATCTTTGTAGTGGCTATTACAGAGAGCGTCGAATGTATAGGTGATCATCCTGGTAAGCTGCTACTGTATATTTGACCATGAATGCAGTGGGATAGTGGCTTCATGCAAACAGTCCTAGGTGAATCCAGCTCAGATGACAATCTACTAATAACTGCCCACTGCTCACCCCAACTCTTTCACAATCTACTACTAACACAAAATAAAGAGATGCTAGACTATATAATTTCAGTGATCACATACTTTCCCTCCCCAGAATCGATGTGCATTAAGAGTATGGGTGAGAATCTCAGTGTGCATGGTTGAGGTGTCAATGAGCAAATCAATGCATCCAAGTGTCAATCAAGCCCAGAAACTGCATATACATCATGGGTGACCAGAGTGGTTACCCATGATGCAAATTTGTTTTTATGCATATTCAGTTGGCTAATGGACATCACTTGGCTGAAGAGTGGCCCAGAGGAGACCAGCATCAGCGTACAAACACATGATAGCATCACTATTCCATTTAGATGAGCTATGTTGTGTTGAGACAATCTTCTGTGATAGCCTAGACTTGTGATGATTGATGACCGAGTGACAGAACTACTCTAAACATTATAATGAAATAGTGAAAGTAGAGCAGGGAGTAAACTGGAGCTTCTAATTAAATTGTTATTTTACCCTTTTTCAAGATCTCAAAATACATTAAGATTTTAGTCATTCATTAAAAAATCAATTTGTCAAAAGCAATTGACCAATCAATTAAAAAGCCTTTTATCACTTGATAGATCTAAAAAATAAATGTGTGTTGTGTACTACTGAATAGAAAACAGTATTTATAGAAGAAACTTTGTTCTCTTTTTAAAGAGAGATTCTGAAAACTGGGCTGAACACAGTGTCTAGTATCAGTCGGCTGGATGATAACTATGTTAGGATTAGCTAAAGCTTTAACTTCTCTTGTTGCTGTTTTTCCTGGACTATCTCCTTGGACAGATCTATTAAATTCCTAAAAATAAACTAAAATGGATTCACCATCCTACTGAAACAGGAGCCACCAGCCACAATAAAAAAGACAGAATCCCTTAGTTATCCTCAGGGAACAGTAAAAACCTTGTCTGCAGGGGGGTATGTTTCAGGACTTTACATGGACATGTGAAACTGTATTGAATGCATGACTTCCATAAGTCATGTTGAGGGCCCTAATGGAGGAAATCTTCAAGCAGAGGACTGGCTTCTGATTTTCATGTTAGGTCTGGTCTCCCCCTTCTTTCAGGAATCTAAGTTTGGTTCTGCATAGTTGGACCAGGATGAGTGGGAATCCATTAGTTCACATAAACTTTAAGAAATATCAGCAAAAAGAAAGAAAAAAAATCAGTCAGAAAGAGCTTGGGCAACCATTGTTCTTTCTATGAGCCTAAGGTTGGGCCAATGCTGCTTTCATGAACTTTATTGCTGTAATATTTATTTATGATTTTACAATGGGCTTTCCAGGAAGAATTTCAGGACTTGTGTCATTCACACGCAGTTAATTGCCTTCATCCTTCCCTCAATATATTTACCCAGAGGAGAAGACATCTAAACTCATTCTGCATGAAAGAGGTTGCCTGCAGTCCATGGCATGATGCTAGAAATGAAGCACAACTTTCGCAGCTTGAGCTCATTACATGAAGTACTGGCAAAATGAGAGATGTTCACAGAGTGTTCATTTCCAGTGCACGGTCATCCCTTCAGGAGCCTGGCTTTTATCCAGGACTATGCTGAAAGAGTACTATACACTTTTTCTGAATATGTCAAAAAAAGCAGGAAATTACATTAATGTGGGTCTGAATTACACAGAAAATCCTCCTTTTTCATCTCCTCTTTCTCCTTCTTGACTCCATTGATTGTGTATGAGGACCTATTGCTACAGATAGCGGGAGATCACATGTTGTCAGAATGGATTTTTTAAAATAATAATAAAAACGATTTGCGAATATTTCCTGAATCATTCCCCACAATTCTTTCCTTGCACACATGAACACATATTGAAGATTTGATGCTGGGGATTGGGGTGGGCTGAAACCATTTTATAAACAGATGTTCTTCAAGGTAAACAACAGGCCTGGAGTTGATTCCAGCAGTCTCAACATAGGCTGTGAGCAATTGGGGAAAAAAATGACATCAGGATTTTATGACTAAATGGAGATCTGCCTAAAAATGCTGTGCATCATTGATTAAGACCAGACTGGCAACCTCATAGTAATGTAAACTGGATAATGGTGTATTGGTCTGAGAATTGGAATTTGACTCTGGAGACCAGGGTTTGAATTTCCACTGAGCCATGGATACCCACAGGGTGACCTCCAACAAGTCAAATTCTCTTAGCCCCAGAGGAGGGCAATAATAGTCCTCTAAAATATCTTGGCAAGAAATGACTGAGATAGGTTTACCTTAGGGTCATTATGAGTTGCAAGGACTTGAAGGTACACAACAATAACTGGGGAATATTTAAAGTGAAAATTAGAACTGACTCAACAATGCCACTTGTGTTTTGGTTTTGGGTTTTTTTTGGTAGAGAGCATAATCTTGCTTTCATCCCTTATTCAGCAGCTTTTGCAAAATTGTTATCTACCAACTGATATCTTCTGACTGGCAGAGCCTTCACTGCCAACACATATAATACAACTCTTTTATCCACAAATTATATGCTCTAGGTCTTTGTATGAATACATGAAACCACTGGTCCTAGCGAATGACTTCCAGCAAAAGCATACCATAATGTTATGCTGGAGGACATAGGAAGTGCCTAGAGAGGATACTACTTAAGTATCACTATGTCCTCTAGCATGACTATGTTCAACTTCTGCCATAACGTGCCATAGAATAACCCAGAGGACCTAGAAAATGCCCAGTGAAGTCAGATTTTGTTAGACTCCGAGAAATGAAACCATATGGATCCCAGGGATACAGGGGGTTATATGTAATTTTCTAATGACACTGTGATGAACCTGGTGGAGTACTGCATCCCATTTGTTCTTTTGACTCATGTGATTTCATTCAGTGATGATATTTTCTGTTATGTGTCATTTCATTCACCTAGAATCTCCTTCACTGTCGCTAATTTCTGATTTATTCCTTCTACCAAAAACTAAGACCTTACTGCTTTTGCAAAGAAAACTCCTTCAATGGCTACTATGGCGATCCACTCAAGGAATGAGCTTTTGTAGATTTCAGTAAAATAACAGCACCACTACATGTATATTTACCTGGAATCAAGTCCCACTGTGTTTATAAGATAACAGCCTTGGGGTTGTTCATTTTTTGAAGTTCTTTAATGAAAATCCCTATTCTTCAAAACTAGGAATAAGCAGAAACATCTGTTCTATGGATGATGAGCTATTTTAATTTGTAGTCATTGAATTAACCAGACTTAATCATACTGATTACTGATTCTCCCCTCCCAAATGAGTGGTCTCTGAACAAGTCTTCAAAGGGACCTCAAAAGAATGTTTATATGGTATGCAGAGTTATGCCGAAGTATAGAAGACCTGCAGATAAAGATTACAGGTAATCTGGTTTCAAAGGTAAAGCCAAACTAGTTCTCATCTAGGATAAGGGAAGTCTTTCATGAAAACCCCACATCTACTTCTTAAAACCAGGCCACTTACAAATAGGCTTGCTGTCCATGTTGTAGCCCAGATGTTGATTTGGCAGCTCTTTTTGTTCTTGTGGACTCAATTTCAGCATTAATTTGAATCAAATGGCATGCTGTTTCTGAGGGAAATCTGTAATGAAGCCCCTTCTATCAGTTCCAAGATCTACAAGCTGGTTTCAATTTGAGTTTAAAATCCTAATGAGAGTTTTGAAGCAGGCGAGAAAAAGATCTTTGCGTCATGTCAAAAACATTAAGACCAAAAAGGCCAAAGTAATTCTCGATAGGTCATGTGGGTATTCATGTGGAAATATTTAATTTAATTTTAAATTAATATTAAATATATTAATTCTGTGATTTGAAATACAGCATGTCATCTTGGCTAACATTTCCAGAGGAGTAGATATGCTGGCCTGTTATAGAGTGAAACAGAAGATCATATTTGGGGAGAATATGAGTTTGGAGAGAATATGAGTTTTAAATGCTGTTTTAGGATATATCCTGTATTTAAATTTTTTACAACATGGCTACTATTTAATTGCTTTTTAATTGCTTTTTAACTTTTGTATTGCACCTTTTAAACTTGCCTAGTGTGGAGTGTTATCCACCTTGAGTCCCTACATGGAGAATGGTGGGTATAAAGAAAGATAAGCAGAGTAATAAGGGAATTGAGAGGGAAGGGGGTCACAAGACTGGAGCAATTAGTGGATGAAGGGGGCAGAATTAGGAGAGACAGATTAGAGAACTGGTTGGGACAAAGGTGGTGACTGCAAATCTGGGCAGTATGTGAATTTCTTATGCAGAGGGAGGTTAGAGAGGCAATGCAAAGAGAGGACACTGCTTTTGAGAAGTTGGTCAGGGAAAGAAAGAAAGGGAAAAGGGCTCAGGTGGGAAAGATATATAAGCTGTTAGTAGTGTCAGGGGAAAGCCCTGTACAAGAATTAACCAAATTGTGGGAGAGGGAAGTACAAGTATCAGAATTAGAGATGGAAAGGACAATGGGAAATATTGCAAAAATGAAAAATACAAGAGTGAGGGAAATGAGAAGGAAACTCCTGCATAAGTGGTATCGGACTCCGGCCCAATTGGCACACTTCTTTCAAAACATGAGTAGCCGATGTTGGCACGGGTGCCAAGTGAAAGGGGTATATATGCACCTGATTTGGGAATGTATAGCAGTTCAGAAATTCTGGAAAGAGGTACAAGGGGAAATTAATAAGGCACTGAATATAAACTGGGCAATTATGAAGGAGATTGCGATATTGGTGAAAAAGAGTGATTTGGGCGAATATGGAGGAATCAAGGAAGCCATGATTGAAAGCGCACAGTCTGTCATAGTTCTAGGCTGGAAGGACTCCTCCAAATGGACAATCAAGAACTGGCTGCGATACCTGGTAGAACACATTCAATTTGAAATTATGGAGATCAGGGTTAATGAGTTGGATGAGAATAAATTGCAGGAACTGTTGGGGAGATGGGACCGGGTAAGACAATATATTGTTTGGAGAACCCGGGATCAAGATACGAGTAATAAGTTGGATCTACTGTTTAATTTGTAATGTAAACTGTCCAAAGGCTTGAAGGAAAAGAAGAATAGTGATGGAACCCTCAGAAGGGGTGGAGGGGTGTGGATGTTTGTGAGGGTGGAAGGGGCACTTTCACAGTGCACTTGTTTGTCATGGTTGTTGTATGGATGTTGGTTTTTTTCTGTATGTCAAAAAACCAATAAAAAAATTAAATAAAAAAAAGAAAGATAAGCAAATAAATAAATAAATAAAAGTTAAGCCACTTTAAAGACTTGTGGATTGGTTATGTCTGGAATGGCTGCAGAAGGAGTCCAAAGGCTGTAGTACACAAGATCCCATCAAACTCAAAGGGGTCCAGTGTTTTGATTCTTGACTAATTAAATATAGAATTGATGAAAGTACTGTCAGAAAGACCCATAATTTGTTGGAAAACTATCCTCAAAGAGTCACCACAAATGGCTGCATTTCACACTGGAAGCAGGTCTTTAGTAGAGTGCCTCAAGAGTTGTGTCCTGAGGCTATTACTCATCACCATTTTTATCAGTGACTTGGATGATGTGGTGGAGGAAATTCTAATCAAGTTCACAGATGATATAAAATATGATGGGAAAGTGGCTAACACATTTGAAGAAAAAAAATAATTGGAAAGAACTTTGATAAACTATAAAACTGGTTATAAATTCATAAAATGAACCTTAATAAAGCCATGTGCAAAATTCTACAATCATGTTGACTGCTGAGGATACTCCAACTCAGTGGTTCTCTACCTGTGGGTCCCCAAATGTTTTGGCCTTTCTGGGAGTTGTAGGACAAAACACCTGGGGACCCACAGGCTGAGAACAAGTCAGGAAACAGCCAGACAGGCAGAGCTCAGGAGCTTCAATGCATGGATGAGGCAGTGGTGTCGAGAGGAAGGATTTAGATTTGTTAGGAACTGGGGAACATTTTCAGGAAAGCCAGACCTGTACAAAAGGGACGGGTTACACTTGAAGGAAAATGGAACCAGACTTCTGGCGATTAATATTAAAAAGATTTCAGAGCAGCTTTTAAACTGATTCCTAGGGGAAAGTCGACAGGAGCTGGGCAGCTTCCGGTTCGAGAGGGTGAAATGCCAAGTATGGAGGACGAAATCTACACACAAATGGCTCAGTCAACAGAAAAGATAGATAGTAGTAGTCGAGAGGTAGGACATGGTAGGCCTTCTACAAATTCTCACAAACAGCTAAAGTTGAAAGTGCACCAGAGAAATAAATATAAATGTCTGTACGCAAACGCTAGAAGCCTTCGAACAAAAATAGGGGAGTTGGAATATTTGGCAAAAGAAAAAAATATTGATATTATTGGCATAACAGAAACCTGGTGGACGGAGGAAAACAAATGGGACACAAAGATTCCAGGTTATAAACTGTACAGGAAAGACAGGAGAGGGAAAAATGGTGGCAGTGTGGCCTTGTACATAAATGAAGAGCTAGAATCTCATGAATTAGAACTTCAAGAAATTTCAAACTCACCTACAGAAACATTGTGGATAAAAGTCCCAGGACAAAAAACTAATCTAGCACTAGGGATCTGCTATCGCCCTCCCAACCAAACTCCAGAGGCAGACTGCTATCTGGAAAATGAAGTTAAACAGGCCTCAAAAAGAAATACATTAGTCATAATGGGGGACTTCAACTATCCCCGAATAGATTGGCCAAATTCTTGTTCTACGCATGAAAGAGAGACAAGGTTCCTCGACATGCTAGCTGATTATTCCATTGAGCAGATGGTCATGGAACCAACCAGGGGAAAGGGGATCCTGGACTTGGTGCTAACTAATGAACAAGATCTCGTTCAAGATGTCCTTGTAACTGAGCCCATAGGTACCAGTGACCATAACACAATAACCTTCAACTTAAGTTTGGATAGCAAACTGTCAGTGAAAACTAACACGGAGACATTAAACTTTCACAAAGGGAATTTCACCAAAATGAGAAAAATTGTAAAGAACAAACTAAGAGGAGCAGTAAAAAAAAAATCAAATCCCTCCAAAATGCTTGGAAACTGTTTACAAATACCTTAAAACAGGCCGAACTAAAATGCATTCCAATAAAAAGAAAGAGGCATGGAAAGTCCAAAAGGACACCAGTATGGCTTACAAATGAAGTAAAAGATGTGATTGGAAAGAAGAAAAACTCATTTAAGAAATGGAAGGCTCTTCCTACCGAGGAGAACAGAAAGGAACACAGGCTCTGGCAAACTAAATGCAAAGCAACAGTCAGGAAAGCCAAGAGAGATTTTGAGGCACATATAGCAAAGAATATTAAAAAAAACAACAAAAACTTCTTTAAGTACATCAGAAGCAGGAACCCAACTAGAAAAGCAGTTGGGCCACTCAACGACAATGGTCAGAAAGGGAAAATCAGTGAAGACAAGGAGATTGCTGAGCGGCTAAATGACTTCTTTGCCTCCGTTTTCACACAGGAGGACAGACAACATATGCCTGCAGCTGAGTCAGTTTTTTCAGGGAGGGAATTAAAAGAATTAAAACAGATAGAGATAAACAAGGAGGATGTTCTCACATGCCTTACTAAACTAAATGTCAACAAATCACCAGGTCCAGATGGCATCCACCCCAGAGTTCTTAAGGAACTCAAGTGTGAAATTGCTGAACTTCTAGCTAAGATATATAACCTTTCTCTAAGATCAGGCACTGTACCCGAGGGAGGCAAATGTAACTGGAGGGAGGGAGGCAAATGTAACTCCGATCTTCAAGAAAGGATCCAGAAGTGATCCAGGAAATTAGAGACCAGTCAGTTTAACCTCAGTTCCAGGCAAAGTGATGGAAACCATTATTAAAGAAAATATTACTAGGCACATAGAAGAACAGGCATTGCTGAAAGAAAATCAACATGGTTTCTGCAAAGGCAAATCATGTCTTACTAACTTGTTAGAATTCTTTGAGGGTGTAAATAAACACATAGATAAAGGGGACCCAATTGATATTGTTTACCTTGACTTTCAAAAGGCTTTTGACCCTCACCAAAGGCTCCTAAATAAGCTCTTCAGCCATGGAATCAGAGGACAGGTCTTGTCCTGGATTGGAACCTGGCTAAACTGTAGGAAACAAAGGGTGGTAATAAACGGACATTTCTCTGGGTGGAAAGAGGTGAGAAGTGGCATACCCCAAGGTTCAGTTTTGGGTCCGTTACTTTTTAATTTATTCATTAATGATCTGGATGTAGGAGTGAATTCTGAGGTAGCAAAGTTTGCAGACGACACTAAATTGTTCAGGGTAGTTAAAAATGAAACTGATTGTAAAGAGCTCCAGAAAGATCTCTCAAAATTGAGTGAATGGGCAACAAAGTGGCAAATGCATTTTAACCTAAACAAGTGTAAAGTCATGCACATCGGGGCAAAGAACCCCAACTACACCTACCAATTGCTGGGGTCAAAGCTTTCCGAGACAAACCAGGAAAGGGATCTTGGGGTTTTGGTGGACAGCTCAATGAAGATGTCAACCCAGTGCGCAACAGCAGTGAAAAAAGCAAATTCTATGCTAGGCATGATCAGAAAGGGAATTGAAAATAGGTCAGCAAATGTTGTATTACCTCTCTACAAATCTATGGTAAGGCCACATTTGGAGTACTGTGTACAATTCTGGTCTCCGCACCTTAAGAAGGATATAACAGAACTGGAAAAGGTACAGAAAAGGGCAACAAGAATGATCCAAGGGATGGAGCGGCTCCCTTATGAAATCAGGTTGCAGCGCCTTGGTCTTTTCAGCTTTGAAAGACGGCGTCTAAGAGGTGACTTGATCGAAGTGTATAAAATCATGCATGGGATAGAAAAGGTGAATAAAGAAAAAATATTTTCTTTGTCACAAAACACTAGGACTAGAGGGCACTCCCTGAAGCTCCAAGGTAGGAAAATTAGGACTAATAAAGGGAAATATTTCTTCACCCAGAGGGTCATTGGGTTATGGAATTTACTTCCAGAAGAGGTTGTGACAGCTGTCAGCCTGAACAACTTCAAGGCAGGATTAGACAGATTCATGGATACCAAGTGTATCGGTAGTTACTGAAAAGGACATTCAAGTGCCACCTCGGAGTTGGTTGAGGTAGGCAGGATTTCCCTGGGTACTGGTTGTGGGGGGTCGGGAGCAGGTTAGGGTTTTGCCCTCCCTTCTGCTCAAGATCCCCGTGTACAACTGGTGGGCCACTGTGTGATACAGAATGCTGGACTAGATGGGCTGAGGTCCGATTCAGCATGGCTCTTCTTATGTTCTTATGTTCTTAACAACTGCTCTAACTGGATTTCCTGCATTGAGAAGGAGGTTGGACACAATGACCCATGAGGCCCCTTCCAATTTTATGATTCTCAGACTTGGATTGAGTCTTTGGAGTTATGGCCAAACTACCAAGAAATTTAGCAATATTGAGCTAGTTTAGCATTAGGATCATTTTGTTTTAGTGCTAACTTTACTCTTTCTTTCCATTGATCTCTGATGAATCTGTGTCATGGATGTAATAGCTGTTTACTGTGTAATATCTTTACTGAGACCAATACATGACATGTAACAGAAACATTTCATTTCAGAATGTAGTGGGTTAATTTAAACCAAACTGGGAGTAGGAATAAAACTTCTTTGATAAGGCAAGAAGGTCCCAGGAAATGTTTTTGAATGAAGAACATGACATACAAATATCTAAAATAAAATCATTTCATTCAGGAACAAATACTGTTGATTTCCAGGGGCTATTTTCCTCCCAGAGTTATATAACTTCTGGTAGGGATTTTTTCTTTAGTAAAGGTGTATTATTTTTGGAAATACCATGGTGTCCTTGCACAAGGCAGGCGTTCAGGACTTGCTGTTCTGTCAAGGGAGCGCATAGAAGCCAGGTCAGCATGATATTCCCAAAATAATTGATGTATTTATTGATCTCATTAAAAGAAATCAGAACTAAAATTGAGCTGAGTAGTTGGAAAGTTTTCCTTGGTGATGAAAAGGTCTTTAATTTGATACTGGGGTGTATTCAAACTAAATTAGGGTGGGGGCTCTAAAGTATGTTTCACACAAGAGCCTGAAAGAAAATGGTCACCACTGCTTAAAGTACTTTTCACCCAAATGTTGGAGACTTTTCAGATTTGATAAATTCTGGCTATACAGGAGGAACTGCCGCCATCAGAGAAAACTGTCAGATGGTTATAATTGATTTATTCCTTCTGGTGTGATTAATATCTGGCTTTGCAAATAATTACTTTGTCCTCTGCTTTAAAATAATTCAGAAGTGTGTGTGTGTGATTGCTAGGTGTTTTCAGGCAGTCTTTTGATTATATCAAGGGTAGAAATCAAATGGCCTAGGACTGAAAATCCCAGCAGATTTAGCTACCTCTGAAAATTGTAAGGAAGAGGGTCCTACCAGAGTGGGAGGTGCTCTCCAGCAACATCTGGAAGCCACATGATTCCACTTCCTGGTCAACAGAGAAAATGTAACTCTGCAAACTGATACTGTATCTATTCCCTTCTCCATTAAATTTGCAAACTCCATCTTCCAAGTTGGTCTTCCTGGGACAATGGCTGTTGAGTCTTCAAATTGATACTATGAAAATTCTATTGTAGCATTTCCCAAGAGTTGCCCAAGGTTACACAATGGGCTTCCATGGTTTGGCAGAGATTAGAACATGGTATTTCAGCATGCTAGTCCAAACATTGCACTATACTGGCTCTCAATATCCAATGACAGGATATAGCCCTCCCACAATTTCCCAGTTCTGTATCATAGAATTATTGAAATACAGAATTAGAAGAGACCACAAAAGTCATCCAATCCAATCCCTGCCATACAGGAACATACATTCAAAGCACTCCCAATAGATGGTCATTATACAATTGCAGAATTATGAATTCCCCCCAGGATGTGGGAAAAATTAGGCCTAAGGGGTCCAGTTGCTCACCAATTCATCTTCACGCTCTTCCAATTTTCTATTGTTTTAATCTATCAGCACTCATTTGTCCACTGCTTCTATAGTATAGACCATTGAGCCTTTTCGGAGCTCTGCTAATTTTATACATTTGGCACACCATAGATAAATCCTTCTCTACCATTCATCAGTGGGCAGAAACAGCTAGATGGCAAATTGTGGATATCCCAAAAGGACAGCAAACTCCTAGTCAGCTTTTAAATGTTAGAAGCTGAAGGGAAGCATAGGAGGTTTTCTGTCCCATGTGCTAAAATAGATGGGTATCATGTGCCAATCCACCTTGTTCAGGAAAATGATTTGTGTGAGCTCTGACCTCAGCCCCCATCCCCAGTACTCAAGATCCTGGGTTTGCCAGTGAATTATAGAAATGAAAAGCATCCATTTTATATAATCTATTTTATGTAAATGAGATATTACACATGTTGCCATGCAATAGCACAAAACGTGGTTGCAATATTACCCAAAGTTAATCCCTTTCAAGTAAAGATGGGAACATTAGTAGGAAATTGTTAACAAACTTAGATATCTAATTTAATTGCATTCCTGCTGGAAGATACAAACATGTAATGATGTCAGGGCCGTAGCCAGGATTTTGTTTCGGAGGGGGCTGAGTTTGGTTCTGGGGGGGCTGAGACTGGGTGGAAGAGGGTCTACCCTAGCAAATCTTTTGTATTGTTATCCCAATAACCCCATTAATGTGGGATATAATGAGCATGGTGATCAGATCATGATATGAATAAACATAACAGTTTAAATAATGTACCAGTAAGGCCTGAGAATTTGGGGGGGGGGGGCTGAAGCCCCCTTAGCCCCCCCTGGCTACATGCCTGAATGATGTAATTAATGTCAATTTACCATCTACATTTAAATTGGGTGCCTTCTTTTAAACATGTACAAACTCGTGGGGAAAAATGTTATCTGTGTTTTTTAAATTTTTACTCCCATTTGATCCTGTTTTTAGATTAATGAAGTTTGACAGCTTTACTTTTCATCCAGCCCACCAAAACATCCTCTCTTTCTTTCCCCTTATCCTTCCCTTACAACTTTATCTCCTTACACCACTCTTTCTTTAGCTTTCTGACTTTCATGTGGATCCCAGCTAAATTCCCAAGGTTACAAATGTCAGTTTCAGTTTTTTGGATAGATTTGAAACATCATGTGATATTTTGGTGTAGAATGTGGGGGAATTATCTGGAACTATGAAGACCACCCTTTTCCCAGATTGTTAGCTTAGAATCTTAAAATCTCGGAAACAACAAAACCATCAAGCTCTGTTTACGAACTAAATAACTGCTTTGGCTGCTGTAGCTTAAACTTTGTAAGCCCCCAACCTTGAGGGACTAACAAAATAGTTTTACAAAAATCCAATTGCTCGTGCAAAAGAAATAGTTGGAAAGTGAAAAGAATCTAATTCTTGGTGTTCGGTAATTCTCTCATTTATTTAACAGTAACGTAATTAATAGCTCACATCTGAAATTAAAATCATGCTGAAAGTTAAGGAATGAGTTAGGAAAATAAATATAATTTGTTTGCCTCCTTTTCTTCCAACTTCACTGACAGCTTAATTCATTTTAACTGATAAGTTCCTATCTAATTTTAAACACTGTTTATGTCTTTGAGACAAATATCACAACAAAGGCAAAGTAGCACATAGTTCTAGATTGGGAGTGAACAGAAAGGCATGATTCCCATTACAGGATGTAATCTTTCACAAAAAGTATTTTTTGAAAAAGACATTCTCCAATTAACTATGAATCTGGGCCATTTGGATGTCCTAGAAATGGCTTTGATTTGTCAGATATATGCTGTTGAGTTTTACTCATTTTTCTGCCTAATGAAAGCCAGTACTCCCACATTGAGGGATTAATTTAATTACAGTATACGTCAGGGAGCCGCATCTGTTTGTTTGCAGGCAGGCCAACCACACTGCTCATTTCGGGGAAACTGTTTTAATTTCAGCAGAAATGTCATTATAGTCTCTTCTTTTTCTCTTCATTCATGGCAAGTGTCGCAAGGTGCTGCACAGCAAACTGATCCCGTTCTGAGATTTAATCTGGGTGAGAACCAGTTGGATGTCGAGGATTCATAGTCCCAGTGTTTCTAATTACCAAACACCAAGAAAAATCAAAACACAGCCCACTGCCAACATTTCCAGGACACCGATTACATTCACAATTTTTGTAACCTTTTAAAATGCTCATTTAGAGCATACTATATGGATATGCACTACCAACATCAACTCTGCTAACACCAAAAAACCAGTAATCAGTCCTTGGCCAGCAAATGGAACTCTTATTCAAAAGATTAGTTCACATCATCTGCACTCCATTAGATGTGCTTCCCAGCCAGGGAGTATATATGCCAGCAATATCTTGGGGGGGGGGGAGGTCTGCGTTTGCCAAGTGTTTTCAATTTACTGGCTCTTGTGGCAGTGATACCGGGAGTCCGAAGGCTACAATGGGCATAGCAAGCTCTATATTCTGGCAGTGTAAAGAATTAGCCATATGGAATATATCTATCTCATGTGGGTGTTAAGAGATTATTGATGACAACTTAGTGAAGCAGTGAAGGAGCCATTTTTTGTATGTTGGAGACATTAAGCTAAAACCACTTTCTGTGTATTTTGGTGGAATGGAATAAAAGCCACTGAGCGTCATCTCATCCCACCAGCATTTCCCTAGTGGCTGCTGCTATGTGCCCAATATCATTTTCCCAGAGGCTGCTATCAGAGGTTGGGAAACTGCTTTCAAAAAGGCAGGATTCAAGTGATGGTAATGAATTCCTATTACTTGCTAGTGTTTGAGAAGTGACACATTGCCATTACATCAAATTTGAGTTGTTGACTCTTTAGTTTTTTGTTACTTTCTCTTACCTTTTCAAAAGACCTCTTTGGAACATTTAGGTCTGATACCACCCGTCGGAGGGCGTTCACTGTAGTGGCACCAATTCTGTGGAACAGCCTTCCTGAAGAGACACGGGCCACTCGAGCCCTTCTGCCGTTCCGCAGGGCAGTAAAAACGTGGTTGTTCAGAAAGGCATTCGGCCCATAGCTGACTGCTGTCTACCGCACCCGTTATCCTGCTGCTAGCCTGCTACTGAACTGCAGCTTGGTCTGCAATTTGTTTAGTCGGGGGATTGGAATTGTTTTAATGTATTTTAATGTATTTTAATGTTTTTATGTGTTTTATGTTTATTTCGCTATTCTTGTGAACCGCTCTGGGCTCCAGAGAGAGCGGTATACCAAATCGAACTTAATAAATAAATAAATAAATAAATAAATAAATAAATAAGAAAACAGCATGGAAACAGCATTTTCAGATACTTCTGAAATCATAGAATTGTAGGGCACATCTAAACTGTTGAATTAATGTAGTTTGACACTCCTTTAACTGTCATGGCTCATTGCTTTTGGAATAATGGGGGTTGTAGTTTTATAAGGTCTTTAGCCTTTGTTGCTAATTAGTGCTGGTGCCTCACCAAACCACAGCACTCAGTATTCCATAACATTGAGCTATGGCATTTACGGTGGTGTCAAACTGCATTAAGTCTACAGTGTAGATGCACCCAAAATGTTGAAAGGGTCCAATCCTGTGGTCAATGCAAAAGCTAGAACACCCGCAGGAGGTAACTGCCTGTCCATCTTTGAAATCAGCTGAGAAGGAAGACTTTACCACCTTTTTAGTCATTTGGCAAACTGTCAAGAAGTTTCTTCTAATATTAAATCGAAATCCAATCCCCTATACTGTACATTAAAAACATCTGGTCTAAAATTCCCTCTAAAAGGAATTTTTGAAGTTAACTAGTAAATGTTACCTTCTAAACTGTAGCTGTTATGTACTGTCTTGGGATTTCCTTTAGGGATGGAATTGATAGTCTTTTCTTTCATATATTGTTATTGTCCTTGCCAAAAAAAGAAAGGAGACTTAATGAAATTTACGGAGTCTCCATAAGGCGACAAGCAACCTGAAGGCACATACACACACACAGAGGCACCTTTGTCAGAAGAGCCATATGCTTTTATTCCTAAGGTATTTCTTTTAACTTTTTGGGAAGCTGTTTCAAATTACATTGATGCAAATACCTGTTTTAAATCTACTTTAAAAAGAAACACTGCTGTTTCTCAGTGCTTTCTTTTTTTGTGGTCATTATAGCTACACTCTCATTTTGTTGCTAGGTGCCTTGAATGCTGCTGAGAAGTTGCAAATAAACAAGCAATTACACAATAATTTATTCCCTATGTCCACCAAGTATTTGATAGCTATTTTCCTGTTGCTACACAATGCACATTCTTTCTTTCTACAACACAATTACAGCACTCTGATTCCACTTTATCTTCCTGGATGGCAGCATATGGACTCCTGAGGTTTGAAATTTGGTGGTGTCTACATGACAAAACCCAAGATTCCATATGATGCATCTATAGCTATTAAAGTGGAATCAAAGCACTATACTTGTGTGGTGTGAAAATGTTCCTGGTCTGATTTGCCAGGCCTCTTCTCATGGTCTCATTTGATAGCAGTACTACTCACCATGTGGAATTCCCTCCCTAAGGAGACTCACCTGCTGCCAAGCAACCCACTACCTTTGCCACACCAAACAGAGATGTTTTTAATTCTTCTAGGTTATAAAGTGCTAATTCTTGTACCACTATGGTTTTCATTATATTTTGGAACTGTATTTATCTTTTGTTTCATTTCAATGAATACCACCCTGGAAGCAGATATAGAAGTGGAAGCTGATGTATAACTATTGAAAACAAACAAACAAACAATATACTTTGGCAATCGTTTGGGCAGTGAAGTACATACATCATGTACTTTCTTTGCTGCCAGTTCAGAGCAAATTACATGTAGTGAACTTAATAGGCATTTAAAAAATGCAATAAAATAGCTGATGTTGCTGAGTAGCATTGGAAACATGGTAAACAGATGTGTAGGTTAGGGAACTTAACCTTTTGTGAATTAGTTAACTTCCAAGTTATTGCTGGTCTGATGAATGCCAAAATGGATGATGTGAATATTGACACCCCCCTTCTCCATTCCACTAGCCATAAAGCTCATCCTGATTGGTCAAAAGCAACATGGCAGGCTGTTTTATGTCTAGAGGCTCTGCCTTGCCCACACCCCACACCTATCTGTGTCTCAATCTTGTGGGGATTTGTTGTTCTGATTTGTGTGTGGTGTGGGCATGATTTCTTTGCCTTCTTGAATGCAAACTTAGGGAAGGTGGGAGGGAACCCCCCCCCCTATTATCCATGTTGTCATCAGTTGGGATCACAAAGATGTATGGGGAGAAGTGAGACAAGAAAGCTACATGGGGAATTTACCCCTAGCTATCTTGGAAGATCTTGGTTCAAAAGAACCTTTACACAAAAGCACTCTCAAAGGATCAGATCTAGAGGAGCTTCACTGGTTGTCATGTTGTTGCATGCCTTACAGCCACTTTTCACTTATGCCTAATGTGAACTTATCATGGTGTTGTCTTAGCAAGATTTGTTCAGATGAGATTTACCATTAACCTCATCTGAGGCTGAAAAAAATCAGCATCACAAGGTCTCAATGACCAAACATGGATTCAGACTATGGTCTCCAGAGTTGTAGTACAATATTCACATTGCCAAGACCCTGTAAAAACAATGAGTGGGGCCAAATCCTTAGACTTCAGTCTCATCTGGAGGAATAGCCTACTTGGTTGAACTTGCACTTCCTCTTCCCTTATACCTTCATTTTCAATAACTAGACAAATGGCATGCATGGTAATATCATATCATCCAGTATGCCTCTCAGAATTTAGCTTTTTATTCTATACAATTTCTGCTGAGCCTTGCTGTTAGCTATGGATGAAGAAAGAGTCTCTTTCCAATTCATGTAAGTTTTGTATATGTTTCGTTATTAGTCCTTCCTGTTACATTTTCTATCTATCCTTAAAATCTCATTTAAATTTGATTCCCCCCGAACAAAACCCACATTTTGTAAGCATTTCCCTGTATAATATCCATTTTTCTACACATTTCTACATAATACAGGCATACCTTACTAATACGGCAGGTTAGGTTCCAGACCGTGTATTGCCCTAAAGCAAATTACAGTCTTTTAAAAACTTACCAGTGCATGTAAAAGCCCAGAATATATTTATACTATCTTTCATTAAGTGCATAATAGTAGTAGTCCTAAAACGTAAAAATAATTAAAATTTGTCAGAGTATAACACTGAGACATGAAATACACCATGCTGTAAAACAAAACTTAAGTATGGGTAATAAAATCCAGCTGTGTGGAATAAAAGGTCTGTATTACTGAAGTATTCTGAAGCAAATAATAATTAAGTGAGGTGTATGCCTTTTTTGGTGCAGATTTAGTGCACACTCCAAAAGGGAGGTGCATTTGAATTTGCACATTAGAATGTGCAACTCATAGAGTTGAAAGAGACCTCGTGGGCCATCCAGTCCAACCCCTTGCAAGAAGCAGGAAAATTGCATTCAAGGCACCCCTGACAGATGGCCATCCAGCCTCTGCTTAAAATTCAGGGTGTCTAAATTAAGTTGGTTTCCTCAAAAATGTCAACTGAACAAAATTCCCTGTCACAGCATCTATGAAACTCTTGGCTTTCCAAACAAGCCCAAAATGCAGAACCTGGCATGGGTTTAACCGTGGAATCCAAATGACACCTGATGTAAGGTACAGGTTTCTCCTGACATTAAGTCTAATTGTTTATTTATTTATTTATTTATTTTGTGGGACTTCTCGGCCGCCGACTCCCGGGGGCTCGCGGCGGCTCACAGAGCCAGTGGCACAGTGCCATGGGTTGAGAACAATAACATAAAACAGTTAAAAACACAGATTAAAACAGGCAGTACAGATTAAAAAGCAGCAGCAGAACTAAACAGCCAGGTGGAATCTACGCCGGCCAACTCTCCGAAGGCCTGTCTAAACAGGTGAGTTTTACAGGCCCGCCTGAACGGGAGTAGGTCGCGCAAGGCTCTGGTTTCAGCCGGGAGGGCGTTCCATAGCGTAGGGGCTATTACTGAGAACGCCCTCCGGCGAGTAGATGTTAGGTGGGCCAGCCTTAAGGGTGGAACTACTAGAAGGTTGGCCTCTTCAGACCGCAGTGATCTCGCTGGGCAATATGGGGTGAGGCGGTCCCTCAGGTACGCTGGCCCCAGGCCGTGAATGGCCTTGAAGGTAAGAACCAGCACTTTGAAGGCGACCCGGTGCTCAATAGGCAGCCAGTGCAGATCCTGCAAAATGGGTGTTATATGGCAGCCTGCTGGAGTCCCAGACAGGAGCCGGGCGGCAGTGTTCTGCACCAGCTTGAGCTTCCGGATCGACGACATAGGCAGGCCAACGTAAAGCGCGTTACAGTAATCTAGCCTCGAGATGACCGTGGCTTGGATCACCGTGGCTAGATCGTTCCGGGATAGGTAGGGGGCCAGCCTCCTTGCCTGGCGGAGGTGGAAGAAAGCAGCCTTGCTGGCCATGGAGACCTGGGCCTCCATGGTCAGCTGGGAGTCCAAATGGACACCCAGGCTCTTCACTGACGGCGCTGGATGCAGCGCCGCCCCGTCCAGGGTCGGAAGCCGGCCACCCACCCCGCCCGGGCGGCCCAGCCACAAGATTTCCGTCTTCGCCGGATTCACCCTCAACCTACTGGCTCGCAGCCATCCAGTAACGGCTTCGAGGCAGTGTTGGAAATTATCGGGGACGGACTCCGGCCTGCCCTCTACCCTCAGAATGAGCTGGGTGTCATCAGCGTACTGGTGACAAACCAGCCCATAACTCCGCACCAGCTGTGCAAGCGGCTGCATGTAGATGTTAAATAATAGAGGGGAGAGAATGGCCCCCTGGGGGACTCCACACACTAGTGGGGAGCCCTCGGAGACCACCCCCCCTCCTCACACGCTGAGACCGCTGGTGGAGGAAGGAGGCCAGCCATTTAAGGACTGTCCCCTCACTCCAGCCATGGCCAGGCGGTGGATCAAAAGATTGTGGTCGACCGTGTCAAACGCTGCCGTGAGATCCAATAACACGAGCAGCGCAGACCCGCCTTGGTCAAGCTGGCAGCGGAGTTGATCTGCGATAGAGACCAGAACCGTCTCCGTCCCGTGCCCCGAACGGAAGCCGGACTGGAAGGGGTCTAGCCATGCTGTGTCATCTAAGAAGGACTGCAGTTGCTCCATTACTGCCCTCTCAACCACCTTGCCCAGGTACGGAAGATTCGACACTGGGCGGTAGTTGGAGGAACCGCAGGGTCCAATGATGGTTTCTTCAGTAATGGAGCTACCACCGCCTCTTTTAAGCACTCTGGAAAAACCCCTTGCTCAAGGGAGCTGTTAATGATATTCAACAGAGGCCCACGTAACCCCTCCCGGCAAGATCTAACAAGCCAGGAGGGGCACGGGTCGAGGGAGCAGGTGGTAGGACGAACTGCAGTCACTATCTTATCAACAGCATCTGCGTCCAGTGGCCGAAACCGGTCGAGGGTGGGCCCGGCGGAGGGCCACGGAGTCTCTAGCTCTCTTACTGTATCAACTGTGGCCGGAAGGTCCCGGCGGAGGTTCAGTATCTTGTCTGTAAAAAAGCTCCGAAAAGCAGAGAAGTATACATTTTTGGCTGCCTTGACAGCATGCTCATAAGACTCTTTGAATAGCTTATAAGCTGATAGTGAGGCTCCGTCACGGAGTTTCCGCCACTCGCGCTCTAGCCGTCTCCTTTCCCGCTTCATGGTCCTGAGGTCTCCAGTATACCAAGGAGACCGATGATTGCGGGGCCGGAGAGGGCGCCTGGGAGCAATCTCGTCGAGAGCTCTTGTCAATGAGGTGTTCCAGGTCTGGACTAGCTCTTCGACTGAGACGCTGATAGACTCCAGATCCCTTAGAGCATTCAGGAACCTTTCGGATTCCATAAGTCTCCTTGGGCGAACTAAAATCTGTTCGGCGCCCTTGCATGGGGGAGGTGGTTGCTCAACCCGGATACTTAGAGCACAGTGGTCCGACCATGGAACCTCTATTACAGAGGCTAGGTCCACTTGAACCCCTGCGCTGAACACCAAATCGAGGGTGTGTCCGGCCGAGTGTCCGAATTGTGTCTGACTCTGGGGGATGATGCTCATCTCCATTTCTAAGCCGAAGAGCCAGCCTTGTCTGCAGAGACCTCCATCTGTACATAATCTTGTAGAAGTTCTCCCACTAATTGACATCCACTAATTGACACTAATTGAATGTATCTGTACAAGTATGCTTGCGTATGAATAAATTTTTAAAGAGTACAATCCCTAGAAACGATTTGCTAATCAGGGCAAGAAGGGATATACATGGACCTAATACTGATCTATTTTTCTCTCCCTTACTTTGATAGTCCTCTCTGTTGGCGCCCCCTTGTTGTGGGGAAGAGGTTTGCGTACCCTAATGAAGTTGTGAGCTATGCTGGCGGTGGCATAATAGCCACCGGTAGGGCCCCCCATGCCAGACAGGTCACAACCGAATGGTCTGACAAAGAGCATCAAAGGACAGGATGGGCTCTCTAGCCTTTTGGCAACCATCCTAGAAGAAGGAAAACTCTGATTTCAAACCTGGGCAGATGGTGCTCGTTTAACCCTGTAAGGTCAACCATCTAAGAGAAAGAAACTTGAACCAAACCTACGACCTGAGGACCTTGCTGCCACCATCCCAGCTTGCTAGGCCCCGGCAGATGAACCTTTGGTTTAAAAGGTGAGGCCAGTTCTGTGCATGCTGCGCTCCACCGGAAAAATCCATTGCACAGGCTCGAAGGACACATCCAACCTCCAAATCATCAACGCGCTAGTTTGATATTTTTTAGTTGTTTTATAAGTACAACTGATATTGTTTATTTTATTGTTTATGATTTGATATGTTTGTTATGTTATGCTGGCATTGAATGTATGCCAATTTTCTGTTGTAAATTGTCCTGAGTCCCCTAGGGGAGATGGTGATGATGATGATGATTTGTATGACATATTTTCTTTTAATAGAAAACTGTGCTCAGCCCAGAAGAAGAAAATGTTCAGTCCAATTTTTATCGTATTTCTATGTACAAATTTAGAGCCTTTGGCTTTGAAGAAGTTGATTTTTGCAGCCAGCATGAAGTAGTAATGTGTGTGTTGGACTGGGACTGCAAAATCCTCACTCAGCCATAGAAACCCCATTAGGTGACCTTAGATAATACATCACACACTCTCAGCCTAAGAAGAATGCAATGATAAACCTCCACTGGACAAACCTTGCCAAGAAAACCCTGTGATAGTGTTGCCTTAGGGTGGCCATAAATCAAAAACTACTTAGGCATAACAACATGTAATTTCTTTACCATACTTATCACGCTTACATTAAAGTGACACCCCTAACCCTGGAGGATTGTATACATATACAATCATCTGTGAGATGTTCTTTCCCCATCCCTGGCTGATGCATTACACAATAAAACACTTGTGTGTGGAAATAAAAAAATGTTCCTATAAAGAAAGCTACAATATTCCGCTTGATATTAAGAGACTTAATCCCTTTTGAAACTCCAGCCCAGGTCCTTTGGCATCCTGTGCTAAAAACCAGATTTCTTACAATTGAATCTTGGAAATATGGGGCCATTTTAATTACTAAATTGAATGAGTTTTAATTTTATTATCATCCTGCCTAATAAATATCAAGGGGTTCTTCCCTTTAGGAAATGTCAGCCAAGCACAACTCAGTGAAAAATGAACACTGTGTTTGGCTTGGCTTCCTGAACAGAGTCGGAGTGTCCAAAGTGTGGTGCAGAACAAAACAGAGACCCA